>CM030853.1:7155574-7770574 GCA_018105865.1 Metaphire vulgaris
GAGGGCCTGGGTCCGAGTGTCGATCAGCTCGAGAAGGTCGGTCCATGACTCGTTTATTCCGTCCTTCCATTCAGCGATCAAAGCTGCATCGGAATGTCCAGCCTGGATCAACTGGTCGCAGATTTCGTTCACGGTCGCCACTCTCTCCTGGCCAATAACCTCCGTCTCACGAGCAAACTCTCGAAACCGATCACAGAGCATCTGCAATTGCCAAGAAAAACTAGGATAAAAGATACGCATATCAATTAATATAGGTCACGAAAATAATCAATTAAGACCTATCAATGACCGAAATACCAGAATCGAAGAACAATTCATCAATATCTTAGCAGATTCAGGTTCTAATGAATCAAGGACACTGTTGAATTCTGATTATATTATTTGATTCAAATTATAAAGTCTGACAATTCAGAGAACAATTTTAATTACAAGTATGTAAAGATCCATTAACCCCTTTACCGCTTAACATGAGCCTGACTCGGGTTATGTTATCGACGCTTAACCCTTTACCCCAAGAGGGACTCATGTAGTACTCTGCAAGCCAACACCCAATCATTTCACCAGAGTCTGACTTGGTATAATACATATTTATATATGGGTTTAGCATCCGTTTATTCGCCAGATATAGCTTATTTTTTCGAATATTTATGTTGTTAGCTCTAGAAAATCAATATTTCTGGACCTCACCCCTTGTACTTTGCCTCTAATGGCAATGCCTTAGGGACCAGAGATTCGTTGCTTTGGAGCAGAAAGTGGGGGATATGTCACATGAAATCAAAATCGAAGGCAAATCCAAATAGAATTAAAGCAATTTTGAGGTTTCTGGTCTTAGTTGAATGGAATTTTATGATGTTGAACCGGAGTTGCCTTGGTTCTAGTGAACAGCCTTTCACGTAGCGTTTGTAAGGTCTTATTCCTTCGATCTCCAAGTAGAAATTCAATGATTGAGGAAATAAAGCGATAAAAGGATACTAAATCTGACATTTATATCAATTTTTAAAGTTTTCTTAGCTTCTGTGCTTCAAAATCGGAAGCATTCAAAATATTTTAAAATAATGTATTGCCATATTAAAATAAATGGCCGCCATGGTAACGGATTAAAAAATTTTAATGAATGGTAAAGAGGTTAAACAGGAAAACAGCTACAAAAATGCAGAAACCATATAAAGTCTCAACATTGTACCTGGCTCTAGATGCTGCATATCATTTATAGAAAAAAAATTACTGTGACTTTCTTACTGTAACATGCTCGAAATCCTGACCAAGCTCATGAGATCCAGCGACAATCTCACGTTCAGCGATCCACTGTTCAAGGTCCTCAATTTCACGGTTCAGTTTGTACAGTTTCAAAACCTCGCCAAGCTTATCTCGTCTCTCCAGAGCCAAGTCTTTCAGACTGGCGTACAGTTTATCGACTTGCGACTGCTTGACAGCGATGGCATCACTGTCCAACAAACAAGGTAAATCAATGTTGGTTCAATGAGTGAATTTATTAAAATTCCCATTCAGCCAATTCCTCAATACTTCAATCGATAATTAATTATGCACTTTTACAGCATCACTTCTAATGCCCTAAGGCATCAATCAATGGTACTCCAAATCCAAACCACAAAAGACCAGGACAATCCAGTTATATATTTTATCAGTCACTGGGTGAAGGAAAAGCTATCTGAAAGAGATGAGTCTTGAGCCTTGATATGAAAGTGTTCAGTTCTTTGGAAAGTCTGACAAACAGAGGAAGAGAGTTCTAAAACCTTGGGCTGGTCATAGAGAAAGCTATCATACCAGTTTCATTTCTAGTTCAATCAATCAATCAATCAATCAATCAATCAATCAATCAATCAATCAATCAATCAATCAATCAATCAATCAATCAATCAATCAATCAATCAATCAACCAATCAATCAATCAACCAACCAATCAATTGTGCCATCACTCATCAAATTAACACCTTAAATATAAAAAAATTATATCAGCATGCAAATATTAAAATAATATTATTAAAATAATATTAAAAAAATAAAATAAAAGTGCAATTGCTAGCATCATGCAAATTTGTTGAATCATTGGGAGTGTTAGTCATCACTTAACCTGTCTGGATGACCTTCGTCAAGAAACTGTCGACTCCGCTCTCCAAGCTGTCGAACGGTTTCTGCATAGTCGTCAACGACCTTCTCCATGTTGCCGTGTTTCTTCAGCATGTTTGTTGCGCCCATCTCGTCACGAGCTCGGTCTTCGCTGATCATGTACAGTTCTTGTTCGCTCATCCACGCCTCAGCCTCGGAGGCATCAAAGAAGTACTAAATGGAGAAATGTATGCATGGGCTAATCAGACGGCTTACCAAAAACTGCAAAGCTATCACACAGGTGTGATAATGCTATGCACCTTTAGCATTAAGGGCATGAAAGAGGCAGAACTACACAACTGAAAATAAAAATGTAAAAATCATTAGACGACTGCAATACCAAAGAACAAACTACTCAAAAGCTAGTTATAGTCTAGTGTACAAAAATAGTAGCATAATTCTCAACTGGCAAACACAGGTGATGTAGTTCTAAGTCAAGCCTCATGTAAATTTCAATCGTATCAATAGGCATCATCATCTGTTAGTTACACAATTCTTCATACCCCAGCCATTTACGCTGAGACTGAAGCTGAGAAGTGGTGAAACACACTATCACTAACTACATCACTTCAGTACCTGGTCAACAAGTTTAATCATACAAGCAATAGAAGACAATGCAATATAATAGAAATCATCACAAATAATTAATTTATACAGTGCTATGCACCACAACAATTTTCATCTACCTGTTGGGTTTGCTCTGATAATTCCAGGCGATTTTTTCTGCTTTCAACAGCTTCAAGCAATTCACCCCATCTTGCGTTCAGGTCATCTATAAGCTCTTGAAACTTATCTGACTGTGGATGACCCTCTTCGATCATCAAAAGACCGAGATCGACAACAGAAATGATTCGAGACTCGTGGCTTTCGATCTCGTTACGAAGAGACTTATTCTTTTTCTGAAGCATCTGCACGCTAAGAAGTGAATTGCCAAAATTAGTTGACTGTGCCAGTAGCATTTTCTCGGCAATCCAGATTTTCTCATCTTCGATGTCCCGCAGGAACTGATGCAGGCGCTTTGTACGTTCGAGTTTTGCACGGCGGTCCATTAAAGGCTCCAGCATCTTTGCAAATCTATTGTGTATCAAGAACATAAATGCGTCTTACTGTATGACAGAATTACAAAAAAAAGTAAAGTTGGAGGTGCAAACAGTCTTGGACAGAAAAAAATGTATGCACAAAAAACATAACATCCCTAATTCTACCATTTTTATAAGTATTTCTAATACCACATTTTGAAATGCCATGCAGTTATAGACAGAAGAATATCCTTAGGTAAAGAAGCTTTTGGAAAATGGTGGGAACTGCTGAAAAGATAACTGAAGAAGAAATGTATAGTCAAAATTACGATATGGCCCATGGTCATTGCTCACCTATGGATCAGAAACTAGGACAAGTCAATGATGTAAGAAGTTTAAGGACAGAAGATAGGAAGAAATTAGAAGCATTTGATTTGTGGATTTGGAAATGGAAAATATCAGTTGGACTGAACGAAAATCGAATAAAGATGCTCTTAACGTAGTTGATAAAAATATATGCCTTATCAACATTATTGGAAGTAGACAGCGGAAACGGATAGGACACATTCTTAAAGAGAGGGCAAAGTTGAAGGAAGGAACCCATAAGAAATACAAGGAATGAAGATGCTTGACTGGCTGTATGAGGAGGACAATTAAAATTCATTCAACAAGAATTCTGTCCAAAGTTTTAGAGACTCGGAGCATAGTATTATATAATAAATGAGATTTCGGTTGATTTTGTAACAATTTATAATTATTTCAACATACAGTCCAAACATTCAACGGAAGAGCCTAGAGTTCAAACCAAAGACTCCAAATCTAATACAAAGTAAGTAAGTAAATACAACATATCACAACATATGCAAAGCAGTACAAAAAAAAGTAAAGAGAAAAGTAGCACCCTTGGAGCAAAGAACCACTCAAAAGATACAGCATCAATGACGATAATGAATAACATGTTCTATGAGCCACCAAACAACATATTGTGTCACTAATGTAAGAAGTCTAGCATTTGTTTTCTCTGAACTAAGTGCAAAGTGATCAGTTTCATAACATACATTTATAGTTACTTCAATATCAGAAATCCTAGACCAGTGAACCATAGAAATATATGCAAACATAGATGTTGCATCGAGCTATTCATGACTGTTTAGTTAAACCAGTCAATAACAGAAAAACATTTAAGTCTGGTTAAACAAACCTTTCTTCCACCTGGATCCTCCTCATTCGTATTTCCTCTTCTTTTTCAGGATCAAGGTCCTTCAACATTCCCTTCTGTGTTTCCAATTCTTGGACCTGTTGCTGCTTTATCTTAAGCTGACTTTCCAATATCTAGCAACAGATCACATAAACTTAAACTCACTAAATAAATAATACACAGAATAAAGAGAACTGACTAACTTGCAGTTAGACAAGTGCATATACATTACTCCATAAGCAATAATAAATCTTATCTAGAAAATATTTGCCATTGTTTAGGAGAGTAATATAACAATGCCAATGAAACCATCATGAATTCTTTCCACAATCACAGTCCTATCATTGTGGCTGTATAGCCACAATGATAGAAAATCAAGCTATAGTAATATCTCTGTAGTGATAACCAATAAATTCCAAAAAGGCTTATACAATTAACCTATTGATGAATAAACTTATGATAATGGTCATGTCCACTGGTGTCACTCTGAAACTCTGGAACTACACCCAGCAGCACTTCCGTGTGCTGTGACACCCAAAAAGAGAAACACCACACCACAAACAGTTCATAGTTAATATTTAACCCTTAAATCGCCGAAACCGAGTATACTCGGTTCCCACTGCATATAGATCCAAAGTATGTGGTGGTTTATGGGTTGAATAACAGTTTAGCATACACTAATGCAGCTGCAAAATGAACTGAAACTCAAAACTACAAGCAAAATCATCAAAAAATAATAAATAATTCCTGTCTGTGGGCACAATACCCGTTGGTGTCTATGGCAATTTGGGTTCGCCTCCTCCATTTGTCTCTGTCTTGTCTGGCTTTGTAAGCTTCATAAATCTCCATGTCAAAGTAAAATATCAGCAAATATTTAGAATAACTTGCCTAAATGTACTTAGGCAAGATTCAGAAATAACAGGCATTGCTGTTCAAAGCAAAGAACCAAAGTGAAGCTCACATTCTGCTTTTGCACGAGTAAATTGACCGTAGTGAGGTCATGTCCAACATCTTCAGTGATGATCTGCGATTCAATTTCGTTAATCCATCCATCGATATCGTCACAGCTCTGCTCGTAAAGAATATGACGATTAGCGTCGAATAGTTTCTCGCCTTTGCTGGCCGTCGTGTCCTCCAGATCCCTCCATTGGCGCTGCAGGTCGTCCAACTTCGGCTGAATTGCCTGGAAAAATAACACCATCGACCATTAATTCACTTAACAATGGCAGCCTAGCAAGACAAAGCAAAATAAGTTGCTTTGAAAGAGGCAAATCACAAAATTTAAATTAGTAAACATAAAATTACAGGATTAAATACCACAAAAGGGCAATTAAAAAAGATAAATTCATGCTCACTGTACATTTAATCAGGGTGAGTAAAGAAGTACCGGTACTAATTTTGACTGCAATGTCAGAAAAGCATCCAGACCAGTGAAGCAGCAGTTAGAGTCATGTATTCAAATTGGGTTCAAAGAGTTCAACAGAGGGAGGATCTTAGAGGAATAAATGTATGTTTAGTAGATATATGATATATGAACTGTTATGTGCATATGAAGCCCTAAAAACTTATAATGCAAGTGCTGTATCCAAAAATACAGAAAGTCTTCTGATTGGAACTCAAGAAAATAATTTACCCATTCATATTGAGGTAGAGCCTTATTGAGTAATGCTTTTATTTCACAGAATAAATTTAGAAAAATACGTACAGTAGAACTTCACTATAATGTACTTAACGGGTCCATAAAATTGAGTATGCTATATCCAAGGTACATTATATCCAATATAGTAGCGCAGGGTCTCCAAAGTCTTTTTTAGCCAGGGGCCACATTGCTGACTTCAGAAGGCTTGGCTGGCCACAAGTACAAGAAATTAAATTTAGTCGAAAAGATTTAGTATAATTTGCACATGTTCCTCATTTTTGCCGAAGGCTAGATTACAGACCTTGGCGGGCTGCATCCAGCCCACGGGCCATACTTTGGAGACCCCCCAATGTCCGGGTAGCGCATCACACGGGAACGCACATATCCAAGGATACGTCATATCCAGGTCCGTTATCATGAAATTCTACTGAAGAATGGTTTAAAAGTTCAGAACACCAGACCGTGGCCATTTCTGGCTTCTGCGCAATCAAATTCTCGGCTTCTCTGATCAGTTTCTCCAACCGGTCTTTGTTTGACTTGATTTCTGATTCGAAAGCCGTGTGACGCATCCATTTGCTGTGGATGTTCTTTGCGTCTCTGTAGGTTTCATCTTGGGCTGCAATCATCTTATCACCAAGCCACTCACTCAGCTGAAACAAAAAGCATTTAAGCAGTATAATTTTCAAATTT
Source organism: Metaphire vulgaris (assembly GCA_018105865.1). Classification (NCBI taxonomy): domain Eukaryota; kingdom Metazoa; phylum Annelida; class Clitellata; order Crassiclitellata; family Megascolecidae; genus Metaphire; species Metaphire vulgaris. The sequence continues at coordinate 7,162,248 of CM030853.1, forward strand.
TTCCTTAAAATGCATCAAATATTTATTTCTAATCAAAATTACAACAGATAAAGACTAGTTACAAAAGTTAAACCAAAAAGCTAATTATTAATATGTAGAAGAGTGGTAACAACGTTGGACGATGGAGCAGAAGGTCGCAGGTTCAATTCCCGCAGGAGCCCTAAGGTCGACTGAGCCTTACTCGTTAGAGGGCGGTGGTAAACTGAGGAGCAGCGTTAAGCTGAGAGGTAAAACGTGGGTCTGGGGAAAGTAATGGCAACCTACCCCAGATTAATGGCTAATGCCACCTACGTCGCTGATTGCCCAGGCCAGAGATAAGCGCCGGAACCCAACAACGGACTCGAGTACGGGACCTACCTTTACCTTACTAGTCGAAAAGTTTAAATATTATTTTGCAAGTGACAAAGGAGATACAGTACAATACGATTCATTACAGATGCTTAGACAAGATTAAAAACCCATCTGCTTGACAGGGCTTATCCACCACAGACTGTCGCCCGTTTGTCCGACCGGATACCCTGGATTTGACCCAGATCTTTAATGATTTGATTTGGTGTGCTATCTGCACTGATGCTCCTGTGCATATGAAGTGGCGCTATAGAAGTTTAATATAAGATTAGCTATCCAACCTATAACCAGCCAAATTGAAACCTTAGCAACATCATTCAGGAATGGATCATATTAACTGTAGGGCTCATAGGGCAGCACTGACCTGTTTCTATAGCCCTTCACAGCCAGGCATGCAATACCACGGATACACAACTAGTGTGTAGCATAGCATCCCTGTTTGATTATGCAACGTTTGGCACTGCTATTCACATTGCTATCCAGACATTCATGCACTGCTCTCTAGTGAGTGAAGGCTGAGTCACTCAGGACTCCTGCGAGTATCAAACCCATGACTTAAAGATCTCCATGCCAATGTTAATACCACTCTGCTGATCCCATCATGATAGCGTTAAAATCAAAATTCAAAATTAGTATGTGCTCATCTTAAGAAAGATTGAGCTTCCTTCCCTGACCTCGTCACATTCTGAACAAAACTGTTGAATGACCATTCCATCTTTCAGCTTCTCAAGCTGCTCATTGGAGCGCTGACGATTGGCATCGCGCCTGCATGATCAAAAGACAGATGAATTACTATTATCAATATTACAAAAAAATATATGGGGGACTGGAAATCTAAAAGAAGCAAGATTCACAAAGAAGCTAAAGCAAGTCCCAAATCAGACTTCATTCTTTAAACACATGTCTTAAAAATATAAAATCTTCCTTTTATAAAAATTTTGCACATTTGTCATCAAACCATGCAGTATTGAAAAATCAAGAAAATATGCTATGCACAGTTTTCCAGCTTTGAATAGAGATAAATCAACAAAAAATGATGATATTTGGGCAAAATTAACAACAAATTTACAGCTCCCCTTAAATTACTATTAAAGAATGGCACTGCCAAAATTAAATACCAAAGAACTTCATTATAACGTACTGAGTGGGTCTGCAAAATTTAGTACGTTATATCCGAGGTAAGTTATTTCCAATACTATTCAATACCATCCAATATGGTAACACACCACATGGGACTGTACAGTGCAGTACTTTATAACCGAGTATACGTTATGATCGAGTCTGTTATAACAAAGTTCTACTGTAAACTAATAATTATCAATCAATAAGACCATACAAAAATCAACTGTAATGATCGAAACCTTTACTGCATAAAGCAAAATTCACAGGGTTTACAAATGCAAACAATTCTGGACTAACCCCATATGAAGCCCAAACAAGAGCATGGTTCAGCAAGATTCAGATGCACAAAGTCAAAATGACTGACTTAGAAAAATATCAAATATTTTGTCAAAGGCTACATAGCTAAAGCCTTTCATGTCTATTCCTTTTAAACATGATGATAGAAGAATGATAAATTTTACCTCTGTTGTAGTAAATCAGCTTTCTGCTGAATCTTGTCGGCCGCATAATGATTATTCTTGATAAGTTGCTGTGCAAAATTGATGACAGCATTGATCTTTTCATCGTTAGCATCGAGCGTTGTTATGAATGCCTCCTGCTGCTTGATAAGGATTTCAGCCTGCTCTGTTGAAGTCTGAATTAAAAATGTCAGAATTAACCCCTAAACGGCCACATACTCTGGATCTATATGCAATGGGAACCGAGCATGCTCGGTTCCACCAATTTAAGGGTTAATAAATACAACGGCATAAAAACACTTAATGCTGGATTCAGCTGTACTTATATAAGCATCATTAATATCCTGCAGCTGAAGAATTGTGAGCATCTGTTTGTGTGTGTGCACATGTGTGCATGCTTAAGTTACCACTTACGCTGAACAAGTAACAGCATTCCACTTAATAAGTAACAGTAGGTATTCAAAGCAACAATTTCAACCAATCTAATGATCTAATTGTTTGCAGAAAAATTGGAAAAACATCGGGAAAAGCTGGAAAAAATCATACTGGAGTTTCTTCCTTGGCAAGGAAATTGTCTTGCTGGCTGAGCAGAACCTCTGCCTGTTTTGCATCACGCATAAACATCTGTAATAAAGCAATAAAAACGAACAATAAAAGATTACTTAACGCCAACCATATGCTGGCAATCATTGAGAACTCTAAGCCAATAATGACCATCATTATTTGATAGGAAGAAGGCTGCTCTTATTCATGCTGTATAGATCAGTCTCAGGGCTCGAAAACTCTAGTTTTTTTAGAAAAAAAGTTAGGTTTTTAAAGTTATTTTAGGTTTTAATGTTTGGCATGTCAACACCTGTAAACCATTCTTTATATTCTTGTTACAATACTTGTGCATTTTCTGCTTTCTGCAGAGAATAGAGACCTAAAAACCATTAAAGTTGAGTTTCTCATTTTTCTACTTAAGCAAAAAACATAAAGTCCTAAAATTGGACTTTTAAAGGTTTTTCAAAGCTGTTTTCCAGCCTTGATCAGTCAACATCACAAGCTACAAAAATAACATTGATAATTAATAAGTCAGTAACATAATATAAGTTAACAAGTTACATATTATTGTACTTGTTCAAGTATGTGATCTATGGTCAGAGAACTCACCAGTCAACTTCTATAGTGCCATTTTAGTAATGCTCTTGGCATCAGTCAATGGTAGCTCCAAAATTCAATGATAAAGATGCCAAAAATTTACACAAATATGTACCAAAAACAGAGAGCATACTTATTCTGCTCAAAAGTCAATCACAAACCATAACCAAATATAATTTGCAACGAAAACATCTAAACATCGTTTCAACGCACCAGTAAATCCAGACTCTGCGAGAACAGACTCTGCTTAGTTTCCCACATTTTCTGCAAGTCTTGCCAACCATCATTCAAGCCCTTTAGCCTCTGTTTAAAAAAACACAAAACATAATTCACAATACAGCTGTATACTGAGGCATCACAGAATGGAAACATGAAGAGCCATTGTAGATATCTTTAAACTCAATTTATACAACCTCCCAAAATGTTATTCTGTAATAATGGACATTTGGACATTTCTGAACAGAATCATACATGCAAAATGGGATATGTTCATAACCATAAAATCACGTACATTATTAAGACATGGAAATGACAATATACTGTAATTGAGGAAGTTACTGTGTGGGTGATTAACTATGTTAAAAGAGCAAAATTAGCATTTTGGTATTAAAACAGATATATTACAAATCATCTGAAGCACAGTAATAATAATGAATTTTTCCTAACTAAAGGGAAACAGCTAAAGAAAATCACGTAAATAAATTCAGCAAAGGAAAGTCACAAGGAGACACGAAGCATTACCTCTCTGAGGAACATGTACTGAGACCCTTCCTGGCCTTCAACGACCTTCTGTCCATAGTCCTTCATTTGCGCATAATCGTCTGTGTATGCATCTATCTCTTCCTTGATCTGTGCGTGCTCAGCAAGCAGACGCTCTGCTTCTGCAAGGTCATTTGGAATGTCCTCAGATGCAATGGCGGTTTCTGTGTGTGTCAGCCACTGCTGGAAGTGGTCCAGGTTCTGAAGGAATTTCTGAAGGTCACTCGCCTGTCCAAGGCGCTCATCGCGCACCTTCAGCTAAGCAGGAACAAGAAGAAGAAACCAATTTGATTAAATTGATGAGCAATCAATCACAATCAATCGCTATTTAATTTAGGGTTTAGTGGTTGCAGCCCGAACAGGTTTGGGCAAAGCAGATAACGATGAATAACGCAGCCCAAACTGGGCTCAGGACGAATGTTAAAGGGTTTAACAAAGACCCAATATATCAAGACATTAGTACTGCATTTTCATTCATATACAGTAACTCCCATGTCATAAACTCTTTTTCAAAACTCACTAAGACCTTGTGGCTATAAATCTTAAACATTTGATGCAAATATATGTCCATACGAAGATCAATTGAAACACAAATAAAGTTATTGAACTAAAGGGAATGGTCTGTTATTTTACTAAGATCTAGAATTCTAGATGTATGTTGGCAATTGCATTTGAAAAAAACAGAACCTAATAACAAAACACTCACCATCTGCTTCAAATCTTGCCAAATCTCAGTCATCTGGCCAGCCTTCTCTTTGATGACCTCAGCTTCCTCAGGTTTCTCTGAAGACAGTCTGTCTGCCTCCGACTGGAGTGTATCCAACTACATGCCACACAAAACATAATTTCGGCTGAAAATGCTCTTTAATATCGACCACATCAGAAGTCAAAGAAGTCAGTCTATTTCAAATGTCTCATTAAAATAAGAAATGTCAAGATCATTTAAAAATAAGACTCAAATCACAAAGTCCAATTCAAAATTTCACAAATCATGAAAATGCAAGATCATTTAACCGATTAGTATCATCTGGCCAGTGACTTTCTGGTCAGAAACTGCCAACATTAGCAGCATTCTAAAATCTCAAAGAATGGAAAAAAAAATCAGCTGGACGGAAAAAAACAAAGAAGTCCAAGAAAATTCTATATTCAAAGACAGAATTTATCAAAACAAAGAAGTTACTAGAAGCTAATTTAACAATCAGTAGATTATAGAGATGCTATCCCCTATCAACGACACTTCAGAATCTTCTGGCATTGGAACCACCTGGACAGAGCACCTGAAGAAGAACAACTCCACTTCAAAATCGACTGGCAGGTCCATTGTGCCAATCTCTGACAACAAGCATGAAGTACTTGATCAACCACAAGCTTCCACTCCTACACGAAAGTTGAAAGTTGAGGGGCAACCATTTACTGATTTGCTGATTCCAGTGATTGGCGAAATTCATGACGGATCTAGGAAAGAAGTCTAAGAGTGAGTATGGCATAGCATCCATGGTAGACCTGCCTTTGGTGAATCAGGACTGTTGCAGTAGGAGAAAAGATGTCATTAGAAGGTCAAGTCTTGCAAGTAAAAAATTTGCAAAGACCTTTCCAGGTAATGACAGCAATGTAATTGATCTGTAATTTGAACATTCAAGCCTGACTTTAAATGACAACAACAATTCATTTGACAATTAAAAATTTCAAAGATTTTCCATAGTCAATTCATTGATCTGTAATTTGAAATTTCAATTCTTGAGCCTTGCCACTGTAGAGGGCTAATATGATAACCTCTTTGCATTTTGTCAGGACATGGCCTGAAGACCAGACTTGTGAGAATATCTTGACCTTGGCTATGCTGACAGGACATATTGCATATGTACAATCTATGATGGAATATGTCGACCCACCCAGCTGCATGTCCATGTCTTAATTTCTGGATTGCCATATGAACTTTGGCAAAAGTGGGGGCATCAGTCAATATGCTGGGGCCATCAACGGCTGTTAGCAACACATCTGTTAGGTCCCAACATAGAGTTGCTGGTGGATGGTTGAGAGCAATAGAGAATGGTTTGTGCCAGCAGTGCATTGTGTCATCTTGGTTGAGGCAGGGAGTGCAATTGGTTTTGAGCATTGGTGCCATTTCCTGCGATATGCGTGAGCCATGTCTTCCACCTCGGAGGCTAATGATTCAAAGTATAGTTCTACTATCACGTTTTGCTTTGGTCTTGAAGATACCCTGCAGTCACTTATGGTCGCACTTATTTATTTATTTATTCATTCACATTGCATCCAGATATTCCTCCAATACTCTAAGGTGAGACTGCACGTAATGTAAACTAGTGTAATGAAAACTAGAAAAGTTGCTTACCTTTGCCTGAATTGCAGCCAGATCTCTTTCCAACCCACTAAGGCGACGCTGTAATGTAATAACTCCTGTAAGGTCGTCACCAAGTTCATCAGTCGATTCAATCAGTTTCGCTTTGTCTCGAATCCAAGTCTAAATGTGCAATGAAACATGCAATGGCAAATATCACAAAAATTAAAACCGGTAGCTTTTTGACAATTCAATCAGGTATTCACTGCCCCATGCTGAAGCAATCATGCCTTTATAAATTCTTCCACCAGTTTTTCTTAAACAATTCTTTGATGTTATAAGTTTGACAATGCATAACTTGTGTAGAATAAAATTTGAATTGATCATTCAATTGGTAGTCGTTTTTCTGCAACAATATATAAAGTACTTTACAGCTGAAGAACTAAGCCACAAATTATTAATATTTTATTCAAATTCATCTCTAAATAACACAATTTCATAACCCAAATGCAGAAAATTTATCTTAATGTTAGTCCATATCATGATAGTCTTTTTACTTTTTTTACTTTTCGCCAAGTAGAAACAATGTTTCTGTAAATTCATAATAATTCTCAGTTTATCAAACAATTCGTGACCTTTTAAAATTTGTAAAGTCTTGAAAAAAGGCACCATATGAGTGCTTCCTACCATAGTCTCTTGGCATTCAACATGCCAGTTGTTGATATCGTGTGCCAGCTCCAAAGTTTCTTTCTTTTTATCAGCAATTTCTCGTAGTTCTGCCCATCTGTGAATTGCAAAAATAATATTCAGATGCATTAAAAAAATATCAACAAATCAACAATTTTATTTCAATTTGTTAACTGGCCAGCTACTGTCATGCACTTCTACATCAACTCTTAGTTAATGTCATGCACTTATGATCAATTTAACCCTTTGGCCCCATAATGCTGATATTCAGCTTCATAACATATTGATCGCACAGATTGCCGGGATGAAAGGGTTAAAGACAACGGCTAGATTTATAATTCACTGCAAACAAATAAACGAAATTTCTGAAACTTAATGAACTTAAATCATATTACTTTAGTATGTCGAATAAGCACGCTTCATTGAATTACTAATATATTCATTTCCAAAAGATCAGATGTTAAAACTGTACCCGTCACAGCATTAGGTTCCAGTAAGGCTTGCACATGCAAAAACACTACAGCCAATGCTGAACAGTCAAAATTGGAAGAAGCACTAACACCCACCTTAGATTCATCTGCTGCTCCTTAGCCAAGACTTCTTCGGCATTAGGATGCTCAGACTGCAGCAGATGCCTCGACAGCTCGTTGACAACCTGTACTTTGTCAGCGTTTGCCTTCATCTCCTTGTCAAAAGATTCAAATCGAGCCTTAAGAATCTCGACCTCCTCAACATCTTCTGTTGCAACCATTGTACGAAGAAGCTTCTCCTGAAACATGAAAAAAATTTTTAAAGTACCAAAAAATGTCAATGCTGACATAATAATTACATTTTCTACATCAGCGACAAGTGAAATTCGTGCAATTTCTCACGTAACTATATAATCTGGCCCTCAGAAGAGGACAATAATGAGAAAACAAATCCAAAATGATAAAAATGCAGTAAGCCAACTCAAATAAACAGTTTCTCGTACAACACTCTTCACTGGAATGCTGAATTGCAAATTTAAAAAGTTAAAATGCCAGACAACACGAGGAACCAGAAAAGATAGAGATGACAGCGAAAATCAAAATCAGCTTAAAGGCTATTAGTAAGTAATTACTATACATATTTTTAAAACAACTTCCAAATGGAACACTAAAATGTGACACACAAAATGTCAACCTTTTCAGCAATCCATTGTTCAACTCCATCTGCATCATTGAAGAGCTTGTAAAGGGCCAGAGCATCCTGCAGACGTTGTCGGCGCAGTTCCGCAAGATCCAGAAGTTCCTGATAGCGTCTGCGAATGTTCGAAAGGCGCTCCTCAACTTCTGGATTCCGGCGATCCTATTTAAGAGCACACAGTGGACTCGATAAAGTTTTAGTCAAGATGCTTGACGTTAATTTATAGGTTAAGAATCAGATTGCATACACCAGCAGCTACAAGTTGAATCATCATTATTATTGGGACAATTTCAATAGCACCACAGCCATGGTGAGGTCAAAAGTCAAGGATACTTAAACAATCATCATTGAATGATACGTGAAATAAGTGAGTCTTGAGGTGCCACTTGAATAATACAAACGAGTCTACTTTCGAAACATTAGCACATGAGGCATAACCAGAAAAAGTCATTTCATAGTTATAACCCAATTTCAGACTATCTTAACAAATTAGGAAAATAAATAAATATCCACAATAAATTTTAACTCAAAAACGTAGCATTGAATAACCTCAGGCAAGAAATTCTGAGCACTCAGACTGACCTGTTCGCCAAGGCTCTCTGCCTGTTCAGCAAGAGCATCGATGACACTCCTATAGCTCTGAAGTTCTTCAGTGATATGCTGTACAATTTCAGCAACACAACATTATAAAATCAACAGTACCAAACCTGAACAACAGTAAACTACTGTAAAATATTTACTTCTCATCATATGCACCATGGTAGAAATCAATTGATAAACTTTTTGTCTATGGTATACTCAAGCTAGCAACCAAGCAACCCTAAAACTGATGATACCTACAATTACCCAATATCAAACTATGCATCGATACTTATAGATTAGACAAACCTTGTGTTTCTTGGTCAGAGACTGAACACTAGCTTCATCGTGTCCAACGTCTTCGCTGGATACCAGACGGAACATATCAAGCATCCAAGCATCCACATCATCAGCATCTGAGAAGAACTGACATAGGCAGAAAAAAGAACACTGACTGTCTATTTTAATCTCCCTCCCCGACACCTTCTATGCTAGTTATGACCTGCCTACAATTTTGATCCTCTCTTCCTTATTCATCACCGACCGCTGCAGATTTTGGAGGTTGAATCCCTGTCCAAAAACTGTCTGCATTCACATTTTTGGGTTGGTATAACTACAGAAGATGTACGTGCTTTCTTGAATGCAAATCTCGAATGGATCAGTGTGTGTGTGTGTGTGTGTGTGTGTGTGCGTGGGTGTGCAAGCATAAGTGTTTCACATAGATTTTAAAGTTAACCATTTCAAGAATTTTAAAATGGCAGTTCAATCTCTTTGTCCAAAGCATGCAGCACCACTCTTAAATATGAAACGTTCATGAAAATGCATCTTCTAAGAAACACATTTTTCATTAATCTTTTACCAACAGAGGTTTCTTCATTGATTTAAGGAAATCACTTTCACAATATTTAGCAACAGTTAGGAAGTGATAAGTTGATAACCAACGAAAATATTATCCAAACTATTTAAATAAGTAATAACTGATAAAGATATATTGACAATTTGTATAAATATGTAGTAAAAAAAGTACTAGTCAAAGCTAACCTGATAAAAGTCCACAGCCTCCATAAGTCGCTTCTTTCTAAAGCTGGCCAAACTCATGAGATTTTTCCACTGATCCACAATCTCATCAATGCGCTTCTGAATCTTCTCTGACCCAAGGTTCCCAGCATCTATCAAGTCATGACCGACCTGGAGAACCTCTTGAAGATGTGAATACCGAGCGTGCAGTTCATCTTCGTTTGCCTAAATTGAAATTGGTTGAAAAGAGAAGATTATTAATAGTAAGAATTATGAACTAAACCATCTTAAAGGAGATCCAACATAGCCTATATAAGCGCTTCCCGAACAGTGGGTCACAACCCACAAGTGGGTCACAGGGCTCAGCGGGGTAGTACAAAATTAGATTCAAAAGTGTCATTTTCTAACCAACACTATAATGTCACTAGCCTTTCAAAGTTGCAAGTAGGCTTGTTTTAAAGAAATTTTTATATCTAAAATCCATTCAAGGTTTATATTAAAATGATTAGCATTTTTATCCACTTTTAGCTGACACTACGTTTGCAGGTTCACTGCACATTACAAAACCGCTAAAGTGGATCGCGGTTTCAAAACGTTTTGGAAACCCTGGCTTACATAACTAAAAAAAATACTCCTAATGAAACTTTTATACTATTCTTTAAAGCAATAAATATTTAAACTGCTAAAAACAGACAAGAATTTTTTTAAAATTCATATTAATCATAGGCCCGAAGCTGTTATATAAAAACACTCGTGATTATTCCTAGACTTCTTAGAATCTATTACGAGAATCACACTTCAAACAATACAAAATAAGATAACATACCAACTGAAAATCAAACAAACAGAACTATATAAAAATTACCTACATAAAAAAGCTCATTAACAGTAAAATAGAGGGTGGATGTGAAAATCATCTTACATTAACAGTTACTACAACATTCATTGTAAGTCATGATGACATATTCAGGAAAAATAAGAACATATAAAATAAAACTGTTTATATAAAAATAAGAACTATGTTCAAACACTATTTTTTAAATTCATTATCCATTAACCTTGTGCTTTGTAAGCAAGAGATGAATACTGGTAAGATCATGACCAAGATCAGGCGAAGACATGATCTGTTCCTTCTCCTTGATCCATCCCTCTTCATCCGCCATATCCCAGTAGAACTGCCAAAGCTTCCTTGATTCGCCGAGGCGAGCAAGCCTGTCCGCCGCCAGCTGTAGCAGCTCCTCGTACGCTGCCTCCAGGTGCTGCATTCGATCGCTTACAATCTGAGGATCACACGGCTTGTAACCTAATGACACAAAACTGACGTAACTGTTTTACCGATTTTGTTTCTAAGCACCAACTTAAAACTGCACTTAACTATTTTGCTTACATTGTTTAGGGCACGTAACCCGCTCCTCATGTTATGACTCGTCACTTAGTTAATGACTTAATGTGCATCAACAACTACGGTATTCATTCATTCATTCATTCCTTGACAACTTCTATAGCGCTGTAAAAGGCTGAATACAACAAAAGCTTTTTAACATCTCAACTATAACCCAACCTAAACAGATGCGTTTTTAATCTCGTGATGAAATGCTCAGTAGCAGCCATGGTGGTCTCATCAGGAAGAGAGTTCCACAAGATAGGATTATCCCTAGTGAAGGATCTCTCTCCAACTTGGCAGTCTTGGATGGGGAGGAACGTGAAGTTTAAAATTAATCTTCTTAAATATGAAAGCTCTCCTGTCATTATTATGCGGTCTCTTTACAAGAGAGCAAAGGTACTGAGGACAGCACGGGTCATGCAGCGCTCTACGTCAGCCAGCATCTTTTGAACACAACCGCTCAGGGACTCGGAGCCAATGTAGACGCGATCCTGAGAAGTGGTGTTACATGTTCGCACCAGCGACATCCGAACACAATATTTGTGCAAAGATTCAGAACAGACTGCAGCCGATCAAGTTTATAACGGGAGGCCCAACAGGACACTATTGCAATAGTCGATCCTAGTTAGCACCAAGGCCCGGACCAAGTGTACCACCGGATACAGGCAGATATCGCCGGACTGATCGGATCCTTCTCAATTGAAAGTGACATCGCCTGATCACATCGTTTACGTGTGGCTCGAATGAAAGAGTCCCATCAAAGAGTAATCAACAGCCTCACGTTTTTAGGGGACAATGGTAACATCACCCATCGCGAACGGTTTGCTACTCACCAGCATCCTTCTCCGAGGGTGCTGACCCACAAGAACTCAGATTTTTTTTTAGGGCCAGTCGATTTTCCTAAAAAACAAGACAGCGAAAAGACACTCGATGAACGTTCAAAATCTCCACATCACCAGGAAGGCAGGAGCGAGTAAATCTGACTGTCATCAGCATAGCTATGGGGTGCCAGTCCAAAGGCCGCAATAATTGATCTCAGATCAGCCGTGTACAGAATAAAAAGTAATGGACCAAGACTGACCCTTCAGAACTCCACAGCCAACGTTTTGCCCCATAGAGAGTTTCCACCGCACATTACAGATTGCACTCTATTAGAGATAGCTGGCTATCCACCGCAAGGAGGAACCACACACTTAACGATTTCTTAAATAAGGATATCATGATCAACAGAATCAAATGGCGAGTGAGGTCAAGAATTATAGGAGTGCAAGCCGTCCGATTAATTTATTTAATCGCGACAAGATGTTGAAGATCTTAAGAATAGCAGATTAATCGTGATGCCCCGCGATGGGCTGACTGATCGCAACGCATGAGTCCGTTGGCAGTGAGAAATTATGAGCTGCCTGTTAACCAACCTCTCAACATTTGAAAGAAAAGAGATTGAGACTGGTCTTTCAGCTCGCAGGCTCTGATAAACATTCAAGTGCCGTTTCAAATGGGGCCATTATATCGCGTGTTTCCATTCATTTGAAACTCACACGTCTCCAGAGACACGTGTTATTAACGTTCTAATAAAAGGGGCGAGCAGCTCGATCAAGTCCTTTAGTAGCCAAACAGGAAGCGGGTCGGCGGGCATTGCTTATTTGGGGCTGACCTCACCAAGGCCACCACCTCCTCAAGGGACGGGAGGAAAAGATTAAGTCGCGGGCCAATGCGCCGAGAAAGTCGCGGGACCAGCATTCGCAGTCCTGTCACGATCCTGGCCACTTTCTCCTCGATGAACTGGTGGAAGTCTTCTGCACTGAAATCCGGGCCAGGAATTAAGGTGTTATTATCCTCTCCCAGCAAGGTGTTGAGGACCCGCCATTTTTCTTCCCGTCAGCCCCGATCTGACTAAAGTATGATCCAGTAGGTCCTCCCTTTAGCCCTGACCAGCATGATTATACCGAAAAGACCCCCCTCCACTGAGCCAAGAGCCACCGGCCAACGTCGGAGCTCTGAGCCCTCCGAAACAACCTCTGTTGTTGTTGTCTCTGGTATGTACAGATAATTGAAACAGTGGCAAGACTAGAAACAGTAAAATAATATAAATTCTTTTTATGACACCTCAGATACAATATACATTTAAAACACAGTAAGTCACAGTAAATGAGTGGAATTAACATGTGCTGCAATATCACTTAACCTCAAGACTCTGCCATACAGTCTTCTTTAAAATTAATCTTCTTAAATATGAAAACTACAATTATGTGAGACAAACAAAAGAAGGCAAATACAAAAATTCACGACTGCAGGAAATGTGCATTGCCAAGAGATCAACTTTAGCATGCACATAAGGAATTGATTTTCCTACTACAGGTCATACAGTAACGACCAAAGCTTTAATGTATTTGTGCATATATTAAGACACACCCAATAATAAGAATATAATACACACCCATGGTGCAGGCTATGTAAAATTTCATATATAAGCATGTCTTACATACACAAAAATACGGTATATTTGTATGCACTTGCACAAAAAGTCTGTGTTTTTGACTGTTTTAGGTCTAATGCTTTACCTTTAACTTCCAACTAATAATAATCAAGGCACTCAAGTTTTTAATTACATATTTAAACCAAAAAGAACCCCTAAACAGAATTAAACATAGTCGCTTTCTTTAAAGCAAGGTCAGATTTATTTTTAACAGAAGCAAACTGGTAAAAAACAAGAACCAAAAGACACACCTTGGAATTCCGCAAAATCTGCATCAACGAAATGCTGAGCCTGTGAATTGATGGTTTTTACTCGAGATCCAACAATGGCAATATCTGATTCCAGAAGACTGTGCTTCTGCAGAAGATCTTCCACTCCCATCAGATGCTTTCCATAATCCTCTGATTGCAGACGAACCTATTATAACAGCAACAGGATTAAAATTATACATTCTTTAAAAGAGCAAGAATTCTACTTTAACTCTTAAATAAAACTACAAGTCTGGCAGTGATGCAAATTAACTAGTGCTGCCCAACGATTAATTTATTTAATCGCGATTAATTGTGCGATTAGAATTATTAATCGTGATTAATCGCATTTTCTTTAGCAACGCTATTCTGGTCCCGAAGTAGTAATTAAATTGAAATAAACAATGCACCATTTGCAGACCAGACTTTTAGAATTTCAACTAGTAGGCCTATAAACATTTATGTGACCACGCATAACATTATATAGCACATGCATCATCCATTTCAGTCAACTTTAAACAAAAACTCGTGATGTTATCACTTTCAAGCTCAGTTTTTACAAGTTTCTTTAGAGAAATATAAGCCGATTAATTATGATGTGATTAATTTTTTAATTTGCGATTAAAAAAATTAATCGCGATTAACAGATTAACGCGTTAATCACGATTAAAGGACAGCACTAAAATTAACTGATCAGAAGTAAGCACAATTAATTGGCAACCAGAACACAATATGCAAAATTAAGCCAAGTGAAATGTGACCAAGGCAACATATAAATTTAAAAGTGATTTTTATAACAAGGAACCGTAGTTTTTTTTGATAATGTATGATCATAGCATTTGCATAAAATACTGAAGCATGATTATAAAAAGGCTGATTATAAAAAGACCGAAGAATTACCAACGGTGAATAAAACAGTAACAAGTCTCTCAAGCTGTTCCCTCAAACTTTTTAAAAAGGAAAATGCATAACAGCAAAAGAACTTATGCAAAAGAACAACCAGCAGATCAAATAACAGAAAATAAAATTAAAGGTGAACACACCTTGATTTCGTCCATCCAATCGAGAACATAAAGCATCTCCTGGAATATTTTCTGCAGCCTCAGAGACAGTTCTAATCTCATACGCCTTGCATGTAACAGCTCCAAAAGGTAGCTCCACAGCTGTAGAACATTGTCTTTTCTATAAATCAGACAAACTGATCAATTGCTTTTCTTGTGATTCAACACCATCATAGCATATAGGCTATGTCCATCGCAGTGCTATTAATTAATCACATTTTCCCACAGAAACACCTTAAAAGCCATCAATATTCACTCAATCCTCATGAGGCTCTTTACTAACCAAAACATAGAATCCCAATGCAACAATGGAGCAATAAATGCTCTATTGCAGAGGTTCCCAAACTACAGCATGCAGGCAAATCGCGGCCCACCCGTCAGAAAGTGGCCCATGGGGTCTCAATATTTGAAATGATGACCGACTGCTTTTATAGTCATAGAATTCGGTTTCTGAAAGTTAGGAAAGGTATTGCGCATTTTAATAATTTTATTAAAATATTTAGATTCCCTATGTATCGAATCGATTTTCATCATACATACAAACCCAGATCAGAATCATCTATAGCATAGTCTAAATTTTAGAATCTATAACATTGTGGCCCGCCCAAGTAACGAAAATAGTGTTTATGGCCCTCTACTTGAAAAGCTTGGGAACCACTGCTTTATTGCCTATTAAAATTTGAAATAAATGATAGAACAAAGAAGTTAGAATATGTCAAAGATGACAGATCAGCTCTCTTCACACTGCCTGCCACTCATAATGATGCATCAGCTAACTGACTTTGCTACCTCAAAACTGCACCATTAAGAAGTATGGAGATACATCAGTTTATTCCAAATGAATATGATGCAGTCATTTCAGCAATGCGTTCAGCACGGTAATATTTCTAGAACAGGATGGGTGCCTCATTGATGCACCTGGTAGAGCATCAGCCCTGCCCGCCGTAAACCTGGGTTTGATTCCTGGGCACCGGTGCAGACTGGAAATTAACATGGTCTGCATAGAGCTGTAGGCTGACGACTAATTCATTATAAAGGTGCTGTAAAAATGTAGGCTTTACGATTTAGAGGAAACACCTGCATTCGTTTGCTTACACCTGCCATTCCAGCAACTAAGAACTAACTCCACTGACAACATTTACAAAGCAATTTCATGTTTCTCTTGCAAATATCCATTTCATATCTAAGTGGTTCATATAAACAGTAAGGTGGCACAGCTTTAAAACAAGGGTTTACTTTACTTTACTTGAAACTCGGCAACATTATCATATTCAAAGGCTCATCATGGTCATACAAAAGAAGCAGTTCAGAAAAAATTACAGGGACAATAATTATGGGCGTGGCATGTCCTGTTTTATTAAAAAAACAGGTTAAGCTGCCTTACTGGAGTGAAGATGTCCGATCAAATACAATATTATTGTAGCAAATAAAATTATAAATAACCTTGCATTGATTCTTTCAATGTCGTGATAGTTCTCATTTTCCAGTTCTTTAGCGACAGCAATGACCGCTTGAACTCTTTCTTCATATGCATTGATGTCAGTTTCAATCGCTTCATGTTTTTTAGTGGCCGCTTCAACAGCAGCCAAGTCATAGCCAAAGTTATCCTGAGACACGAGCCGCTGGTTCTCACCCAGCCATGTCTCTCTCATTCCAGCTTTGCGATCAAAGCGGGCGGCCAACTGCTCCAGCTTCTCCTGTCTGAAAGAAAAGAACAAAATTTTCAAAATTCCTTATTCTAGTTCTAGGTTAAAGTACTTTCAAAATGTGTACAGTTTCCATGTATGTTACGCTGAGATTGGGAAAGAGTCCCGTTGAGGAACTGAGTAGTTTTCTCCATGTTCATGATTTGCACAACACTCCACTCATTTCATCTCAGGACTTAGAGAAACATTTGGGAGAATTCCAATAGAATATCCTGCAACATGGAATTTTCCAAAATGATAATAGAGCAATGGCTGCACAAGACAACAATGATAAAATAAAATATATAACGATGCATACAGCACCAGAACAGATAATAATAGCCACACAAGAACACATAATAATACTGAACAAATAGCCAAAGTAATTGGTTCAAGTTACTGGTAGGTGCTAAAGTTCTGTTGTAAGTCTTTCTTTGTCATTACTGTGATGGATATCATCAGCAGAGAAACACACAAGGGACCATCCTGTAAACTGTTAAATCCAGATGATAAATGGCAAGGATTCAGTGTGTAGTGCAGCGATCCATAAACCCTGGCCTGTGGGCTAAATTTGGCCATGCTTTAGTTGGCCCACAAAATCCTGTCCCAAACAGAGTTTTGGTCAGATGTCATGCCACTTTTCATGTGCATTAGAAGGAAGGAACCATGTGTGTCCACACACTTATGTGTGTGGACACATCTTATTTACCAGTCCACACACAAGTGATGGTTAGATATACTGTAAGTTAAGGTAGACAAAAGACCTGAGCAAGACCTTTCTACAGTATATTTAGAATGGGAAACTGGTTCTCTGTGAGACATATCATATGCTGAGAGTAACACAGGCCGAGTCCAGCCTAGGGATACAAAATGGAGTAACACTGAAAAGAGTGCACACAGCTTCTGTTATCTGGAAGATGTCAAAGATATCTGCTATCTTGGAAATGCTATGCAAAGAAGATGGCACTCACCCTAATGTCATAAACATAAAATTTGCAGGAATGTAACTCAGAGAACTGGCAACCATATTGTGCACCAAGGATATTACAGTAGTATAAGAGCAAAATCATCGAATTTGCAAGGCTCTTGTAGCAGATGAAAGGATGTGTACCAGTATTTTCCACTAGATATTCTGGGTCAATATTTGCTGGATTCAGATCCAGAACGAATAACATCGCACAGGATTAGAACAACTGCATGAAATGAGTTTTCCCCAATCTACTTGGGGTTGAAAAGGGTAACCACTTCATCTGAAGGAGGTTACTTTGGAAGGAACATAACAGTGCCTTCCTTTTGAAACTGTTTCATTATATTATCCATACCTTCCCAGTCTTAAATAAGGCTGTTAAGAAGGTTGAGGTAAAACGATGTGACTATCATTAAATTTTAAAACATGAAATGTGACCATAATATTCTGATTCAGTAATTAATTGCTATAGGTATTCAGTGAAATCGCATAATGCCAAATAGCAAACCATCTGGCTGGAGTGAATGTCCAGAGCGGCTTCCGGTCACCCCAAACACTCCTGTCAGAAGACGTAAAATCAGTTGCAAGAGAAACAACGCTGATATAACATGCTCCACTTGAAAAATAATAACTTTTACAGGACCAGTTCTTGTAAGTGAAGGTATGAATCAATGGTATATTGAATCCATCCACAAAAATAATAAGACCAAAGTCAGTCACTCAGAGGTAAAGGCAGGTCCCATAGTCGAGTTCGAGCATGCATTGGATGCCAGGTGCTTATCTCTGGTCTAGGCAATCAGTGACTTACATGTAGGTGGTATAAGCCATTACCGGTAATCAGGGGTAGAAAGTGAGTGAATAATAATAATAATAATAATAATAATAATAATAATAATAATACACTTGTACAGCATCAGTTCTAGTAAACAAAAATATCAACTGATAATACTCCAAATATATCTGCAAATGATCAGATTAGTGACAACAACACCACCAACAATGCATTTTATAGCACCAGTTCTAATACAGGAACACATCAGTTGATATACTCCAGATCAATCTGCAAAAGACCAGATCAGCTTCATAAATATCGGACTGCACCAGAGCCGGCCTTTGTAATATGATTAGGCGGTGAATTCCAAGAGGATTTTGGAGGGAAATTTATCTATTGATGGATCTTGCAGATTTGGCGGATGTGAAGCCAATGCCTGCTAGAGCAAAGTCTGCAACAACAGTCATAGTAGATCTGATAACATAAAATGAGTCAGAGAAATGAGCCAGAGGAATATAATCTGGCCATCAAGAATCACTTGAGACTCAGCAAGTGAACATGCAATGCTTGAAGAAATAAATGCGTTCAAGGACTTTGACCCAGTGTAGGTAATTCATCTTGAAGAAGTTATGTTACAAGACTGCTCCTAGTTTCAACAAATGGCAAAGAATCTTGGATTAAAGAAGCATTATGTCAAAGACAGAAACTATGGATCACAACATCCAGTAAGCCCAGTAACCTGAATGCAACTCTGGAATAGGATTACTTATGCTGCTTCCAGGTCCCCAGCAGCAAAACACTGCATGTGTGGGCTTGTCTTTTGCTGCCAGATGCTGAGAGGGAGAAATCTTTTGGACCCATTTCAGTTTCAACATGCATTAGCTATGTGCATTATGCAGGACATGGCTTGTAATAAATTCTATCCATGAATGCAGCAGATATGAATACTGCATTTTGAATGAAAATATTGTATTTATTTTAACTCACACCTTTAACAGATACTGTTTTGACACAATCGGGCAAAAAATCACTGACAACTTTTCTTTGACCAACAGCAAATCAACTGTAAATATATATTGCTGCAAAAGCATCATGCTGTACAGGCACTTTGGACAAGTTAAAAAAATGCTGCTTCTTATCATTCTCATCTCTGTTTTATATACCGGCAATGTTCCTTCAGTCACTATAGTAAATACCCATGCCATGTTTCCAAATGTTATTTCACTCTGTTTCACCATGCTCTTTCTGTGTCACCATGCTCTTTCTTTAACTACTTCAGTGTTTGGGTGTACACTGTACAGTCTAGACAATTTGGTGAGCCTTCTGTCACTCGTGGCAACCCTCTTCTTTGGAATTCGTTGCCAGACACAGTGACATCCGCTACTTCCTTGGAACGGTTCTCAGTTGCGCTGAAGACATATATATTCAACATTTCATTTCCATTTATGTAAAGTGCTCTTGCTTTTGGCATCTAGCTATGTTATAGCGCTATAGAAATTGTCGAGGTAATAATAATAATACATCTATTAATAATACATCTATTCTGTCATAACTTTCATAGCTTCCTCTACATTTTTCATAGACCCATCAAGTACTAAAGAAAAAGAGAAATAATAATAACTTGAAACATGTACTTCACATGAGAAAAGACCTAATACAATATATACAGACCAAATATTAACCCCTTAACCGTGTATTTAACTGTAACTCAATGTAAAATGGACGGATATATCCGGGATCCCCAGTTAAGGGGTTAAAAACATTTAGAAACGACATCAGAATATAAAAAAGCAACTACATAAACCACAATATTCATGTGTTTGCAGAATGTTTGAAACAGGATATTGCAATTGAAGAAAAAACTACATAGCTACTCTGTGTAAAGGTGTGGCTCCATTAGGAGATATGTTATAGGGATATATCCCCTAGTTACCCAGACACTATCCGCATGAATGATAAGCTGGCATTAACTTAAACGAGGGGTGCTACACTTAAAAAATATATTTGCACAACATTTGTTTGAATCAAAAATCATACACAGGTATATCTGGGCAAATGCGCTTGTACATTAAAGTGGACAATTCAGCCAATATATTTGCTGTTCAACCACTCAGCTTCCAGGTCAGTAGACAATCGACCGATTGACTGCTAGGTCTTGCGTCAACTTGAATGGTTATGTGACTTTAGAATGTGCTTGCAAAATAAAAATTTCCCTGTTTCACCATGCTCTTTCTTTAACTACTTAAGTGTTTGGGTGTACAGTCTAGACAGACAACACATCTATTCTGTCATAACCTTCATAGGAAATGTTATAGGGATATATCCCCTAGTCACCCAGGCACAAATTCTGACACAGCATCCACGGTCGGTCTGGTTGAAACTTTCTACGCTTGCAACACTTCTTTCCAATAAAAAAAACACAGCTTTCAAAATGCACATCAACACCCCAGTTGCCACAATCCTGTCATCCGCCATCTTTATAATAGGCGTGGCTACTTTTTATCCTGGGATCCATCCACGTACTGTCCAGGGACAATGTAATGGACTCGTACAGGGATATATCTGTGTAACATATTTCCCAATGGAGTCATAGCTATACCAACCTGATGAGTTCATCTCTAAGAGCCAGTTCTCGCTCATGCTCTGCTTTCTCAAGCAGCTCCCAAGCACGATTGATGTCGCCAAGCATCCTCCCCTCACGAGGAAGATACGGCTTCTGGTTATTTGCCCGCATTTTGCTCTGGATGGTAAAGAGAAGAATTTCAAGGTTTCCTTTTTCACCAAATCTACAACATACAGCAGCAAATTAAGTCATCATAGCAAATTCCTATACATAACAACATGCAATTAGGAAAGCAACCTTCTGTCGTATTACATAAGTATGATCTCAAGAGTCAAGACCCACATATTTCACATTTCATTTGAGTGACAAGCACCCTTAACTTTCATCTTCCCTATGCCCATCCCATGATGCTGGTGCTATAGAAATTGTCTATTTGCTATTACTTTGTCAGCTATCATACACTTGGCTATGATGGCTAAATCCAAGGAAATTAAATAAACTGTTTACAGTAAAATATAGCTGAATACATACATGTAAAAGCTGTTGAAAGATGTGTCATGCACTTCTTCTAAATTCAGCATCCAATATGATAGATAAACACTAAGCAAATGGGCTTTTACACCATCACAAGAAAATGCTAACTTCTTCACAAATAATGACTCTTAAAATGACTTGTCTTGACTGAACAAAAATTACAAAATCACAGAAACATACTTTGGAGGCTTTTCAACATTTCTGTAGGTGTTGAAGGCAGCAAGCTGTTGTTGAACTCCATACAGCGAATTTGCAAATTCTCTTTCGTTAAGTGATTTAATTGTCTGCTTAATCCACTCCAAGAGGTCAGAGGTCAATGTTTCATAGTCCACAATCATCTCATTATATTCTCGGCACTGGTTGATAACCTATGAAAGAAACTCGTTTGATAGACACGTGGAGGAAAAAGTCTCACTGTTATACTGAACCACAAAGCACCATGTTTAAGTCATTGGTTTGTTGTCCTCAACTAAAATTGAGAACTGCAGCAAGCTCCTATATTTCATCCCTATTTCTGTCATAGTGACCACAAGTCCAATGCATTCCAACCTCTAGGTTTTGGGAGCAAAGCTGTTAAAACTATAAAGTCAATCGAGCAATACGATCAAATTAGCACATGACAAGTTCACTCAACAAGACATGCTAATAATTCCATTAATAAAGAAAACTCATTTTAAATTCTCATTATACAGGCATGCAAGCACAGCCTGTCCCCAGAATGAAGTTTGTTCCTGTAGAAAGACTCTATCAATTGCCTACACTCACTCTATGAAACCTCAATAAAATTTGTAATTCAGATTTTGTACAATATTTTAATAATTGTTATCTTTCTATTGTATTGTATTATTGTGTAGCCTTTCTGAAATTACTATTATTAATATGCACTGATTTGGAAATAATAAACTGTTATTGGATTGAGTTCTCTTCTTAGTTTTCTTACACAGCAATTGCAACTGAGGTCTAAAAGCAATGAAGTTGTTGGGGAATGTCATCCCCGCCCCACCTTTCCTATTCTCTTGCTCTGCACAGTTTCTGCCTTCATCTTGGAGAAGTAGTGATAATATGTAACAACGTATGTGATGATCGACTTCTCATCTGGATACTCAACGCAAACATCTAAAAACCAGCAACAACTGTCACGGCACGGATCAACACTCCGAAATTGAAGTGCATCAGGTAATAACAAATATGAAAATATCTAGTCTTTTAAGTATATCTGAACAAAAAATAAAAAAGCTTAGCAAAGTCTGAAGGTACGAAACTGCTTTGGGGCTTTAAAAATATATTTCCCAAACTGCTGTTTCAATGCATCAAGCTACTCTGAGACAGTCTGCACTTTCACTTTGCTATTCAGCCGCGGAATACTGCTGTCCCGCCTGGTATCGCTCCTCGCACACAAAGGCGGTGGACACGCAGCTGCACTCAGCCATGAGACTTGTCTCCGGAACCCTGCGCCCAACAGCGCTCCAATGGCTGCCAGTTCTGTCAAATATCCAACCACCATACTTACGACGGGAAGCTGCAGTGGACAGATTTCTATCGAAGATAGCAGACCGTGAGGACCTGCCACTCTTCGAGGACCTGTCCAACCCTCCTAATCACCGATTGAAATCACGCCATCCTCTGCAGCTTAACGAAGTTCCCTCAGATGTCGATAGACAGTGGAGACTTGACTGGGAGTCGGCTCAGGTGATCAACTGCCAATTGGTCGAAGATCCCGCTATCCGACAACCAGGCTTTGACACGCTGCCTCGTCACCTGTGGTGTCTGTTAAACCGTTTTCGAACTGGACAGGGACACTGCAATTACTGTCATCAGAAATGGGGATTAACTGACTCGAACCTGTGCCCCTGCGGTGTCATTCAAACAATGTCGCACCTAGTTGACTCTTGCCCTATAACCAGGCTAGAGGACGGTGGATTACAAACTTTACACACAGCTGATAATGTCGCAATCAAATGGCTGACATCATTTAGCACATTAAGCATTCGATAATAATAATAATGCATCAAGAGCATGATATGAAATCCAATATTATAGAGCACAGGTCATCCTATACAACAAAATCATAAACATCTTCAGCACCATTATAATTATAATTATGCATCAGTCAATGGATGTTTGAGAGTTAAAATCATAGTTAGAAATCAAGTCCAGGGTAGTTTGGTGTTGAAAGTCCAAAGGTAATTTCAAAATTGCCCTGTTGACCTATACAACACATGCAATGAACATATGAAGAGCATTGCAGCTGTAGAGATGTTTGCAATCATGCAATTTCTACTCTGAAATCAATACCTTCTGAATCCAAAAGTCTTGTAAGTCCAAGTTTGTCTTCAGCTACATTGAAAGCATTGTTTAGATTGTAAGTTGGATTTGCCTTTGTCAGCTTGTTATATTCAATCAAATCAGGTCTGAATGTAAACAAACAAGGGACACAATTATACATAACAACAGAGTAGACATCAGACAAAGAAAAGGTCAGACCCCGTTCACAATACTACTGTTTTAAAGCATTAATATTTACAAGATTTGCACCATGTTTTATAAATTATTAGTTCTCTTGAAAAAAACACCATGAAATCTAAAGATGAAATTGCAATGAACCACAGCAAAATATAAAGAAATATGTTATACATAAAACATGTAATATAATTTCTAAAATGTTAATGAACCTTTCAAATGAAAAAAATATTATACTGTCAGCAATAATTTACTCAAAGCCAAAGTTATAAATTATTTGAATAATAATTCAAAGTGCAACAAATATCAATACAAATATACCGGTACCTCACCTGTGCTTATGAATAAGTGCATTTAGGGCGAGACCATCCCGCCAGCTGGTTGTAAAGTTCCGTACATTAACATTGCCATAGCCAGCTGTCTTCATCTGGCACCAAAGCAACAGAGCATCTTTCGCTGATTTTGTTTCACTGCTATCAGCCTGCTCCACAGTAATATCTTGAATCTAATCAGATTGAAAAAATAAATGCACATTATGAAGTTTAAATGGAGAAAATTTGAAAAAATTACAGTACAATCACATATCCATATTCTCATAATTATAAATCCTTGTCACCTCAATGTCTAATTCTATATAACAAGATTTTGATGACTTATCAAAAATGTTTTTACAAAGCTATAGCTCATACATATTCTTCTTCATGAAAATGCTCTCCAATGAAGCATCAGATAAATAAATATAAAAACAATAAAATAAATAAGTAATTATAATAAATATCAAAAGACCCTGTAATAACGTCAATCAATTAGAAGTGGTCAGTTCTTTGTCTCATTCCCTTTCTTCCATCAGCATAAATGGCACTCATTGCTGCCCAACTATGGTCAAGTGCAATAAGAGTGCTATGCATGTCTGATTCATGTCTTCTCTAGAGCAGTTACCAAAGGCCATCACCAGAGTATTATTACAGACATTATGAAGAAAATATGGCTAATTGTCCAGACAACTATATTGCAAAAGCCTTACAGGATCAAATTTCCAAAACAAATATAAGGAATGAGTGAAATAATAGAAAAAAATTATGAAAGCATTGTCAGTGTAGCATCTACAGTGTGGCATCTACTTCTGAGATGACATTTCTTTAAAAAAATTTAGATTTTAAGAATACAGTAATTATATCAAACAAAGAAATATCATTGAGAATAAACAAAAAAGAATACGAGACAAAGAATAATTTATTACCGTAGGCACTATACCAGAAAGTGGAGCGGAATTTATCTGTGTTACATGGATTCACCAAAATACAATACTCTATTATATAAATGTTATCCTTAAATCCACAGAATATATATACACACACACACACACATATATAAATAAAAAAATATATCCTTAAACCTACAGAATATTCGTGTATCCTTATATCTGCAGAATATACCACAGCTGGCAGAGCAGACACAGTCCTGCCACTCAGACACATAAGATGAAATTCACCAAAGATATCTGTCTTCTACTTCAGAGAAAATCAAAGCACAGAGCAAGACCCGGCAACAGCATGAGATAAGAAAGATCAATTAAGATTAGATGGATGTGGACATGGAGGCAAATGATGTGTCTATGGGAGAACAGCATCTGCTACAAGTATTGCCCAGAAATGCTGCACATTTGTCATACTACAGCAGTGCATTTCAGCCTCATGCACAAATATTTAGGGAGTCCAGTTCCATTTCAAATGCAGGACAATCAGACGACTTCAGGCCATATCAAGCTTATACCGGGTAGATATATTAGATATATATATAATAATTATGAGATATTACTAATGTATTGTGCAGTTTCAGTTTAGCATATTCATGTTTAAAGTATTGACTTATATATTTATA
This sequence comes from Metaphire vulgaris, assembly GCA_018105865.1. Lineage (NCBI taxonomy): Eukaryota > Metazoa > Annelida > Clitellata > Crassiclitellata > Megascolecidae > Metaphire > Metaphire vulgaris. The sequence goes on from CM030853.1 coordinate 7,187,855, forward strand.
TTTGTATGTGTGCAAAATACATTTCAATTGTAGATAGTGTCAAAAAAATCATGATGAATACTGTCAGAAAAATTCAAAGAAAAAACCTTGCTGGAACTTTACAACTGCTGCATTGAAATGAAAGTGATGACTTTAACCAGCAACAACCAATACTGTATTACTTTACCCTGCGACTCCAATGCTAGGAGCGCCTCTGAGTAGAAATAGAAGAGGCGCTATACAAATGTCACATTACATTACATTTCAGCAGACAATGAATTTCACATCACAGACATGACAAGGAACAGGAGAATAGGCAACAATAGGCACACATATTCAATAGATAATCTCAAATGACATAACAGCAGTTCACAAGGTCACTCAGCAATCAGGCAAATAATGTAATCAAAATCAAGTGTAAATCCCATTGAAGCAACTGTGGTCATTACTGGCAATGGGGAATTAATGAAACCTGAGCAGTTCAGTATTCCTGTAACAGACTGGCTGCCAAACAATTACCGGTATATCCTTTGCTAGCATTATCCCTAAAAGAGATATAAGTTGAAAAACAAGAACAAGGCAATGGTCCCCAAAATAACCAGCGTAAGGCCTCCAAAGCAAAACAGACAAGCTACAATAAAACTGATATAAACTATGCAACATATGAATATCATCACAGAGTAAGTAATTTGCTAAAGTAATCACATACAAAGAAATAACTTTTGTAAATTCACATAGAAAACTATCACAGTTCCCAGCGACAAAACTGTTTTAATGACACTGATATCAAGTCCGTGAGTTGAATTTTCAAGAAAAAGCCTGCATATTTCTTATCCAAGAATTTTGCCAAATTTCAAAGATTTTGAAACTATTCAAAAATTCATCTAGATTTCCCAAGCAATTGTATCAGCTATTTATCACAGATAAATGGAAAATGGAGTCTTATAAGATTCTCCAGGAAAAGGAAATGGAACAGAATTTGTATAAAATATCATGATTGAATATGTCAGAATGCATAAACAGGTCAATAAAATTCTTTTGGCTTTAGGTTGCAACAGTCTACGCAGGCAGAAAATTCAATGATGGCCAATACAGACAAATCAAATGGAATTAGAAGCAGTCTGCTGGTATGAGCTTCAATCTGACAAAGCAAGCTTAAATATTTTAACATATATACGGAAGCAAAGGTTGAACACCACTCACTTTTAAAAGTCTTAAGCACATACCATCTAAAAATTATTACAGAAGAAAAGATGCAGAGGATACTTTGCAATGTACAAGAAAATCAGATATAAGTTCAATGAAAATCAGATACAATCATTAAGACATAATTAGTATTTGAGATGAAATCGAAAAAAATCGTAGATAAAAATGTCTGTCACACAATTAGGACATTCAGCTTTCTCTGCCATCAGTTACACAGTGGAAGGAAGGAAAGCACATTGATTTTCAATATCAAAACGCCTTCGTGGCGCCATTGCTCGCTGCAACAGACAGGAGCCAAGGAAGCCGCCAATTGAATGCAGTGCACAGTGCTATGGCATTGAAGGACATTACCATAATTGAAGCAGAAGAATGCAGCAATGGCATCCATCAACACACGAAGGAAAGCCAAAGCAACGCACAACACTTCCCTCGGCATAAAATATTCATAGACAAACAGAAACAACCGATACAACTGCAGGTTCGTTTACTGTGAAAAAGTGGAAATTCTGATAAAAGACATAGAGATAATGACAAAATTACAAACATATCCAATAATATGTCTTATTGAATGGGTATTCCCAAAATATGCATCCAGTGACCTAAATGCAAGCCTGAATAGGATTAACAATGCTTATTATATACCTCATAGGGCAAATGGCAAAAGGAAAATGCCAACACACTATCATGGCCCAGCAAGAGCCAAATTATCATGGCAAGAACATGAAGTGCTGCTCTGTCATATAAGGGTGTTGGTATTTCCATGTTCATTTCTGCCATTTGCAATGTATATATGCCATTCGGTGTGGATTGTTTTGTAAAAGACATTAAGTGGGAACAATGTCTGGAAGAAGAAGAAGAGGCAGGCAGCAGATGACCAGGATAGAGAATATTCAATCGTGGACCAGACTAACGATAGAAACAGCATAGAGATTGACTAATGATAGGATAACGTGGAGAAGAACGGTCCAAAACGCAGCCAAATCTCAGAAAGAAAATGGCCGAAGACAAGACGAGACATTCAGTGCTACTATATCAATCAATCAATCAATCAATCAATCAATCAACCAATCAATCAAACAATCAATCAAGAAACTTCCATGGTGCCACTATCAAAATGCTGTACAAACTTCTTGCAGTAATAATTAATCAATAATATCAAATAGCGATTTATTTGCAAAGAAACTAAAAACGTACTTATTCAACATCTCGTTTGAGTGCAAAGTGTAAAGCGCTCTTGACTTTAGCTTTAGCTTTGATTATTACGCTGTATAAATTGTCTAAATAACATAACATAATATAACGCACATGCAGGTAGGCACTCACATGTGTGCATTCATGTGTTTGTAAATGAGTGAAAGAGCTATATGCACTGAAACATCCAATACAGTAGATCAATCAATTAACTGTGATACAAATTGACAGCTGGTCTTCATTATCACTTTGGCTGTCATTTGTCTTGTTACCCAAGATAATTAGCAATACATGAAGTGCACTGAAAGGCTTCAGTCTGCATACAATTGTGTGGTACCAGTAAAGCTGGAAATTCAACAACACAGCTTATTCTTATCCATTCAAACAGACATTTGGTTCTATTGCATTGTGAAAAAAAACTGAACTTTACAAGAGATGGTAATCACTTCCTGTTGTTAAACTATTGTACTTGACATTTGGATGCAGGATGGAAGAAGATTAAGAAAGAGACAGGAATACTGGTACAGTTCAATGAAGTCACAGATTAACAAAGTAGTTATGAACCATAAAACATTAACTATACATTACAGACAAATATCCATTTGATTTTTTTCTGAAAAGACTACACTGTAGTTCATATAAATTGTACATTTAAGTTCAGAGTTTATCCATTATCTTTCCATTGTATTGTCTTGTCCTAACGATTCTTGTTCCGAGATTTGGCCACAACATGGACAGTCTTTTACATTAATTTCTTGGATTTGCTGCTGATTCTATTGTTGACCTAGTGCATAATTTTCTTCTTCTCTTTCATGATGCATAATTTATATTCTGGTAACAATCTCCAAACTCCTGCAGGCTATATCCAAAATAAGTTATCTTTCACTTTACTATTGTTTCTAATAGCTGTGCTTTGTATAACCAGCACATTATCATCTTCTAGACCTATTCTTAACCCTTAAACTGTCAAATACTCTGTAATTATATGCAATTTGACCACCAAACTGATTGATCTTTCCAACTTAACATGGCTATAATTTGGTTTGAATTTGGCATGCCATCAGCTGACATCCTCAGCATTATGATAGTGATGCCATTAAAGTTTATTCATTGATTGATTGATTGCTTCTGTTCCAGTTCTCTCCTTACCTGGAACCAACCACTTTTAGACTGACCTATAGCTTTTCAACCAGGAACTACCACACACACACACACACACACACACACACACATGATTTCTGACTCCATTTTCACTTTGAAGTGACCTTTGGCTAAAAGATTATTATAATGGCACTCTAATGTCACCAATTGATTGATTGATTGATTAATTGATTCTCTAGTATCCATTCGCTTTCCTTTCTTTCCATTCATTAATTGACAGGTAGTCTTAACTCCCCACTAGTCCTCAACCTCACTTGCCACTCTCTTCTTGATTTTTAAGAAACCAGATAATACCCAAGCAACCTATGCTCCCTTCTACAGTATGTTCATTTTAAGCTGTATGGATGTGCAGCAGCTTTAAACCTGTCACACAGTCATTTTAAACTCCACACCCAGCATGAAAACCAGCATAAACGAGGTCTTGAATCAGTTGGCCCTATCCCCTGGAATGCTCTTGACGCCAGTATGCGTGGCTTAGCAACTCCTAATTTTTATGGCCCTCTTTTTGAAAAGACCTAAAACTTATCTCTTTGTCAATATGCAGTAATTGCAGCAGGAGCACTTCTGAGTGATTCTTCAGAAGAGGCGCTATACAAATATTTTGTAGCATTACATTACATAAGTAATGATGCTTTTGCACATTGTTTTAGAGCTTTCTACCTCTCTACTTCCTTATTCTAATATTTAATATTTGGTTTCTTGTTCTTCTGCCTTGCATGAAACCAGCCAGTTTTGCTGCAATTTCTGTTACCAGTATGAATTTCAGTAGGATTTTACTGGCATGCAAAAAAGTGCAAGAGCAAAATGATTTGTACAGTCTCTTTTTCTTCTTCAGCATGAATATGCATGAATATGATTCAATCCACTTCTCTGACTGATCTCCCAGATTCCCATATTCTGTGAATCCTGTCCTACAAACTCTCTTACTCCCACACAATGCAATTCTGTTTGTAGCTTATCTATGCCGCTGTTTTTTTCTTCTTGTAGTGTTCTTTGTTGCTCACTTGATCTTGAGAGAGATTTTCCGAAAAGCTGTTCCTTAGGGCATTCTGAGTCAGGCTCTGCCAGTATCTCCCTCTTCCAAATAGTTATCTCCAATATTCCTTTTATTGTACTGCTATCCCTTGACTCTCCTTTGTATAATTTCCAGAAGCAAATTTCACACAGTGCAGTAGACCATATTATGACTTACAATTTTCTTGTTAAATGAACTCTGACTGATGCCAATGCAAAGTAACAGATCATAAAATTTTACTCACTGACCAACCAAAGAGCCTTGATCAACTAAAGAGCCTCTACTGCAACTGTATCATCCAGACTTTTGAACAATTAGCATAAAAGCTAATGAAATATTTTATGGCACAAGCTGCAAAACAATGGCCATCTGGTGATCAAGTAAATTCTGCACAATTACAAAATAAGATGGTAGAATGTCAGGAAGGAACAATCTTTAAATCTAAAAGAAAAAGCGAAAATAAAATACCTGGAATCGCAAGATTATCGTCCAAATTAATCCCAAAGTCAGTCGTGGATTACCATCCACGATGTCATGAGCTCCCATGTTCTCCAAATGAACTCTCTGTTCATTGAGAAATGTAAGTGATTTGTCAACATTTTCCAGGCAATGAATTCGCATCTTTCCTTTTGTAGGATTTGGCTAAAAAAATTAAAATTAAAAAAAAACAAAGAAAGTAAATGATCAGAAGTTTTTGCAAACCATCTAGGCATTGTAGCCTACAAATTGAGACAATATTGTCAATACTGTGAAAAATATAAAGATAGAGGTCAGATTCAGAAATTTCTAATCACATGAAATTCCTTATTTTACTTTATACAGTATAACTGAACAGTACTTCTCAATAAAACATCAATCTATCATACAGCACCAAATTTACCCATTTTGACAGCTGGAAATATACTTCAATCAGTAATACCGGGTAACTGTTCTGGCACAATGTGGGGTTGGACTGCTAGCATTTCAACATTTTCAACCCCCACTTGGGGTAGTCTTCAACAAATGGGAAGGGAAAGCTAAACCTCAACAAACTGGAAGATAAACGTAGAATAAAAACATTACGTTATACTGAATAACGCTATAATTAATCTTATGATAATTAGCAATAAATTAGTAACAGTTAAATTTCTCAGCTATTGCTTCCAAACAATCAATTATTTGTTTTCATTTCCAAGCAGAAATAAATCAATTCAGCCATTTTAATAACATAAGGATGTCCACATAAACCTAGAAACTGAAACCACATTTATCATCAATAGCCATGCACTAAATATCAATAAGCAATGTCTGATGCCATCTAAAATTATACTTTGTTCCCATTCTACTGCTTAGAGCTCTGCAGTTTAATTCTTGCAGACTGCATTTACACCATTCACTTACGTCATCACACCATTCTCTATGCGGTCTTCCGCTCTTGCTGGAGCCATCCATTAATACCAATAGAAACTTAATCTTTCTGTTATATTACCTTTCATCGGCATATATGCCCAAAGAAAGAGGGTTTCCTCTGTTACACCAAAGAAGTCCTTGGTTACACCCTTTGCATCAGAGATTCCTTTGACTCATTATCTTGTGTATACCTAAAGTTTTACACAGCTAACCATCTTGATCCATCCAATCATAAGCATATTCCTTCAGTATTTCATTTCAAAAACAAGTATTTTGCTTTCGAGGTTCTTCATAATGGTCCATGTCTGACATCCATAGAGGACTCTGCCAAAAATGTAAATGTCATGAGCACTATCTTAAAAATCTTCAAACTTGTTGCCTTAACTCTTCTAAAACATATCATCTATTGCAGTCAAGTTCCAAAAAGCAATCACTGCCTTTTTTACCTCTTTTCCACAGTCTAAATCATACATCCCATTGCTTCCAAGGTAGGTGAAGTGTCTCACATTCTCAAACTCAATTCTGTCTACTTTTATTTGCATTCAAATTTCTGTCCAGATACCATCTTCTGTATCTTCTAAAATTTCACTGTTACAGTGTTGCTTCATTTCTCAGTGTCTGTACAGAGTGTCTTCTAAATCACAAAAGAGTAATCCACAACAAAGGAAAAGCCCAGATTGATGAATCATAATCCTTGTGCTGCTGTACACTTTACATGTTCTTTGGTATTTGTCTATCATTCCTTCCAAATTTGAGACAAATACCAGATATATTGTCTCTGTCTGTCTTGATCCTCTGCAAGCATTCAGCTTTCACAAATTGTTCTGCAGATTCACACACAGCTGATTCTTCAGTTGTTGCTTATGTCCTTCAGCAATGTTTTTAGTTCCAGATACACTCCACATGACTCCAGTGCAGTCAACCAAATTGCTAAGCATGCAAGTAAAGCTTCATGCATTAACCCCTTAACCGGCTGTCCCTAGAATACTCATCCATTTTACATTACAAATAAATGGTCGGTTAAAGGGTTAGTAAAAGAAAAGAATGAAAGCGAAAGATTAATAATGCCAGCTAACCAGACGTTCGCCAGACAAGACTTCCAGCAGCTTAATTAGCATCTTTCCATCTCGAAGATCAACGTAAAGATCCTGTATTTTGCATCCTACTCTTGCAAGATGTGAATTCACCCACTTTGTGAATGTCTTCTTTTGCACACTTTCACGCTCATCTGAAAAAAACTATATACTGTAAGTAAGGGGGCGGGAGTTAGCAGAGTGGTAACAACACTGTACGATGGAGCAGAAGGTCACGGGTTCGATACCCAAAGGAGCCCTACGGCCGACTCAGCCTTACTTGCTAGAGGGTGGTGGCAAACTGAGGAGCAGCGTTAAAGCTGCGAGGCAAAACATGGGTTTAGGTAAAGTAATGGCAACCTACCCCAGATTAATGGCTTATACCACTCACATTGCTGATTTCCTAGACTGGAGCCAAGCGCCAGAACTCAATGCTCGGACTCGAATACAGGACCTACCTTTACCTTTACCTTACTGCAAGTAAAATGTAAACAATAAAATAAATCTCTTCAAACACATAGTCCAGTCTATGAAAATAATCAGGAAAAATACAGTATTTAAACGTTTTGGTTAATAGATGATAGCCAAAACTGTCAGAACACTTTCAGTTAAAAGTAATGAGACAATAATATCACAAGCAAGAAACCAACTTCTCTGTTCAAGGTAGTGCCTCAAAAGAAGTACAAGCGTAAAGTACTGAAGCAATTGTGCACTAATGTGTGCAAGTAAAGTTTCACCAGAGCAAATGGGCAGATTCAAGCTGCGCCACGATATGAATGAGAAGATTGTTGTCTGCTATTTTCCATTAAAAATAACTCCCTCAGTGATCAAATCAAATTCCAGTTCAATAACTTAACAAGATATCAGGATAACAACACTCAATCGCTCAATAAACTTCTATGGCACCAGATGCCCACTGCAGCATAATGACATCTATAACATGACCGCAAGTAACAAGGATGAAACAAACTGCAACAGAATTGTAGTACTTAGGCAGTGATACTGGATAAGACATGTGATTATTCAGCAATTTCAGGAAAACAATACTTCAAAAAGGTGCAGTTTACGCATCTGCTGAAAAGCATCCGATGAGCAGATGGTGGTAATGTCTGCTGCAATTTGGTCCAGCTCCTGGGAGCAATAGCAGAGACTCCAGAGAGCATTCTCTCCTGCATTTGAGGGAGTATAGAGCCAGTGGCAAAGTGTGCAAAAGAAGACATTCACAAAGTGGGTGAATTCACATCTTGCAAGAGGGGATGCAAAATGCAGGATCTTTATATTGACCTTCAAGCACGTGACAAGCCTTTGACAGTGTGTGTGTAGTAGTAGTAGTAGTAGTAGTAGTAGACTTATTTAGCGCCATTGTAGTAGTACATCTGCACCAGTCGATGGTCGCTTCAGTAAATAATCGCAGTCGTGATCTTGTCCGTGGTGAATCGAGGTTGTAATCCAAAGGGTCTGTGGCAGGCATTATGGAGCTATGGAATACCAGAGAGCCTCATACGATTGCTGGAAGACTTATACAACAAATGTGAAAGTGCTGTGCAGATAGACGGTGAACTGATAAGAGTGGTTTAACAAACTAGTTGGTGCCAGACAGGGATGCAACTTATCGCCATATCTATTCATATTACTGTTGGAAACAATAATACAAATTATATAGCATTAAAGGACAGTAATGCAGGAGTTTGGGTAAGCGGAAAACTGCTAAATAACCTCTGATTTGCAGACGATATAGATCTTATGGCAGAGACAGAAAAATGGATGACAAGAACTAACAGATAAAGCAAACAACAGCAGCAAGAGATTTGGACTAAAATCAATAAGAAAAAAACTAAGGTAATGACCATGGGAGAAACAGGGAAAACAAGTAACATCTTACTCAACAATAAAAAGATTAGAGCAAGTCAAAAATTTTCATACCTTGGAGGGGTAATAGCAGGAGATGGAGAGTGCAAGATAATACATAAAGAAAAGAATTGGTCTAGCGGCAGCGGCAGTAGAAAAACTAAATAAAATTTGGATGTCAGCAGTATTATCTATAGACACAAAAACTATGATTTACAAGACAATTATATTACCAATCTTGAAGCCTGAATTCAAATGCTGGAAGATGAAAGAAAGACACTTACTGTACCTCTGAAATGGCATGCCTAAGAAGCATGTTAGGAATTACAAGAAGAGATAAGATCCGGAACAAAGTAACCAGAGAAAGAATGAAGGGACACAGCAATAGACAAAATCCTAAAAAGACTACAGCAGCAGTTTGGACAAGTGACAAGAATAGGGAAAGAAAGACTGCCTTTGAGAGCTCTGCACTGCCATATTGCAGGAAATAGAAGTAGAGGAATATTTATTGAACAATAATGCTGCAGTGGAGCAGTGGTTAGAACACAGGTCTGCCAATCTTAAGGTCCATGGTTCAACTCTCGGTTGTGGTAGAAACTTTTTGGTTGCTTCTGTCCCAACCGCCCCAGTCGACTCAGCTGTGATTGAGTACATCAGGTGTTAACTCAGTGGAAGGAAAGGCAGTGAGGGAAAGGCTGGCAATCTGCCCCATTCAGCCGTTGCCATGTAAACCTGAAGGCGTTAACCCTTCGGTTCTCCAACGGCCCATGTTGGCCTATGGAGAATACCTTTCTTTAAAGGTCCATAAGACAATCCTATGTTTGATAATTACCGTAATTATCCAACACTCAATCAGTTCCTGTCCCACAAACTCTCAGAAATCCAAAACCTGAATCTGTGATGCCTACAAAGACTAGATTTATCTATTCCAGATGAGAATCAAAGAAATCAGGGTCAATGAGAACAGACTGCCAAACAGCAGACAAGAAGACTGATGCAGAAGTTCCAAATGTTATGTGGCACAGAATATAAACAACTTTGAGATGCTTAAAAATTAAAGATCAGTCAAAATTACACCAAATTTGTTAGAAGATTGCCCTATAAGTCACCAAAATTACTAAGGACAAAGACAGTTGCAGAAATGTAGTCTTTTCAACTGATATATCTTCAGCAGATACAAGCTCTGCCATGATATGAATGATAAGATGCTGTCTGCAATTTTCCATTCAAAATAACTCCTTCGAGCAGTGATCAAATCAAATTCCAGATCTCAACTCCAAAAATACCACTATAAAAGATTTAAATCTTAAATCATATTTCAATTTGTCAAAGCCAAATCACTATAAACACTCAAAAGTAAATACAAATATGCTGGGCCATATAAATATAATGGCTGCAAATCTGACTCAATTTTCAAACCAAATTGCAAGTAATTTCAAATTTAAATGCATTTATTCCAAACTGATTTCCCACTTTGCCTAAATTTGCAATTTAAATTTGCCCAATGTAATTTAAATTTTGTAATACATACATGCACACACACACAGTAAGAACTTTGAATTGAGGTACAAATTGGCCCATAAAAAAATCAATATTACCAATCTACCATTGATCACTTGATCATAAACCATGCAATGTTCAATGTAATGTAATGTAATGCATGTAATATTTGCATAGTGCCTTTCTTTTTCTACTCAGAGTAATAGATAAGGATTGTTTCTTACATCTTACACAAACACTAAAATGTTGAAGCAAATTCAGAAAAAAATCAATTTCTTATTGATATGATGAACTAACTGCCAGTCAGGGAGGTCTCATATAATCAACCTCTTATAATTATTAGTCCCTGTGCTTTCATATCAGCAGTTCATGATGCAACATGAAATGTGGAATGAATCAATGCCAATCTTGCCAACTTGTCACTATAAAAGGCTTCAAATTTGATTACATAACTGAACAAAAGCACAGAAATACAGTTAATACAATTTCTACAACTGTCACCATGGAAACAGTGCCTTTTTGTGTCGAGGCAACATGGCAGTTCCTCAGCACTCAAAATTGTGAAAGCACTGATTATAAAGTATAAATCTACTGACTGCATTTGTTTAAAAGAAATGTATAGACAAATTAGGAATGCAGCTGACCACCAAGCACAAAGACAGGCCTTTATACAGCCTGCTATATTTGCCATCAATACTTGTGACTAAGGCTTTGGCCACTGGAGACTAAAGAGTGACAGGTGTAGACGGCTGCAGCAGATCTAAATATTGCTGACATTGCCGCTGAAGAGGCAGCAGTAGCAACAGCAGCAGCAGCGGGGATGTCAATATTAGACCAGATCTTCAGTCACTCAGCCATGTCTGTCTCTGCTGCCATGCTAGCTGCTTAGAAGCAGCTCAAATAGTGGTTGTGCAGGGGAAGACTTATGATTCACTGAACCATGAGAAGAGGCAGACGTTGTACAGCTAGAGGAACCATAAGAGGTAGACAATGTGCACAGCATGTCTGAACCAATGTCCAGTGCAGCCAACAAATGGAAATAACCGATTCAAGACAAATTTTGCTAGCATAGCAATCAGTCCAATCTCAGTGGAGATAGAAGTCTGTAAGATCCACTGGAGATCTAGACCATAAATCCAGATTGACACAGGACTCCAATCTCTGATGATGAATAGTAGTTGATTCCACTAATGAGAACAGATGCAATTTCAATATCAAAACCACACCATGAAAAGACATTGGGAGGCCTTTAAAAAGTAACTATTGAAACTGTGAATCAGTTGTAAAAATGCCTAAGCTGATTCAATTTTAATTAAAACTGAGATAAAATTCACGCAGAGTTACTTTTGATTAAAATTATTATTCCTATTTTATAATCAGCATAAATATCAAAAACTTCTTCCTTTATTACATATATCTATGGGGTCTAATAAAAAATCGAATTGAAAATAACAATAACATGCAGCCCATAAAATGGAACAACTGAATGTGCAAATTTTGGTGTGTAAAGCAACACTGCCCACCTTGCCGTCAGAATTTTAAGACATAATAATAAAAATAATAAATAATAAATCTTTCTTAGGAACTTAAAAACACACCTATTTAATATAGGATTTTACTGATAGAATTATGTCAAAGTGCTTTTGTTGTAGGCCTTAGCCTTGTTTACTGCGCTGGAGAAATTGTCTAGAAATAATAATAATAATAATAATAAATAATAATAATAATAATAATAATAATAAAATTGGCCTCTATTATATTTCAATTGTCATCAGAGAATTTATGTTATGGTAAAACGCTTGAACTGAGTCAACCTAGATGATGACGATGACAGTGATGATAATGATAATGACAATGATGATGACAACGACGACAATGATTTGTGATGATGATGACAAGACAATTGTGATGATGGTGACAGTGACAATGAAGACAATAATGATTTACACAAAATCTTTTAAGTACATAAATTACTGCAAATTAAAATACTTTTTCACGACGATAAGTTTCTGTAGGATCACTTAAGGATCTGATTACACAAATGCAACAGTTTCAAAATATATCATGTTTCAATCTGCTCAACTCAAGTTGAACCTCTAAACAAGCATGAATGATCAATTATCATAAAATTGATCTAAGATGATTCGTGAAATATCTAACTTTCCAGAAATCAACTGACACTCAACACACCAATGCCTAACCAACTCCAGAAAATAGTCCACCATAACAGCACTTGCTGTATTACAAATAGTAACCAAACCAGCATCATATGACAGCACATGCAAATAACTGAAACCTGTTAAAAGAATTATCTGCAATATCAGTAGAGTAAAAGGGCCCAAGTTAAAGCCTACAACAATGTTTTTGCAGAATGACATAACAAAAAATAGCAAATATGACTACTGGACCTTGAAAGCAGCAGCATTAGGGCTAAAACACTCAAGTGTGAGAAACAGAGCTATCTATCTTCCAATGCCCAAGGTCATTTATAAAGGAGCTTTAAGATCTGAAACAGCACATTTTGCAGTTCAACCTACCGGCAAGAGCTTTTATTCTCGATCTTTCAAATAATTTTGCCGAATTATTTTCTAGATCTTCAAGGTCATCGTCCAATTCCATGATGTTGGTGACACCGTGGCTTGGATCCCAGCGCATGCCACTGCGCGCCACCTCCACGTCTGTCATCCTCACTCCTCTGCTTCACTACTTCTAATCACTGGAATCCTACAGCAACACACAGAACACATAAATATATCTTATGCTTTCATTATATAGCATGTCCACAAAAGTCAATAAGAAATTCAATCAGAAACACTTTGAAAATCAAAGCGGAACTGATCTATCAGAAGTCTTAGCATTATCTTTACAAATAATAATTGTAAATTTCTAAAAGCAGGTATAAAAGCATCACCTCAAATTTATCGGCTTATGAAAATCATTCTCAATATAAAATGTAATTAAATTTTATAATTGCTGCTTGTTGAACATAAAATAATATTTAAGACCTGTTTATTACTATACAAAACATTGGAAACTGTCATCCTCAGCAGTATTGTAATTCATTATATTGCCCAATATAATCTCACTCAAAAATATTAGCCAATTTATTACTCATTGTACCTAGAGCTAAGAATAAAATCTTAAGAAATTCTTTCTGTGGCTGGCCAAAAGCTCTGGAATTCTCTTCCTACATTAGATCTTAAAAGTATGTGTGCTAGACTTAAAATGCTAGACTTAAAATGCAACTCTTTCATCTGCCATTTCCTCCCATTTGAATTTGGCAAGTATATTAAAAGGTAAAGGTAGTCCCGTACTCTAAAGAGCGTAGGGTTTCCGGCTGATCTCCGGTACTAGGCAAGCAGCGATGCAGGTGGCTTATGCCATTAATCTAGAGTAGGTTGCCATTACTTTCTCTAGACCTGCGTTTTACCTTCACAGCTTGACACTGCTACCAATTTATTGATGCCTAAGCGATGAACGGCTTGGTTGGCCGCCGGCACCACGATTAGGTCCCGGGATGGTCACCCATCCAAGTACTAACCGCGCTCGACGTTGCTTAACTTCGGTGTTCTGATGAGAACAGGTCGCACAACGCCAAATAGGCCGGGTGGCAAGTATATTAATTAACAGTAAAACGTAAAACTTTGAAAAAGCATCTCAAAATAACATCTGTCCAAAAATCAAAGAGTTTTCTTAACTGAAAGACATGCAATGCAGATTTTAAAAAAATTAATAACAAACATTTGGTCATTGGAAAACACAGGACATTGTGGGCATGATAGTATCACAGGAAATGCACAGGAGAAAAAAACTAATTCATACACTTTAGGCATTCACAAGTACAAAAGAAATTCAAAAGATTGCATTGCATTGACTTATGGAATACATCACAGTTTTCAAATTTTCAGTCATTTCCTGGCATGAAACAAGAGCTTTATTTTAAAAACCCATAAAATTTTACAAATTCTCACACTCAATATAGATGGTTTTTGAAAAACTGATTAATTATTCATAATTTCATATGTCAGGTGCAAATCTTAATGGAAAAAGAAACAAAAGTAAATATAGACTCATCTATCCAGAATGAAAATGAGAGATAACAACAGTTAAGAACATAAATTAAATGGTTTGCTAATCACTATTCAGGCAACCTCATGTCATACAGTTGCAAGAAGGAACTGTAGGATCTAAGTCTGGCTACCAATCAAATGCTAAAGGTGTCTGTACAATAGTCACATGAGCCAAGAACTAATAGCCATAGTGACCCTTCTAATCAGAAACAATTTGCTGAATATAAGCAGCAGTGTCATACAAAAATCTTTTAAGTATTTGCACTACTAAAATGACTAAATGATGCTCAATAGACCTAATGCCTCTCCTACTGTTTACAGTTAACAGATTCCAGTTAATGTACCGGTAATTTTCAATATTATGCCTATATCCATTTAACAGGCATAAACTCTAAATAGGCTAAATTGGTGACTGACACTTGGCATATTCTGTGGGTGTGATGACCCATTGCAAGACAAAGTCGGGAGCAAAAGAATTTCTGTGATGTAATATTTTGCCCTTACGATTCGTCACTTTGTTAATGACTTAACTTGCGTTAACTACCGCGCAATAATAATAATAATAATAATTAATAATAATAATAATAATAATAATAATAATAATAATAATAATAATAATAATTTAATAATAATAGGTCCTAACAATAATAATAATAATATTCACAATACTAATCCGTCTAAGAATAGCGATCTAAACCATATTTACAAAACTGCTACAAAAATTCACCATATTTAAATTATTTACTTATGACTAATCGTTTAAAAATTGATAAATTACTAAATTTAACGCATTATAGTAGAAATAGCAATCTGCGACATCTGCACAAGAAGCTAATTGCTCCACTTCCACCCCAGGTTAGAACCACTCCCTGGTTAGAACCCCACCACAGAGACCCTACTGAAGAGTCAGACAGTGACTGACTCATCCCCGACCGATCCCTTCGGGTTCGACTGTTCGTCGAATCGGCGTTGCTCCCCGGGGTATAACCCTCCAAATACAAACGAAATGTTCAATCATTAATTAATAATTATTCGCTATTAAACGAACCGTCGAAAATCTGTCGCTGAATCTGCGAATGAAGGTATCGAAATATGATAGAAGAAGCTTCAGCGAAATACCCTGTCCGGTCGAAGGGGACGATGATCGCCTCGGCCGCCGGTCGGTCGGTCGGGGGTCTGGCGGTCGGCGATGCAGACGGGCGATCGACGCTCCGCTGCAGACCATAGAAGTTTATGCTTACTAGAGGGAGAAACCGTCAGAAACGTCTCGATCGGTCGGTCGTGACTCTATTCTGAACCCTGGCTACGCCAAATATAATAATAATAATAATAATAATAATAATAATAATAATAATAATAATAATAATAATAATAATAATAATAATAATAATAACAATCAGGAACTGATTAAGGTGGCATATCGTACAAGTACTTATAGGACATCTAACATTTTAAAACACAGCGTAGTGGCACTGCATATAAATCGCTGTTTCGATTAACTGCAAACAAACAGTGCAGTTTTCAATGCGGATATCAATTCGCTACCTGCCAAATCTATGCATTAGTGCAGCGGTTTTCAATATGTGGTCCGCAGACCCCCAGGGGTCCGCGGAAAGGTGCCAAGGGGTCCGTGAATGTGCCAAGGAAAAGCTGTATTTTTTTAGATCATTCACTTTCACCATAGCTGCTTTTAAAAAGACTAAGCGTGCAAGGTGTCTATAAAATGTTTCTATGTGACTTTTTGGCAGTGCAAGAGGCTGCTAGAGAAAATATTACAACGACTGTTGTAATTTATCTTCAGCGGTTGTCACATTATTTTCATAAGTATTTCGGAGATGATGACATAAGCATGTTTGACTGGGTTCGAAATCCATTTGAATGTCATTTGACTGATTTAATTGGACGGAAACAGGAAGAACTGACTGAATTATCATCTGACAGAGCACTTCGCTTCAGTGGCGTTACTGGCGTAGCCGCGTAGCCAGAAGTTTCTGAAGGTGGGGGTTAAGAACGACCATTGAGAAGGGGTTACGAAAGACCATTGAGAGAGGTGAAATGGCGAAAAATATTTACTTGGGAAATAGTGAAACATCGCCCTATCTGTTTTTCGCCGAAAGAATCCCGAAACATCAAAATTTACAGATAATTCAAAACAATGATGCTTTATGTCTGTAGCCATTAGAGCACACTCAGCACAAAGTAATAATACGCGATAAAATAAATTTTGGTCGGTCAACCATGAAGGTTTAACCCTCAAAACCGTCCTTTGCTACGCCACTGCTTCGCTTGGAGTTCAACAGAAAGTCATTGTTGTCAATTTGGATCGCATGTTCTCTGGAATATCCTGTTGTTGTCTGAGAGCTTTTTGCAGCCACTGCCATAAAAACCAAATAGAGATCACGACTGAACATAGAGGCTGATATTCGTGTTTGTTTGTCGAACATGCACCATGTTTGGAGAAACTCTGCGATACGAAGCAGTCACACCTTTCACACTGACCAAAGGTTGATCTCAATTTTAATAACTGTCTTAATTAGGTCTACTTGTTGCTACTATTTTGATTTTTGTATAGGCTAATCTAATTACTTTTTATCGGTGAATGAAGCAGTGCACTTGACTAGATTAGAATGTAGTCAGTGTAGTTACGGTATTGAACTAATGTAGTACACTTGTTGTAATGCTATACATGAATTATCAATTGGTTTTGTTTCTGGGGTTGGGGGTCCGCCACATTGCAACGACATGCCAAAGGGTCCGCGGTTTGTAAAAGTTTGAAAAATCTGCATTAGTGTGGTTACGAGGGGCACGAGGTGATGGGACCCCTTTTCTGGCTAAGTAAATAAAGTAAGAAAGAAACGAAACTTCTATAGCGCTGTCCGAAAGCTTGGCGCAGTGCACCGGTTAGGACCTGTCGTGAGATTTCTGCAAAGTCGATCATAGCTTTTATCGGGATAGGTATGACATCTGTTGACGGAATCTATAAACTTAGTTGAACCAGTGATAAACTTAGTTGTAACGAGGATTTCGAAGCCTTGGCCTTTGGCTTTGGCCTCGAGGCTGCCTGGATTTGGTCTAACGTGGGTTAGTGCCTTGGACTTGGTCTTGAAGCAAGTGCCTTGGTAATCACAAATAGTTTGTCATTACAACATGTGTACAATCAGTGATTCGTTTGATCCAGATTCTGACTACAACATGAATTTCATGAGCAGAACTCACTGGCCCCCCATTTAAAGGTATTTTCACAAGAAGGATTTGTAATAGCCAGGCTTGGGAATGAGCTGGCCGTTGAGGTTCTTGCGTTGCAATGGCAAATGAGTGAAATGAGCAGTTTTTGTTTAAATAATTACAGCGTCTTTATTATTATAGCTTAACTGAAAAACCAAAAGCTGATTGCAGGATGAAGGCTAAAATGACTGCATTATTACACATTTACAAAACAACAAGATTGGCTAGTTTATTACTAGACTGTGGTGTTAGCTCTTTCACATAGTATAATAGTGTAACAATTGTCAGGGCTGCTGTAGTGTACACATTTCATATTTATATTACATTACAAGTGTTACCCTGCCGATAGTTAAAATGGATCGAAGCCTTGGCCTTGGCTTTGTGTGAAATGCCTTGGCCTTGGCCTCGGTCTTGTAGGTCACTGCCTCGGCCTTGGGTCTAGGTCACAGAGAGTCTTGGCCTTGGCCTTGGCCTTGAGTCTCCGAGCTTGGTCTTGGCCTTGGTCTTGAGGGCTAGTGCCTTGGCCTTGGCCTTGGCCTTGTACTGGACTGCCTTGGTCACATCACTGGTTGTAACGAGGCATTTGATCACTACATTGTATAATAAATTGTATTCAATTTCAAAGTCTTTAAAGTATGCACCAGAACTCACGGTTAAACTACAGTAGGCCTATTACTCAAAAGTTTCTGCACGTGGGCTGAGCCCACAGACCCAGATGGTAAACCTAAGACGCTCTTCCGACATTTCGTTGAACTAAATGTGATGTGCCCGTTGGCTTTGATGGTACCACTATTTTGAAAATTATCAGTGGCTGGCTGGCTGCTATCATGCAATGGCTGTCTCGCAATGAAAATGAAGCCCAGTGGTCAAAGTACAGTAAAAGCTGATTGGTATGGCCACCTAGCAGATGGCTGATCAACTATAATTACTGACAAACAGAATATTGCCGCTTGTTTTCATTCTATACCAGATAACCAAATACACTGTAGTAGGCAAATCCAAAGGAAGTCTGACAATAACAGGTTTTAAATTGACCGCAAGATAGGGCTGTGGAAAGAGAAAGAGAGACAAACAGACGAGGCACAATTTTCCCGGCCCAGAAACGTGAAGGGGACCCGCAGCCATCTATGTGGATAGTTAGTTCAGTTCATTTCATAGGCGCAATTTTCCACAAATGCGCCGCCGCTGCTGATTTAAAGAAAAACGTCTTCAACCGAGCTAGGAAAACTGACCGCGAAATTGGGTCGTCCCGTATTTCTGGTGGAAGTGCATTCCAAATCGTCGGCCCAAGAGCTTTGAATGAACGGTCCCCAGTTTTACTTTTTGTTATCGGTATTGTTAGTACTTGCAGTGTATCATTCGATCTTAATCCACTATGTCTTGATTTATCTCTCACTAATCTGACGCTTGCCGCGAGGCAGGGGCTTCACCTCTTAGACATTTATCTACAAGAGAGGCAATTTTGTAACTTATTCGCTCTTTTACCGGCAGCCAATGTAGGTCCCGAAGTACTGGCTGTTATCAGCCGAGCTCCAGAATTTTGGACTACCTGTAGCCGTTTAAAGCTGGTGTAAAATAATGCCTAATAAAGCTTCCTTCCCCAGCCCCGTTATGTCTCTCGACGGACCAATGTATAATTTTTTTGCCCCAAAAACCCGGTTGCGACCTTTTTCGCTTATCAAACTTTTCACGACGTTGCAGGAGTAAAGTAGCGAAAGAATAAAAAATGTAGTGTGCAGAATACGCCCCCACCCAGGACGGAGCCCGGGGCAACTTTCCCCGCCCCTAGATACAAGCTCTGTTACCGACTCCCTGGTGGTGATCTCCTAAGCATTTACATTACAACAGTTGTCTTATTGTTGGTGTAAGTAGGTAAGTAAGGCGAAATTTTTATAGCGCTGCCCAGAAAGCTTGGCTCAGTGCACCAGCTTATTCACGAGCGCTCAATATGGGTGAAATCCATAGTTTGTAATGCGTAGTCCCTAGTGGTCAAGGTGTCCTTATTAGAAAACGCTCTACAATTTTATATAATCTCTATGGTGATGTCTACAGCGTTACCTTTAATTAACTGGTCGACAAGGGAAATACAACAGGTTTAACCTTTCAACAGCCGTTACCGATATAGACTCCTTCTAGTATATATGAGTTTCTATGCTGCAGACGCTGTAGCTGCGGCCGATAGACGCCCAAACAGCGACTATGGATCGTCGATAGAGGTTGCTGCAGTGATCGCTTCTAGACGCTCCAGAGTGAGAGACTGCATATATTACGCTTCGTTATTCTAATCAGACCGATGGGGGATGATTAACTGCTGATGATGCTCCGTTTTGCCCATAGAACATCGTAAAATCTGACGATGTCAAGCAGCCAATTAGAGCCAAGCAGTGCTGGATCTAGTGGTCGGACCATTGTGACTGAAGATCTTAGATCTGCGACCATTAGTAATAGACGCACAACCGAAACAACTAAATTTTGCCAACATCAGGGCCCAGGGGTCGTCAAATAGAGGCTAAACTGCTGGCACAGACGACAATGGGTGCCAATGGGCACTATGTAGAAATGGCGGCTAAGGTCAGCGATAAATTTCAGGCCGGTTGGGTAGGTCTCTGCAGGGTGCGATTTGTGACCTGGCGCAGTTGGGGGGGGATATGTCGAGCTTGGGGGATGTAGTTGTTGGGAAATGTAGCAGTGGGGGATGTAGTGGTGGGGGATGTAGCAGTAGGGGGTGCAGTTGGGCAGTGGGGGAAGATTCTCCTTCCCCTACAAATCGCGCCCTGGGTCTCTGTGTAAAATATTATGGCATACATGACTTAAAAACGTCAACAGCGATTAAAACCCAAAGTCCAAAATGTTTTCAGCAAGTTATGGGAAAGTTTGGTTGGTGCAGCTCCATCTGGACATGCGGTTCTGACCACAATAATAGTTGGATTTGTCTGTAGCCGGTCTGGTCTAACTTCCTGGATATGTTCATGCCGTCGTTATATACCATTGCCCTGCCATGGAATTTAAAATAGAGTTGCAGGAGCACACTAATAAAAGGCAACGACAAAACCGGAGAGCTTTCAACAGGCACAAACGGAACTAAACTGTAAGAAGATGGCATAAGACGCAAGTCACGCAACACGTGAAATTCTTTCAAAGCCGGCGAGCAGTTGGGATGGGGCATGTGCGTCCACCAGTGTTTATTCTAGTCCTTCTCTGGGGGAATTTCCACCCAAAGTTTTAAATCCCCCAATCTTGTATATTTGGCTGGGGATGGAAATCCCCCAAATAGTGTGGAGACTCAGACCTTGTCCCCCCAAACATTTCAAAATCCCCCAATGTCAAGGTGGCTAGAATAAACACTGTGCGTCCACAGGCGGAATGGGGCATGGACGGCAGGACGTCCACAAAAAATTTCCAGGAGGGTAAAAAACACATTTTAACAAAATGGTGACATTTTATATTTTAGCAAGGTTTTCAAATTTCAATGTGAAATATTGGTATTTGCATTTTCCATGGGGCAAATGCCCCTCTTACCCTAAAGTGCGGGCGCCCATGAATGGGGTAGTATTATATCGAGGAAAACGCACCAAAAAGCATACTTTAAGCATTTGAGACCAGAGACGTCATTTCACTGTTTTTCAGGGGGGGGGCAAGATACATTCGATCTGACAAGTTTGCGAAAAAGTTGACTTTTTTCTTGTCGGTCATTTTGTGCGAATCAAGCCCTCCTTTATGGGTCTATGACCTTTTTGTCTTTTTACCGATTATTAGCCAATTTACATTAAAAACTAAATAACACAAACATTGGCGAAAAATGTTTTGTCCCTAAAAATCAGGGGCAACGGCCCCCTGCCCCCTAAATGACGTTCCTGTTTGAGACGACGAACTTTTTGCTCTTCAAGACTTTTGAGCCGCAAAATGTTGAAGTGCCTCCTCTTTTCTGGAATCTTGGTAACGCCACTGGCTATTCCAGTTTAGGCATATACATCGGTTGTTTTGTGGTAAATTCTTCTAAAAATCTAAATCTAGTTTCTTATAGTGTATAGTAACTAACTCACACCTTGCTGAGTCCGATGAAGCTCTAACCCAGTGGTTCTCAGACCCCTTTGTTTCGCGGACCACTTTTGAGTGTCAAACATTTTTCGGGGACCACCTGAGAAATATGAAACCAGTGTCTGCCGAAAAAGATCGACAAGCAAAAAAACGTTATCCATAATTTTTTGGTTTCTTCACAATATGCCGCGGACCACTAGACGCCCTCTCGCGGACCACTTTTGGTCCGCGGACCACGGATTGAGAACCGCTGCGGCTGCTCTAACCCTTCTAACTCAAAGCGCGCGCGCACACACACACGCGCGCACCTATATTTCAATAGAATGCATTAAGTTAATACGTTTAGCAACATATTTTGCGTTCTCAAATAGATATCGTTTGAATATGCCTATATAAACAATTTATAAATTATAATGTGTTCTATAGTTAAATATATTTCATTATTTATTTATACAGCTGTAGCCTTTTTAATTTTATTTAGGCCTAAGTCTTAATCACATTTGTGACTCGTGAGAAACGTTAGCATACGCTACTGTAGGTTTATATGTGTCTTAAGTGTTTATTTCAAAGCATTCTCTGAAAACGAGTGAAAAACGTATGGAAAGTAAATAATTTTCAAGCAATAAATCAATCAAACTTGATATTATTTATGCCTATTTCAGTATCAGTAGCGTCCATAGAACTATAGGATATTATCATCAGAAGTCACTGCGTAAATAAAGACGACTGTAACTAATCGGAAATATTTCTCAGGCAAAACGCTGGCAAAATCCGCGTTAAATGCAATTCTCGCGTTTGTATGTAGTCCGTGCGTTATTTCCGCTGTATGTGAATAATATGTTAGGCCCTATCTGTTTGCGTTCGATATGGTGAGGCACAGTTGGTGTTAAATGACCAACGCTGTTTGACGGAATGATAAGAGTGTCGTGCGCTAGATGGCTGGGCAAGATGAGGAGAAAGTTCAGAGGAAATGAGATGAATATGAGTTGGAACTTGGAAATGTTGACAAACTTGACATATCTGGATAGGAACAAAAATGCTGTGTACTGTGTAGGCATACACATAATGGGACGTTATAGTTTTGGGACGTTAATTGAGAAAAAATTTTTCTAGAAGCATTTATTAAAAAAATTGAAATCCAAGCGATTTAAGATGAATTTTCGTAATAGAAGTAGGCTTATGCTTTACATGAGAAGTTAAAAACAAATTATCACTTAGAAGTTTAAAATAGATCGGGAATCGTCGAAAGATTTCGGAACCTTCCGCATGTCTTAGTCGAACCAGTCTTCCGCCGTATTGTAGTTGCCCTTCAAGTATCGCAGCTTATGTACGTCCGGTACTGTGAGGTACTGGCACGGGGTCGTCAGAGGGTCGACCAGGGTTGACCGATAGACGTACCAGTTGCCGCAGTTCGGCGGATCCCTCTGAAGGGGCTCGTAGACGGGGGCGTTGGCTTCTCTGATCGCGTTCACCAGCCGCGGATCTCTCCACGTCGACTCTATGCAGTACCTGTTAGCAAGTAAGCAAATCTCGTGCATGTAGCCTACAGGTATATATATATGGCGCTTTCGAAAGTATCGGTAATTACCGTAGTAGCTGTTCTTATCGTCCTCCATAAAAACTTTGCTGCGACTGCCTACCTGGATCTACCTGGACAACCCTGACCACCACGGACTATGGAATTGCGGACTATGGATTTCACCCAGATTGAGCGCTCGTGAATAAGCTGGTGCACTGCCCTAAGCTTCGGACAGCGCTATAGAAATTTCGTCTTACGGTCTTACTTACTTACATACATACTTACTTACTTAGCTGCTTATTCCTAGGAGCTTGTTCTACCGTTGATAGCTATAGCCGAAGTTTAGTGATCAGTCGGACAAGGTCAATTTCAGATATCAGTGGGCGTGGGGAACAGGTCCGTCTTATACCTGTGTGAGGCCCCGGGCACCTGGGGGTCTGCAGGGCCCTAGGTGTTAAGATCAAATGTTGACAAGCAAAAAAGGTCATCTCCAAACGTTTTTAGATGTTGACAAGCAAAAAAAGTAATCTCCAAACGTTTTTTGGATATGTTGACAAGGAAAAAAGTTTGCGCGCGGCGCGCGCGGGGCCCCTAAGATGCGCGGGGCCCTGGGCACTGTGCCAGATTTTTAACACGTAAAGACGGGCTTGGTGGGGAAGCAGCAGCAAGGCAGACCATGAAAAAAAGAAACGTGCCTGCCGTTGGCCTTCCTTCTTTGACGATCGACTGCGAGGTTGACCAAGCGGAAGAACGCCTCTTGGCAGGCGGGCAGCTTCTCCTTGGTCCCGCAGACTTTATTCCTCTTGCAGGGACATCCGACTGGATGTTGAGACAGCGATCCGTTGCGTGGTATGACGTCGGGCAGACAGTCCTTCTCGGGGTCCACGCAGAACGCGTCTTGGTAGGTAGTTCTCACGTTGGCCATGTTTAGTTGCGCGCTGTGGTTTGAATGGTAGAAAAAAGAGTATGATCGGTAAATGTGCATTGGCATCATGATATCTTAAAGACGTGTACAAGAGCGAGGGGATGTAGGTCTCGCCCGGTGACACTACAGTGGGGGGGGGGTTGGCAACAAGGTCGATTTGAAACTTTTTCCATGATTGTATAATGTTATTTTAGGTCTATTAAGTTCATACGGACATGTAACCTATTTGCGACATTTTGAAGAAATCGAAAACAAATTGCGGAACTTTTCTGAACTTGAGAAATGTCACTTTTGGTGAGTTAAATAACCGCAGCCAAAATTTGTGGTTGACTTGCAGTAAAGCGGTTGGAGTGTTAGAACTACTCCTACCTCAGAATTTTTACTTCCGATGGGGTTGTAAGACCTGAAATCAATATTTTCGATGTCTACTACTGACCTACTGGAAAACCGGGAGGTAAACTTCCAGCAGTGTTTTATCCGGGACTGTTAGGGGAGATCCCCAAACCTCACAATTCCCCCCTCCCAAAAAAATTCGGCACCGACAAATTTTTGCATTGAACCATGTCCCTTAATTCTCTTCCAACCAAGTTAATTACCTCCCAGGCACGGAGTTTAGATAAAACACTGACTCCCACCCACAGGTAAATCGAGTATTTCATCTATCACAATGTTATCAATTAATATAACGCGTGTCTATAGTATTATAGTATTTCCCTGAAATGCTCTTTCTTATTAAAAAAATGAAAGGGTTGGACGGCTAGATCCTCAATTATTTTACCCTCGCTACTCGAAGGGCGAGGTTAAACTGTCCCTGCGAATCGAATACAGCTGTGAACGCTACACCAAGTTTAAGAGATGAACGTCTTGTGAAAATTTAAAGAGAGCCGTCTTAAATTGAATCAGTAGCCTAATGCCCTTTAAACTCACAATTCGTCTTTTGTTCTGCGTCCTTGTTAAGTTAGTGCTAAGCAGATGGAGTTCTTAGATTTCGACCTAAAGCTGAGTTTTGCAATTTTTTTAGCATCTGGTGCTATCACAGAGAACCCGTGGCGGCTCCACAGCTAGAGGGCCTGGATCCTCTGTTGAATGCCTGGCTACATCAATATTGTCTCTTGTACTTTGCGAAACAGTGAAGAGTTTGCACCGGTCACTTTTTATGGATCTAAATGGAAATTTCCGATGGTTTTAATAAATGCATTGCGACACTGCAGCATCTTAACAAATAGGCTGACAAAACGCGTTAACATTGACCAAAGAGCGCCCATAGACCGATGAGTTTAGTCCTTAGGCCTATTGGTGGTGGGTCGGTAGGCCTATACCGAACAGTGGCGCGCAGAGAATGGTGGGCGCCCGAGGCCAAGTCGATAAAAAATGCTTAACGAGCAAAAAAGCTCGCCGAGTCAATTTAGACGCCCCTATCTGGTCGGCACCCGGGTCCACCGCCCCCACCGGATCCCCTTGGACGTTGCTGATACAGAATGCCGAACCAATATCGTAATATTTACCCGTACTGACTTGATGCCGAAATACCGAACCGACTTTTGATAGTAGGCCTAGGCCTACTAACCGATATACCGAATACCGATACCGACTGTAACCGACATAAAATATCATCACCGACCCACCACTAGTCCTTATAGTGAACATGTGAAGCAGTTGAATACGCGACTCAAATGTATTAACGTTTATGTATGTATGTATGTATGTATGTATGTATGTATATATATATATATATATATATATATATATATATATATATATATATATTCAAGGCCCTACCTCAGTGTTTCCCAAACTGTGGTCGCGACCCAAAAGTGGGTCGCAGAGCTCAGTCTAGTTTAGTGGGACGCGGGGTGGCGGGAAATTATAAATAATCATCTTTATTCGTGACAAGCACAGCATAAAAAGTAGTACACAACCAGTAGTACACAACCAAGGAAAACACAAATCAACTGAACAAAACTAAATAATAATAATAATAAAATAATAATAAAATAAACCTAATAATAAACAAATAAACTAAGCACAAACTTTACACAGTACAGCCTCTGACCTCAGACAAATCCTAGTAATGCACTGAGCAAAGTACAGTGGCTTCTTCTCATATCTATTAACAAAGGATGTTTGTCGCTTTTCTACAATAGCATGCATACTATCCAAACCCGTCAGGACTCTGATATACTCGACATTATCTGCCTCACATGTTTTAAAAATTTTGCACACAACTACTCGAATCAGTCTGTCAAGAGCATTAAGAATACTTTTGTTTGGAAATGTGGCTTCCATACCATACAATACAATAGGTAGACAGTAGCTCTTTACTAGGTTAACGCATATTAATTCTGAAGCGGCAGCTCTGCTGCGACTATACAAGCAATTAAACGTGCGGAAAATTTTTAATTTAGCTTCCGAAATAGATAACCCGAAGTGCCTGCCCTTTTTCAGTGTCACCCCGAGATACCTAATTTCTTCCACAAATGGCAAGGCAACACCATCCAGGACCAATACAGCACATGCGATATTGCAACGTGTCCCAACCCTCATCACCATAGATTTCTTCACATTAAATTTCAAATCCAAATCCACAAAGTCATTGGTGCAAATATCCAGCATGTGCTGCATGCCGGATATAGAGTGTGACACCAATAAGATATCATCAGCATACAATAAACATCCAACAAACAAATCATTGATATAGCAGCCATATCCAGAATTTTGCAACTTTAAAATTACATCATCAATATAAACAGAAAATAGCAAAGGCGAAAGAACCCCTCCTTGTCGTACCCCAGCCACTACAGTAAAAGATTCTGATAAGGCATTACCCCATCTAACCATAACATTACATTTGTATTCAAATTGTCATTTTCTAACCAATACCATAATGTCACAAGCCTTGAAAGTTGCAAGTAGGCTTAGGTATTGAGAAATTTATATGCCTGCAAACCTCCATACGGGGCCCATGTTAAAACGATTAGGCGTTTTACCCAATTTTAGTTTACAATAAGTTTGCAGGGTCGCGGTCATGTTGCAAAGCCGCTGAGGTGTGTTCCAAGAAGTGTAGGAACCTCTGACCTATGTAGTACTTTTAAAAATTAGTCTTACTTCGCAATACCGCAGGGAAAGCGCTTTCCAGCCATTTTGCTCTGAAACTCCAATAACAATAGAGACTCTCTAAGACTCATTGGCAAAGACTGTGCGGTTAAGCGATTTTGCCTTACTCATAGGATTTCTAGGACGCGTAATAGAGGTATGTTCCTGGCAACATTTTAAAAAGACAACTTTTACGAAATTTTAATTTCTATTTCTCTCATTCTATCTGTTTTTCGCAAAAATATAAATAATTCTGCCCAATATATTTGCCATATTTTAATTCAAAATGGAATTAGAGCTCTTGTTTTGCCTTTTATTCAAAATTCAAACGATTCTTTTCAGAGCTAACGTTCGCCAGATGGCCTGATGCATTTTTAAAATTATTATTACAGTACATGTTATGATTAGGGTCGTGGCACTTTACAAAACCGCTGAAGTGGGCCGGGGTTCCAAAATGTTTGAGGAAACCCTGCCCTATCTGTATGTTTCGTCTCTTACCTTTAACAGTGGTACGAGTTCTTGATTAAAAATCTTATTTGATGGTTGAAACTTACAGTAAACTATTCCGTTGTTGTGCTATTCCATGATGTTGTGTTGTTTCTGGTTAATTTGAGTTTTTTTTTCCATTTTCGCTGTGAAATCTGGTACAGACATAATCGCACAATATTATTTGTTAGTTATAGAAAAGATTAAATCGATTGTACTGACTGGGTGCCATGGAGACGTTTCTCTTCGAATTACAAATGATTCAGTTTTTAAGCTGCAGAACTGAGATGAACGCTTAGACAAAAGGCACTGCAAACGTCATTTTGCCATCACCGAAGCGTGTTGTAAGCACGGCACGGACTGTACTGACAGTACTGTACGCCTCGCCTATAAGTTTAATAATACGCTCTTTATGCAACATGACAAAGTGTGAGATATACTGTTAGTATACCAATGTTCCCTCAAAGCTGCGCGGCCGCGAACGTGACAAGAAAACGCCGCGCAGCAGTTTCCAAACGCCGCGCAGCGATTCTTAGTTTTAAATAACATTGATTTCGTTGTTGTCTTGGGTGGTGACATGTGAAAAAATTTAGGTACTAAGGCATGAAAAGGTGCCGCTTCGGAACTATACTTTTCCGCGCACACTCGAAAAAATTAGAGGAAACATTGATTGTTACTATTGCTAGATTCTTTGCTCATATTCAAAAACATAGACAGTATCATATATTGGTCTGGCTGACCAATAAGCATGGGCGCCCGCACATTGGGGCAAGAGGGGGCACTGGCCCCTGGAAAATGCAAATGCCAATATTTTCACAGTGAAATTTGAAAACCTTGCTAAAATATTAACGGTGACCATTGTGTTTTGCTGGAAAATGTTCCATGATCATTGTGTTTTGCCCCTCCCCTTGGAAAAATTTCTATGGGCGCTCATGCAAATAAGGCCTACATTTTATTGATCTTCATTAGCTAAAATAGCAATAATAATAGTATATAAAATAACAATGCAGACATTGATAATGATTGATTGGTGTACGAGTTGAATTCAGGAACATGGCCGACCTTAGCATTTCAGCAAACCTGTGAGGAATTTTGAGACTGTCTCCGTGCTTTTGAGCAAATTGAGTTGAGTGCCTCGTCAAATATCGACTTGGCCCCGGGGGCCAAACACTCTCTGCACACATCACTGCGACTGGTCTTGCAATTATCTTGCAAAGCGTTTAAGCAGTAATCCCTCACGTGATTTCACAAAAACTCATTTATAGTTTCGATTTTTGACCCCTAGAAGTCATTTATGATCAACTCGCTGTCAAACAACTCACCTATTGTCCTTCAACCATATTGACTAAACTTACTAAAGATGGCAGCTACAATGTAGGCCTACTTAGTTTAAGCTAATTATACGCAGTTACTGATGCAACTCTGTCTGACGTTAATTTCTACCAGCACAATCAAGCATAGACTTATAATAACGGTACCCAGTGGCGGCTCCAGGATTTGGCAAATGGGGAGCCGTTGGGGGGCAGCTTCTAAGTGTGTGGGGCCAACCATTTGCTGATGGGTATGTAGTAGTAAGTATAGGGTCCCAACAGGGGGCCACAAGGAGCCATGCATTCAATAGGGAGCACAGACCCCCATGTGGTGTCACCACTGACGGTAACTAGATAAGTTATGATTGCGCCATTGACCTAGAGTTGAAAGTTGATAATTGCAATTAATTGGAAATTTCTTTTTCTTCTCCTTCCCCTTCTTCTTTTCGTCTTCTTCTTCTTCCTCTTCTTCCCCTTCTTTTTCTTCTTCTTCTTCCCTTCTTCTTCTTCTTCTTCTTCTTCTTCTTCTTCTTCTTCTTCTTCTTCTTCTTCTTCTTCTTCTTCTTCTTCGTCTTCCTATTCTTCTTCTTCGTCTTCCTATTCTTCCTCTTCTTCTGCTTCTTCTTCCTCTTCTTCCTCTTCTTCTCCTTCTTTTTCGTCGTCTTCTTCTTCTTCTTCTTCTTCTTCTTCTTCTTCTTCTTCTTCTTCTTCTTCTTCTTCGTCTTCCTATTCTTCCTCTTCTTCTGCTTCTTCTTCCTCTTCTTCCTCTTCTTCTCCTTCTTCTTCAGGTGCTCTGTCCGAAGACAGGTTCTGTACTCCAGCGTCGCCACTCCCTCTATCTTCAGGGCTGAATATTTGCATTTTTCCGTAGTGTCGAACATCCACTCCAGCATCGATGTCCTTGGTCGCCTAAGCTTTCCCATTCATCTTTCCTTCTAGTACTTCTCTCAGTAGGCATGATTCTTCTCTCAGAACATGGCCTATCCACTTCTTTTGTCTTGTACGAGTAGTGTTAATTAGGTTTTTCTTCTCTTCTTGAAAAATTGCTACGTGGAAACGACGGTCCCCTAACTCTCGCTGCCCTATGTGGTCGCATGGAGGCCGCATAGTGAATAAGACCGAAACCGTTCAGGAACGAACCATTCAGACCTCTATAACATATTTACAGTTAGTTGTTGATCAGTGTTGAAATTTGGTGAAGCTTGCGAATCCGACGAAACTGTAGTTAACCCTTCCAAGAAAGCGTGGGCAGCTAGAGTTTGGAACGAGCGTTGTCAATATATCCGGTAGTTTCGAATTCTAGGCCTAGGTTTCGTTATTAAGACATTGACTTCAGTTAGGGGCCACACCAACAGTGGCGGCTCCACATGGGGACCCGGGGGCCCGTGCCTCCCCCTTATTGGATGCCTGGCCCCATGCGCCCTCTGTTGGGATCCAATACTTAGGCCTACTACTAGGCCTGCATGCTCAGCAGCAAATAGTTGGCCCCCATGCTTAGAAGCTGTCAGCACAACACGCTCCCCCCTTGCTAAAGCCCGGAGCCGCCACTGCACACCAAATGACGAAGTCATGAAACCGATCAGTATTGTGAGTCTATAACGTTCCGGGCCGCTGAATCGAGATCAGTAATATTATTTATCTCCCTGTTGCAGTGGGCTCCTAGCTAGCTACAACGGGTTCGTTGAATTTTAGACTCAACTTTACATGCCATGCACCACTATAAGGCTCTCAGTTTGACGAAGTTTCCAAAAAGTTCTTCCTTTATCGAGTTTGAGCGAAATGCTTCGCTGTTGTGCACATCGTAACAGCCACGGCCTACATTATAATTATAACAATAAAATTATCGTTACTGCTGGAACATAGATCTATTGAAATGCAGGCGTTTTGCTATCTATTTAGCACACGGTGTCTGATTGTAGGCCTAGTTCGTGATCCCGCCCTTGAGAGTGCGACAGCTAAAGTCATTGTCTATCGACATCGGAGCAGCCTACTTAAGGCCTACTTAATGCCTGCTTAAGGCCTGGCGTTACTTCTGCGATTCAGTTACATTTGAAAGTGACCTGCAGATCAACAGCTGAGCTCGGGAGTCGAAGCGAGTTTACAAGTAAGATCTTATTGCACTACTGTTGTCAGATGGACGAAATTAGATCTATATGAACGGTGTTGGGTAAGCCGTAAATGTAGGCTAATCGTACATTTTTGGATTTATAGAGCGCCTTTTTGGTTTTTATAGCCTCTAAACCGCCTTGGTTAATTATTATTATTATTATTTGATAAATACACTGGCGTAAGGCTAAAACGTTATGCAGACCGTACTAATGACCATTAGGTATTCTCCATAGGACAGCGCGGGCCAGTCGGAGAATCGAAGGGTTAGCGCCTTCAGTCTTACTTGGTAGCGGCTGAATGAGGAAGGGTTGGCAGCCTTTTCTTCGCCGCCTTTCCGTCCACAAAGTTGACACCCGATGTAGGCCTATTGCACAGCTGAGTCGACTGGGGGCGCTTGGGACAGAAACAACTGAAGTTTCTGCCGCGGCCGGGAGTTGAACCACGGACCTCAAGATTGACAGACCAGTGCTAATGGCCATTAGGCGCGTGAAATTGACGCGTGGAAGCTTAAGATACGAACGCATCCAGTCGCCAACCTCCAGGTTCGAAGCCTCATTCGACAGACAGCCAGAGCTCTAATCAAAGGTCTTTACAAATGAGCATCATACATAGCTATCATATATATATATATATATATATATATATATATATATATATATATATATATATATGAACGAATCGAAAGAGACAGTAGAGCAGACATGGCAACGGGTCACTCAAGCTGACCTATGATCCACGTGACCTATTGAACCTATACAGTAGGAAGGATACGCTGCAATCTGATGAATTTTTATCAATGTTTTGAAGATTTTATTGGATCGAGCATTTCTTTGCGACTCTACGAGGAAACTTGGAAACATCTTGAAATGGATTCGACGTTCAGTTCAATCGACGATTGTGAACGCTTGCCCTCCTCTCCGCTGGGAAGCGGTTCCCATGGCAGAAACCGCAGCAACGGAACGGGATCGACTGAAATCGCCCTAAAATCGCGGTATACGACGACGACGAAGAACTCGACCGCAGAAGAAGGCGTCGACGGAGATGGAAAGAAGAAGAAGAAGAACAAGGCGGTGAAGGACCTGGCGGACAATTACGCTCGCCTCCTCGACATCGTCGGAGAGGACGTCGAGCGACCGGGGCTTCTCAAGACCCCGGAACGAGCGGCCAAAGCGATGCTCTTCTTCACTAAAGGATATCACGAAAAACTAGAAGGTAAGCGCTCCTCAACGCCTGGTCCTAGTCCAGTGGCGGCTTAAGGATTTGGCGGGGGCGTTGGGGTGGCAAGTTCTAATCATGGGGGCCAAACCGTTTGTTGTTTAATGTATGTAGCACTAGGGTCCCAACTGGAGGGCACTGGGGGGACCAGGCACTCAATAGGGGGCACAGACCCCCTGCCCTCCGGTGGAGCCGCCACTGTCCTGGTCCCAATATTTTAACGATTGAAATTTGAAGTTAAAAGGACCCTGAAAATATTAACTCTAGACCAGTGATGTTCGTGAAAAACCGACGAGAAAGGTTCAAAGTGTAATCAGTGGGGTAGGCATTAGCGTAGCCACGGGGTTGTTTGGGGTTGTTCAAACAGCCCCATTAAAAATATGACCAACTCACTTGGTAAAAACATTTGGTTGAAGGAGGGGGTAGTAGGGGGGGCGGCTCCAGTGTTCGCTTGCATAGTGCCTCCATCCAGTTAACAACCCCACTTTGCATAGGTTGGCTACGCCACTGGGGTAGAGGTGATTGAGGTGTGGTGTGTGCGTGCGTGCGTGTGTGTATGTGTGTGGCCTAAATTAGGCCTATTCTGTACGAAGACATTTGAGTGCACGTTTGTTTGGCAGTTGTGTATGGTTTTCATACCTGTGCAGGTTTTCTTATCTCGTGTGAGGTTGTAAGAGTTCGGAAATTAAGCCACTAATTAATCTAATTCCTACCCAGATGTACAGATACAATGGGTACTTGAAGATTGATCGATAGTAACTGGGACTTCGGTAACAATTAAAATAGTAACATATAGTCAGATAAACCAGAACGAAGGTTCATGCATTCAGCTTGTTGTACATGTATAGTTCGCACGTTGAATATAATAATAATAATAATAATAATAATAATAATAATAATAATAATAATAATAATAATAATAATAATAATAAATTAATACTAATAACAAAATAATAATAAATTAATAATAATAACATACTACTACTACTACTACTACTACTACTACTACTACTACAACTACTACTACTACTACTACTACTACTACTACTACTACTACTACTACTAATAATAATAATAATAAATTAATAATAATAACAAAATAATAATAATAATAAATTAATAATAATAACAAATTAATAATAATAATAATAATAATAATAATAATAATTCATCGCCCGAGAAATGCAGTTAGGCCTACAGGAGACACTGTTTCTAACAATCTCCATTTTGCAGAGACTGCTTTAAGAAAAATTACACTACGTAACAAAAAAAATATTTTTGTTTGTTCCTGGGTTCATAGCTTGTTTTCCTAGTCCCTTATGCCTAAACTAACTAGAAAACAGTTTTGTTTCAAACTGAATTTGCTTTTGGGGTCAGGGCAATGATATTTTGAAATTCGTGTATTATAGAACACATTCTCGGTTCACATTCAAAGCTGAGCAGACATACTTATTATTCTGGAATATTGCAAGCTGTCCATAAGTTTTTAGATCTGAACAGAATTTTCTATAACCTTCTGGAATCTTCTAGAACCCTGTTGCACTTTCTGGGAGCTTTCAGTTGCATCCGTAGACTTTTAGAGTGCAGATTTCTTAAGCCAACGTACTAGTGTATCTTGTTGCTGAATAAGCGAATAGTGACCAGAAAAAATTGATTTAGATGGCATCAAGAGGCTGCTTGCAGCCAGCAAATGCATTCTGCTACGTTTGCATGGCACCGGTACCCTATGGCTCTGAGCTCCCCATTCCCATCCCTACAGAGAAGGATCAACTGTCTTCAGGGGAGCGCGTCAAGGCAGACAGCGAGGAAGATATTGCAGATCCAGGATGCTATTGCACAGAAATAGCTGAGATGAGAAAGCCGTACTTCCCCAATCAGAAAGATCTCAACGACCTGATCATAGACCTTAGTCTCACCAAGTGCAATGCTGAGCTTCTGATGTCTAGACTCAAGGACTGGAACTTGTTGGATGAAAGTGTGCAGGTGACAGAACAGAGAAAGCGTCACGAACGTTTTTCCAAATTCTTCAGCCAGCTAGATGGGCTGTGCTTCTACAGCAATGTCACTGGTCTTTTTGCGGCCATAGCAATCATCTTTAACCTGAATGATGGTGCCAATTCATAGAGAGTTCATCCAAGAACCTCAAAGCCATGCTACTTCATAGTGGTAACAAACTTGTCTCTCCCCATGGCTCACTTTGTGCACCTGCACCTCAGAGAAGACTACACCAGTGTCAAGATGTTGCTGAGTGCCTTGAAGTATGACAACTATGGCTGCTAAGTCATTGGAGACTTCAATATGGTCAAAATGGTGACATTCTGATGGGTCTGCAAGGCGGTTTCACAACATTTCTTTGGGTTTTCTTTGCCTCTAGAACAACCAGGACACCGACGTCTGAGGTCCACTATTGTACTGTAGAAGGGATTGGCCACAGCTGACCAAGTTCACCACAGGTAAGAACAGCATCAAGTGGCAGCCGCTGATACACCGTCGAAAGATGCTCATACATCAAGTTAGGCCTCATCAAGTAATTTGTCAAGACAAGGAATCCGCAGCTTTCAAATACCTCCTAGAGCTTTTCCCACAGCTTTCGGAGGCAAAAGTCGCAGCTGGCATCTTCGTCAGACCACAGATAAAGAAGATCACACAGCGTGACGTATTCGCCAAGAAGCTGAATAGCACGGAGAAAGGGTCTTGAAACAGTTTCGTTGCAGTATTGTATGGCTTTCTTGGCAACCACAAGGCTGAAAACTATGAGAGACTGAACCAGTCTCTCATAAAGAACCATGCCAAAATTAGATGCAAAATGTCATTGAAAGTACATATTCTTCATGCCCACCTTGACAAATTCAAGGAAAACTTGGGAGCCTACCCAGAGAAGCAAGATGAACGCTTTCATCAGGATATGCTGGACGACTCGGAACGTCGTTACCAGGGACAGTATAACAAACACGTGGTGGGGACTATGTCTGAAGTCTTCATTGAGAAAGCTATTGACAGTACAGACACAAATCTCGAAAAGCAACTCATTTCTGAATGTTTTTAAGTAATTTTGACTGTTGTTGCTTATTTGCAATTAGTACATAATGTTCATTCTCGAGAAGAAAAAATGCACCTTTTCCATTGTATAAATAAACAACTTTTGTAAGCTGTGCCCATGAAAGCAAATATAATGATGAATATAGCCATGTTTGCAGATCCTTTATACATAGGCAACTGAAATATAACACTTAGAAGCCAGGAACAAAAATCGTGTTACATAGTGTTATCACTGCACTAAACTCAGGAAATGTGTGGACATCTGCGCAAAAAAATAAGAAAGAAAAGGTCGTCCGAAGAATGTATCACCGTACAAAGCACAGAAAACTGCATTGTACCACTGCACATTTTCATTTTATCACTGCGTATTTTGTGTATCACTGCACGTTAAAACAGGCCCTGCCATTTTGTTTAGGTCTTTTACTTTTTATTTTGCCAAGAGAAATACTTAAGCCTAGGGATGTAACTTTTCCGGAAAAGTAGAATGGCCGGAAATATTCCGGAAATTTCCGGAAATTTCCGGAATACTTCCGGAAAAGTTATAAAAGCCTTCAAAACTTCTCTTTTTTAGAGGTAAACAGACAGCAGTGGATAAAATTAATTACCGCAGGTCCCACAGCTAAGAAAACGAAGTTTTATTATATATTTTTGGCACATAGAGGGGAAAATTGGTTGAAAACGGGTTCTCCGATATTTTAACGAGATCCCGCCAATTTAAGTATTCTACTTGCTGCTCAGGGAACCAGCTTCACCTTATGAATATTCACGGCTTTGTCGCATCGAGTGCTGGCGAGAGTGTGAGGCTATGGATAAATACCGTAAAATAAACAAGTGTTTAGTTTTGTTTTGTGACAATTCGTTAATTTTTCCCCGAACATCGAGATTTATTATAGTTTTAACAAATCAGACAGCAAAACGGCGTCGCGTACTCTGGTAACTGGTTCTCTGCGACTTCCGACTCAGACATTATATAGCGCTACAATACTGACAGTTGTTAACTTGTTAACAAATGCCCAACAAATGAATAGTTATAAATAGTAATAATGATAAAAAATAATAATAGATATCAGTAATAGTAATCAATAGTAATA
The DNA here is from genome assembly GCA_018105865.1 of Metaphire vulgaris. NCBI lineage: Eukaryota > Metazoa > Annelida > Clitellata > Crassiclitellata > Megascolecidae > Metaphire > Metaphire vulgaris. The sequence continues at coordinate 7,224,337 of CM030853.1, forward strand.
AATACTAATAATAAACAGTAATAATAATTATAATAAATAACATTAATAATCAACTTTTCCTTTCCGGAAAAGTACCTCGAAATTTCCGGAAATTTCCAGAGGAAATTTCCGGAATTTTCCTAACTCACATCCCTACTTAAGCCTAACTAACTGCACAAGTCAAGACACAGAATCGCAAACTGATTACCCGAAAATAGGCCTTTGCTTAAATAATAAAGTCGACGTTCAGTTGTCCTGAAAATGTAAGTTCTGCCGCGACGGATTTTATGATGCTATGCTTAAGCTTACTATTCAGCGTGGCGTTTGTAGGGGAAAATTCCCCGTCACTTCTCATTGATTCCCTCTCACCCCATGGGCGCCCACAGAAATTTTTCCAGGAGGGGCAAAACACATTTTAGTACAATGGTCGCGATTAATATTTTAGCAAGTTTTTCCAATTTCAATGTGAAATATTGATTTTTGCATTTTCCTAGAGGGGAGTGCCCCCCTCTTGCCCTAATGTGCGGGCGCTATAATGCCTCACCTCACTGGTCCACTCTAAACATATCAAGAGGGGACCTTATTTGACTAACTTATTTAGCATAATGAATCAATGAAAAAACCATTCCCTGCTCGGACTCTTTGGTACTACAATATAGGAACTTAGAAAAAGTGGTACGCCCGTATTTGTGAGAATTCGATCACCATTAGCATTTGGATACATAAGATTGGAAACTGAGAAGAATGGTTACGCCCCCGCCCCTGAGTACTCCCATTTGAGTCACCGAAAATGCTGGTCTGTTGTCTCGGTTGGCAGTCAACGTCGTCTAAACTCCAAAGGTATTTTGCCTCTTCAGTTGACCCTGTGCTGTCTTGTATCCTCTCTACTCTTCTGAGCTCTTCTGGGCTACCTTTTACTGTCAGCTTTGTTTGACGCACGATCTCCGGAATTTCGTCCTCTGTCTTTCTGCCTACGAAACAGTTCAAATGAGCGTTGCGTCAGAAATGGTCCAGTTTCATCAGAATGGTATTATCTTTCGCAGATGCAGTGATAGGCAACACTAGTAATTCCATCTGTTTAAAACTACAGTATGTCAGGTTATAAACCAAAGTTATTTTTTAAAATTAATATATATATATATATATATATATATATATATATATATATATATATATATATATATATTACTTTGGACCAATAAAAATGGACTTCGGTTCAAATTCGAGGACGAGGTGGGAGTGACATTTGAAACAGTAAACAGATTCAAAGGCTATCTCGGAAAACTAGGTTATTGATTGTGGAGAGCTGCTCAGTGGCGTAGTCAGGGGTTTGGGGCTTAAGCCCCCCTTTGGCTGCTGCAATTTCGGACGCAGTTTTGTGGGTCAAAACCCCCTTGTCTGGCTGCCAACCCAAAATTTCTAAGTGCTATAGAATGTAAAGGTGTAAGGTGACGACCTTCTTTTTTGATTGTCAGCATCTGCTAAAGAAAAATACAAGAAGGAAGTATGAGGAATTGAGGATGACATTTTTGCTTGTCAAGATTTTTCGAAGTTGGTTACAATCAAAACCAACCCCCTTCCGGAAATCCTGGCTACGCCACCGGAGTTACACTACAGTGGTTTTCACACAGGTTTACTAAGCGTCCTAGACCACTTTAAATCACATTATTATTATTATTATTATTATTATTATTATTATTATTATTATTATTATTATTATTATTATTATTATTATTATTAAATAAAAGTAACAAGTGAATAAAATTCGGCCATTTGACTATGAACATGAAATGATAGCATGAATAAGTTATACCAGTTAGTAAGTATTTACCTTAGTAATATTTATTAATGCAGAGGTTAACTGTAAAAACGACTAATGAAGGATGTAACAGTTTGTCAGCGTAAATTTTCAATTCATGAGGGACTTTGACGATACCAATGCGCTGGGCCTACAGGGCTACGTAGGCCATTAATTTTAATTTTCAAAACTTATCGATTACAAATTCTTCAATCGTCAATCGCCGACTTGAACCCGAGTCGACGGGTTGACTCTGCGCAAATTCCCGACGCTCCACGAATATCCAGAATATATGCCGAATGAATCTCTCGAATTTTCTCAGATTCTATGGTCGACAAGCAATTGCTGGCAGCAGTGGCGGCTCCAGGATTTGGCAAGTGGGGAGGCCGTTGGGGTGGCAACTTCTAATCATGGGGGCAACCATTTGCTGTTATGTATGTAGCATTAAGTATAGGGTCCCAACATGGAGCCACTGGGGGGCCAGGCACTCAATAGGGGGCACGGTCCCCCCGGTCCCCCCGGGGAAGCCGCCACTGGCTGGCAGCTTCAGTTTTATTAAGCACATGCAGGAACCCATTTTCCTGGCAAAGATTAGACTACGACGAATTTTTCAAATAATGATTGGATCTGGTAACACGTGATATTCTAACTACTACTAAGCTTCCCTAGTGTGTATGCCTGATTGCATGTGGAGGCCTACTACTTGGTGGAGGGTGGAAATAAAGGGTTACTTTCCTTCAGGCAGTGTTTAATCTAGACTCTGGACTCCGGGGCGGGGGAACTGACAAGGCCGGGGGAAGTCAGCTAGGGGGCTGCTGTTAGTTGATGTAGTATGACAAAAATTTCCGGAGAGAATTTGAAATTTCCGGGGGGAAGGGCAATTTCCTCCAGAAACGGCCTAGATTAAACCATGCCTTCAGGGCTAATGTATGAGGCACCATAGCGTCACTTCAGACTTATTGGATTTGATTACGATTCAAATCAGGGAGCGACCATCGACTGATGTCAAGAACATTACTCATGTGGCGCTGTAGCAGTTCAATGACGACTTCGACGATGGTGATGATGATGACGACGACGATGACGATGATGATGATGATAATGATGATGGCTGGCACAGGGCCTCATTTGTCCAAAGTCCAATCATAACGACGACGACGATGATGATGACGACGATGATGATGAAGTCTGAAGATGATGATGATTATGATTATGGCTGGCACAGGTCCTCATTTGTCAAGTCTGATGATGATGATGATGATGAGGAGGAGGAAGAGGACGACGACGAAGATGACGACGACGACGACGATGATGATGATCTGGTATGATGGCACAGTTGATAGACCAGTTCAATGCATCTCGTGAACATGAATGCCAACCATTTAATATAATAGTTTTCTGCGATTGCAGATGTCTTGAACGACGCCATTTTCGATGAACATCACGATGAAATGGTGGTCGTGAGGGACGTCGAATTCTTCTCCATGTGCGAACATCACTTGGTTCCGTTCTATGGATTGGTCGGTCGGTCGTCTGCTCTAGAATAATTAGACGCATACAGGCCCCTATAGACTGGCGCCTGCCATGCCTGGAGATAGGGGGGCCACTACCTTCTCTAGCTAAGCGCCACATGTAAATAGAAATTTCAATATCTATTTAGGCCTACACTGTATTTCCCCTTCTCTTATTTGACAAAAATATAGATAATTCTGCCCAATATATTTTCTGCATTTTCATTCGAGTTTAATTAATTTAAGCTTTTGTTTTGCCATTTATTCAAAACTCAGAAGATGATTTTCAACTAACATTCGCCAGATGGCCTGATGCATTTGTTAAATATTACATGCATTAGGGTCGCGGCACGTTACAAAACCGCTGAGTGGGTCGCGGTTCTAAAACGTTTGGGAAACACTGACCTACAGTACCTAGGTTTATTTTAAAAGCATCTGCGCTAGTAGCCATTAATGTCTCCTCACCTAATTCATTCCATTTATCAACCACTCTTATACCCTGATGTCTGATTATATGTATGCGTATTTCAATTTTAGAATTTTAAAATTTGGGGCTCTTTAGTTTTTGGCCATATTTCAGCAAATGCTAAAGAAATCAGCATGAAATTTGGCAATTACATCAAAAACATTCCCAGGTTTATAAATTTTATTGAAATCACTACACATGCGGCCGAGATATTAAATGTCAAACAGAGGTCCACTTTTTACTGTTACACCCTATATAATGTATATACACATTGCATTCCTCTTATCATTACGAGAAATGAAATACAGTGTAGGACGAAAGAGGCGGACGTTTTGGAAATGATAAAAATCTGTTCGCGTTCTTTGAAAAAGCGAATTTATAAGTCATAAGTTATACGTTGAAATTAAATGCTTATAACTAATGGAAACATGGTAATCAAGTGACTATTTTCTCCATGGTTTCGTTAGTCTTGAGGAATACCGATTCTTGATGTTTTACAACTAATGAGCTTATGGTCATTAATCAAACTAGCTGTAGAACATTATTACGCTGATCAGATTAGATTAATCATTATTTACCTGTGCAATCTTAAAGAACGTTTGCTTACCGTTGTACAGGTGTCAATCGGTTATTTGCCAAACAAAAGAATTATCGGTCTCAGCAAAGTTGCAAGGTGAGTGAGTTGTGAGTCAGTTAGTTGCAGAGGTCTATATAAAGGAACTCGTTGCATCTATCCAAATAACTGCACAATTCTATATGAGAAATAGCATTCACTTTAATTAGATATGTCATTATATTCACCGCCGACAAAGTAATATATTTATAGGCCTATATAGATTTTGCTATAAGCTTATTACCTATACATTGGCCTGGGTGCATAGGCCTACATACATGGGACCTACAGTGGCTTACTGAACATTCATAGGACGCCGCCTATGTACGTACAAAATACACATATGCAACGCATCAAATGAGTGTAAATAGGCCTCAATATTTCAATATTTTGTATATGATTCTTAATTAGTTATTTAGCGCTAATCCAGTGGTAACTGAGTGGTTGATGGACTTGTCCTTTATTTCTTCATTTTCAGAATTGTCGATATATTTAGCAGAAGACTTCAAGGTGAGCGACGATTTCACTGTTCAAATAAAACAAGAAATAGACAGAAAACAACGCAATGCAACGCAGTTACAAATTCATAGCGGGAAAATTGTCAACATTGGATAAATTAGTCAGATATATTTAGAATAATTCTAGATGAAATGTTGCTGGTAACGGATTTCAGAAATCCCCCCAAAAAATTTCTATATGTTGCATTGGGGATGGCAAAAGTGTGACGAGAGGGTTTTTATTTGGGAGGGGAAAAACAGGATGTTGATTCAAGTTAAAAGAGTGTTAGAGCCAGATTGTTTTGGGCAGACAAACCTTCTCCCCCAAACATTTAGTTCAAGGTGGCTAGAAATCAGATTTGGATTAATAGATTTAAGCCTATCATGACTAGTAATAGTCGTTTTATGCGTATTTGTGCGTAAATAGTTCAAGAAAGATTGACAAAGCAGATAGCAACTGCCTTAATGGACGCCATTCAACCAACGGGCGTGGCCGTTGTTATCGACGCCACGTAAGTCACGGTTTCTACAATTAACTGAAAACTCCTCGTGTGATTAAACTAATTATATTACGCTTTTCATTAGATTAAGAAACTTTCTAACTGATCGGGGCGGGAAGCTAGAAGAGTGGTAGTAACGCTGGACGATGGAACAGGAGGTCGCGGGTTCAATTCCCGCAGTAGAGCCCTAAGGTTGACTCAGCCTTACTCGCTAGAGGGCGGTGGTAAACTAAGGAGCAGCGTCAAGCTGCAAGGTAAAACGCGGGTCTGTGGAAAGTAATGTCAATCTATCCCAGATTAACGGATGATACCACCTACGTCGCTGATTGCCCAGGCCGGAGATTTCTCTCGCGGCCCACCTTTGGACCGCGACTCACGGGCGGAGAACCACTGGTTTAAATAAAATGTATAGGCTATCTCTACATTTAAGCGGTCTATAAAGTTAATCAGTAAGCTCGCTTCCTCGTCATCCAACGATATTCACGTCGATGTAGTAGATTGCTTCCGCTCCCCCACCTACCCTCTCCATCAGTGGCGGCGCTAGGATTTGGAAAGGGGGGGCCGTTGGGGTGGCAATTTCTAATCATCGGGGGGCCAACCATTTGTTGTTTAATGTATGTAGCATTAAGTATAGGGTCCCAACTGGGGGGCACTGAGGGGGCAGGCACTCAATAGGGGGGCACGGGGCCCTCTGGCCCCCGGTGGAGCCGCCACTGCTCTCCATCAGAAGCATTTCTCAACGCTTTTGCATCCCAACCAGAATAGTGCACCTCCTCCGAGTCCCCTTGGTACCTGCGCCAATGCTAGTCGCTAAGGAAAAGTAGGGTTACCATAATTGTCGGAAAAAGAGGACACTTTCCGGGACCCTAGTAGTCGCGGGTCGTCGTCTGCAATATTAGGTGCTGTACAAATACTAAGAAAATTACTAAAATTTACAAGGGCTGTCTATTAATTATGTCAACAATTTTGGTTAATCTTTGACCCCCTTGTCAACAACGTCAAATTTCAGTTGTTGTTGTTTGTCAATGACAGGTCCCAATAACACGTTTATTATTTGGTGATGACCATTTTTACCATTTTTGTTGATCGAGTGTCAAAATGTGGTGTTGGTGATCTTTTTGCCATGCTTTTTCCATTGTAATAAGTAGTATTCCATGAAATTTCCTTTTTATTATTTGTAAAAAGGGGAAATTGTTAACGTCAACTTCTCTTGACTGTCAACAACTGTCAAACTTTTTCAACCCCTAACGACAACGTAATTGTAGCCCTAAGACGGTAGTGAAAGTATGCCTATCTCATTCTGAGTCATTATTATCAATAATTATAGTCAAATTGAAGGCTTGAGACGGACAAAAACGCCTGTTCAGTTAATATATAGTATTCCATACGCTAAATATCAGGAGGACGGACTTTGTCTGAAAAGCCCCCGGAAGGGTCCAAAAAGAGGACATGTCGGGGAAACCCGGACGTATGGTAACCCTAAGGAAAAAGTCGTTCTATAGAGCGGTCGGTCTGTACAGTATTGTGTAACTGTGCGTTGTTGTTGTTTGTCTGCAGACATCTGTGCATGGTCATGCGGGGAGTTCAGCAGACGCAGAGCCGCACGACAACGAGTACGATGTTGGGCGAATTCCGGAACGATCCGAAGACAAGAGAAGAATTTCTACGACTCATCAAATCTTAACGACCATCGAAACACACACTCACACTCACGCACGCGCACACACGCAAACACACTCACGCACATATCGATCGCTTGCGTGTGATGCAAAATATAGACAAATATTGTATTTTAGCGATTTGTTTTTCACGTTAATAACGATTCAGTATCGTGACCAGTGTTTAATCTAGACTCCTGGACTCCGGGGGGGGCTGAAAAATCCGGGGGAACTGACAAAGCCGGGGGGAATTCTGCTAGGGGCCGCTGTTAGTCCATGTAGTATTCCCAAATTTCCGGGGAGAATTTGAAATTTCCGAAGGGAATGGCAATTTTCCCCCCGGAAACGGCCTAGATTAAACACTGATCGTGACTATGTCAGTGGCGTCGCTAGGGACTGCGGGCGGGGGTGGGGCCCGCACCGGGTGACAACAATTTCAGTGTCACAAGGGGTGTCACCAAAAACGTTGGGTGTTTGTAAATTAAATAGGCTAAGCGATTCCATTTGTAGGCTACGTATGGGGGTGGGTACAAAAGGTCCATGGTGTAATTTTTTGTTGGAGATGCGGCGACGGTGGGGGGAGGGAGGGGGCATAGCTTTACCGCATCAGGTAACGCCAGCTCTAGTGACGCCTCTGGGTTTTTTCTTATCTGGGATTTTCAAACATGTTATTTTGCCTTGTTCGATCAATTGATGCTTAAAATATATGGACGGAAACTGTGGAAAATTGTCAAATTGATACCGAAGGTCTGCAAATAGATTTTCGACGCAGCTGTTGACAGCAATATCAGTTGATTCTTCTAAATAAATCAGTCTCTTGTCAAAAGACGATTTTTCGGACGTCACTCAGAACATTCTTAACTTCTGCAACCTACTGTACAACCAGTGGCGTAGCGAGAGGAGACAGTGGGGGCGAACCGCTCCAGGCGGCACTTGCCCTATATGGGCGGCATTTTCAGGGTTTGTATATAGGCGGATATACACCGCGGCTATGTTTTTTTGCTTTCGAGATTTTTCTGGCGTTGAATGAAGGGGCGGCACCAATGTGTCAGGGCGGCATTTTTCGGTTTTACTGAAGATTTAAAATGCGACGACTTTATGCTCGTCAAAATTTTAGATTTTTCGGAAGTTGTGTGTTGTTTTTTCGCCGCGAAAGGCGGCACTTTTATTTTCGCGCCAGGCGCCAGGCGGCACTTTGTCTCGTAACGCCACTTTCTACAACGTGCCTCCTAACCTAGGATACAAGTTCCTCTAACCAGGGATATTTTTACCCTCCCCTAACACCCCTTACACTACCTGTTTGAGACCGACACCCACCCTCCCCAACACCCCCCAAATCTCAGCTATGGGATGGGGTTTTTTCTTGTGAGACTTTTTGGGCAGGGGACCCCAGAATTTATCGACACTCCCAAATTGATAATCTTAGAAATAACCCTGCTTCTAACTCTGGCGTGTTAGGCCCATTTACTGTACTGTGTTCACACACTCTATTGGGGTCTAGTCACCACGTTAACCTTGTCTTTAATAATAATAATAATAATAATAATAATAATAATAATAATAATAATAATAATAATAATAATAATAATAATAAGCGACAACAGTAATAATAATCCATCAGTAATAATTATAAACAGTAATAATAATCCACCGAAATTAGGGATAACATATCTGAGCAGCCCATATCTGGTTAAATCCAAATCAAGCTATATAGCCTATAAAGATAATAACGGCGTTTTAATTAATTTTAATTTCTTTCGAGTGCCTCTTCCACGGATTTCCAGGGCGAAACCATGACACCGTCGACCCCAAATTTTTAGCCGGTTTAAATGTATGCAATTCTATTTTCATGCTCAAATTAGTCGTGAAAACAACACAAGTGAGTTCTATCACAAGTCAAAGTGTAGGCAGCAGGCCCTCCGAGAGAGGGCAGGGGGCACTGCACAGGGGCCCGGCGGTCTGGAGGGGCCCGGGCCGATGATGAATATGTATAATTAACAATAAAATGAATAATAACACTAAGGAACGGTTAAAAATGTCAGTTCAGCAGAGGGGCCCGGCGAGCACAAGGGGGCCCGGGACACAGTGCTAAATAAACGGCAGACGACGAGCAAAAAAAAAAGGTCGCCAACATAAAAAGGTCGTAAACATTTATAATAAACGGCTGACGAGCAAAAAAAATGGTCGTCAAGAAAAAATTATGACTTGTCAAGGGCCCGTCGGCCATTCTGCACAGGGGCCCGGAATTTCTCTCGGAGGGCCTGGTAGGCAGGGATATTTTTACAACCCTCTAATACCCCCGAATTTGAGGTCGACACCCCCGCAAAATTTTCTAATCTAACAATGGTATGTAGGGCCTACCCTAAATAGCCAGAGACGTCATTTGGGGGGGGCATTTGCCCCCCTGATTTTTAGGAAAAAATTTGTCGCCAACGTCTGTGTCATTTAGTCTTTTTATATGTCCTAAAGGAGTGCCTAATATCGAGTAATCTGAAGTAACTAATCGTAAAAATGACTGACGAGCAAAAGAAAAAAAGGTCGTCAACTTTTTCGCAAACTTGTAACTTGTCAGGCTGAAAGTGTTTTGCGTTTTGCCCCCCTGAAAAAGTGAAATGACGTCTCTGTAAATAGCCCCCGAATTCGAGAAGTAACACCTCCCAACTTTATTTATTTGATGACCTTTTTTGCTCGTCAGGCTTTTTAGCGACCCGATAACGCCTTTTGTGGTTTGTCAGGATTTTTTGAGAGTTAGCTTATAAGGTTTTTGAGTTTTGTGCCTTTCAGAATTTTTGTGGGACGCTTTTCACACTTATTCGGCAGAGACCCCAAAACATTACCAACACCCCCCACATTCAAAATCCTAGAAATAACTCTAAGTGTAGGCTACACCAGGGTTTCCCAAACATTTTGGCCAACTTCGGCGGTTTTGTAACGTGTCGCAACCATAATCACAGCATGCAATATAAAAAAATGCATCAGGCCATCTGGCGAACGTTAGCTGAAAAGAATCTTCTGAGTTTTGAATAAATGGCAAAACAAAAGCTCTAATTCAGATCGAATGAAAATATGGCAAATAATATTACATTACCGCAGAATTGTTTAGTCTTCCCAAATAAAACAAGGGGAGAGAAATAATAATTAAAATTTCTTGAAAATTATATTTTATAAAATTTTGCCAGGAACATACCTTTGTTAGACTTCTTAAAAATCTTATAAGTAAGACAAAATCGCCTAACTTCAACAATGCAACACGATTTTATTACTCTTACTGGAGTTTCAGAGCAAAATGGTCGGAATACGCTTTCTTTGCGTTATTGCGAATGCGAAATAGGATTAACTTTTAAAAGGGCCGATAGTTTCCCAAATTTTGGAACTGCGACCCACTTCAGCGGGTTTGTAACATGCCGTGACCCTGTAAACTTATTGTCAACTAAAATTGAAAAAACACTAATCACTTTAATAGAAGCCGTGTATGGAGGATTGTAGGATGTCACACATTTTAAAATTATCATATATTTCAACTCTGCACTTTTACACTGCACTTTGCTATAACATTACAGTACAATAAATTCCAAAGCACGAAAAATTCTGGTTGCATTATACAGATTCGAGCACTTGGAAGGAAAATGATTGGAAAATACAATGACACGAAACAGAATAATGAAGATTTTTATTGTGCAGCTGTGACCTGTTATACATCTGTAGGACTAATGCATGTTGAATAATTTTAAATGTATTCAAGGCAGACCCAACTCAAACACTCAAAATATCCTATGTTGCCCTATGGTATATGCTCAGCAAATAAATAACTTGTGTCAACTCTATCAGTCTATAGATGTAAGGATGTACTGTATTTACATTTATAAAATTTACAGTATGCACAGTATTTTATCCAGACTCCAGGCCTTGAGGGGGATTTAAGGCTGGGGGGGATTGACTTGGCTGGAGGGGAAAAGACACAGTTTAATGCAAAATTTGTGTAAGCACTGAGATTTTTGAGGGGGAATGTTGAGGCTGGAGGATCTCTCCCAATAACAGGCCTGGATAAAACACTGAGAGCATATGATTAAAAATAAATGCCAAAACCTTAGAAACAGCAACAGCAGTGTTAAACTTTGGCAATGAACTTCACCAGAGAAAAAAGTGACTGGGCAAATGGCAATGGTTCAATGTCATGTACACCTGAAAAAATGCAAGATATTGACATAACATCAAAACACAGAATGAAAACATATACTACACTAAAAAGAATCAAATTATACTTCAAATGCATGCTTTCCACCAGTGGTGGCTCCACATGGGGGCCCGTGCCCCTTCTATTGAGTGCCTGCCCCCCCAGTGGACCCCTGTTGGGACCCTATACTTAATACTACATACCTAACAACAAATGATTGGTCCCCATGATTAGAAGTTACCACCCCAACAACCCCCACTTGCCAAATCCTGGAGCCGCCACTGCTTTCTACCAACTATCATGAAGTGCTCATCAGCTTACAGTATTTAAATAAAAACCCTTATACAGTAGAACTTTGATATAACAGACTTGGTTACAACGTACTGCAATAGACTGTCTCATTTGATGTGCCAGTGCCATCCAATATGATAGGTACTAGATGGTTTTGGATATAACATGCCTAAAATATAATGCACTACTGTAAATTTTACAGACCCTAAGTATCTAAGTATGCTATAATGAAGTTCTACTGTATTCACAATTTCTCACAACAGTTATGTCAGACTAAAGTTTAAAGACAACACAAGCAGTCTAGTTGGACTGTTATGTATTTCCAAAACTCAACAAGACCTTTATAATTATGTGAAACAGCATACCCGGTATATTGCAAACTGGAGAAAACTTTATTCACAGCTAAATACAATAACATATATATTACCTACAGGTATGTTACAATAAATTATTTGTGTTTTTATCAGCAAAATGTATGCATATTTCGGGGCTGCCGCATAAAAGTTGTATTGGCGCTTGCTCAAGAACTTTACAGATTTGAATCTAACCCTAGACACTGTGAAGTAATCCTAATAAAGTTGCTAATCCTTTATTTAACCATGACCATAAGCGCAAATGTCTGAGCGCAAAATACCCAGCCTTATGCGGGCAGGCGCTAACAATATTTCTTTAATTAGTTTATATTTGTTTAGTCTTGCCTTTTTCCTCCTCTTTTCCTAACAGCAACAAAATATTAATGTTCTACAACAATTATTCCCTTTTACAACTAAAAAAATAATTAGGAACAGCTAAGAAAATAATTTTTAAAATATAATTAATGAAATTTATTTGATTTTGAGTTTACAAATGAATATTGTATTCTAAGCAGATTATACTTTTATTTTCAACCTACACAGGCCTCGGGGGTTGGGCAGGGCACCCCAGACCATGACCATAAGGAAATGCCCAGTTTATTATTATTAGTGTAGAATATAATACAATAAATTCCCTTTTTCCGAGGAAAAAATAAATATCACAAATACATGAGAAGAACTGACAAGTCTAAGCTGTATTATTTTCAATTTACACAGAAATGCAACAAAACCAAGAGAATTTATGATAAAGTCTACTAAAACTCAGATGGAGCTGGGCATCAAAGATAAAGAAATCAAAATGTGTCAGTTATAGGTAAATAAGCTGGTCATAGGTAAATAAACTGTCCGTCCTAAATCAAGGCAAAATTTAAAACCAGATCTAAAACATGGTACTATATAATAATGTAGGATTGTTCATGGCAAACAGATGTGTCATTAATCATTATTGCATTGGTGACTGACCAGTGAGGACTGACTGATAGTGGCCAGTGAAGCCTATCATGGCTACACTGCACTGTCTGGTCACAATTATCCAAAACAGTGATTTTATTATTATTATTAATGACAATTTATATAGTGCAGTAACATAGCTGGGGCTAAAGTCACGAGCACTTTTCATACATTTATGCTGTCACAGTTAATGTTTTTCAATAGTTATGTGTCGTAGCACTACTTGCCACCATAATCTGTTCCTGATTATTACAGAAAGATTGGCAACAGCCTTAAGATGCAAAATTCAAGTAACATATCCTGACGTGAGTGCATTTCAGTTCAAAACAATGCTATATTAGAACCACAAGCAAGAGTATCATACTCAATCAATAAGGAATATACATAATTTATATGCTTATTATTACATCTTATGCCTAAAATGCCCATTAATATAATGATTACATTTAGTCTTTGGTCACTCTTAGAATCAAACTAGCCTGACAGACATCAAGAAAATATCAAAGTTTAACTCACCAAGCACTATTTTTCTCCATGGAACAAATGGCAGATTAATACCGAGTTTCAATTGATGAAATTGTTATAAAACCATAAATAATTGAGCCAAGTAATTAATCAATCTTGAAGAACAAAACTAAAACAGTTTGAAATTTCAACAATAACTGAAATGCATAGTTTACCTGAGGAGAAATCAATAAGTCCTGCTTCACACAATGATGACGACGACACACACAAAATGGACTTCAAAAATCATTAAACAAAGGATCCAAAGCCTCAAACTCAGAAACTATAGACACAGGGGAAAAATAAGGTGAAACTACTGTAACGAAGTGCTTATGAAAGACAATAAATGGCGGTAATTCAAAATTAAAGAAACCGAAATCCACTTTTGACTCTGAATTAAAAACAAAGGTGATAAGACTTTACCCTTCGATTGAGTGGAAATGAAATCCTATCTTTCACAAGGCAAATGATAAGTTTAATGAATGCACAAGTACAGACCGACAAGCCTAAGATGAAATGTACAGTAAACCTACAAGAAATAGAGAAGCTTCTATAAATACAAATACTTTCACTACTAACAAGATGTTTTTTGTCCTAATAACAATAAAGATAACCAAGATCTGATGCAAGAAAGTCTAAACATTTGGTTCTAAAATGAATGTTAGTTTGCATTTAGATAAAACGAAAACCAATTCAGAACACTGTAACACAGCAAGTCAAACGGCTTTTACGACATGATGATTAAACTGCATGATAAAATTCTACATCTAAATAATAAATCTTATAAACTGACAGCTGCTGAGTAGAAAAATTCCTTAATTAATGAAATGTCAGCTGTTCACAGCAGCAAGACTAAATATTCTATGATTATCTGAAAAAATAAGATAGTTTCAGCTGCTACAACCGAAGACAGCACAGCATTCTTTATACTAGGAAATGTTTTCATCAAGCAACAAAATATTGGTGGACAGAAGTTTATGAACCACCAATCAATCTTCAAACCTAATAATCAGTCTATTCCACTTCAAAGAGACATAGCATTAGAAAAGAAATGGTAACAGCATATAATTGAACCAAACATTTTTCTGTGACGCAGTCTCAAGAATACTCCATTAACACGCTGACTGCGGCGCATTTTCTTTGCCAGACGTGGCCGCTATACGACCTCCTTGGCTTCCGATGCATTGAACAGAGGACGTCATACGACGCCCCCCCCAGCGCCCTGCAGTACCAAAATAAGGACGTCAATTGACGTCCCCAGCGCTCAACGTGTTAACTGATGTGCCCTTTGTAATGGGGGGTGTAATAAGAACAGAATGAAAAAAAATGCAAACAACAGCAAAATCCACAAATATTGCATCCCCGAAGGTCATTTCACATCTCCTGGAGTTCAGGCAATCCAAGGTCGAGATCTCCTGTCTTAGCGGTCACCGCGTCAACAGACTGACAGCGACAAAATCAATGTGTTTTTCAAACATAAATTCCGACCAGAAACTGCTAGACATTAGTACATTGCAAGGAATGAACAGCAGCTATTGACTAAGACACTGTCGTCTCAGCACTTCAGCAATTTCAGTGTCTGCTGTCAACAGATGCAATCACGTTCTAGAAAATTAGACCAAATCAAATGAGGCAAATACCAGCTTGATTGAACAAATTGTAACATTTTAGTAAATGAGATATGTTTTGAAAAACATTCTGTTACATTAAAGATAATCAATCGGCAAAGCAATTATTTTTAAAAATTTCTTTTTAAAAATTTCATAAGAACATTACAACATAAATTCTGCCTTGTTATCAACAAATACAGTTATATACAATAATCATTTTCAAAACCAAAAACCAAACCAAATAGTCTGTCATATTCAAAAAGGTAACTGAACAGCATTATCATTTAAAACTTGAAACCATATAATTTGGAACAAAATAAACATATCACACGCATATGCACACGTCAATAAATGAAGCTACAAGATCAGAATATTTCATCACTAAACATATTTTACACACAACATTATCGTGAAATTTATATTACAATTGGATATTTTCTATCCAAGCAGGAAAATTCTATGCAGGAAAATATAGAAAGAGTTGTGCAATGACAAACTATTGCAATACAGCTACTAAAAAGAATGAATCCAGGAAAAGATGTTCGATAACGGCAATGATCGATCTAATCCATAAATCAATTTTAAAATATTAGAAGAACCTGGTACCGTTTGGTCCCATTTTGTGACTTAGTCTGTTCATGGCAGTACTGAAACGTTATTCTTGTTATTACTAACACAGTAAACGAGTAAATAATTTAGAATTAAGAATGATCAGCAGAATGCTTAAGTCAAAGAATGCTCGCAAGCAGACATCTTCTCCGTCAAGTAACAACGTTTGTCATGTGAACTGACGGCTTCCGATGAAGGAGCGACACGAGGGCGTCTCGTCTCGAGGTCTTCTCAAACATCGCCGTTACCATACTGGCGACCTGTCCGCCCGTAAAGTGGAGAGCGAGGGGGCCCTTTCCGTCGGCCCATCGGTCACTGACCTCCTGCAGGCAGAAGCCGAGCATCAGAGTCAGCTCCCGGAACTTCATCCAGTTTGACACGAACTCATGAAGCGTGACTTCCGGGTTCTCGGAGCGGGAGTCGTCCTCCGCTCGGAAGACGTCGACCGCGGACTGGATGAGGTAGGAAAAGATCCGCTGCAGACAGTCGCAATCGTCGGCGCTGAATTCCTCGATCGTCGTGACGTCTTCGATCATCTCCTCGAGTGCAACACTCAGAAGAGTTCCTGCAACAAAACCACTCACCAAATCAGTACGTGACCTCAACACAGCAATGCTGCAATGCAACTAGATTTCTATGCCCATATGGTGTTCATCCCTACAAAGTGCATACACATTGGCAAAGTACAAAGCACTTACAATTTGATACCTTCGGACCAGGTCAGGTCTTCGTCTTCCAGCTGTGTCCAGCTATTGACTTCTCCATGACATCTCTCGAAAGTTCTCTGTCCTTTGCCATTTCTTCCAAGGTCGTTCAGAGTCTTCCATCAGTCTTTCCATTGAGATTCAGTCCTGCCATGCTCAAATCCTCTTCAAATCCGTCCACCCATCATATTTTCAGTCTTCCTTTAGACCTTTTCCCCTCTGATTTCTAACTGAAAATTTGATACCCTACACCAGCATTTTTAACCTTTTTGTTCAAAGAAACCCTTTTATTCTTGAACATTTTCAGTGGAACCCCAATAACACTAAGGGCATAAGTTTTCTGTGGAACTCTTCTATCCTCATTGTGGAACCATTTGAGTCGTATCATGGAACCCTGGGGTTCTATGGAACAGACCTTGGGAAACTACGACCCTAAACACCGGCTAACTGGTAAAAGCCCACAACAATGGCACAAGTTTCCAATACCAAATATAAATACAATGTGCAGCTGTGTACAAGTCTGTAGGCAAAACGCATTTCTATCAGTATCAGAAAAATTCCAACATTAATAAATCAGAAACAAATAGGAATCAAATTGCCGCTAAACCTCAGCTGAAAACCTACGATAAAATGCACGAGACATGTAACACTATCACAATAGCTACCAATCAGAATGCCAGAAGAATTAGCCCTAACCAATGCTTCTGTAGTAGACCGTGTTTGGGAGAACGTCGCTCCATACTGCACCAATGTGCTTCAAGTAGTGCAGCATGTTCTGCACAGCCCTCATGGCACGAGCGCCGTCATCATCCGCAACACACGAGAAACCTGCAAAATATGCGAAGTGTAACAAAGATCAAAACCTGGATTATAAGCGAATCCATCAAAAAAACAATCGATACACAGACTAATATTAAGCCCTAAGCAAAGTAAAGGCAGCATTCACACATCAATTATATTATAGAATTTTAATAGGGCAGATTAACCCACCCCATGTGCTCCAAGAACCTGTAAGTTCATGAATTTGTGTCTAAATGGATGAAGTTCAAAGAGGTGACTCTGATGCTCCACTGCATTATTATTATTATTATTATTATTATTATTATTATTATTAAAACTGATAATTTCTTGTGGGCCATTTTACCAAAATATCACGAGCAAGGGCACATTACAGAGTCCAATAAAAATAAATAAAATAACAGTCATTATAAAAAACAAAAACAAAAATGAATGGAAAACAATCTATAAGGCAGAAGAGAATACGACTTATTTATTTACTTATTTATTTACTTAAGACATCATAATGTAAAATATCAATAATTTGATCATACACTACACAGCAGGACAAGAAACCAAATAATTAATTATTAGACAAGCCGTGTTCTCACCTTCAGCTTCTGTCAAGCTCTGACAGATTTCACCTTTTTTATTCTGAATAAGTTTGCTGAAGCCCTCGTTACCGAGACGCCTGACCTTCGGCACCAATTCCGCAATCTTTGGCTCTCTTCCAGGAGGTGGGAGCGAGGTCCCCGGGGCAGTGAGCTTCATGAACAGAGCTTTATCAATCGTCAGCAAATGGTGAGCAACGAACGAACAGTTGTTGTGAAAGAGGGCTAAATAGACAAAGGCATTAAATAACTGTAGAGCTCTGTATCGCATCCAAGTTAGGATGAAGCATATTGACATTCCTTCAATCACAAATTAATCATGAGATTGACTGACAAACACGATTGCTGGACTAATCAGGATGGCCACTTACAAGCTAGATTTTCAAAACAAATCCATAAAATAGCCACCCATGTAAAGCATAAAATTTTCCAAATAAAGATGTAAAATAAATGCTAAATGACGTGTGCCTGACTTTAAAATAAATTAACCCCTTAACTGGGGATCCCGGATATATCCGTCCATTTTACATTGAGTTACAGTTAAATACACGGTTAAGGTAAAATGATATAATCACGCGTACTATCTGCAAACTAATATCAATAGCAGATTTACAAGAGCAGTACCTGCTGGCAGAGGATGGGACACAATTTTATCCTTGTGATATGATGGAGCAATGTCACAATAAAGCTCAAACATATTGTAAAGAGAATTGCAGAGATGGAAAGAACCTTCCTGACTACCATTCTGAGCATCCTTTAGCGTTTCATATGCCAGTAACATTAGATTGCATATCGACAAACTACAAAGCCATACAAATACAAATGGGAATATACAAACACCATGATCACTTATATTCACGTTCTCAGCATGTTAAAGTTAAACAAACAAGCTCTAAAAATATAAATACTATCTTGATTTTAAAACTAACGGCAGTAATGTGAACCAATTAAATTTTACATCAACAATCACCTATTGACAAAGGTCTGGAAATTTTTATAAATTTCTAAGTATTTACGAATATAACAGGAATCAGGAAATGTAGATTCATTGCTACAATAAATGATCCATAGGCTGCCAGTGATACAGAAAGCTAAATTTTAATAAATTTCAATATGTGCAAGTTATGTAAAGATGAACCTTGTACGAGTCACAGTGCAATGCAAAGCCTGATTGATGGAACAAACCTTATCTGACACTTTGGCGGCTTGTATTTTGTGTCGGTTTCGGTCTTACAATTCTTCACAAACTCCTCGATTTTCAGAAATTCTTCACTCCTAGGAATGCCAATTGGATGTTCCCCTGAGATTTGGACAGAATGATAAAGATCCTGAAGCATCAGCTCGTGAGCCTTTTTAAGAATCTCCTGGCTTTTGTTATTCGCAAACAGGCTATTAACGTTATTCAGATAATCGATCAGAGATTGGTCGTCGCTCGATAAAAAGCCGAGCCGTGTTAGAAAGTCCTGGAAGCGCTCGGTCTGTGCCACCAAATCATTATATTTCTCCCACTGAGTTCCGTTCGGAGGCAGTGCAAGCGCGATGCATTCATCGTAAACACATTCAAACAACTTTTTCATAACCATTTTTCCGAGTTTTTTCACAAGAAATCCATCGCACGCGTTTCCTGGAACCATCCTGCCCTCCAACAAGGCAACAGTCACTCCGGATAATGCACTGTGCAGACAGGTAAAGATCCGTTCGAGTTTTACGAACGCTTCGTCAGGCGTAACGACCTGGCGTTGCTGACCCGTCGCGGCCGGGTTAATCACCACGCAGATGACACGTCGACCCGGTTCGTCGTCGACCTGCAGGACGGTGGTGCAATCTCGAATAACGTTTTCAACAATGTAGGACATAAGATTGTCGCTCAACAGCTTCATCCGCAAATCGAGTATGTGACTTCGTATCAACGCTGCAATGACCACCGAGAAAAGGCGGTTGTTGGCCTCGTCGTCGCAGTAAAACTCCAGCATAACAGATCGAGGCTTTCTGGCCAGGCGTCGCTTCTCGGACGGCAAGACCCACTTCACGAGACGACTCCACCCCTCGCCAATTTCATACAAAAGTCGCTCGCGAATGATGCACAGTTCAGTCTGTATGACCCTCTGAACTTTAACTTCGACCTCTTCTTCGGTTTCCATTGACGACATCAGGCTGTGAATCGATTCCAATCCGTCCAGAACGTCAAGATATTCATGCTCTGATAGCAATTTTTCCATGTGCAAGATTGTAGTATCGATACGCAACAGCTTTACAATGACGGTTGTAATTCTCTTGCATTCTTCCAGACTTTCTTTTGTCAATGTATAATCACCAGAAGAAATCTCTGAAGACTGAAAAATATCGATATATTTTAAAACCAGCTCAAAAAAATTAACAACAGAGCAAAATTATCCATACTCATATGTCATTCAATTCCATTACAAAGTATGTTCAACAGTATTGTCGAACAATGTTCATGTTCTTATTTCCCAGCCCCACCACCAGCTTTGCTTCAATTAATGCAAATGCTTTAATCTGAGCATTTTTAAAATGAGAATTTCTCAAGACTGCGCCACCAAAACCAGTTTCAAAGCAATTAAAAATGATTTCAATTTAAGCAAAGGCAATCTGCATAATACACAGCTCAAAAAGACAAGGTACAACTTAATAAATCAATGATCTACTCACAACGCTAACTTCTTCAATTGACTGACAAAGTGAGTTGAATTGAGCTTCAAATTCTACTTTTAACTCCACTCTTCGTCGTGCAGTGCAGAAGCTGCTGTATTTTAGCTGAAATGCAACACAGATTTCTTCGTGCAAGTCATAAGACTTGGTGACAAGATGGCCGATCAAAGAAGACTCATCTCCCGGAACTTCTTTCTCAGTCAAAGGCCTACAAATTAACACAAAACGTAAACTACAATCATTGTCAACAGCTCCTATTAATTACACTGGTTTACATCAAATTTATTGTCTAAGTTTTCTTAACAGATTAAGGACAATTTCAATGTCCTAAATCCAAATATAACATTGGTTTTGCTCAATCAGGTCAACTTTTGATATATCGCTACTTTATGATTTTCATGTATAAATTAACGCCATGCAGATTTCATTATAATGAAATGGTCAACACACAGTTTGTTGCCTGCAAAGTAAGACATGTTCTTGATTAAATTTCGTGTCCTGATTCCAAAATTGCTAACCGTTTTGCCCCATCAAGATTTTTTGAGAAGGCTTAGTCGTCTTGTATTTTGGTTCTACTAAAGTCGTTAACTGCAGAATCCTTAATCTATTCAAATTCTATAATTGAACAGCAAAAATCTTCAAAGCAACAAGTATTACATATTTAGATACAACTATATTAATGAGTGAATTAGTTGTCATTCATTTTGTCACACTAGAAATCAGAAAAAATGACACTTCAAGCATTTAACATGCAATTGTATTTCTAAATGTGTCCTGGAGGTATGTTGCTGCTCCTGCGTCCACAATTACCTCAAACAGTTGTCATGAATCATGTTTATTTAATTAAATAATATAATTTATGATACTGCACATATTTCAATTGATTTCTTCTGGAAATATAAAACCTTTAATGTTAATAACAAAGACCTTTAGGTGAGAGCAATCAAAAGCTACATAGAGCAAAATATATGTAATCATCATGCACTTCCAATATAGGATATATGGCCATATCTAAAAAACTAGAGCTAATAGAGGAAATCTGATGCCATATTTGGAATCAGGACCCATAAATATATTAAGAAACAGGTCTTACTTCTAAGGCAACAGGGCAACACAAATTTTTTTGTTGCAATGTGATATAGGCAATTATCATGCACTTGCAGTCTACGGTTATGTGACCGTATTTCAAAAACTAGAGCTGATAGAAACAATCTGATGCCATATTTGGAATCAGGACCCATAAATATACTATAAACAGGTCTTACTTCTAAGGCAACAGGGCAACACAAATTTTTGTTGTTGCCATGTGATATAGCCAATTATCATGCATGTCCGTTCTAGAATATATGGCCGAATCTCACAAACTAGAGCTGATAGAAAAAATCTGATGCCATATTTGGAATCAGCACCCTAAATATACCCAAAAAGAAGTCTAACTTCTGAGAGAACTGACAAAAAAATTTGTTGGTTGCCCTCTAATGTTACAAAATGCAGTCGATTTAGTTATAAGACTAGATTTTTTTAAAACACTTTAGCAAAAAAACCTGACCTGATTCAAACAAACCAGTGTCATTTTCAGTTTTAGCAGTACCTAATTATCATAAATCAGTTTTAAAAACTTAGACAATTTTCAAAAACATTTTTGTTGTAAACCTGTGTTATCAGCACCTCTGAATATTCAGCACTATCTGAGTTTTTATATCGTCATCGTCATCGTCATCATCATCGTCATCATCATCATCATCATCATCATCATCATCATCATCATCATCATCATCATCATCATCATCACTAGTTAGATACAAAACATTTCCACTTTGCTCTATTTTGCGTCAATCTGCATCCTTCTACAATTGTCATGCTGTGCATGTATTCTATATACGAAGTCCTAAACAAATTGCACATTGCATCATATTACAAAGAACCACGATAATTAACGATCAAACAAAGTTCTTTGTAGTATCAAACATGAAAAATTCGGACAAAATACAGAGCAATGCCGTATTTCACAAAATGATTGCATACCTGCAATCATTATCAGTACCTGTAGCCCACCTGTAGTAGTCTTGCTAATGGGCTACATTTTGACAGGTGGGTAGTCTGCATAATACTTAGTATATTCAACTCAAAATACAAAGCATAGCTCTTAACTCAAGATAGCAGCTCGTAATAAATGAACGCCTGAATAGCCTTATGTGTTGGAAACAAATGCATAAAGGAAAACAGTTGGCCAGCGCCTAAATAGCCACAGTCACAGCCAAAAAGCGTGTCAGCATTTGACAATTTTAATGCTCATCAAAAGCTGAAATGCTCTATTTCAATTCAACATATATAAATAATTTGAAACAACTGATTCTTATGAGAGGCACAGCAAAGCTGATAATTAATCACATCATGAATAACAGCCAGTGATGGCCGGTTATCAATCTCTGGCATGAATTCAGGGCGTTTCATCTCAGGACGATTCAACGCAGACGATTCATCTCAAGGACTATTCATCTCAGGATGTTTCATCAGGAGGACTATTCATCACCCTAACCCTTCCCCTAACCCTTACCCTAACCTTAACCCTTACCCTAACCCTTATCCGAGATGAATAGTCCTGAGATGAATAGTCCTTGAGATGAATCGTTCTGAGATGAAACGTCCAGGTACCCTCTGGCAAAATGAATTACAAGAAAAGCTTAATAATAATATTCACAAAATCCAAATCCTAACGTCAAGTACAACCTTGTCTGAGCTGTTGATGCATCCCCAGCTACCTCGGATGGCTGCAACAAAAAAAGTTCTGGAGTAATAGGATTTTCTTCGTCAGAAGGCACGACCAACTTCAACGAATCAATATCCAAGATCAGACTATCCAAGATCAGACTATCGTTATCGTCATCCTTGATATCTGTCACGTCAGCAGACGCATCGTTGCCTCTATCATCGGCATCGCCGGTCGACAGTCTGGCCAGGATCCTCAGGTTCTGAATTTCGGCATCCACCATGTGCCTCATTTCGCTTATCTCCTCCTTCCAGATATTTCGCTCCAAATTCTGAAACTTCACAGTCTGGTCCTAAAATTAATAACAATAAATAATTAACAGATATCTGGAAATGAATTACTGGCAAACGATGAAACTGTGATCAAAACTGCATTCCTAACATTTCACACGACATAATGAAAGAAATGGTGGACAGCTCATTTAAGATATCAACTGGCAAGCAAGAACTACACGGTGAGCTTCGATTGTTTAATTTTAACAAATTTTCGAATTGTGTCGTCTTGCAGAACTTGAAGGAAAACAGCATCTAAGATCTGCTTCAAATACTACACTAATTGTCCAATGGTTGTGTCTTTCAACAGTTTCAGCGGATTATGTCTACCAACATTCGTTCAGCTTTAACCATCAGTTCAATCATTCACATAATGTTTAAAAAATTATTGATTTCATTTTGGTTACTAAAAGTTGCTACATTACTGATGTATTATACTGCACTGTGTCCACGAAGTCCAGTTTGGATGAGTTACCACATTATTCTCATCTTTATTATTATTGTTACTATTATTATTATTAGTAGTAGTAGTAGTAGTAGTAACAGTAGTAGTAGTAGTAGTAACAGTAGTAGTAGTAGTAGTAGTGGTAGTAACAGTAGTAGTAGTAGTAGTAGTAGTGGTGGTGGCGGTGGTGGTGGTGGTGGTGGTGGTAGTAGTAGTAGTAGTAGTAGTAGTAGTAGTAGTAGTAGTAGTGTAGTAGTAGTAGTAGTAGTAGTAGTAGTAGTAGTAGTAGTAGTAGTAGTAGTAGTAGTAGTAGTAGTAGTAGTAGTAGTAGTAGTAGTAGTAGTAGTAGCAGCAGTAGTATCACTATTTGCATATGCATTTAAAACCTACTTTTTGATGAATGAGATCCAGTTTCTCATTCTCGTGAAGTGAAGCCTGAAGTTGATGATATTCTGTGGTTATTTCTGCCCATTCAGCCAGCCGGTGATTACACTCATCAAGTCTCGTCTGTTCAAGGTCGATCTTATCCTGAAGCTTCTGTCTCTCGGCACGATCGAGCGCCTTGTCCTGCTCAAACTTCGACTGAAGATCCTGTAAGCGCCTCTGTTCTTCCAAAAGACGCCCTTTCTCCACCTGATTGATGTAATACTGGTGCTGAATGCTTGCATTCAACGATTCAATTTTTACCTGAGCCTGTGTGATATAAGTACAACATAGTAGCATTGATTTACTGAAAAATGACTGAATGTAGATTACTTCCATACATACTATCAATGGCGGTTCCAGGAATTCTTGGTGGGGGGAATGAAAATTTTGTTGGGAAGTTGGTGGGGGGATGCAAAGTGAAGAAGAAAAACAAGAAAAAAGGTTATTATTAGTAGTGTTTTGCTCACTAAATGTTGAGAAACCTTGCAAAAAAGCCGACAAGCAAAAAAGAAGGTCATTTGCAGTATTTTTCACTAATTTTTAAAAACTCACTGGAAAATAGGTTGACAAGCAAAAAAAGGTCATCTGGAAGCCCGGTTCCCAGGGATGCATCCCCAGTCATCAACATGGTGGAACCGCCACTGCATACTATGCTTTAAAAAATATGTGAGACTGATGCAACAGAAACAGTTTTTCATATAGCAAATAAATTTACCACAGAGATTAGACTTCAATACACTAAACATAGTCATTTTATTCAGAATAACATGTAAATCACTCATCACAAACATTTTTTATTCGAAACATATTACCAGTTAGTTCAACTTAAAGACTATGAAAGAAATGACACATTACATTGCTCGACAGCCAGTGTAACTCTTCTTCCTTCATCTTCAATTCCTCGCGATCCACTTCCTGTGATGCAAACAGCGTGAGTCTTCTTGCTTCGGCCTGACTGTGTTCCTCCTCCAATCGCTCCACTTCCTTTCTGCAAACATCAGAGATGGACAAATCAAAATTATGCACACAAATGCGAAGCCACTGACGATAGCTAAACTAAACACAAGAATACCGGTAACGTCTGCTGCTAGCAAATAACAACAACTGAAGTCATTTACTATTTGAGCTTAAGTAACATCAATAAAAAATATAATCATTGCCGATCATTGAACAATAATTGCTACTATGCTGTAACAAAGCAAAATCACGCAAGCAAATATAGAGCAGTTCAAGCGACTAAAACAATAACATGACGAAACACAAAAAGACCTTAACGATTTTCTTACCGTTTCTCTTCCAGCATGTCATATTCCAGCAATTCGCCAAGGCTAAAATGAACAGAAAAATACCACATTCCCACTATTAAATAATTTTACTTGCACTGTTACTAACAAATAATTCACACTGAATCATAAAAGGAAACAATTTTCATTAAAGAAAAATAACTGTCATGACACGTAAAGACAACTTTAAAGTCAATAACTTTAATAAAACTCCATCACAATGGGAATTCAATGATATCTTAGTGGTCACAAAAGACAGAAATAAATCTCTATAGTTACAAAATCATTCTGATGTTTTGCAAAAAACCTCAAAGCTGCTATAAATTTTAACCCATTTACCCTCAGCGACTCACATGAACATCCATTTTACATTACGTTACTAATAAATGGCCGGTAAAGGGGTTAATAAAACAAAGAACTTATCCATAGCAGTTTTCAGCATTTTTATCCACAACAGTTTTCAGCATTTTAATTATTATTTCATATAAATAACATTTATCAAAGGTAGCATTCATGCAAATTTTAGGATGCGATATCAAAGTTACAAAATATATAAAATCTACTTAATTTCTTATGGAAATTACTACAAATGAGCAATTAGTTAAAATCCTGAACTAAAATCAAAATTAGAAAAGCCTGGGTTATCTTAATGCTGTAAAGTTGAAAAATATGCATAAAGTTGAAAAATATGCACCAATTTCAGGCATAGTGTTATTCACTTTATATTTCTGTCAAACTGAATATCTTCCTTACTCTATAGTTACCATCAACATAAAGTGCTACTTTGCCTATGATTTGGCACTCAGATGATCATAATCACAAATTTCTCAAATTAAATCACCATGAATATTTTCCGGCTTAAGAAATAATCATTTTCATCATAAACAACAGGTGTAAATTCGTGTCCATTAGGATTTTCTGTATTTAAACACCTGGGCAATAATAGCAATAATAATAATAATAATAATAATAATAATAATAATAATAATAATAATAATAATAGGCTAAAGATGAGAGGACGATGAGGAAGAGGAAGAAGCTCCATTTTAAAAAGTTAATCTGCTAAGACCAATTAGCATGCATTTGTTCCAGACACTGCCACATTTACTTAAAACCTTTAAATGAATTTTCCAAATAGATCTGACGACCTGATTGTCATTATAATTTCATAATTTCACCACATCAAACACCAGAATGTCCGATCAAAATGATGCCTTCCTTACTCTGAGCCAACAGCCGAATCTGTCATGGAAACCGTTGAACTCATCCACTGAATGTCCTTCCAAAGTCGGACAGAACTGCTCTTCCCATTCTGAAAGCACAGTTATCTAAACATTAAGAATACACTCTAGCTGAAATGGCAACTGTGAGAAAAAAAATAATATAGTCAACCACACATGCCAAAACAGAATCAACAGCCACAAAAAACAAGTAATTATTATTAGGCCGATAAGTACAATTATTCTGATACCATAGTTTGATGACAAACACCAGTTTCAGTTGCTGTGTCTTACTTCTGACTTCTTCATTTCTAACAATGTGTCCCCTGTAACTGATTTTCAGCATTCTTCAGAGAATAAAATGGCTCAGAAGAATACTGAAAATCAGTCACAGAACGAAGAAGTCAGAAGAAAGATAACACCTACAAATCAATTACACCATCGAGAGAAGAATGAAATGGGCAGACACCACATATTGAGGATGGACGATGACAGAAAAAACCTCAATGGAATCACTAAACACAAACCGGAAGGAGAAAAAGCAGTGAGAAGACCAAGAAGAAGATTGATAGATTGCCTTGACAGAGAGCTGAAAGTCAGCGGAATGTCTATTAAGACTATTAACAGGAAGACAGAGATTGACGATTGAGAAAATAGCCAGAGGCCGAGAATAAAGGAAGTACGTAATAGAGAAATCAGTGACTGGAAACAGTCAAAGGACGATAAATTACATATTTTAACCTAAGTCAATTACCAAAATGAATATATTTACAGAATTAGTGACTTTAGATAATTTAACAAAATGTGAGTCATACTGTATTACTAAGCACACTTACTTCTTTCAATTCTTCTTTCATTCTTGCCACTTCCCCGGGATGGTTGAAACGAAACAAATGACTTCTGCCAAGTCGAATAACGGAACCTGTTGTGCAAACAGACACATTGCGGAAAACATTTAATCAAATTATGAAAAATGACAAAGTACCGACACTAGATATAGATAAATGCCAGCAACAAATTTTACAAATCAAAGACAGTAAAAGCATTTTGTTTCATTGAGCACGAAAAATTGAAATAATAACATAATACCACAATACCATATTTTTTTGACAAACACCAGTAAAATGGAATATAATTCAAATTCAAATTTATAAAAAATGTAAACTTGGGACTTGATTTGGAGACCTAATAAAACTTGGGCCATCCAATATAAAAAAATTTTCTTTGCAACAGGGTAACAATATATTGGATTTTCATTAATTTTTTCACCATGGACATAAACAAAAGCACAGATTCATTAAAATTTCTCATTCACTGTCTACTTCTTTATGATTAAACCTATAACTAACTAATTTATACAAAAAAACATTAATTTGTTTAAAAACCTTGACTAAGTTTCATCGGCTCAGAAATGCGAATGTTATCAATGAAGCACATAGCGCCATCTAGCGGAACTAAAGTGACCTCTCCTCCCTCATAGTGTATTGTGCAGTGATCAGCTTCAATACAACGTCCAACCAAAACTAGGATCCACAAACAATACAGAAATTTGTCAGAAAACCTTTCAGTAATAAATACCATTCAGTTAAAATTTGTATATAATCTTAATTAAAAATAGTAATTCATATTTATTATTTAACCTTTGAGTAATTACATAATAGTAATCAGCTATAAACAAAAAATTCTAAATGTAATTCATCCAAAAATAATGACAACTCACTAATGTCAGGTACAACTGCTGCATCTTCACGACCAACGGATGTGTCTCCCTCCTTAGAAAGCATAAAAAGTTAATATAACTGTTTTACTATTTCCCTGACCATTGGCAGTTTTCGTCCAGTCTACTCAGAAAGCCATTAAAATCACTCAATCTAATGACTGAATGTATTCGTGGCCGGACAAAATGTTTGCGGACAAAATGTCACGGACAAAATGTCACGGTTTAAGGTTAGAGTTACATTTTGTCTGTGACATTTTGTCCCCATGACATTTTGTCCTAGCACCAATGTATTGCAGTAGAATTTCAAAACATGCCACAACAACTCTAAACTAAATATCTCTCCAGATAATCATGATCATCAGAGCCACCAAGAATGGGTCAAATATGATGGTATGAAAATACAAATCCATTAAATTTGATCAAAAGTCACTGCAAACCTTTCAGGTAAACTGGCTCTCTCAAAAGCTCACAACTTTGTCTTTGTGAAAGAATTTATAGACAACATGCAAGACTGAGTACAAGAGGGAATAGGTCACCTTCAATTGAGAAATTGAACTAAATTCCCATAAATTCATCTATCCTCGAAGACAAATCAGCATAAGTGCTTCAGTAAACTACCATAATCAATTCTTTACAAAATTTACAGGCCTTACACATATGTCCTAGAAGTTGTTTCATAACTGTAAAGAAATACAATAAAATCATACCGTGCAACATCAGAGAGAGAAGAAAATAAAGAAGGGTCTGGCTAACCTTGAGATGGTAAAGTTTCATTCCTGTACTAAGTATGTCGTCATCAATACACAAAAGATACGGGAGTTCCGAGTCAAGGACGACACCGGAACCTTCCTTCCTTAACGCCAACATTTCATGCTCCTGCAAACGTTACATTTAATTTAATTTCAAAATGTCATCAATTACAATGCAGCAGAATAAACAACAAGGCAAATAAAATAATAATATGGGGCATGGCAGTGTTGGGGGGTGTGGTGGAGTTGCCAAGCAAACAGATGGTAGTAGGTTCGAATCTAACCCTAGTCATTGTGTAGCAACCTTGGACAAGCTGTTCACCCCTAATTGTCTTACATTTACGATTCTTCTCTTTGCGAATGACTTAACATGCGTTAACAACCATGGAATAATAATAATAATAATAATAGCAATAATAATAATAACATGGAAAGTTGTCAATTCTTGCAGTTTGATGGTTTGTCATTAAAATATGATATACGATATTCAGAAATCATAGCATGACAGTAATTTGGGACAACAATAACATTTTCAAGCAGCATATATCAAATGTATGCTGCTGTGACTGATATCAGTTTCTCACAGCTGACAAATTTAACAATTGGATTTATTATTCAAATTAAACTGTAAAAGTTTCAAATCAAATTGATCCGTTTAACTGAAATTGTACAATGCAAATCCAAATCTGTTATAAATAATTGTTTTTAAACCGAATCACAATACAATTAAGACCATCTTTAACAGCATTTAACTAAGTTGACAATCAAGTTCTGCTGTGCTAC
Source organism: Metaphire vulgaris (assembly GCA_018105865.1). NCBI lineage: Eukaryota > Metazoa > Annelida > Clitellata > Crassiclitellata > Megascolecidae > Metaphire > Metaphire vulgaris. The sequence continues at coordinate 7,254,281 of CM030853.1, forward strand.
AATAGTTTAATTCTAAAAAACAGTCCTGAAAAATCGTGTTTTTCATAATAATTCTAAATCATTTAATCAAATTTACCTCAAAACATGAAAAAGGCATTCCATTCTCATAAGCTGTACACATACCTGCAAAATATCGGCCAACTGTTGCCACTTGACAGTCCAGCTTTCAAGAAGCTCTTGCACCTTAAATACATATAACAAATATTATACTACTAAAAACATGGCAACATAGTGCATGCAAATAAGCCTCAAAATCAAAAACTAAAAATACTTTCAGTGCAAAATTTGGCAAGCATCTTAAACAATATGTTCTTTAATTAATAAAACAAAAATGCTTTGTATGTGGACTCACCTTTTCCTCATTTCTTGTAAGTTTTTCTCTCGTCTCGTTTGCAAAGTCTTTCGTTGGTGTTAGGTTTCCTTGTTTCTGAAAATACGGATGAATCGCTCACAACATGTGATCAACACTATTAAGCCAATTAAGTAGAGTAAATCACATGAATTTATATAGAGCATTCAAAAGTAGCACCATAGTAGCTGTCTATACTTAATGTTGATATAGCAATAGCTCATAGCATCATATTCTAAAAACGGAGCAATGAATATCTGCTTGCAAGCAGTAGGAATGAACTGGATCTGACCAGAATCAAGAAAAATTAGGATTCAAAATTTGAATCAGATAATTAATTAGTCTTATTCAAAGACAACTGAAACCATATTATGGTCAGACAGCATATTTTGGTCTGCATGCCTGCTTCTTCCTTATTATTATTATTATTATTATTATTATTATTATTATTACTATTATAAGCTAGACGATTTCTATCGCAATAAGCATGGCAAAAATGGCCAAAGACAAGAGCGCTTTACAATACTACATATACCCGATGGTGAATAGGTAAGTCTTAAGTAAGTCTTTCCTTATATATATATATACTCGCATGTAATTACTATGCCATGGATCCATTCAATCTATAACTTAAATATTCCAAAGTGGATCCATTACAAATACAGTACTGTGAATATGAGGCAACATGGTAAATAATTCAATGTGCGCTGCTATACCTTAACATCAACTTTTCAGACAGCGATCAAAAGGGTTGCTCAAACATTGTTTATTAATAATAAGGTAAAAGGTAAAGGTTCGCCCATACTCGATTTCGAGCTTAGGGCCCAGCGCTGATCTCTGGTGTCAGGCAAGCAGCGACGCAGGTGGCTAAAGCCATTAATCTAGAGTAGTTTGCCATTGCTTTCTCTAGACCCGCGTTTTACCTTTGCAGCCACAGCTGCTACTCAGTTACCACCGTCCTCTAGCGAATGAAGGCTGAGTCGACCTTAGGGCTCCTGCGGGGATCGAACCCGCTACCTTTGCTCCATCGTCCAGTGTTGTTAACACTCTGCTAACTTCCCGCCCTTTATTAATAATACAGTAGTAATAATACTTAATCATCTCAACAAGCTGAAAACAATATGATGGAATTACAGACTATTTTACAGCTATTACATTAAATAAAGGCAATGACATCTGTGACTCTATCCAATGCTTATAATCTCTTTTTGCATGAAGCTGTATGCAAAACTGCTCATCATCATACCCAAATGCATTGCAAAACAATCCCTTTCATCCGCTATGGAACCATCAGATCATAATTCTGCCCCTCACATCTGTGCATGTGGAAAGCAACTAATTCATCATGCAGGATACTACTGCAAGCCTATACAAGAAAAGTGAAGTGCCACTGAAGAAATGTACTATTTTGACAGAAAGAACAGCAAGTATGTACACTGTACAGATATACTTTGCCACTGTTGAAAATTCCTAATATGTTAGGAAGAAAAATCTTTTGAATACCTTCCATATCTTGCAGACAGAGTGGCAAAGATTAACGCTACAATATTTTTAAAAAAACAATTCAGTGTTTGCATTATAATGCAAAAAAACTGAACATGAACAACTACCATGTTCTCTGCCAGAAGAGCTCGCAGTCTTGCATTCTCAGCACGCAATTCTCTAATTAGCAACACGTTTGGATCCTAGAAATCAAACACAACACACCATATATACATAATAAATTATCATAATAAGGCTTTCAAAATGCAACACTACACTGACCAATGATATCTTGGTGCAACACAATAGTGAATCATTGACTGGGGATAAAATTTTACATGCTATAACATGGAGTGTGATGTTAAATAACATGACTTTAAGAGGGCCTAACTCAAAGACACAAGGTAAGATATGGTAGTTCTATCTATATAAATGATCAAAAATAAATTCACAGAACCGATTTAATCAAGTCAATATATTTTTTAATAAGCTAAGCATTGAACTGTCACATGCATAGATGATAGACAGCATACACATAGCTGCTCCAAAAATTCTAACATAGTTCTACATAATATCCTGAATCAAAAGGTGCAAAATTATCTTCTTGTGTGGAAAATGTAAAACGATTCTGCTGGTGCTATAAAACTTAGTTGTATTTAAAAATACCAGTACTAAAAAGATCCTGCAGCTAAAGATCTGGCGATAGCCACTAGTATATAAGGCCATGAATAATTAATTCACCATGGCTGGCTTTCAGAGATGTAGCAAGTACACAATGCTTCAAGTACAAGTACAAATACCTGGCCTCCAAGTACAAGCATTCCAAAAACTCCAAGTACAAGTACAAGTACCTGGCCTCCAAGTACAAGTACAAGTACTGAAAATTTGTACTCGAGTACAACTCGAGTACAAGTACCAAGTACTACATCTCTGCTGGCTTTATTATGGTTGAGTTCAGTTCTACAGGACAGTTGAAGTTGAGTTGGAAGTTCATTGGAGTGCTCCACAGTTCCTCATTAAGAATTTACAGTTTTAATGCAATTCTTTGTCAAGTCCGACGTTCTGCTTACTAAATGAATCATTTTAAAGTTAAGATGAAGGTTTTCCTGTCATTTGCTATTTGTCATTTCAAGCTAGCTGCTTGAGGACCCATTATAAAAATAAATGTGGCAGTCACAGATCAACGACATATGATCATAATAGCAGTAAAATTAATTTGAGACAAACAACTAATCAATAATAATTGATCACTAATGTTCAAGTACAAAACAATAATGATTTGGATGATGTAACAAATATGTCACCACATAAAGCACCAACATAAGCAAACAAATAAGCCAGCTAGTTCGTAAGTGTGAAGCATACATACTTCATTGATTGTTGGCTTGTTGACGATCCTTTTAGCTCGCTTTGCATATCGCAAGGTGCTCAAAGTTTCTGCATAGTTACATTCTGCAGGACTTATTGCTGCAAAAAAGAAAGAATTGTTCTTGACTCACAGGAAATGCTAAAATATATCATGAGCATACACAGTTACACACCACACGCAAATCTATGCAACTCAGTCACAACCTTATAATGCATCATGATAAAGACTGTCTAGTGTCTGACGGTCTAACCAATGACAGCCAACCAAGATAACGATCATATCCCTCCCTATATTCTACCAATCCAATGCCATCTCTGACTGATCTTTCCAGCTTAACCTGGCTGATAGTGGTGCCACAGAAGTTTCTCGATTGATTGATTGATTGAATCCAATAAAGACCTTTAAGTATTATATCGATCAATGTACTTAGTTAATATCAGGTACAGTATGCTATTACTGCCAGAAAGAAGAAACAACACTGAACTGATAAGAACAGCCAGAAACAGAGCAGAGTGGAAATCCATGATCGCTGATAAAATAACATGTAACACACAAAGAAGCGATTATCCACAAGAATTTCACTACAATTCCAGACAACATCCCCAGCTAAATTTTCATCGTACGTTTGGTTTTTAATTATAATCGACCCGAACTCACTTGCAATCATGATCGTCTTTGCGTTTCCACCAAGACTGTCCTTAAGAAGCCACGTCAAAACGGAATCACGATACGGAATGAAGACACTCCTCCGTGATGCCAATCCATTAGACTTTTCGGACAAGTCCGCTATAAAAGATTCACTATTTCAGTAAGCAACGTAATGTAAAGAATGAACAATCTCATACAGCAATGTTCAATGCCAATGAAAATACATTCTCAAAACAATAAAGAGTCTTTAGGTTACAAGAGAAACAAAACCTTTACTTTGGAAAAACTGTCTACACAAAACTTATCAATGGCAGCTACTCACCAAGAGAGGAGATAACGTTGCCCAGGGTAACCAAAGATTTGTTAATACTGCCTCCTTCTTTCAGTCGTTCACCCGTAGTGCCAGCCATATCAGCCCGTTCACTAAATATGAGCAGCGTGACATAAATATATTCACATTAAATACAAGGCATGCATTTAAACTTTCGTTTTTAAGTATATGCAGAATTTAATTTTAAAATACTGAATAATCTTTTTAGGCTTGAAATCATACTGTGAGAGGCAAACACATATAGATCAAACAAATGACAAGCACAACAGGCTGTATCTGGAGAGGCTATACATGGCTAGAAAGAAAGTGAAAAGTGTGTCAAATGAGAGTGACAGTGTTACAGAACAATTATACTAAAAAAACGATATTGAAAAATCAAACATTACATCTTAATTACAAACCTGCCAGCCAGATCAACAAGATGAATTTTACTATGCACCTCACTTGGCACATCTTCAGTAAATTTTGCCTAAAGAAAACAATATTTGACACCTGAGTTGCAATATCCAGTTTCTGTCACATAAATTCAAGAATCAGCTATAATATAAACTGCAACATCTAGTCCAGGGGTCGACAACCTACGGCCAATGGGCCTCATCTGGCGCCACCAGTGAGCTTAAACCAGCCTTCCGGCCCCAACAACTTTTTTTTGTAAAAAAGGTCATCACCCTTTTTAAAAGTCTCACAAGCAAAAAGATTGTCACTAATTTTTAACACTTGACATGTACATTTTAAGAACTATTGAACTTTTTAAAACAAAAACTTTTTAAAAATACATAAACTCTAGAACTGTTTTGGGGCCCATCTAAAAATTATTTCATTATATGGCCCTTGAACAGAATATTTAATTATAATGGCCCTCAGACAGACACTGCCATAGCAATTTGACCCTCGCCATCCAAAAGGTATGGTGTGCGGTGGAACAGTGGTTTGCACACTGGTCTGCCAATTTGGACATCTGTGGTTCATCTCCTGACCATGGCAGAACCTTTTTAGATGTTTCTGTCCCAAGCACCCCAGTCAAATTAGCTGTGAATAAGTGAATCAGGTATTAACTTGGTGGAAAGAAAGATAGCAAGGGAAAGGCTGGCAATCCATCCTCATTCGGCTGTTGCCATGTATAACCGAAGGCGCTAATCCTTCGGTTCTCCGACGGGCCCACACTGGCCGATGGAGTTATCTTTGCCTTACCTTTACCTGTCTAAAAGGTAAGACCCTTGATCTAGACCCTTGATCTAGTCCAAAACTGAGACAAAAATCCAGGCAATGCACAAATGTAATTAAAAAACCATCATAAAAGTACCTGGGTGAAAAGGATGGTGAAGATCGCGTGAGAGCGGCTGCTGTGATCATTCATGTTGGTGGCAGCTGTCGTACGATTCATATTTCCTTTGTTAAGAAGCTCTTCGATGTCTGTGTAACTCTTTACCAGATGCCGTGTCAGATCTGTAAATACCAAAACGTTAAATTCAAGATATTTCAACAGCACATTTGTGCAAATACGTCACATACTATACAAGATTTTGCAAATATTCCTCAAAAGACGCAAGTTAAATAGGCAAATGAGCTGCAAAAAAATCTGCTTGAAACGTAAAAATATTGCAATGTCCTCTCGTCTGTGGTTTAAAATGCTATTTTTTTATGAAAATTCAGCCACTAAGTCACACATGTAACAACTACCTTGGACATAAGGTCCTTCTTTTGGATGTTCACGAACTTTAAGGTTCAGCTGAGGCTGGTTGTGATCCCTCAGAAGGTCTCGAACTCTTTCATTGTAAATCTCAAGATAGCTATTAATACAAAACACAATCACATATAACAGTGATTACAACTTGAAAAATCTCAATTTATGAAGTTCCATTGTTCATGGCACAAACCTAGAAGAGCTTTGAATATCTATTCAAAATAGCCAATCAATATAAATTCACACACTTGCTCATGAATATGCAAACCATGAATATGCAAAGAAATGAATATGCAAAGATCCATCTTGAGCCCTTGAAGTTTTTAAAAATGAAAAGTCAGACAACTAATTGGATAAAGAAATTTTAAATAGTAGCACTGAAAGCATGAGAAATGGCTAACAAGCAGCGAATGAAGTCTGCAAGATAGAAAAGTTTGTAAATGGCGACCAGCAAGCAAAACATTGGATATGGAATGAGGCATAGGACTGCTATGAAAACCTCACAGATAACAAGATTACAACTTCATAAAGGAGCTTAAGGGTCCCTTCACCTGACTAATGTAAACATTCATTCACAACTACAAAAATGAACAAATTCCAAGCAAAGCCAATTTGTAAACAAATACTTCAATCACCATTAGCTTCAAGTCACTGGCTTCACAAAATTTAAACTAAGAGATGCTTTCTAAAAGCACTTAATAAACAAACCAGCATATGAAAATCTCAAATTTTAACAAATCTGAACCTCAAATCCAAAATCATTGCAGCAAACGTCAAAACTTAAACCAAAATTTCAAATCAAAACCCGATCTATCAACACTGAATCAGATGCCAAACAATAAATTTAAAAAAAATCATAAAAAAGTGATTATGAGCAAAGGTTTATGTTGGTAAAATATGTTATGCTGAACATCTTCTCAAAATCAGAAAAATTTTCTCATAGCTGACAAAATTTAACAATTTTGGATTTACTATTCAAATTAAACTGTTAAAGTTTCAAATCAAGTTGATCCGTTTAACTGAAATTGTACAATGCAAATCCAAATCTGGTATAAATAATTTTCAGACTGAATCACAATACAATTAAGACCATCTTTAACAGCATTTAACTAAGTTGACAATCAAGTTCTGCTGTGCTACAATAGTTTAATTCTGAAACCAGTCCACATGTTATCAGTTAAACAAAAAAATTAGTTATATATAGTATAACACTATCCCATCTGACCAATTTGCAACTATCTCTGGCCATGGCTGCACAAAATAATTTACAATTATCTCCAAATACAGTAACCTCCACCTCCAGTACATGTATGAGTTGCCTCACACAGCCTATTTATTCATTGCAAAAAGAACTTTTAACAAAAGATCAATGCAGGAAGTCATAATATGTGGCAATTCTCAGAACAAAATCAACCATTACTCCATAGAACACAATGCATATTGGTTACCTCATATTATAATTGATTTCTTTCAGTTTACTACCGAAATAGAAAGTGAAGCAGAAAAGTTATCTAATGTTCTAAACAAATTCAACTTCTAAACATTGATGCTTTTAATAACTAGCTATCTTAACCAGTCACTCATGCTAAGCTGAAAATTGGTTAATATAAAACATACATAATTAAGATCAAGAAATACAAAATGTAACTACAGCAATAGTTATTAACTTATTATTACTTTTAGACATCTTATAAATGAAATATCTGGTTAAATTAGGATGAACTCAGACAATTGTATAATCAGAAAATGTCAAACAGCTCTCTCCTCACATGCATTTATATCAACAAAGATATAAACTAAAGTGGCAAATATATCATATATACTGATGATTACATTACAAGAATCATGTGCATTTTCTCACATCATATCCATTTTCCCACAAAATCAAATAATTCAGATGTATACATGACCAGGCAAAGTATCTCAAACGATGGCATAGTGACCAGTGATTAGCCAGCTAGACTGCCAGTCGTGAGGTTTGAGGATAAAATCTTGACTGACCCAAAAAACGTTTAGGTCATCTTTGCGTTAGACACTAACCCACCAGCTCAACTGTGAATAAGTATATCGTTCTGTGAAAGAAAGGCAGCAAGGGAAAGGCTGGCAAGCGCCCACATCTAATCAATACCATGAACAATTCTTGGTACTAATACTTCAGACTGTCACCTGATTGTCTGCCTGGATATCTCAGATTTGACCTGGATCTCGTGAGGTTTTGATTTGGTATGCCATCAGCTGACGCTTCTGTGCATTATGGAGTGGCACAATAGAAGTTCAAGATTAGATTAGATAGTTCTTCTATGAGTGCTTATGACCTCTCAAACTGATCGTCTTATCCTTATCTGTAGAAACTACATTAGAAGGAATCATGTGGACCAGTCACTTAACTATAACAGTCAAAATATGAAATATTAAATACCTGACTTCTGTTCGATAAGTAGTATCACCAACACACATACAAGAAAACAAACTCTGCAAAAAAGACCATGGAATTTGAACATAATAATTCCATGACTTAAATACCCAAAGAAAATGACTTATTAAATACAACACTTTCAAATATTACATGATTAAGGATCATAATAGATGTTCACAATTTTCAAGGTAATAAAGTGTTTCTTTTCAATCCATCAGATGTGAATTAACCCCCACCCAAACCAGAAATATTTAATAATAATAATAATAATAATAATAATAATAATAATAATATAAAAATAATGTGATTTAAATTGGTTTGGGAGTCTCAGTTAGCCTGTGTGAAAACCACTATAATTACTCTCAACATTTAATAACTCAGTTCTCCAGAGACCTAGATAACTTCTGAATTCATTTACTGTTTCAACTGTTACTGCCTCTTCATCCAAACGGTTCCATATGTCAACAACCCTTGCACTGAAATAATCTTCTTCATAGTATTCTGCCCTTAGGCAGGTTTTGTATTCCAATTTTGCCATTCATTCCTGTTCATAGCTTTCTCCTTTAATTTAAGTCTTTATAGTCCTTTTCCATCATCCAGTCAAGTAGCATCTCTTGTGGTCTTCTTTTGGTCTTTTCCCCCTCTAGTTGTCCTTCTATTATTTCCCTTAGGAGTGAGTCTCCTCTCATTATATGTCCCATCCAGGTCTTTTGTCTTTTTCTTATTGTGTTGATCATTTCTTTCTTTTCCTCCACCTGTTTCAGCACTTCCTCGTTTGTCTTATGTTCTGTCCAGCTGATCTTCTCCATTTTTCTCCATATCCACATTTCAAAGGCCTCTAGTCTTGTTATTTCCTCTTTTCTTAGAGTCCATGTTTCCGATCCATAAAGTGTCACGCTCCAATAATATAAATATAAAAATCATCTAATAAATCCATTCTATAAAATCTCTTTTCATACTTTTCTAGGCTTCCAGTACAAGCAATTGTTCATCACTTGACATTCTGACAATGAAATAAAAGAAAACTGGAGCTAAGAACTTACCTCACAAATTCGAGGAGTCAGCCCAGGGTCATCCTGCAACAACAATAATAATAATAAAATGAACCACAAACCACTATATCATAATATCATAAATATTGCTGAAAAGCTGGTTCACTCATGTAAATCATTAACAACGGAATAGTTAGTTTATCAAGTACACAAATATAACATCAGTTACTATGCATGTATTTTCTCAATAATACATTAACCTCACTTCATAGCTCCAACTCAAACAGCATAATAAACAGGTCTCTCTTTTTTTGCATCAAAGGCGATGCACATGGTCACAATAACAGCCCTTAGGTCCAAAGGATTTAACTACCCATGGTCCATTCTTTAGCATGAATTGTCAATCTCTTTGCATTCTTTGATACCCAAAAAAGCAAAATGTTATGCCGAGAGCCAACTGCCAATGACACGCTGCAGCAATACACAGCAGAAGCTGTCCATAGGAATGCAACAAAATCAACACAGAATATAACCTAGAAAATGCACTCAATGCAAGTCATGTCCACAACAATGCACCTACAACTGCTGTGAGTAAATACAGTGAATCCATTCTCAGCAAACCAGCTGCAGATCTAAAGGCTACAGCACACATCTTACTCCTTCCTAACTAAATAGCAGCTATTCTCCTATGGATCAAGAGCCATTCACACTGTTGTGAGATCCTCTTCCAAGTTATTATTTACTTACTTATTCATGCGCATTTGGTGCATGCACAGTGGGCGTATTAAGCTTCCGGTTAAGATTTGGCTGTTGAAACTATGTTGAGAATTAAAACTATTAAAATCTGACACAATCTTATCTTAAAATACCATTGCGCGGTGAGCCTTCTACAACACCCAAACATCTACACCTTGATCAAAGAAAGTCCTCATTAATATACTACCAATGACATCATTTCATTTGACAAAACCAAGGCAAATAATCATTCATCAAAGTGTCACAGAGCAGCTAAGAAACATTAGAATAATTATCAAGACAACAGTGATAAGAACAGTGACAAGAACAACTAAAAGAACAACTGTAAGAACTTAAAATGCATGCAAATGTCTCAACAATTAAGAACAATTCATCATCATCATCATCATTCCCTCTTTCCTTCATTATTTGAAGATGAGGTGACGTCATGAATCAGGCATTTCCAGGTAGTTCTTTCTTTAGATGCTTTTATTGCTGTTGTTATAGCCATTCCAGTCCATTCTTCTATGTCGTCCACCCATCTTCTGTTCGGCCGACCTCTTTTTCTTTTTCCTGGCATGATACCTTGTTGTATTGTTTGCTGTAGGCTATCTTTGTTGTTTCTTTGTATATGACCAAAATAACTCAATTTTACTTGAAAAATCTCAATTTATGAAGTTCCATTGTTCATGGCACAAACCTAGAAGAGCTTTGAATATCTATTCAAAATAGCCAATCAATATAAATTCACACACTTGCTCATGAATATGCAAACCATGAATATGCAAAGAAATGAATATGCAAAGATCCATCTTGAGCCCTTGAAGTTTTTAAAAATGAAAAGTCAGACAACTAATTGGATAAAATTCTTTAACATCTGCCCTTTGGCAGATGTTAAAGAATTTTCGTTTTTAATTTGCTTTTTCATGACTTCTTCATTTGTTTGTTTTTCTGTCTATGATATTCTTTGCATTGTTCTGAGAGAAAACATTTGAAGGCATCTAGTCTTTGTCTTATTTTCTTTTTGATGGTCCAGCTTTCACATCCAACACTCCATGCCATACATTCCATTAATCTTCCTTTGTTTTTCATGCTGATTTTGTTGCTTTTCCAGACAGTTTTTAATCTCCTCATTACTTCTCTGCCTTTTCCTAATCGTGAGTTTATTTCTTCTTCAAGATTTCCATTGCTGCTGATTATTGCTCCTAGATATGAATTTGTCCACCTGTTCAAGATTCTTTTCATTAACAGTAATCTTAATTTATTTTCTTTCCATTTGTTGTCATTACTTTTGTTTTAGTTTCATTAAGGTGTAGGCCATATTTTTTGCTTTCCAAACTTATTCTGTCAACCAGTTGCTGTAATTCTTCTTCTGATGTTGCTATTAGGATTATATCATCAGCATATCTCAAATTGTTGAATGTTTTTCTAATTTGACCCCTCCTTTAAATCCATAATGAATTTCTCATTATCATTTCTGATATGATGTTAAATAGGAATGGTGATAATATGCAACCTTGCCTAACACCTTTTCTAATTCTAAACCAGTCTGTTATTATGTCATTGATTTTTATTCTTTTGATTTTTATACAAATTCATTAGAAGATGCACTAGATGTGCTGGAAATCCCATATCTAGCATGACATACCAGAGCTTTTCATGAGAGATAGAATCAAAGGCTTTTGTATAATCTATAAAGCACATGTACAATGGTTGTTGATATTCTTTTGCTTTTTTCCATAATAATTCTGAGATTGGTTATTTGATCTCTAGTTCCTCTCCATTTTCTAAAACCAGCTTGTTCAACTCCATCATTTTTGTCAATTCTATTCAGTATTACTCAAAGCATGACTTTGCTTGTATGTGCTATCAATGCAATGGTTCTATAATTTGTGCATTCTTTCCTATCACCTTTTTTTGGTATTGGAATGAATATTGATTTCAGCCAGTCAGTCATTAGGCCATTCTCCAGTCTGCCATATTTTACAACATAATTTATGAATTATTTTAACTGCTTCATCTTGTCCTAGTTTTAATAATTCTATAGGGACATCATCAATCCCTGCTGCTTTTTTGTTTGCTGTTTTCTCATAGCTTCTTCTACCTCAGATCTCAAGGGGGAGGTTCAAAGTCTTCTATTGTTATTTGGATGTGTGTTTATTTCTTCCATGCTTTTATATTCCATTTCTCCATCAAACAATTCATTTCCATATTCCTTCCATCTGTCTGCTATCATCTTTTTATCAGATAACATTAAACCAACAACAATTAACATCTACATATTGTTTTGAGAGCCTGTCAAATATAACATCACATTAGTTCAACTTCTATCCTCAAATATAACATCACATTAGTTCAACATCTACCCTCAAATATAACATCACATTAGTTCAGCTTCTATCCTCAAATATAACATCACATTAGTTCAACATCTACCCTCAAATATAACATCACATTAGTTCAGCTTCTATCCTCAAATATAACATCACATTAGTTCAACATCTACCCTCAAATATAACATCACATTAGTTCAACATCTACCCTCAAATATAACATCACATTAGTTCAACATCTACCGTCAGATAAAAAAAAACAGAATATTTTCAGATAATCTAGTGCTTCAAAATGCAAATTTAAGTCAAACAGGTCAATAATTTCTCTGCAATGTTCATGTTCATCATTAAACAGGTTGACATGCAGATGCAATTTGAACAAATTCTGCCTTAGGTATTCCATGGAATGTCAAATTGTCAACAATAGATTTAATTTCCAGCATTTTGAGACGTCCTTTAATGCACATGCCAGAACAGCAAAAAATATGCTTATCATATTTTGCATCACAAAAAGATGCAAAATCCTGCTGCACAATATAAACAATGCAGTCCACAACAGCTTTGACAATTTCCCTGATCAAATGCAATCATTTGGCAAAAATTTTAGTGAATGCAATGAATGCAATCATAAGGGGAATTTTCAGTTGTATTATAAGATCCTCTAAATTCCAATCAGCTACAAAGTGTAAGCTAAGCATATGCAATTTATATGCTATGCAATTAAAGTTTCTATTTTCAACACTACTAATCATGATTTTAACTTATCAAAATATATTTTATAACCATTAGTCAAGTATTTTATTACAGCGGATAAGTAGATAGTGATGCTATATTTGGACAGGTCAGGCTTTAGTATTTGCAATTACACTTTTTACAGCATATTTCACTGAATTAGTCACAGAAACCATAATATTCTCAATGTGATATGAGCAGAGTTAACTTGGCATGGCCAAGCATGATTGGCAAACAATACATATAAGCATTTTCCTTGTACAGATATTTTATATGCTGTGTATGAAGAGCAAAGACATATTTCAGCAAAGAAATCATTTAACTATTGACAAATTTGATCCAGCAAACAACGAATATGTATGAAAAATCAATAAGTCCAACACAGCTCACCGGAGAGCCCATCATCGTATAAGTTTTTCCCGATCCGGTTTGACCATACGCAAACACACAGGCATTGTAGCCCTGATAGGAAGACTGCACTACGTCAAATCCAAGATCATCAAAAACCTAAAACAGCGGAAAAGACCGAATAAGCAACGAAGAGGCCTCTTTCACCTGCACCATCCTACCTGTACTATGCCAAACATAAGTCGCAGGGTTAACATCAATAATCAATTGACAGGCCACATCCTGCAAATATCACAAGTCACGTGTTTTGAGAGCATCATGTCAACACAAAACTATGCCCAGGATGAAGAATTGAACTAATTCAACGACGTCAAGCAGGCTGGAGATTCTTTAAATGGATGTGCATCAGTACTCTAAGTTTCTGCAGTTTTACAATTTTCATCATAAACTATACCATTTTGATAGAGCATTTATAAAATGAATTTTGAAGGGAGAAAGCCACAAGTTGTGCTTTTAGATTTTAGAGCCACAAGAAATTTTAATTAAAATTTTACAAAAATTAAACAACTCTTACTAGTCATAGTAAAAAAAAATTGATAAAATTAAATCTTTCAAATCCAATAGCAAAATATCAATTATATTAGTAAAAGACCATAATCTCAAGTAATCATAAGCCAAGAAAAACACTCAAAACAATAAACCAAACATATTTTGAAGTCTTTAGCAAAACCTTCAAGTCACTTCTGAATGCAAGTATGCCCATAGGTGGCATCTCTCTCTCTCTCTCTCTCTCTCTCTCTCTCTCTCTCTCTCTCTCTCTCTCTCTCTCTCTCTCTCTCTCTCTCTCATCTTTTATAACATATATGAAATTGAAGCTGCTCTCTCTCGTAGTTTGAAAGTTCACTGCAAAAATCTAAGTTTCACTTCATTGCTAAGCAATTCCAAAACTGGAAGCACCTCTGGGTTGAAACAGAAAAAGCTGATAGCACCTCTGTGTTGAAATAGAAGAGATGTTATGCAATTTTACATTACATTACTCAAATCTTACATTCCAAGGCATGTTATATTTCAGACAAGAGAAAATGAAGTACTTAGATCAGCTATCTAACAAGACTCACTTTCTCCTGTGAGGCATATTTGGGGCTACCATCAGCAACTGACCAATAGGAATAGTCATAGGTGAACTGCTTTAAACGTTCTCTTCCAAATGTTTCAGTTCCAGTGCTTGGCAGCTGCAACATGAATACATTTTTCGTCCAGGTCATCAAAAACAAAATTTTTCCTGCACCTAATCTAAGATAGACAGATAATACAAACAAAGCAGGACCAAAAATAACATCAACTGACAGAAATCAGAATCAAAATCAAAGAATCAAAATCAAAGAATCAAAATCAAAGATCAAAATATTCATACAACAGTAACAGAAACATAAGCCACTAAGTGTACAATACAATATCAGCCCGTGGAAATTATCTCCTGAAATCAAACCATGAAATAAATTACATCTACTGATCACACAAATAATTTAAGCAAAACTCATTTGTTCAAAGTAACTCGATAAACAAGGAAGAAATATGTGTGAATAAGTAAGTAAGTAAGCATGCGGCTGATGATCAGCATCTTACAACAATTACTGATCAAGTTGTCACATCCTACAGACAATCCGCAATCCGCATCTCACAGAAAATAAATGAAGAGGACATGACATCCTAAATAATATTCAGCAAAAATATTTCAAAAACTTCTGAAAACCATCAGACAGCAAGCAGCTGCAGCTAAGATTTACATATTCAACTTAGAACAGCTGACACAAATTACACAAAAAGTTACTCGATAGCTCATTCAGTAGAACATCAGTTTTGCTTCTGATGAGTCGTCAACTTGGGTTCAATACTCTGGCGCTCAAATGTCCACTGGTATGGCATGGACATTAATATAGCCTGTACAGTGCACAGTAATCTATACTGATAACCAGTGCATTATAATGTAAATGTCATAAATTGAACATTTAAATCTATGACTCTAACCTTGACGTTTGAGATCTGTGTTGTATTAGCTTCCATATGAATAATCATCGAACTATTCATCTCCCTTTCTCTGTTGTTGAAATGAAAAAAATTATACTACCAGTTAAAATCCAAAGACAGAAAAATATATATTCTGAATATGCTAAACAAATGAATACCTAGTTCCAAGTCATGTCAAATTTTCTGTAAATAAGTTCAAATAAATTAAAATGCAGACCCAGAGAATGTCATGCTTAAAGCATATTGTGACAGAAAATTAAATACAGAGCATCTCTTAAGTCAGTGCTTCCCAAAATCTTAAGTTTAGTGGACCGGTAGACAATTTTCCTATTGCACCAGGGACCGGTGTCAATTAAAAAATTCTTCTTCCTATAATATGGCCTTAAATACGTCGTGAAATATATGCATGTTTAGCCATTTCGATATAGTTCTCCTGGTTTTATATGTGCGGATATATTACAAATGTTAGCAAATTACTAATAACAAAATAACACTTAAACAGCTAACAGTAACTGCTTAATGTGCAGGGTGGTCCTGTTTGTTATTTACATGACTCAATTGTAGACATCTTCTCAACTTTCTTGTCTCATGTTGCAGACCACCACTTTGGAAAGTGTGGACCGGCACCGGGCCACACTTTCCACCACTTTGGTAAGCACTGCTCTAAGAATCCACTCAGAGAGGCGCTCAATGCGATCAATGCGGTGAATTGAACTGATGGGTGAATTTTGAGGCATTTCATAATTTTTCTTATCAGCTTACTTCAATTATGTATTAAGATTGAGAAAGCCTGTAACATATTCTTAAAAAGCAACATTAATTTTTATAATATAGTTTCATAGTTTCAAGAAATGAAAACCAAATCAATCAATAACTTCTATAGCGCCACTGTAAAGCACAAGGCATCAGCAAATGGTCATCTGATAAAACCACGCCTTTGGTTGTTAATGGGTTGAATTACAAGTATTCTCTGGGGCCTGCCCGACTACCAGCTCAATCAGCTGCAGATGGTTCTTAACACCTCTGCCCGGATGATCTTGAGTTGAAGTTAGAGCACATCTCCCCTTTTCTGAGGCATTGGCTTCGCAATTGAAACGTGCCCTGCACGATCCAGCTTTCCCGGACTATGTTTTGGTTTAGGCGTCTGCAAAGACGTCAGACTGGTTGAAACCTATTCTTTGGAATGCATTACCCGGCCATGTGACCAGAGAGTCCAATCTTGAATCGTTCGCAAGGAAACTTAAAACTCATTTCTTGAGGTCACTCTAGCCTTTGGTTCATGTTTTTGCGCTATATAAATCGACTTTCTAACCTAACCTAACCTAACCTACAAGAAATCAGTCTGATGTTGACTGGCTTTGGTTAAGAGGCTATGCAATTGAAATCGATATGCTTTGAGTTTAAGTCATGATGCAGTCAGCTGGTTGCATAGATAACAGGAAGTGAATTCAGAAGTCTGGGCCCAACATCAATATTATAAAATTCACAAATTTGCAACTTTACAGCTTTCACAATCTGAAACTAAATGGCATGATCACCTTCAATATTAGCTTCAATAAAACCTTATTTAGCATATTATAACATATTTTCAAGAAAGTCAAATATCAATACTCTTTGACTGCCTTAGCATTAAATACCGGGAATGCATCCAAAAGCGGTAACAGTTGGTGACCTTTGACCTACGAGTCGCAAGTTCAATCACACTTCTGCCAATGGCTAAACCTTAGACAATTTCTTATCCCATAATTTTCTAACAACCAGTGCTTAATGCACTACATTTTAAGGTTTTAACGCTGAAATCAACACAATAACCATCACTCATTTAAAGTCATATTCTTAAATCGCTTATGACTAATCTCAATCTGGTTGAATTTTCGACATTCGGTCATTCAATTGTATTCTATAATGACGAATAATTAGCAATAATATTAATAACAGTCGAAATATTTGCTTAGTTTCAATGTATACCTTTTATTAACAGGCCGTACTCGCACGGCGACTTTAACAGTTGACATCATGTATCGGAATATTGTGGTTATTATTAAGAGAACATTCTGTCCAGCAGCATTTGCTAAACGCTGGATCAGCGCCGAAGAATCGAAGAAGTCAAACCGCCTCCAACTGCAGATCAGACGTAGGGGGTCAGTGACTAATACTCCTGCAGTATTTCCTCATTTAATTCAAAATACGATTATATGTTAAAACGCGCAGACTGTCGACCGCTGAAGGATTGCACTGATCATTAATTAAAACCATTCAATTAAATAATTTTGAATATTATTTTGATTTATTCGTGAATTATGATGATAGTTTAGAATAATTATTAGAACCGGTTGTAATATCAACAGTCGCAGCCATTTTTCGGAAGACTCGAACGACTTAAGGCCCTGTCACACGTTTCGATAACCTCAACGTTAGGATTAAGCATAGCTACAGACTCCTTTCTATTAACTAAATTACAAGTACAAAGACGGGGTCAATAGTGGCCCGTGGACCATCAACATCGAACAACACATTTTAATATACCCTTTTCCAATTTGCCCCAAGAATGCTCGTCCATTTTACATTACATTGCAAATAAATAAATGGGTAAAAGGTTTTGTTTCCTCAGAAATTTTTTGCGCACGTGAGATCCATATATATTTTTACATGCTGAACACGAAACGAAAAAGTAAATGAATTTTTCTCCATTATATAAAGTTTTGACGAAAATTGCCATTACACATTTACAATATGTTGTAGAGCCTCCTGAGATAACTCCTATTGTATATGCCTACTGCTATGTTGCAGCATTGCTACACTAGCAACACAGAAGAAACCTCTTCCCTGCAATTTTTGGTGAAACTGCAAGATTTTACAAGCTGAGCATAATTTGTTCAATAGGATGTGTCTATAAAATAAAATAATAGCCAGAGCTACAGATGAAGTGTGAGAAATTTCTGTATCATGTAAGATTTTCAAGAAAACTGCAAAAAGAATAATATTGAGTTATTTTGGGGCTTGTGAATCCTAGGCATAAATAATCAAAAGAAATGCAGTGAGCAGAGATAAAGAAATAATAACAAGTACACAAGACAAGGGTACATACCGTACATCGACATTTGGAATGTTGCATTCAACATTTGGAAAATGTTGCATTTTGGAAAAATATCAAAAAGAAAGATAATTAAGGGATATCAAAGATAGGGATATCAAAGATTAAGCAATGACTTTTTACTAAACCTGACGGATTGACAACTCTAGAAAAAAAAAAAAGAGTCAAGATATCTCAGCCTGAATTTCCATATGATAAATTTGTTCCCTGACGAGGCAACAAAACAAATTGGGAGTATAAGCAACATTTCTTTAGTGCTAGAGTAGTAGACAAATGGAATTATAAGACAGTATCAGCTCCTAGCATGAATGTTTTAAAAAGTAACCTAATTACAATAATAATAATAATGTGTTGGGGTTAAGCCTGAAAAACCACTGATGTAACTATCTGCATTTAATAACCTAGTTTATCTAGATAGCCTTTAATCCGTTTACTGTTTCAACCTCCCCACCTCTCCAAACTTCCATTTGACCCCACTAAAAAAGTTTTTCTTTCTTGGACCAACCCTCTGCTTAAACAATTTGCACTTGTGGGCTCTTGTGCTGGGCAGTCAACAAAGAATCAATCATATGGCACATCCCAGTCATTATTTTGTATGTTCTATCAAATCCCCTCTCTCTTTCTCCTTTCTAATGTTGTCAGACTTGAATAGGCTTAAATTTTGGCAAACCATCTTCTTGCTTGTCTTTCAAACTTTTTCTAAAAGTTCAATCTTTTTCAAGATAATTAAGCCTGGATATCAAAGGCCTTATAATGACTTATAAAGTTTAATGATTATCTCTTTGAAGACTCAAATTGCTTTTCACCATTCCCAACATTTCGTTTCCCACTGCCTCCATGCATTGTGGATTGACAACTCTTCTATGGATGATTAAAGGAGAATCCCTCTAAAGAATATTCATTACCAAGATATCATGCATTACAGAACATTTATCAATATTGCATCTTCCCAGACCACTGATAAATTTTTGTTCCCTAAAGCACAGTCTATATTTCTGCATAACTTTGTATCATCGGCAAACTTTGAAATTTTGGACAGTAACAGAATTTACAAATTGAAAAAGTATAAGCAAGCCCATTTCTTTAACTCTTGTGCTATGGAGTCCTAAGACAAATGGAATTTCAATCCATCTGAGACAGGACTTCAGCAGCCAGCCCTAGCTTTATCAAATGCTTTTTAAAAATCTAAATATATTATTACTCATTGTCTAGATTATCAAAAACCTCCTCCAGAAAGTCCAACAGGTTGGTCAGGCATCATATTAAATCCAGTGACTATGTTTATTTTATGTTAGTCAAATGTTATAAAATGGTGACCAGTATTTTTTCAAAGACTATGACAAAATTACAGATTTTAATGGTCTGTAATTGATTGGCATTGTTTTCCCTGCAAAATGTTTGTCTCTCCAGTCTTTTTACATAGAATCTGATTATCTAAGCAATTGCACCAAATGTAAAGAAACTTTGGAAATAAACAGAAGCTGGAATGGTCTTTAAATTTCTTGATAAGGGCATTAACAGTAGGTGTTTAGTTTCATTTACAGGAGAAAGTACAAAGACTATGACGAAAGGAATTTTTAATGTGTGTTGTTTGGCATTGCATACTGCAAAATGCTTGGTGTTTTTCATAGAATCTAAGATACCAAATGTAGCAAATAAACAGAAGCTGGAATGGAAGTTTCTATGCGTTAACAGTGGTTTATCAACACAGGAGAAATCCTACTAAACCACTTAATATCCAGTCACTACTACTACTATTATTCTTATTTTTATTCTTCTTATTACTATTATTATGGACAATTAATTATCATATCATTCTAGTACAGTAGTGATGTTGACAGCTAAAAAAACCTAAAATTTGATTTGAATTTGTATGTCAGAATGAATTACCGTGTACCTAGTACTGTGAAAAGTATGCATGCCAGTTTTATTTGCAGTTTCTATTTTAAAAAGAACTCATCATACCATAAAGCAAAACAAGTACATTTAACAATTTACAAAAATCAATAAAAAATATGATATACAATTTCTACAATAGCATTAATGTGCTGTCTTTAAATGGAATAAGCAAACTTATATACACAAAAATCTATATGAAAATTTTAGCAGCATTTTGCAGCAGCAAATGTTTTTTGCAAAGAGTTCTTATAAAGTCATTTCAGCATATCTGCAACCATATGCCAAATAATTACCAATATGAATTCTCATGATCATTAATGCATTAATGCATCTCCACAGAGAAAATGCTGAACTAGACAGTTATGTGCACACACAATAGAAATATATTCTTTAAATATCACTGCTAAACGACTCCAGCACAAATATACAAATGCAAATCAATGCTGGTTTGGGCTTCTGAAGGTTACATACATGTAACTGGATGACTGTGTAAAACAATTATGTACAGTTTACAGATTATTCAGTATAAGCTAAAATTTCAAGCATTGCAAACTTTTGCACAAAGTTTGAATACATGATCGGCTTGATTAGCCAAATTGAATACTGATTGCTCATAGATTATAACCCAATTCTTGTAAATGTGTAATACAAATAATTGGATAAGTGATTTCATATTTCAGCATACTGTAGAGATTCATAGCTGTAGGATATAGAAAAATACATTTCCCTCAATCATAGCAAATGTTGCCAATGTTTGCAACAAAACAGTAATCAAAATTTTAAAGACAATTAATGAATTCTTATTGGACTGTAAGCAATCTGGGACTTTGTATATTAGAAATAGTATATGCTGCAATTACATGATGGAATAGAAGTGATTCATAACAAATGTTAATAATTACAAGACAACAAATGAATTCGATTAACTAAACTCATCAGATTTCAGAAACATAGGTATAAATTCCTTGAGCTGCATGAATTGACAAAGATAATACCCGCAAATACTAGTACAAAATTTTTTGAATACCGGTACATAGGATGTCTGGAAACAAGGGATGTCTGGAAACAAGGTACATTTCAACATAACTTGTAAATATGCACAGACTGATGGTTCTTGCATATACCAATGATACCATCCAGAAAAAAATATGAATAAAAATGATCTTAAAATTTACACTCTCCACAGCTTGACGACTTTCCTTAAATTGATTAAAAAGGCTATCGTCTCTCTATGAACTATGCATGGAAATGTTCAATCAGTGTTGCACAAAGACAAATGATACAGTAGAAACTTGATGCTAAACAAATCTAGAAAACAAAAACTAGTATAACCATGGCTTAGATCACTCACTCACTCGCTCACTCACACGTCACTCACCTAAAGCAACTTCTATAGAGCCACTCTCATAATGCCTGCTCCATCAATACTCAAAACAGACAAGAAAAAATGTAAGCAGAAAAAATTTGTGCAGAAACAAAAAGAAAGGCTGAAAATTTCTTTCTGCACAGGGTCAACATGTAGAGTCATTCAAGCCTTCATCACCATAGTGTCTGCTTTCAGCTGATCTTCAAATCAGTTTCTGGTACCTGGAGGTGTGCAACTGTTGAACTGACAATCAGTACATTGAGACGGAGTACTTTTGCCACGAATTGTGTTTCAACAACAAAAGCACTTTGGCACTCCATGCCAGAGTGCCAGAGTGCAGCTGCTGAAGATGGCAGAGCCAAGCTCAATTGCCCAGCAAATAAAACCTCCAAAATCCACATGGAGTTAGACCCTTTAAACTAGTGCCTGGGGAAAAATCATACACCAGAGTTCAGTTAAACTTGAGGGCTTTAAGACAATGTATACAGAAAAGATGAGCCAAACTGCAATCATCCCCACTTTGGTAATTTGTTGACAGCATCATAGGCTGTTTTTCTCTGTGAAAGCCAGTGACAGACACTTTGAATATCATGTCTGATACATAGGGTAACAAACTTTGCATGATTTCAAGAAATGACAGAAACAGAAGCAAATAAAGAAATATTTTACTATTTCATTTGAAAGATAAATTATTTGTGCTTGCATATCTCAAAACTAAAATTTTGTCCATAATTAATAAAGCCATCCTGACACATATAAGTACATTTTCAAGTACATCACGGCACAGCTGCTTCTGTACCAGCCAGTTCAGAGCAGTACGATATACAAAAATACCCAAATATCATTATTAGTTAATGAATAAAATTCAAAACCACCTAAATATAAATATAAAAGAAAATATAAATTTATTAAACATGTGCTCTTGTAAATAGACACCACAACAGAATTTAATTAGTTGAATAGGATGTGTGCTTACCAGTATAAAATAATGAAAAAATTTACCGATAAACGTGTGAGTAGCAGTCAACAGACAGTAGATATCGTAGAATATCTTCAAGCACTAGCACACAATTTTTTATGACTTAAACATGATGCCTGTAAAAATATTTTCAAATAACTCTCATATTAATGCTTTTTGTTAGAAACCTAGGTTATATTGAGTTCTCATTAAAAATAGGGTAAATATATAGTTCTGCTCAAATGCATGGACAGCAGCAGCAAACTTTCCCTAGTCTTGTTTCTATTTAAGTATTAAAAGTAGTTTATCTTAACTACCACCCTGTGCTGAAGCACTTTGCACCACTAAACTTTAAGACCTTACACAGTTCATTAAAATAAATGAAAATGGTTAATAAAATACGAATTTGACAAATACCTCTTCCCTATTTAGCTTATTTTCAAAAGTCACGGTGTAAAAATGACAAAATCAATGAGGTAGGTTCCAGGCACTTAATAAGGCAGAAGGCAATGCTGTAATAAGCACAACATCCGTATTCACCAAAACAGTGTCACATCGTAGTGAATGGTAACCGTAGTAACAAACTCAGGTGCCTAATGCAATGCTAAGCAGCATCATAGAAGGGAAAGTTAAGACGAAATTCACTCTCCATATAGTTGCCATCCTTCAGCTGTTTTCACAAATCCTCATACTACGTGTGTACAGTACTGTCCAAACAAAGCAACACTTCCTAACTAATGTCTTACTAACTAATGTATTAAAATCTAGTCCCAGAATTCCATAAAACTTGAGGTCACTTATATCAATCTAGTGTTTCTTTCACTCTGATATCATCAGCAAAGCACCTTCAAAATGCAAGAAACAAGACTTGAAAAAACAACGATGATAATTATTTATACAAACACAATTATCAATGTTGCACTAATGTTCATAACAGCTCACACATACAGAATTGTGAGACAGTGAATATGATCCTAGTAATGACTAAAATCCAAAGCAAATCTACATACTAAATAACTGCCAAGACACTGGAAGAAGAGCCTAAGGCTGCGTTCGCCGCTCTACAAGTATGTTGACGATATGAATATGAATGCTTACACTTTCCTGAATCAATGGAATATATTTTTAAAATATGTTCAGTTAAAAACTATATGTCTTGAAGACAAAACAATTCCAACAAAGTTCAACAAAAACCACAATTGCAAAAGTTTTATCTAGCGACTAAACAGCCTAAAAAGTGTTAAAAGCAGAATCTCAGACTAGCACTACCATCACAATTACTAAAGCATACCATGCAACCCAGCTAAGAACTATAAAACAGTGTAATAATATAATAGCAATCAGGAATGATAAAATTAATTATTTATTCAACATGTTATGCCTTGATATAGCTCTTAGTTCTTTAAAAAGTCACTTTCAAGGTATACACACAGTAATGCCATCATGTGCACAATCAGTTCTAATAATAATAATAATAATAATAATGGCAATAAAAATAAAATAATAAAAATACCACATGGTAATGATGGACAAGTTCAGATATAACTGCAATGAGACTATAAGAGAACAGATGTTCCAAGACCTTGAACTAATACAACCAAAGCAGCATGCAAACACAGACACAATTAGACTCAAGTGGACACACAATTCTACTCAAATCCATATACAAACCAATTTTCTGCTGAAGCCTATCTTCATATTACAACCCGTTTTAACTGGTGGAGTCAGGAGAAATGTCTAGACAGCAGCAGCAGCAGCAGCAGCAGCAGCAGCAGCAGCAGCAGCAGCAGCAGCAGAGCAATTGTCAATTTTTGAATCTGTGACAATAGGGGCTGTCCATTAATTATGTCAACAGTTTAGGGAGGGGGTTGAAAAAGTTTGACAGTTGTTGACAGGGGGAGAAGGGGAGGTCAAGAGAAGTTGATGTGTCAACAATTCTCACTTTTTACAAATAATAAAAAATAGGAAATTTCATGGAATATTACTTACTGTATTACAATGGAAAAAAAGCATGGCAAAAAGGTCATCACCGCCACATTTTGACATTCAATGAGCAAAAAGGGGGAAAATGGTCATCACTGCAAAAAATAATAATCTTGTTATTGGGACGTGTCTTTGATCTTGGAGGGGTGGGGGTCAAAAGTTTTTGACATAATTATAGGGGGGTCACTGAAAGTTGACAGTTGTTGACAAGTGAGGGGGTCAAAAATTGCTCAAAATTTGTTGACATAATTAATGGACAGCCCCATATCTGTTTCTACAATTATCTTTTGGATCAGTTTTACAGTTGAAGCTAATTTTGATCAAACCACTAAAAACACAAACTCCACAATAAACTTAAACTCTGCACGTTCAATGACCAGAATATGATCAGTGAATATTGCAATCATATGTAATTGATGCTTTAGCAACAGTTCAGAAGCAGCAGGTTCACAAAATGAAATCTTCAGCACATGTAAGCCAATGATTGTATTTTATGACCAGTGTAGTGCAAAGCAGTATTAAAAATCCAGAACAATATATTTGACCAGGAAATGATTTCTAGCACATTATTAAAAGACATGAAAACAGCAATGCAACACTGTACAACAAACTGCTATCAACAAACACACTTGTAGTAATCTCAACGAATAGTAATGTTCACATATGCATTGCAAGTCATTACCAGACCATTACCAACTGTTTGCAAGAACAGTGAATATGGATCACCCTAACAGAAAATAATTACATTTATATGCAATGCACAAAAGATTGGTATGCAGCAAACATCTTATAACTGACCATTGTTCATGACAGTGGTCGGTGTTGGACTATTGTTGTTCTATTTACAATTATCTCGGCAAAAAAATGATCAGTAAAAAGAATAGAAACATTGCTGCTAACTTTATACAATGGTGTCAAACAGGCTATACATAACTACAGTGTCACTAAAATGAGGCACCACAATTTTTTCCACATTTAATTTTTGACACTATTCAAGCAACAGTTCATTTATGTGCCCAGTGAAAGTATAGTATATATATATATATATATATATATATATACCTAATGCTGGTGTCAGGTAACAGACACAATAGCAGAACTCTATTGAAAATTCCAAGTTAGTTAAACAAGCACTTTGTAACTGCAGCACCGTAGTTCAATGGTGCTTGCTCAATTGCTTCTGGAACATCACAAGGTCACTGCAACTTCTGCCACAAACAATGGGGACTAAACGACGGTGATCTCTGCTCCTACGACGCGGTACAAACCACGCCTCACATCGCATCATTGACCCCGTCCCCTCACAAGATTTGAGGGCGGCATCAAACACCTGCATATTGCCGAGGAACCCACAGTCAATTGGACGACTCTAAAGTAAATGAACAGCATACGGTAATAGTACCGGTAATAACAACTGCAGTATTGACTGTAGTTGCTTAAAATCAGCAAAAACTACAATGGATTTCAGTATGCCTACAGAAAAAAATCAACAATTGGTTCAGCCATCTTCTTCAGGTGCCTTGCTCTGTTGCACCAGCAGCTATGGACTTCCACTTCTCTCAATCTCTGGTGATACTTATGAGCTTATTGTTGTTGTTGTCTACTTCCAATTGGTTGTGCTTCAGGCTTAATTCATAATTGTCTAAATTGGTGAAGGTATTGACATGGACTATGAAGCCTGAAGCCAAGCCCCACAAATGTCCACTCAGCCAGCCCCCACCAAAACATGCAAATATAACGCACAATATTGAAGCCAGTGATACTGATTAGTCAAACTGTGAAAAGTGCACCGAAGGTCCAAAGCATTGGATGCTTTGGACCTCTATGTCAATTTTTTTTTATTTACACCAGATACTCCTTTGTATCAGATACTCCTTGTATCACAGTTCATAGGCAGCCATTTGAAATTTTTAAGGTTCATTATAACAAGACAAAATAAACACTTGAACAAAATACTCAACAGCATATTTGATAATCAAGAAATCATACTCAACATACTCTGTTATGTTCATTTAAGCTTAACAAATTGAAGAATTTTGACTTTACAGTAAATATACAGGGTGTCTCTGAAAAAAACATGAAACCAAATTTGTGTGAAGCTAGACATTTAGGCCTGTCATGCTGCGACTGAGTAGTAAAAATCGAAGTTTGACTTTGATATCTCACAATATGGCCATCTTACATGTAAATGAGATAAAAATTGGCAGAAAGGTGGGGGAATATGTGCTGTACACATGTGGAAATTTTGATAGAAATATATTTATGAATTTTTAAGAAATCATAGTTTTTCTGCTGGGGTATTATTTCAGAGACACCCTGTACAGTATGTAGTATTAACAAGATTTTCTCTATGAAACACAATGCAGGTCTTATCGGCATTTACAACTTGTGTAAATAGCTTACAGTTAAAAAGGTAATTCAGAGTAGAATTAGAGAGTACCAATATTGCATAAATTATGATTAATTCACTTCAAGGCAAAAGCTTTTGTGATGTGTTGTTAATATAATGCTATCTTGAGTCATGTTCAAAACGTCACCAAGAAACTTCATAGTTTCATTCAACAGCAGCTGGATATGTTTTCATAAATAAAGAGACACTACTGGAAAACACTTGTACACTAAGCCTGAAAAGGTAGAAACAACTTCAAACTAACAGGAAGTCACACATAGACAGACATACATGCAGACTTCAGTAGAAAGTCACAAATAAAGGGAAATAATGGTAGAAGTGAGTTTCAGATTATGACATTCAAAGATTGCAGAGCGTTTGGTAAAAGAATTCAAGAGCAAAACTCTTAGAATATAAGACATAATGAGACAGCTATAAGAAAGGGCAAATGTACACTTGCACACTTTGAGCTGCCAAATGCAATTTAGACAGATTCGGATAAATAATGACACAATTTTTTTATATAACAAAGCACTAATATTTCAACGATTAATTATCAAGGTACAAGATGATCTAAATGCATAACAAAGCATAAAGTGCTATCAGGGAAAGTGGAGCCCATCCATGCTGGGAGTAGTATAGTACTGCTGCTGAATGCTAATATACAAAGCATTGGACAGTGACTACTGATGCAAATCTGCAGCAAAATATTTCCCATGTTTATGCTATGTCATTGTATATAGGACTACCATTGGAAATATCAAATTTGCAATTATATTCTTCTTAAAAACACCATGTGAAAAATAAATTAAGGAATATATATATATATATATATATATATATATATATATATATATATATATATATATATATATATATATATATATATATATATATAAGAGCGACCACTTAAGAACATGGTTAGATGACATAAAAAGCTGGACTGGCCTAGAAAATTATGGGGAAATGGGAAATGAAAAGATTAGCTGAAGACCGAGACAAAGGGAGACAAATCGTGACTGCCAACTCTCGAATCGAAGATGGCACGCCATATATATATATATATATATATATATATATATATATATATATATATATATATATATATATATATATATACACACACACACACACACACACACATATATATATATATTCACATTCAGCATGTAAATCCCTTAATGGTTTCACCAAAAAAACAGAGGAAAGAATATTTTTGCTAAAAGTTGTTGGCCAGT
Organism: Metaphire vulgaris; assembly: GCA_018105865.1. Taxonomy (NCBI): domain Eukaryota; kingdom Metazoa; phylum Annelida; class Clitellata; order Crassiclitellata; family Megascolecidae; genus Metaphire; species Metaphire vulgaris. The sequence continues at coordinate 7,282,655 of CM030853.1, forward strand.
GTTACAATCAAAATAGACTTCAATTTTAGGTGCAACAATTTCAAGCAAATATTAATTGGCTTGTGACTTGGTGTTTAAAGTAGCTCATGCAATGAAAATCAAAGAACACTGAAATATCAGTAAAAGGAATAATTACTCAGGGTAAATGTAAAATCTGTGATAAAGATAAACCCTTACATTTCAGACTGTTCAATACAAAGTATAAAAAGAAATCAAGGCATCATTCTAAACTAACTGAGCAAGCTTGAGGACATCTAAAGCTCACATGCAGGCGCATAGTCACATGATCAAAATCTACTCAACACTGGTAATTAGCTCACATAGTTTACGTGTTTTTCTAACAAGTCATTTTCGAGACTAGTTCCTTCAGGACATGTACTGAAATCGTGAATGAAGAAAACCCATCATTTCTGGATCAAAAACTAAGCGTGCACAACCAGATCATCACATCAGCCTAATATTGCCACAGGAACAAAAGCCATAATACAAACACTATCAGTCTACCAAACTTTCGCAAGAGATTATAATAATTTATTATTATTATTAAACTGACAAAATTTGTGATGTGTCATAGTACCTAATGTCAAGAGCAAGGGCATATTACAGAATCAGGCATTTTGAACTTTGAACACTGAACTAAACTAGAACAAGTTATACATGAACATCTAGAACAGTGTACAGGTATTATTAATATATCTCAACACGCAATGCATTACAAAAGAAATCTTTCTGTGCGGTTTTTTCCAATCTTCAAAACACCTTTGCAGTTTCAGTGAGCTAGGCAGACTGAGAATAATCTCAGCTTTTCACACACCAGGTAGTCTGATTTTTCACAGATTCGCAACTGTTCGCATTATCAAACTTTTGCAAAACAAAGGCCGACGAGGTACCAAGCAACAGTTCATACATTAAAACATAAATAGTACCTCAACGAACTTCAGCAAAACCCATTTATCCATCAGATGAGCAAGGCAAACCTAATTTTAACAATGTTTTTGAATTCTGAACGCATATGAAGCACAAGATAAAAGCTTGTCACAGAAACCAAATAATGACAGTTAATGGTACAAGCAGCAAACATTAAACTCATGAATAATATGACTACTTAAATAATAATAATAATAATAATAATAATAATAAAAAGCAGGATTATTAAACTCATTGATGAACATCCACTCTTGTCAACGCTACACTCAAGACTGGCCATCCATATCGATGTCGAGTAGCGTCCTTGGATGATCGATGTGCGGAGGTGTGCTGCCGGGTGAGGTCACAGACCGCAGAGACGGAATACTGTTGCCTGGATAGCCTCCAAGGCCATTGCCCACGTAGACGAGGGAAGAATTGGACGAGGCGTGCACGACACGATGCAAAGGCGCATGACTAGCGAACGACTTCAGATTCACGCCATTCGTCTGACTTGCAACTGGAACGACGTTCAACGTGTCCGGCCGTACGGGCACCTTGGACGACCGGGACGGCTTGCGCTGTCTATTGTCCACCACAACGCCCGGAAATGTGACCGGACAGATGAAATCATTTGCCAGACAACGAGCATCATTTAAATTCTCTCTAGAGCTCAGCTCTATGCTACCGTTAGTACAGCGACGATGAGAAATCAAGTTTTCACTCGTGTCTCGTTGGTTGGCCATTTGCTGACGACAGGGAATGTTTGCATTACACTCGCCACTTGCCGATTCAAGTGACAGAGATGACGACACGTTAGTCGCATCACACTGAAGGTCATCAATTGACGACCGATAAGGCGATGATGGTCCCGATATAGAAGTCGTTGCACAAAAGTTGTCATCACTAGATGGCGTCATTGAGCCAACACTGTCAGCTCTTCTGACATCGAGTTCCAACTTTTTTAAACGACTCGGCATTTCAAAATCGATGCTGGCGCGATAATGAGTTGTCATGCCATGAAATGTGTTGTTAATTATCGCCGAGTGTGAACAGGAATCCAGTTCGTCTTCGTTAAACATATTTTCCGGTTCAATGAAAGAGTCACGGATGGCTGAGCAGTAGGCATCTCGTCTCTGCCCGATGAAGGCTTCTTTCCGCAGAACTGGTGGGATCGCCTGGTTGGTCATCGCACCCGGAACCTGCGGGTGAATTGCAGAAGTGTTGGAGATGCGGATATCAAATCCCGCACCAACCGACGCCAGCACAGCAGCCATTTTGTAGAGAACCAAGTCCTGACGAGAGCAACTGGCAAATCGCTTCAAAGTGCCAGGCTCGCTCAAGGCTCCAGACACCCGGGCCTTGGCTTTCACGTCTCCAGGCTGCTCCAGCCGTTCATCCTCACCGTTTTCTAAGCATAAAATCACATCATGGGCAATGAATTTTTCTAATAGAAATTTGTTATGTACATAAAAAAACGAATGTTCCCTCGGCACATGCATAGGTATCTGCATCACATTCAGTACGCAGTGCACAGTAACCATGCTGAGAACTTAACATGAAAACACTTAAGCAGACTTGTCGACACTTTCTATAAATCAAGATAAAGTTCAATCACATCAGATAAAAGAATTACAATTTTCATTATTTGTTTCAGAGTTAAACGGTTTTTATAGCACTTTCACCGTTAACAGCAGATCCACATGTGCCAGAAATATTGTAATAAAACAAATACAGTCCACCTTTGTTATAATGTGCATCAATATAATGCGCAAATTGATAACGTGATGGGAGCATGGCTCCAAAAAAAAACCGACCACATACAGTCCTCAATATATAACATGTTAGTGTGACATTGCGGTATTAAAGTTATGTTCGCGAAACTAGCAGATGATCATGTGACCATTCAAAGTGATGAATCACAAGTGATCAGACTGCTTCATTTTCGTTTACTATCCATGTTCTAGTATTACTGCGCAATCAAGTTAATAGTGATAACAACATTAATGAATTGACAAAAATGAATGAAACTGATTTTACACACACACACACACACACACACACACACACACACATTCACACAAAAGAATGATATTCATTTTTACTTGCTTGTCTCAAGCCAACAATCTCTAACAGCAAAACTATGTCAAGTAGTGATGTGAGGTGGAAAAATTTCACAAATTTCTTAATTTTCGGAAAATTGTTCCAAAACTTGCGTTTTTTTCCAGAAAACTAAAAATCTAAAAATTAAAAAAATTTATTCCATGTAACTTTATTTGAATAGCAGAAATTATTTCTGGAGGACTGATAATTACAGTGTAGTACACAACTATTTTACTGTATAACTGTTAACGAACTGTCACATTAATCATCACAAGAACATTATGAAATTTAACATTGAGAAACACTGAACAGTAAAACACCAATTATCTCAAGTTTTAGTTTGGTAAGCTGCATGTTTATTTTGAAATTTTAAAAAACTAGTTGACAGTTATTTGTTATATGAAGCTATTAAGCTAATAACAGAACAACACACAGTACAGCTTGATCTCACATAATGTGCAATGTAATATCAGTATTATAGCATCATAGCATGTTTTATCATATGACAGTATGACTTATCATTCACTTATGTTTCAATGTTCTTGAATTTACAATAAAACTATAGTGACTACAGTAAAAATTAACAGTTGTAGTAACTTTTAAAGGCCCACGGTCTTCAACAACATTATGAGTTTAATATAGCATAAATTTATTTAAACAAACTACAATTTTGTATTATATAAAAATATTTTTGCACAAGACAGTAATATCAAATTACTGGCAGAAAATTTCAACGGAAATTTTCCCAAGATATTAAAATGTCGGAAAAGCTACATCACTAATGTCAAGTATTCTGCCTAACAAAACGCTTTTATCAGCTGATGTTCCAGCATTGCCTTTTTCTTGCAATAATCCCAGTTCAAATTGTTTCAGTAAGGTACAGTATTGGCAGAATTATTGATATTTCATCATTTTGTACTTGATTACAATGCAAAATCAACAATTTCTCACATGAAAACACATTAAGCTTTTCACAACCTCTGTTTGCTAATTGTAAGCAATGCTGCTATACAGCAACTACAAAATCGGTCAAATCATCACAAGAACATTATGAAATTTAACCAATTCTTTTTATTATTCCGATAAAGACAAACTCACCAATTTATCTATTCAAGTATGTTTGGTAAGCTAGCTCTACATTATGCAATCCGCCTATAATATTCGCAGGTTATTTCAGTGCATAGTTTTAATACACTCCATTTTAACACAGTCGTTCAAAGTTTGTCTGCCAACCAGCTCATTGCATCAAAAGTGGACTGTAATTTAAAGTTTGTAAAAATTAACGACACACCTAAACTTTAACAGACGAACCAATATCTAAATCATCTTACCAAAATGCTTGACGGCAATTAAATCCGCTTGATTTCCTGTGGATGTAAGGGTTTTGTCGAGATTTGGTGCACTTTTGCTCCAACCAAAATGACCAAAGCCCGGCTTTGCTGACTTTACTTTTTTGACACGGCTTGGTCCCCACGTCTGTCTTGTGGGACCATTTTTTGACGGATCTATCATCAATTTTACGCAAAATATACACAAAACTATACTCAACTACAGATCCATTGAGCAGTAGATTAATAAAATGTCCACATCAGCAGGCACTGCACATCTTTATATAAACTTGTTTATTCTACAAACAAAACATCCTTTTTATAATGCACAGCAAATGAATAGATGTGACAGCTGAGGGTGAGGGGCTACTTGGGTTGTTAAGTGCATGTGCATGAAAATCCAATAACGTACCCATCCCAGTTCCAACAATTGCAAAACAGAAAACAATACGGCTCTGATCTTATTCTGTATATTGTCTATTGTTTGAAAATAACGATGTAAACATAACACTTCAACAATCAAGTCATTGCGAGCACAATGATCTATGAAGCATCCTCATACCCTTAAATTCAAATGGTTCTCAATCTTCACATTAAGACAAATTGACAATGTTAAAGTTCCTTCCTCCAAGTTATGTACGGTACATTCGGCATCATGCTTCTTGGGTGCATGGTGTGGTTTCCATTCACTTGCCTTCTTCACGCACTTGTAAAGTGCCCTTGTCTTTGATTATGCTATGCTTACTATGCTATATAAATAGTCCAGTAAACAATACAATACACACAAAAAGTTATCAATTTGTCCGTAACTCGATTCAGGCCTGCTACAATCCAGCGGAGTCATAGCTTTTACTGCCACTCTAACAAATCATTATTACTGTAACTCATATTATCATTACTATATTATCATTACCACTGTTTGCTAATTCATAATTAATATTTTCTACAAGAACCTTCATTATGGCATTTTTGTCAATTCATTCAATTATAAGGATGACAGATGGTAACTGGAATAAAACAATAATCTTTCATAACAAAAATACTTCAAAATTTCTCACAATTGACAGTCAGACGAGGGAGGTAGTCCGGTGACATTGGTGGGCTATCTGGACTTGGCTTCTCCTGCTTCACATTAATATTATGCTGGAAATCTATACCAAAAAAAAACTTCCTCTCATTTTTGTTGTAATAATCATCGTCATCAAAATCATCACAAGAATTATTACTATCATTATAATAATAATTATTATTATTATTTATAAATAGAATGGCATATTTTTCTTCATAAAAAGCTAAGAATATAAAATCATCTTAACATTCAAAAGCCTAATAGGGGCCGTCCATAAAGTACATAATGCTAAAGAGGAGGGAGTCTAAGAAAGTGTGACAGTTTGTGACGGGGCGGGGTCAAAAATGACCAAAAGGGGGTGACATAGTTTATGAATGGCTTCAAAATTTTTCAAGATACAAAAAAATACACAATAATCAATATGAAAAATGTCATATTTTACCATTCAAACATTTAATATTATGAGCAAGAATTTAAAAACATTCACAGTAATTTGGCAATTTTTAGAAAAAAGTCAAATTATATTAGGAAAACTGCAGCGAGTTGTACTATTTTTTAAGCGGCAGCTGAACTTTACCGCATGGTCCGCTGATGTTCACCCCTCCCCCGGCCTTTAGCAGCTTCAGCTGACTCTTGTGAAATTTTCCCTTTCGTTTCTCTGGTTTGTTGTTTGCCTGCTGCGTTATGACGACGTGAATCTCTCGCTCGACGAGCTCGAGCTCGCGGATGAGCAGGTCGCGCTCGCGGCGGTGGAGAGCCTCTTCCTGGGCTTTCTGTTGGACCAGAGCACGGCTCAGTTCGTCTTCTCTCACGTGCAGCTCCTAAAAGAAAACGACTAATTGTGAAAATCAAGTAACAGATCAAAGCAGGTCAACGTCAAGCAGGAATATTTTTATATTTTTACACCCCCCTAACAACCCCCCCCAACTTGAGGTCAACACCCTCAAAATTTGATAATGTGACAATCATCATCTTCTCCTTTTTCCTTCATGAACTGAAGTTAAGGTGACAGCATGAATTTGTGACAATGTGACAATGGTATGCATAAAAAATGCATACAAATTAGCTCCGGACCCCCCCGAATTTGATGTCGACACCCCCCAAATTCACAATCCTAGAAATATCCCTGACGTCAAGCCCACATAAAATGAGCAACAGTGCAAAAAAATCGCTTTGTTTTTGTAATGGTGCCAGTACAAAAAGACCAACTTAACTGCAACAGTGAACGGTAATATGTCTTAATTTCATGAATGAAAAATGAAAATGACAAGTGTAATCATCTCCTAGTCTATTGTACCACATCAAATATTTGCTGTAAAATATATTGTTGAGTAGTCAGAACTGCTTGGTTGAATTGCTAGTTATAGAGAGGTATTTTGAATATTGATAGCATTCACTTGGTCTTTGGTTAAAAGAATTTATGAACAACAATCTTTGAAGTTTTAACATTGTTCTTCAGTACAAACTCCTAAGACAAGATTTTATTCTAACAAGCCTTATAACAACTACTAATGTTGCTAACTTCCAACTTTCAAATAATCTAACAAAGTAATCTATCAACCTATTCGTCTATTTCTATCTCATCCCTTTGTGCATTTCCCAGCATGACAGTGTCCAGCGGTTTAAATACCATTTATAGCTACAAGATCTGGGCAAAACGCTCACACCAGCATTCCAATCCAACATTCAGTATTGGTTGATAATTGTCAAAACATCCAGTCGTTAAAAATCATGCCATCAAATAAACCCGTCAAAGAATAATCATTACTGGATGCCATATACCGTGATTCCACAACTGCACAATTTCTATCACCACAACTCAATATATCATATTTTCAGGTATCTGTAAACCCTCAACAGTAAGAATACTAATTGAAAAGCAAAGCTTCTATGTTATAGTAGTCACTAATTAACACACAACAAATTGTAAGAATGTGTAACATACAATCAATGTTAGGTGCATGAGAGCAACGTAAAGTGAGTGACAGAAATACATTAAAAAATGAAAGACAAAACATAAGTGCAACCCAAGAAGCCCACAACATAAATATAGGCAACTTTGTGCAGTCCTTTTAAAAGAAAATGAAAAAATGTCAAATTACCTTTTCTCTAACCCGCAATTCTTCGAACATGCTCTCAATTTCATGATTCCAGTTGTCCTGCATCGACTGGAAGTGTTCACTGGAAGTGTTCACAAAAGACGATGAACGAATAACGTCCAAGGTAGACAAGATGTCACGAAAACTAGGCCTGTCATGGGGCTCAGGATTCCAACAGCCTTCACCATCACAAAGAGAAAATATCTCAACATTTGCCGTCTTATTTATAGCCATCTTAATGCTGCAAGACAGTCATACTAAATGCACACAGATATTATAACTCACACATAAAAAATGTAGTATAAGATTATATACTTAATAATGTAAAATAGAAATCAATTCTTTCAGATATCAGAGTATAAAGCTAAATCTTTATAGTATAATTCTTTAACTAACACAGACCCTTTAGAGCAGGGGTACTCAAAACATTTTTGAAGCCGGTCCACATTCCGTCTTCCATCGTTCATGAGGGTCCACTACATGTAGTTATATAGGAAGTCTTCCTATTCCTATGCCTACTACGGCATAATAGGCAACTACGAGTAAATACAGGCCCTCTTAATAGACTGCTAAAAGTGCACCAAGGCAACAGATAAAAATTAGAAAACTAAAATGCAAATAATAAATTTTAGACTTTATGACAGGATAGTGGCAGAGCCTCAGTATCACAGAAATTTTGACCAATATTAGAAATAGAAGATGAGCTCTGGTGCATATTTTAAAGACTTTAACCGTGATTTATTGATTTATTTGATTGAGTGACCAAAGGTCGTAATAAAAATGGAGCAGTACTACGACGGAAATGTATAAGACATGACACATGTTCAAAGAGCTGTGGCCAGTGTTTTATCCAGACTCCAGGCCTTTGGGGGGGAGAATTGAGGCTTTCGGGAAGGGGCATCGACTTGGTTGGAAAGGAAAAGGCACAGTTCAATGCAAAATTTGTGTAAGTGCTGTGATTTTTTTTTGGGGGGGGGGGAATCTCCCCTCCTAACAGGCCTGTATAAAACACTGGCTGTGGCGTTCTGCAAGAATCAGCCCTGCGGTCCGAAGTGTGGACCGCTGTCCGGACTGTGAACTGCGGGCGGCAGTTTGAGTACCCTTGCTTTAGAGTTACTACAGAATATAATTATAGTTTGAAGCTAAGTGAGGTCATGCTGGCTGAAAACATCAACTCACTCTGCAGAAGGTCTTTAAACTCAGTAGGACAAGACTCTGGAATCGGCAACTTCAGCAAGTTGTGACCAACTCCGTACAAGATAGCAGCAAAGTTAAATCCTTCGTATGGAGTTTTTCCAGTTAAAAGCTCCCACACGACCACCCCATAGCTAAAAATACAGCACAGTGCATACGTACGCCATCAAGTATCTGAAACTGCATGCATATTAAAACCCATCAAGGAGAGAACATGGTCTTCGCAGAATTATTACTCCACACAGCAGTTGCCTTGAAGAACTTTTGCAGTTAAAAGGTGACATGTCACATTCAATAATGGAAATCAAATCAGTTTAATTTAATGGGTCCCATTTAGTCCAATAATGCACTGTGGGAACCTTCCAAACTACAGAGCAGGAGAAAATGATTTCTAATTAATTAATGAAATTCAAGTTTAGCAGCTAATAACATTAAATACATCATGCACTTTAAATTTAAAATCAATTTAGAAAATATTCAAATTACTGCAATTTATTCATACAACAAGTAAAATGCAGAATGGAATATAAAGCAGAGCAGAAGCACAGTATACAAGTCCTTAAAGCAGACATATCAGACTGGCTGTCAGAGGGCTGCATGCGGCCCTCTACAAGCTGCCCTGTCATGCACAAAAAGATTTCTACAAATTTAAATGATTTTGTAGACAACACAATTGCTCAATTCAATCACTTATGGCAATATTTGGGTCAACATATTCGGGTGTGTGAACAGTCGTTTTCTTTCATGAAATTAACAAAAACTTCTTAGAAAACAAGGCCTACGGATCAACATTTATCATCTCTGAACAAAGTGGGAACTACTCAGACATTTCAGCCAGACATACCAAAACTTGTCAGTAACAAGAGATGTAAAAAAACCTCAGGACAAAACACTAAAACTGTTTAAACCCTTAACTGTGTATTTAACTGTAACTCAATGTAAAATGGACAGATATATCCAGGATCCCCAGTTAAGGGGTTAAATAAATAAATTTTAATCTTTGAATTACTGTAATTTTGGAACGCAGCATTAAGTGCATTTGTTACTTTGTCTAACAGACTGCAAGTAGACGACACTTAAAATTATTTTTTTGTCAAACTACTTAGTGACCTAATCTTATTACTTACTTTGTAATCATGAATGCTGTTCAAACATTTTATGCACACTGAATGCTTCTAATTTGTAACAAAAATAAGTAACAAAAATATGAAGCACTAAATTTAATTAAATATTAAATGATTTCAATTAGTTGTGTGTGTGGCTCCCGTGACAATACCAATATGACCCATGCGGCCCTCCCTGAGTTTGACATGTCTGTCTCTTAGAGGACATGCATAGCTAAGAAAATCATATAATGGATGCAGCAGAAAAGAAAATATAGCAGAATTCGTAATTCACATATTGCTTTAGAATCTGACACATTTCATATCATTTTTCAATTTCACCTCTCGACGACTTGTATTTTTACAGCAACCTCTTAAAATAGTTTAAGGCATGCATCAGCATCCAGACAAGCACAGTAGTTGATCCAAGACAGTATTGTATGCAGGAAATAGCAGCTTCAAAACCAGCAATTATTAAAAAAATTCTATGCATTATTACCTCCAGACATCACTGGCCTTGGAGAATTTCTGTGATTTAAAGACCTCAGGAGCCATCCATGCATATGTTCCAGCTGTGCTCATGTGGGTTGTGTGGGAAACTTCACGCGCCAAACCAAAGTCGGTGATCTTTAGGGTCTTCCCATGAACATTTACACCTTCAATTGGCTCCAGTATGAGAACTAGCACAAACACATTCAATAAAATAAATAGACACACACACACATAAACATACATATATATATATAAATATATATATATATATATATATATATATATATATATATATATATATATATATATGCTGATCACATTTGTAGTCCCATTGTTACCAGGATTTGAAGTCATCAGCTTCTGTGTAGGAATAATTATTTATTATGCCTAATTCTGTATCCATTGATAAAATTTTATCCAAAAATCATCACAAAAGCATTCTGAAATATTATATTAGTGTAGAAAGCTTACTATTTCCTATTATATTAATAATACACACAAATCAACATTACGGTAATAACATCAGACACCTTTTAAACATATCAACCGGAAAGATTAACTCCTCGACTGACAGATCATTGATCTATATTCAAACTGACTTACAAAATTATAGTACTAAGATCTACCATAGACTTTAAGAAAAGCAACTGGCAACTGATGTCTACTTAGAATATTTATAGTGGTGTTTCAAAAATATTCAGATCATACTGTAGCATCATCAATCTCAAATTATGTATACCTGTAATTCAATTCATAACACTTTTATCTGGCATTACAATTTCCAAATTACTGAAGATGACAATAAAATTATGAAATAAGTATCATCAGTTAACAGATGATGATGATGATGATGATGATGATGATGATGTGGTGGTGGTGGTGGTAAACAAGAACACACACACATGCAGCACAGACAAAGCAGGGTTTCTGCAGTCACCATATAGCCTCCAATGGGTGAAAAAGCAATTTGGCAAAGTTTTTGTCTAGCTACAACCTTTCCACGCTACCTTAAACTGGAAACTGTTACCCTGTAATACAAGGTATGGAAGATCACTCATCATCCCACCACCTTCGCAAACAACGATTCTAGGTGAAAGATCAGTCACCAGAGGAACCCACTTCTGTGGAATTCCCTCCCGGAAACTCACTAAATTCAAATCTATCGATCAGTTCAAGAAAATCTCAAGACACACTTGTTTAGTACGTCGTGATGATGGGTTGTAAAGCACTCTTGATTTAGGCGTATGCCTTGTTATAGGGCTCTATAAATTATCAGATAATAATAATAATAATAATAATAATAATAATAATAATAATAATCACTCAGACCCATGGCAGCAGGTAAGACATCCAGTTATAAAATTCTAATGCCAAAAATGTATTCGGCAGTAAATCTGGGCTGTATCAATGAAAATATTTGATTGGTCTTTTAACCCTTAAACCGTTGGAGCCGAGTATACTTAATTACATTGCATACAATTACAAAGTATCTGGAGGTTTAAGGGTTAACTGCAGAGACAAGAACAGAACAGAACCCACCACAAATAAACTGAACCATTATTTTAGCAGGAACAGAATCTGAAATTTTAAAAAACTAAAAACCAAATTGCTGCTACACAAAGACCCATGTTCAAGACTCTTTCCCAATTTCAAACTGCTTATTTCTTATTTGGCAGAAGTGGCAGCAATCATGTAACCAGTAACCACAAGAGTTCTTGTAGCAATTATTACAAGGCAGATTTCTATTGTTGGTTTTAGTATCGAGTAAGAACCATTATTCCAATGACTTGGCCATCTGTGTAAGGGCTGTCAGAACTCAGAAGTCACCATTCACATCTTGCCGTTAATTATGAGGGAAGTGCCTCCATTGCTGGATTTCACTAACACTGAAGGCAGATGACAGGGAAAACAAATATGACAATAGATATGACTAAATAGTGACATATGTTCATTTGTTTGTTTGCGCATAAGCCTCAAGCATCAAATACTTTATCTTTTGTAAGTGTGATATTCAGATATAATTAATTTTACAATTATTTTTACAATTTATAATCAATTGATGACACTAGAACAAGTCCTCTTTCAAAGTTTGAGTTGTAGCCATACTTCAATCTGTCAAATTAATCTAAGTGTAGATACAAATGGAAAGAACTTTGAACAGTAATCAAAAGAACCTAACCGAAACCAAACGTTCAATAGCAAGAACTCAAATGGAACTTGAACCCATACCAAAAAGTTAATGAAGAACACACCCAAACAAAAGCAATTATACCACCAACTGAAGCCAAACTAAACCCAAACTCAAAATTTTGGGTTCTATCCCATCTCTACCTAACAGTGCTGTATAATGTCATGTGCGTGTGTGTGCAAGCGTATGAAAGTTATGTGTTTGCAACTTTGCGTGTGCGAATGTAAGAGTTAATTTTAAAAAATGTAAATTTTCACCCTAGGCTGTAGGTTCGGTGCTGATCCCCGTTTGTGGCCATCAGCCCATAGGTGGCTAAGCCATACATCGGCGGACGGTGGCCAACCTCTTCCGCCAACCCCATGGTTACTTTCGCAATGTTGCCATTGCTACTCATTTTGACGTTACTATCGCCCTCTAGCGATTAAGGCTGAGTCGACCTTAGGGGCTTCTACGGGATTGAACCCGTTTCGTTGGCGTGCCTGCCCAGTGATATTACCACTAATCTATCTTCCCGCCCCAGAGTTAATAAACTGACATTAAATTACACAAAAGTACTTACTGTTGCTGGATTTTAAATCTCTGTGAACAACATGAAGTCTCGCATCGTCATGAAGATATTTCATCCCACTGCTGATCTGTATCGCCCAGTCGACGATGACATCCGGCGACAGAGACTGCTTTGCGAGAATATTGTTCAACGAACCTCCACGGGCATATTCCATGACGAGGCAAAGGTTCGGAGACTTGACACAGACTCCCTTCAGCTCGATGATGTTCCGATGACGCAACAGCCAGAACAGTTGGGCCTCTTTTCGGATGCTGTTCACGTTTGCAGTTCCATTGTCGACGGGATTTGTAGCCATCAGCTTCACAGCCACGTCCTCTCCTCGCCAGATGCTGTGATGAACGTTACCGTAAGCACCGTGGCCGATCATGTTTCCGAGCGGCGTCAATTCCTTGAAGTCGATTTCGACGGGAACCAACTCGGAGACGCACTGGCTCGGAAATATTCCCACCTGATTGTTGACCTCCCCGGTCCACCAGCCTTCGTCGCCCGAGATTCGAGAATCTTTCGACAGAATGTGAACCCTGGCGCCCCGTCTCAACGTCAGTTCGTCCTTACGCGTCGCCTCGTAGTCTGATATCGCGACCAGCGTGTTTTCGCTCTTGTACTTGAAGGTCTTCCGTCTCATGATGCTGCTGCCAGAGGCAAACGACGAACGGCCGGTGTGTGGCATCGTCGAAGAATCAGTCCCAAGAAAGTTCTTGGAACGATTCTGCAGCGCCTGCAGGTGACTCCGCAATAGAGACGGGCTTTTCGAAAGCGCCGTTCGGATTGCGGCAGCACGTCCATTCTCCGGAGAGTTGGTTCTTTTCGGTTGATGGTCCATTTCTACTTGAGTATGATCTACAATTTATCAAAACAAATTGACAAACCAATTTGTTCCACAGGTAAGCAGTCTTCGTCCTATGTCAAGAGATCACATAGGGTAAGATGGTCAAAGTGGCTCCAGCTGTCGGAATTATAATCTGTTTCAGAAGGAATTACTCCTTCCTAGAGATTTCATGGTTGACTGGATTCTACAGTAACTGCAAACAGAACCCTCTTCACCTGAATAGGTTAACAGCGAAATGATGTCTCATACTAATATCAAACATTGCTGGCCAATGACATCATTCACTCTGGCCTATGCCCTACAAGAGAATAGAGGCCAAAACCATCATCAAATGTAAATGTCTGGGTTCTTTCTAAATATAAATGTTAAGAGCCATATTAAATTAAAACCAATGTCCTACAAATCAACAAATTATGAAATCAACCTATGTCAGAGTTCAGTGTTTAGACACTGGCCATTCAGCTAAACTCAACAGGGTCATTGATAGCATGTAGAGTACCACACTGAGTAAAAACATTAATAACCGTTTAAAGTGGCTACAAACATAAGTAGATAAGTCAACCAAATATGTATATTGCTAATCAAATGTTTGATGCATTATATCAACCTAATAATGAACACTCACTAAGAAGATGCACCAATTACTAGAAGACATTTTAACATTTTATGAGGCTTCAAAATTTCACACAAGTGAAACATTGATAGGGCACAACAAGCATCATTTGATCCACGTTTAATCAACCACACAAATAAACAACTTCAACTTATACATAATCAAGTTTGTAGCTTCTTTTAAAATCAAATCTACAATTAAGAGCTTCCTGATACAATTTTGCTTTAAAAACTATTAAAATCAGTGACATGAACTATGGAAAGTAACATAAAATGCCCTCACTATCAAATTTTAACAGGAATTTTGACACTTCTACTGGACACCACATAAACTACAAATACACGATAAATCTGAACTCTTCTAATGTTTGAAGGAAAACAACTATTACCAGTTACATTACTAATCAACAAAACTCATAAATTTAAAATGAGAACAAGCGAGCGTAAACAAAACCAAGAACTTTTGATTTTTCACTTAAACTATGCACACACTCTTTCTCTGTTTTAATAGACAAAATTAAATCACAAGTCATGAAGGCATGAAGTCACCATCAAGCAATAAGACCAATCCAGTTTGAGAAAAAATATAAAGTCTATAGAAAGAGCAATACAGTTCAGCACAGATACTTGTAAGCTATCGTGCAACATAATATAACCCCGCACAATATCTTCTGATCTGAACAACCATACTATGTAATAAAGATGATGTCAGTTTTCATGACAATTTTAGCCCAATGTCAAAAATAACTGCTCGAGAATTCTAAAGTCCAAAGTGGCTGCAAGTTAATAAGAAACCATTCAGTTATAGCTTAAATGTGATGATTCACCACCACAGCATGTAAGACATAACAAAGCAATAGTGGACCAACTGCTCACCAGTTCACTTAGACCCTTCAAAAACCCACCACATTCAGAAATGCTTATACAGTGAAACCAGCTTAATTGCATAGGTGCCGTGCAAAGCAAAAGCCTTGCTTATGCGATTAACTGGGCTATGCGAATAGCCGGGACGTCTGATAATTAATTGTACACACAAAACACTGGTTCGGGTTTTTATGTTGTCATACAATTATGCAGGTTATGTAATTAAGTGGTATGTGATTAAGTGGGATCTACTGTACTATGCAGCTACTTTAAAATAGCCAGTAGGGTGAAAGTACCATGAGTAAAAAAATTGTTGATTTTTAAAGTCTCACCCTGTGAAATTGTTCCTTTCTATATAAAAAGCAAAATGCAAAGTTTTAACAAAATCTGTCAATATTTGACATTCCTCAATGCCTTATTTGCAGAGAATTGCTTAGAACCAGAATCAGTAACAGTGTCAAGTTTATTTGACAATTTTAGGTTTTTTCCATATGACATAATCTATGCTGATCTTTGATTATATAATACACATTAATATTTTAAGCAATATTTAATAGGCTACTTTTAGTGCCTTTAGGTATTGTGATATAGTGTTCCTAACACTAATGATGAAAAGCGCTGACATCAGCAGTGTTCCATTTCAATCGAAGAGATGAAACTCACAAACTGCATTCATTCAATGTGTTTTGATACAACAGCCAGTAATACTGGAATGAAGGCAATGCCTGTATCTTGCTGCAGCAGACACATCAACGAGATCTCCTCCCTTTAGCCTGTCGCCAAATGCGAGCTTTAAAGTCTGTTTCTTGTTGATGGGCTGCTTAAGTGGGTCTAATATCAAATTATTTGAACAGATTTTCTAAAGCATGGAATCACATTGATTGTTCTAAGTATGACAGTGTGACTGAAGACAGACACCTGAATTTAGCATTGAAATTATAAAAGGTGAACCACTGAACAATTCAAATCAAATGACTAAAGACAACTCTTTGCTGTTGTTCTGGGTGATAATTTTCATCAAAACAAGATCAATGCACATACCAGGCACGCTGGATATCCATAAAATACTATACAGCTTAAAGATCCACCTGTTTTGATCAAAGTTCAGAAAGCAGGAGCATCAGGTCTTTCACAGTTCTAATTTGAGAATCTATCTCAAGGTATGGTTTACCTGTACTTTGCCTACTTCAGCTCCTGGGAATGATCTACAATTGCTGAAATCACAATCGTTCAACAAATGATTCCATTCCATTTATCACTTATGGTATCTGAATGTACAATTTAAGATTCTTGATTCTCAGTTGTCTGCAGCTAAAGGCAAACAAAGAATCTCATATTTTAAACGCAGAATAGAGTCCTCTGGTTCAAATTAGTCAACAAAGACACAACAATTTGAAGATAATCAGCTGATGTCACTTTGATCTTAAGCACCAAACAATTTGTTTCAAAACAAACAGATTTTCTGTCAGAGATCCATCCATTTGGGATTGTAAAGAATCTTATTTGGAGCTCATCATCACGTGTTGTGGATAGGGGGAACGATGCAGCAGAACACATGCCTAAACCAGACATTCAATATGCTGACAAACCAGGAAGAGCAAAATTCACTAATTTCTCATCCCTATTTGAAGCTTCATCGAAAACAGTTTCCACTACCAAATAAAAACATGATCACAAGACTAGCAGTCACTGACAACACTTGACATGAATAAATATGGTACCTCTTAAATTTCTACTCAGAGGCACCCCTGGCTTTAGCATTGCTTGATAAGAAAATGAGACTAAGCATTTGCAAATAACTGAGTATGGGAGTAAGAAATGAGATGCAAATAGAGAGGTGCAACAACTCTAAATACATCATAATAATGGTCCAGTTCAGGGGTTATTCATTTTGTATATGAACAAAATGCAAGGGTGAGACTTTAACAACATCTGAAATTTATTTTTATTGGCATCCCAGCCAGTATCTCAATCTCCCCACCATAAATAAATACAGGCAAAAGCATTAACCGTCAGCAGAGGGTGAAATTCCTCAATGCTACAGAGAGCATGAGTATAAAGAATTAAACATGATGTATGACATTCAACTTGGGGACAGAATTATCTTAATCTTTGAAAAAAAAAATCACTCACACTAATGATGAAAATCTGAAATATCAACCTTATGACACACTAGCAAATATGGAAATATATACAGCAATGACACACAGCTCGTGCATGTAGAATTGTAAATGCTTTTAAAGTCTGTTCTTATGAGCTGCAAATTGAACTATTGGAACAGTATTTCGCATTCACACAGGACATGTTCAAGTGCAGCAAAACCGGAACCACTGAACAATGCAAATCAAAGACTAAAGACAACTATCATAATTTTCATCAAAACAAGATCATACCAACAGTATCCTGAACATGAAAGCTGTTATGAAATGGCATCAATTTCATGACTAATTTTGGCATCAATTTGGCTGTTAAGTACTTCCACTGAAATCACAACCACATTCCATTCCATTTATAGCTAGTATGCAAATTTAAGATACTTATCAGAAATAAGAACTAATTTCAGAAAAGAATATCATATTTTAAATGCAGAATAGAGAATACAGGTTCAACTTGAGTCAACAAAGCACAACAATTTTGAGATAACACACTATGAAGACTTGATCTTAAGCAGTGGTCAATTTGTCAAAAACAAACAGTGGGGCCAGACAGCTAAAACTCAAAATTGTATAGTTCTTGCTTGGATCATCATCATTAGTGTGGATGATAGAGGGTTTTGACATTTAAACCAGCAATTTTGTTTGCAACATCATTCAAAAGCAACAATTCACTAATTTATGGTTTAATTAAAGCATCAGTAGTCATTTTACAAATAATAATCACATGATCATAAGACTAGCACACTGATAACATTAAACCCTCTTAAATTTCCACTCAGAGGCCCCCACTGCTCATCATGCATTGCTTGATAAGAAAATGAGACTAGCATTTGCAAATAACTGAGTATGGTCCAGAAATGAGATTCAAAGAGGAACAACCCATTCCAGACAGAGGGTCCAGTTCAGGGCAGTATTGCTAATTTTTGGTGTGGAATCTTCCCCCCACTGCCCAGATAGTTTGAGGTGGCTACTGACATCCCAGCCAGGAAGTCAATTTCCCCCCACTGTGATCAGTAAAATGCAATCAAACTGTCAGCAAAGGAGAAAATGTTTTTCAACAAAAACAATGAGTAAAAGAATGAAACTTGATATCCATGGTAACTGGGGACATTATTCTTAATCTTTGAAAAAATGTACCTGTATTTTTTGATTAAACCATTTAAACATCACATTCCATAGACAATAAAATTGACAGATTATTTTCCACTCACACAGCAACCTGGATCTTACCTAGCAGAACTATCATTAAAGTAGATCCAAGACGTTAGCAATGTGGATTATTAATTTTGGAGAACAACGTTATTTTGAAAGTTAACATGTACTTTTAATGTTACTATATTTACTCAGTAGAATTCAAAATCTGGTTTGCATCTTGTTAGCTTTTATTGGGTTTTCATCCATGAATATAAATGATACACTAGTTAATAATAAATAATAATAATTATGCATTTCCTAAAAAACCAGTTCTAATAGGTCAGGATATCAATTTTTTTTACAGTGACCCCTTCAAATCCATCTGCAAAAAACCAGGTGTCTTTCCACAGATCAGTTCAAAAATTTTGCAAAAGATTGGGAGCCAATTGAAAGGGTGTGTTTTAAGTCTGATCTGAAAATACCAATGAATTGAAGTTAGAAATCAACATTTTTTCATACAATTTCATCTCTTGGGTATGTGATACCTTGCTGCTATCAGATGCACCAACTGGCAAAAAACTGACATCATTGTTTAGCATTTTTATTGGCAACTCATCCATTAGTGTTAATGATAATTTGCTTGAATTTTGGCAGATTTTCAATTGCCAAAATATGCAGTTGCAAAAATTTTCATTTATGGTTTAAATAAATGGTGTGTGACAATTTATATAAGTAATATTAAAAGTTAGAACAGAGTACTGTGCATTAAACCATGCATTTCCGGTCCTATGGTAGATAATGCTCATCAGACAGGAAAACTGCAGCTCATCCATGTTACACCTCCCATTTAGCAAATGAGCACCCTGGTCCAGTTACTCACATTCAGAGGAATGACGTCTTCCAGCATTTGTATTCTTACAGTATTGCTAATTTTTTGTGTGTAAATTGTCTAGCAGATAGTTTTACCGGTAATTCAGCAGTTTACCAATTTGCTTACTCTCATCTGTAATCTGCAATCAAACTGTCAAAGCTTCCTTTGTTTTCAACTAAAACAATGCTCTCATTTAAAATCCATAGTCATCTTCAAATAATTATTCTTCTTTCACAACTTCTGCTATTTTTGACACATCCTGTATTTACACACATTTCATAATGAAAACACTAATAAAATAACACAGCATACTTCTTTCCACTCAGACATCAACCTGGATCTATACTAGTAACATCATGACAACACTATCATTAAATACCGGTAGGTTGTTTCTTCAATAAACTCTGGAGTACAATCTAACATAGTGCACCAAAACAACTTCTGTGAATAAATGCTCCTATTTCAAAGTAATTCTACAGCTAAATGGCAGTAACCATAACTCTCATAGCTCAAGGACTCTCAACTGTGGACCTCCATTCATCTTGCTCATCTGAGTCATCTCTGACTTGCTCCACACTTATGATTTTTCACTTTGCAAATTACTTAATATGCATTAATAATAATAATAATAATAATAATAATAACATAATAACAATAGTAACAATGGCAATAAAATAATAATAACAATAATAACAATGACAATAAAATAATAATAGATAATAATAATAAATAATAATTGATTGATAAATTAATAATAATAATAATAATAATAATAATAATAATAATCTGGCCTATTCACAAGGCAGCTGAGCTATGATAGCACATTCTTCTGTGCCACTAGGTGAACACCTGTTAAATTTTATTTTGAAGTAACTTTACTTGGGGCTTTTCAGTGCTTTTGTACGTTATATCTGACTTGTAAATATATTCAATGAGTACTGAAAATGTAGCAATACAATAATTTACTAATGTGAGTTAAAGACATCATTAAAACAGTCTGCATCCTGACAACCTGAAGGAAGCAATATTTAATTGTTTAGCTGCAGATCAACAGTAAATCAATTTTGCTATCTTAGTTCTCACCAGAAGCATTTTTTACACAGTGACAATCTTACCATAAATTCTCCTACTCAGGTCAAATCTCAACAACACTACCTGGACCTGCAACCCTGAATGACCATAAATTATGGACTTAACTGGACTGGTATGGTGCATCAGCTTATTCATGTGTATAAAGAGGTAGTCACCAATGGCTATCTTGTAATGACAATGAATTTTGTTGATCAAACTTAAAAATGATTGGTCAGGCGATTGGCACAAAAACTATACTAGAGTGTTTCTCTTACACATATCACTAATAGCAATGACTTGACAATGACAACAATTGAGAGTGCATTGCCAACAGAAGAAGAGACTGCTGACACAATGTCTCTCCTTGTCTTACAGGCTCCCTGACCACGCTAAGTAGAACTATAGAAATTTGACTGACTTGTTAACTTACTTAATTACCTCTCAACAACATAACCATCATCATGTAAAGATATTTTTAGTTGTTTAAATGAACCATGGCGCTTTAGTGACCACTCAAATAAGTGGCAATATTTATACGCACTCGATAATCAGAAGTGTAATCCATCATGTCACTGATGTGTTCAAGTGTTTTCCTCTAAGTTGCAAGCTTTGTACTCGAGGTCGCAAGAGATACACCAGTGGTGCCTCCAGTTAACTATCATGTGAGCCCACTACAAGCCTCAAACAAGCAGTCAATTAATTAACAATCATTGATTTCTTGAAGTATCTTATTTATTATTGAGCTCAGTGTATTGTCAAATGAATCGGGTAATGCCATCGCATTGTTCCATCCCTAGTTCACACTCACCATGCGGCTGTACAAGAATTGAAAGTAAAACAGCAGTCAACAAATTAAACAAAAATGTACCCAAACACACTGACAAAAGCAAACCCACTTTAACGGAAAACCAAAATGGAGACTTGTATTATTTATAAGATTAGTGTCTAGAACAGTGTTTCTGTGGTGATGCAAATACGAGTATATTTAATAGTAAAATATATCAGTCTCTGCACATTTACAGGCCAAAGGGTCTGATTTGGCCTGTGACATAATTACAGCCTGTTCACAAATGGCAATCTTACATCATTGAATACAATTAGTACAATACATCAAAATTCTATTTCTTTCATGTCGCCAATTTTGGCAATTAGATATTTTGGTCAAATTCCTGTTAAATGAAAATTTATTATCAGAATTGCTAAGTCACCAGTTGTAGCTCATATGTGGCAATGTGCTTAACCTATTTTGTGAAATAAACAAAGTGTTCTAAATAAATTCTTACAATTAAATATATTCAGATGAGGTGACTTTGTCACAAGCAAAATAGTAACAATAACCATATCTTGCTGCTGGGTCACAGGCTACCTGATTTGCACTCAAAGAGACAGAATAAGCAAGACCCCTCTACTTACTTATCTGTTTGCAAGAACACCACAGTGCCTCCTTGGGCTCACAACAGTAATTGAAACCTTGAAACTAAACTGTGGGGATGAAGGATGCCCGACAGCAGCAAACTACTTGACGAATGACCAGCAGTTGAACATAAGATGACCAGCAGATGAACATCTCCTCAGGACAGTGGCAGTCTTGATAATTCATACTGGTGCAAATCGCCGTTCTTGGCGGTTTACCGACTTCTTGCGCTTATTTCTTTACACTAATCGCATGGATTGTCGCCTAGCTGTCGTTTTCTAAGCGGTCAGCGATCATCTTTGCTGCGAACAAATCGTATTTATGTCGCCCGTGTCAGCATGGTCGGCCCGCCATTTTATCTTCTAAGCCACCAGCCCATCAACAGAGTCTACAGGCTATAAAGGGCAAAGATTGTTCCAGTTCACACACGGAATTCGATCTTCAGTCGGTTCCCATCAAGTTCGGCGATGGATTACTGTCTCGCAGATGACTGCCCTCAAGGATTCGCCGCCTCGTTTTCGCCACGCGGAGAATTTTTCTTAGTATCCATGTGGTCCTTCAACATCCTTTCTGCATTTTCGCTGACTCTTCGATGGAACGTCTTCTTGTGGAAGACCGCCTTCTGAAGGGTTCACTGTCCGATTTCGACAAGGTAGCGACCTCTTTTGTGCCATCTGAGCAGACGTTCCCTCAAGACTAACATCTTCTGTTCCATGTTGATTTGTCAGCGTTGTTGACACCTTTGCCTTTGGCCTTCACCATGCTATGGCACTATAGAAGTTGTCCAGTACCACAACCATAACGGTTCTGAGGCTGTGGTCTACAGACATCTTGAGGTACGAGAAACAACAGAAGGGGGTCCGAAAAAGTGAGCAGAGTTGCAGTGTTAACGTTACTCCAAATGTAAATAACAGCACAGAAAGAATTCACACATGTATGGATAGAGCAACAGTTGCACCATGGAAATTGGCTTCAGATTTTATCATTTTATGCAAATCAAGCCCAAGGCTTTAAAGTGACAAATCACTTGAAACATTACTTATTTATACCATCTGAAACATACATTTCACTGTTGACTGTTATCAACCACGCAACGCAGAGCGGTACATATCATTATGTAAAACGCGCTTAGCAATAAGCTTCATTATTAGGACGAAGTTGACCTGGGAAAAAGGAATATTTGACGTACATTAAATTAACCATACCATACTGTCATTTAAAAGTGACTTAGGATGCATTATTGCCTGTGTGAATGCCGCTAGGGGCGCTAATGAGGCTTGAACCTCGCTCCGTCAGCCTACTGCTCCAGCGCATAACCCACCCTGTCACCTTGCCACCTTCCGCCCCTCCCACCGATCGCCTGGGAATAGCCCATTGACACCAAAAAGAAGCGAAATTAAACAAAATAATCTGACGTTCTAGTCCAAGCGATCAGTCAAAATAAAAAAAAATTGTGGTGTCATAACCGTGTCAATCATGTCATATAATAAGAATACGCATACCTCCCGAGTAACAGAGTACGTGCTTCTAAGAAAATCGGATCACGCTCCGTTTAGATGGCGGCAGGCCGTTAACGACGGCGATCGGTCGTGTCCGTCATCTTTTCTCTTTACATTGTTCGCTCGGAACCAACGATTAAAGCTTTTTACGGGAGAAAATAAAGGATTATTAAATTCCGAAAAACAAATCTAAACTCCATTACGCCATTATGGCCGACGAAATAACGTGCATATCTCGCGACGAACGAAGGATGCAATTTAAACAAGTAAGTAATCGATCAATCCAGTATCTAAACTAATTGAACGCGTTGTATGATTGTATCCAGTTGAATAAATGCGCTCTTCTCACAGCACAATCTTTTA
Source organism: Metaphire vulgaris (assembly GCA_018105865.1). NCBI lineage: Eukaryota > Metazoa > Annelida > Clitellata > Crassiclitellata > Megascolecidae > Metaphire > Metaphire vulgaris. The sequence goes on from CM030853.1 coordinate 7,306,518, forward strand.
TTTTTAAACTTATTTATTTGCATCTAATTACGGTTGCAGTGGCAATTCTGTATCAAATTATTACTGCATAATCTGAATTTCAGTTGTCTTATATACTTATAACTTCTTTAATAATAATAATGTGATTTTAAGTGGTTTAGGAGGCTAAGTAAGTCTGTGTGAATATGACTACCTAATCAAAGTATATAGGCTAGACTTCTGTTATTATTATTATTATTATTATTATTATTATTATTATTATTATTATTATTATTATTATTATTATTATTATTATTATTATTGCTATTATTGCTATTATTATTATTATTATTTCTAGACAATTTCTCCAGCGCAGTAAATAAGGCTAAGACCTACGACAAAAGCACTTTGACATAATTCTATCAGTTAAATCCTATATTAAATAGGTGTGTTTTTAAGTTCCTAAGAAAGGATTCCGCAGAGACAGCTTAATTCCGACACAACGTCAGGTAACGAGTTCCAAAGTAACGGATTCCCTTTGGAAAATGACCTTTCTCCAAACTTGGAGGTCTTTGACGGAGGAGGGACAAGCAGTAGGACTCGACGACTCGACCGAAGCTTCCAGAGCTCGAATTTCTGGGAGGTTGGGGGGTTCAGCCCCCCTTTAAAATGGCAGACCCTCCCTAGAGAAATGCAAAAATGACAAAAGTGTGAATTCTTAAAACACCACGCTAGCCATGACCTCCATTTCATTTTCTCACAATTCGAGCACTGGAAGCTTCATTGTCGATTCATTTGACGTCGTTCGCTGCACCAGCGCACTCAGGTATTCTGGGCAGTGTGGGTCATAAAGGGCTCGGAAAGTGAGCCAACAACGCTTGTAAACAATACGCTGTTGAACGCGTAACCAGTGGAGGCGTTCTCTCAGCAGTGGCGTGATGTGGTCATTCCAGCGACAACCGAAGACCCCTTATACTTATACTAGGGGCCTACTATAGTAATTGCTACTGGCTACTAAAGTGTCTGTGTATGATGTGGAGAAGAAAATAAACTGATTCTGATTCTGATTCTGAAACTATCTACATATAAAAATTTCATGCAACTGAAACTGCTCTCCTGGCTGTTCACGATTTATATTGTCTGCTATGAATAATGGCAATGTCTTCTTCTTTTCTTCTTTCTTCTTCCATACTAAAATCATTACATTGGCTTAAAATAACTGAACGTATTCAATATAAGATAATAACACATATATATATAGCTAGCTCACTTCAATCATCAAAACCTGTCTACAGTACCTTAGATCACTATTAACCCCTCAGCATCCTCGACCCACACGTTCATCATCTTACCTCACTCTGTCACGCCCACTCAATTAGTCATCCGTGAAAATTTGCAACCGTGCCTTCTCATACGCTGCACCTGAACTTTGGAACTCGATCCCAGCCTGACAGCTTCCCTCCGCAGACTTGGGCACTTTCAAACAATAAAATCCGAATCCGCATTTCCTATAATTCCTGCATTATCTCCTCAAGTCTTCAGGTCTAAGCTTAATTAAATCCTTCCTTTTTCTAAAATCATATCCTCCATAGCTGTAATTAACAGCCTAGCCACACTGCCCCTTGGATGTTGACTATTGCCTGGCTGATAATATACCTTCCCCATAACTATTTTAAGAGAGGCTGAGCGCCCAAGAATAAGCAGCTACTGTTGTGCTGCTTTCCAAGGCGCTATAGAAATCCACGAGATTTTACTTTACTTTACTTTACTTTAGATGACCTGTATCACTACGTTGGCGACCGTGGACCTCCACGCTTTCCTGTTGTTTGTAGATTGTATTAGGTCCACTGCTGATGTTATATCTTTCATGTCACATAGCAAACTTTTGATAAAAGTAATTCTTTACTTCCCTCTTGCTCTTTCCCCTCCACTTTTCTAGTTATGACGAGGTTTTCTAGCCCTGTTTTCCTCATTGAGTCCGAAGAATTCGAGTTGTCTTTTCCCAGTGGCGCAGCGAGAGGGTGTACTCTTGGTCGGTTAAAGGTTCTATTCTATCAACAAGTCGCAAACAGAGCCTGCATTGATTCTACCAGAAATATGGTCCCACACAGTCCAGACCTGAACCCTGTGGGCTACAAAGTTTGGGGATGAATGCAGCAGTGGGTCTACCGTACCAAAGTTTGCAGCGTTAGTGAACCGAAGGAGCGACTGATCACCGTCTGGAACGAGTTGGGGCAAAGCGTCATCGATGATGCTATTGATGAATGGCGCAAATGTCTGCGTGCAATTTGTTCGCGAAAGAGGAGGACACCTCGAACATTTACTTTGAGCTTTGAGCTTTGATTTATTTTAATGTTGCTTTAATTCATTTTGTGAACATTTTGGGAACAATTAAGAACATTATATGTGTTTACATGACATTTTCCGCTATTTATAACCCCTTGTTTTAGTTTTAGGCCTACTAGCTAGGCAGGGCTGCTATACACGTTATAATTGGTGTCGTAAACATATGCAGTATCATAGTGCTATGCAGTAGGCTTATATAACATTGTCTACCATTCATTTCTGAATCAAATAGTGAAAACATTTTGAAAATCGGTTCACATTTATCAAAGTTACGAACAAATATACAGTGGCATATTTTTGTTGGCTCACAGTGTATATATGTAAAGTATATACACCATGTCCATTAAAAATACTAAGCCAATGCATTTATCATCGCAGCCTTGCTAATACTGAACCGATTTCAACAGTTTTTTTATAGTTCTTAAATCAGGATACAACTACCTAAGTCAGATCTAAGCCAAGACGGCGCCCGGGGCAGTTAACAGTTTGCCCCCGCCAGTAGGTTCCCTAGTTACGGTTCTGCCGTTTTTATCGAAGTTCTGCTGTAGTCAGATAGCGGTCAGATTTTCAGGTCAGTACTGGGATAGGGTCTACATACTTAGGCCTACTATTTACGAAATGGTTCTTTGGTTGCTGTAAGGAATGATGACGTAGTTTCCTGTTATCGGAAGATAGACTTATCAAAAACACGAAAAATAATTCAGCTGGCATTAACGGTCAGCGGTCTATAGGAACCCGGATTAGTTCTAAATGTAGATCGATCGTGCAGTCAGCACAGGAAATAATGCTGCCTCTTTCGTCTTGCTTCTTGCTCTCAACTCCACAGTAAGCGATTCGTGTTTATGGGAGAGTTCTAAAATCTATCCGTGCCTGCGTAAAAATCTCTAAGCTTAGTTGACACACAAGTGACACAACACACAACACACAACACACACACACATACATATATATAATATTGATTATAAGTCAAATTCTTGTGGTCGGTCATTCTGCAAAATTTCTTCCAGTAATTGGGACCCTGCCAAAGATTCTAAGTGAATCAGCAGAAAAAGAATATAAGGTAATAATTCATTATTTTATATAGTGCAATATATTAAATATAATGTGGAATGAATCGATGATTTATTATATAAAAGCTTATATATATAAGTATGTATATTATATATGTATCAGACATGGGTCAATTACGTTTTAAGCAATTACAATTACATTACAATTATACGGATTTTTGTCAATTACAATTACAATTACAATTACAGCCAATTACATCGGGGCCAATTACAATTACAATTACAAACGTCTCAATTACAATTACAATTACTTTTCATTCCTCTTTCTGCTTCTTTAAAAACTTAAGTGTCTAAAATAATTAACATAAATTTTTTCAACAAATTCATATGCATGGCCTATTTAAAATATAGTTTCACAAACCTGCAAATTAGCCTTTTTCGAGCATGACACTAATCGCCACAAAACCGGCACTTCACTTTAACATTTGCATTGAAACAGCATTATTTCATCAGACTTTTCTAAATAATTCCATATTTTGATCTACGCTCATCTTTACTGGTATTAAAGTTTTAGTCACAAAAAGTGCAGCCGCAGAACACAGGAAGTAGACAAATGATAAGCTGGTTCCCTTCCAATTTGAAAGGCAGTAAAAGTAAAGAGTAAATGTTTGCATGGCAACTGACCAGAGCAATGAGTCCATTAACCAATAACCGTTGTGCGATTCACTAACCATCCACTGTATTCACTGCGATACATTCATAGACTGACAAGACTTCGGCTCATACAAGCTAAGATGCTATTAGAACTTATAAAACTCACATTCCTGTAATTGGGTAAATCAATTACAATAGCTCAATTACAATTACAATTACACACTTGACAATTACAATTACAATTACATGTAATTGAGCTTTCCACAGATCAATTACAATTACAATTACATTGACAAAATGTAATTAATTACAATTGAATTACAATTATAATTGTAATTGACCCATGTCTGATATGTATTATTATGTATATATGTATATGTATATTATATACATATATGTATGTATATTCAAATTTAGGATCTGTCTTCTTTATAATTTCATGTAAGTTTAATATATTAAATTAGTAGTTATCTTCCTGTGTTTATATCTATTTGTGCGTGCACGAAGACTCGAAGAGTCTTGCTCCGCTTGCACAATACTGACCCGATTGGCACACGATGTGTCGTAGGCCTACATCGACGTTTCAGACAGCGGGCCTGGTTTCCAACTACCGTTTCTTACTTTATCGTGTAGGCGTTGCCAGAGGTTTAGGCGGTGCTGTTGTTATTCACATTGACCGGAAGACAATTATAGGACGGTGACAGCTTCAGCGATTGTTGCGGTGTGCGTCCGAGCGTCGTCGTCGTTGTTTGGATGTTGCGCTAAATTTCTTGCGGCTGCCAAAGTGTATGACGATGGAAATTTGAGTTCATGACGAAAACAGCTATCTCAGCGGATTTAGACGAAACGACGAACACAGAATGGATGGAAAGGATCTGGTAATAAAATAATTATAATTAAATATCGTGCGCAAGTATTTACGACTAGAAAGACAGACAGACAGACAGACAGACAGACAGACAGACAGAGATAGAGACAGTGAGAGACAGAGACAAACACAGGCAGACAGACAGCGATACAGAAAGACAGAGAGAAGACACAGACAGAGAGACATACACGGATGTTAGTCCTTGGTCCTGACCTTAAGGACTCATTGGGGCCAGGGCGTAGCCAGAATTTGATTTGGGAGGGTATAAATATTTTGGGTGGGTATAAATCTTAACTATAAACCACATATAATCACATGTAGGCCTAACTCGCATAAAAACTTTAAGGTAGACTGATTTTGGGAGGGTATATATACCGATATAACCCCCACCCCGTCGCTACGCCCCTGCTTAGGGACAAGTTAGGCCTACAAGTCCTTGGTCCTGGTTCTGGCCTTGAGGGTTGAGTGAACTTGAGTCCTTGTTGACATCCATGGAGACAGGGATAGACAAAGCGGTAAGAATCATGGATGCAGACTGCAGAGCTAGAAAGCGATTATTCATTCTAGAAAATAAATCTGTGATAGGCCTAGTTGTAATTTATTACATTAATTACTATGCAACTGACGATCTGCGGAGCTACGAGGGTGCAAGGGCTCGTGCCCCAAACCCACCACTAAAATTAGGCTTACTAATTTCTCATCGTGGTGAAAATCCGAAAAGTTGAACAGGCCTAAATAAATAATCCATTATCGTTTTTCTTCCCTTTTCATAATTAATACTCACAACATGCAACAATCCACATGGAAGGGCCAGACAAGATAGAACGGGGACTGAAAACCCAAGTTTCCCCTCCAAATGAATTCTTAAATTCGCCTCTGCTACTGAAACTCTCAGGAAATTGGACATTTTCTCTCGTTGAGAGATTTATTCCATTAAAAGAAGCTGTTCCTCTTTGCTGTTTAACAATCGGGGTTGGAAATGTGTTTTAAAACCTATGCTTTTAGATTTATTTTTAAATCCTAAAACCGAAAAAAGTCCAGATTCATGAGTTTTAGATTTTTTAAAAACTTTTTGATTTAGAAGACGAAGAGTGAAAAACTCATCTTTAACCTATTTCAACTTTTTTAATTCTCCGCAAACAGCAGAACACCTACGTGACAAGAACGTAGAGAAGGGCTTATGGGTGTTGGCATAACCTTAAAAATTAAAAAAAAACTAAAAACCTTTAAAAACCTAAAAATCTACATGTTGTTTCTAAAAATCCAGGTCTCTGTCTTTCCAGTCCTGGCAGCAATTCACTGCTAGCATCATGTGCACAGTCTCGATTCTAAAATAAACTACATAGATATTAGATACCCGATGATTGATTAGGCCTACAGCTATACGCTCAACCCTGAACTGTTCACTCAATAAAAGATTAAATCGATGATTCGCGGGAGCTGTCTCTAAGGACATAATTTGGAGGAGGGGGAGAACTGATAGCACGGCCATTCGAACCATACAAAGTGCTTTTCATAAAACAAAAGTAAAGTTGAACGCCAACTAATGCCTGGTCACGTTATCACGTGAATATGCATTATTTCGTATATATATATATATATATATCTCTTTGTCACCGTCCTTGAAGCCAAGCACGTTACAGCGGAAGACTCATGTGCTCTGTCGCGACCTTAATGGTGGCATTGATGCTGTTGACAATAACAGATAATTAGTATAATAAACAATCGATGACGAATGATTAGACCTATAACCTTCATAGAGACATCCTAACAATAAGCGACTTTCTAACTGGATATTTGTTTTCAAGATCGCGTTATAACGTCTGAAGCGAATTCCATTATTGGAATTCCATTTGGATTTTGGAACAGCAATTTTCTCTACAAGGAACTTTCGGTGACCAAGCAATCATGCGCTACCATCCCATCCTAATTCTGGGGTATATACAGGATGGGCCAATAAAATCGATATCCGCTATTGTATTTCATTGTAAATATTTTGCTGCCCCTAGCCTGGTTTTCGCTATAGGTAACGGCGCTGCGCTTTGGAATTCTACGGAGAAACTTGAATGGATGCATGCGTGCTATAATATTCTGCAGAAGTACAACAGATTTCATGCATTTTGAGCCAGATGTTGTGAAAATATGTGCAACGAAACAGGATGGTACCGGTTTTATTGGACCAACCGGTATCGCTAGACTATTTAATACTGTGTTTTGTCTATCATCTTCCGATTAAGTCGCTTTTTGCCAACGGATAAGAACAACTTCGAATGGCATCTGTGTTCTGCAATCCCCGACAGACGCTTACGGACCCATGGACCGTATAGAGGCCAGCCGAGCCTGCTGACTCCGACTTCCCCGTCTCTGTTGACTCGAACGAAATGGATCCTCCAGATTCCGCCACATCATACCAGTGGCGTCTCCAGGAGTTGGCAAATGGGGGTAGGGCGCGATTTGCGAGGGGAAGGGGGGAATCTTCCCCCACTGCCAAACTGCATCCCCCTACTGCTACATCTCCCACCACTACATCCACCATTGCTACATTTTCCAACAACTACATCCCCCCAAGCTCGACATATCCCCCCCACTGCTCCAGGTCACAAATCGCACCCTGAATGGGGGGCGTTGAGGTGGCAACTTCTAATCGTGGGGCCAACCATTTGCTGTTAGGTGTGTAGTATTAAGTATAGGGTCCCAACAGGGGGGCCAATCTGGGGCCAATGGGGGGGCCAGGTGTTCAATAGGGAGGCACGGGCCCCCCGGGCCCTCATGTGGAGCCGCCACTGCATCATACTCTTCATCTCGTATACCTCAGTTTCAACGGCTACGTCGAAAATCTTCCACGTGTGAAAGCCACGCCGTAGGCCTATAGCTAATGGCGCATTTCGCACTTGAGTTTCACACGTTTGTTTCGCTTAAGTGAGTTCCTGCCGCTGGGCAGATGCGAACACGACGATGACGATGGAAATCTCCTGCCGTGTCATTAGTCTAAAGGTAACACTCCATGCGCCCCAGCTGCACGTAATCAGCAAAGCACTGAATGGACGTCGATTGCGTCTAGTCGCTAATTGCTCTTCAATCATTATTCGCTCAGCGTGGTGTTTGTGTGTGTGTGTGTGTGTATGTGTGTGTGGGAGGGGGGTGTTCGATTTTCGCAAATACGAGTTGAGCTTCTGAGCCCTGTTATTTCCAGGCAAAAATTTATTTTCAACAACGGCCAGTGAAATAAATCGGTTGGCCAACGAACAAATTGTTTGACTACCAGAGCACAACTCAGCCAATTGGGAATCAATCCGTAGAAAATTGGATAAATTGAAATTATTTATCACTATCGTCCAAATGCCTACAATATATATATATATATATATATATATATATATATATATATATATATACAGGGTGTCTATGAAAAAACCCCAGCAGGAAAACTTTGATTTCTTAAAAGTTCCTAAATATATTTCTATCACAATTTCCACACTTTTACAACACATATTTCCCCACCTGTCTGCCTATTTTCATCTCATTTGCATGTAAGGTGGCCATTTTGTGAGATATCAAAGTCAAACTTCGATTTTTACTACTCAGTTGCAGCATGACAGGCCTAAATATCTATAGCTTCACATAAATTTGGCTTCATGTCAATTTTGGTGGTATTAGTAGCAGTTGTTGTTGTTGTTCCAGTAGTAGTAGTAAAGTTTAAATCGAATGCAATTTTGTAAACATGTTTTTAAACTCACAGAATTCGACATAACAATAAAAGTTTGATTTAAACTTTCAAAATGGGTAAAATATCGAATGAAGATAAGATGCGAATTCAGACATTGCGGGAGCTTGGCTTTGGATACCGAACAATTTTTGCAACTAAGGTTAGGGTTAGGGTTAGCGTTTGAGATTATGTCCGATAACCATCTTGAACAATTGTGGTTTAAGTTGAAATTTCTAGACAATCAATAAAATTTTGTCTGTTGATTCGTAAAAATCGAATTTTGACTTTGATATCTCACAAAATGGCCACCTTACATGCAAATGAGATGAAATTTGGCAGAAAGGTGGGGAAATATGTGCTGCACAAGTGTGGCAATTTTAATAAAAATATATTTATGAACTTTTAAGAAATCAAAGTTTTCCTGCTGGGGTTTTTTTTCGTAGACACCCTGTATATATATATATATATATATATATATAATAGTTTACTATAAAACACTCATAGTACAAACTATAGGCCTATATATACACAGATCATCATCATCATCGTCGTCGTCGTCATCATCATCTTGCTCTCTGCCAACTCTTTAGCGGCAAAACTTAGACACAAAATGTTTCCAAGAAGTTCTATCTTCTGTTAATCGTCTTCCTTTTACGATTGAAATTCCTTTCATGTTCATATCTTCTCTGATGTTGTCCATCCACTTTCCCGTGTCTTCCTCTTCCGTTAGTTTCTTCCATCTGAACGCAGAATGCTTTGATTGGTAGTCTCCTTTCATCCATTTTTTATATGTCCATACGAGTTGAGTCTTTTCATTCTAATTTTGTCGATATTGTTGTATATTCTTTTGGTTGAGACGTTGTCTAATGTCTTCGTTTCGTATCTTTTGTAGCCGGGTTACTCCAAGGATTCTCCGTAAGCAGGTAATTTCGGCCACCGGTATAGCCTTGATTCACCTGTCTCTTTATGCTTCATGTTTCTGCTCTGTATATTATTTCAGCGACTACTACGGTGTTGTAGGCCTTTATATACCGTGACTTTCGCAGTGGCGTAGCCAAGGATGGGTTTTGGGAGTCAAACCCCTTGGCTGCCGAGAACAAAATATTTTTAATGAGTTTCTATGCATTTTTAATTTTTTGACGCGATTTTTGGGGCCAGACTCCCCCTTGGCTATAGAATGTAACACGGCTGAAGAGGCGAGGACCTTTTTTGCTTGTCAGGAAAAAATTGGGATGATGAGGTTTTTTTGCTTGTCAAGATTTTTCAAAAGTTGGTCACGGTCAAAAGCAAAAACCAAACCCCCTTTCTGGAAATCCTGGCTACGCCACTGGAATTTCGTGTTTATGTTTATGTCCTTGCTGCTCCAGATTTTTCGTTATCTTCTCGTCGTTTGCAATCCTTTGGCGATTTTCTGTTAAAATCCCCTTGATAACTCCCATTACTGACAATTTCTTCTTCAACACAGATGAAACTTTCGACTTGTTGAATTGTTGAATTATCTAATGATAGGTTTATATATATATATATATATATATATATATATATATATATATATATATATATATATATATATATATATACATCTAGAAAGATGCTCCTTCGCTCGCGGTGCAGGATAATACTAAAACCCAATCATTGAATTCATGCTGAACAACGTTTCAATCATGTACATACGGGTTTAGCCAAGCTCTGCGCCACGTAATTTGTTTAAACGTTAAAATCACGCAACTGTGGCCATTTCCGCTGAACTTTGGTGGGGGGATTTTTTGTGTACGTTAAAATTTCTTTGCAACTTGGTGAGGCTGCGAACAATTGTTACCAAGCAACGATCGTCTTCGAACATCGTCCACCAACGCATCGCGACGTAAGGACTAAACGGTCTAAACCGTCCCAATAGTCAACCAATCAGAAAAAGGTAACAGACAGAGAGACATACAGATAAGGATTTTAATATTATATATATATATCTTTAATACATCAGTTGGGGCTCGTGTCTAGAGCCCTAATAGTAGTTTACGACTATGATTGCACATGCGGTTTAACCAAATAAGACATTCATTTGTTTAAAAATTCAAGCATCATATAACAGTGGCGGTCCCAAGAACTTTTGGTGGGGAATGCGCAATTAATTTCTAAGAAGTTGGTGGGGGTGAATTTATCCCCAACGTGGAACCGCCCCCTGATCACAAATCAAGCATTACAAATTTGCAAAGGGGTTATGATTTTCATGCCTTTAGAGTTTCTCTTCAATCCTTACTATGTGCTCATTCGATCCAGGTCAGTTACGCTTCCTCCAAGAAGATGACTCTTAATGCGTATCATCATGTCAAGATGGTATTCCTCTAATTCACTGTTTCCCAAATTGTGGGTAGCAACCCAAAAGTGGGTCGCAGGGCTCAGTCTGGTGAGTCGCGGGGTAGCGTGAAATTCTCAAATGTCATTTTTCTAACTAATACCAGAGTGTCACAAGCCTTGAAAGTTGCAAGTAGGCTTAGGTTTTAAGAAATTTATTTGTCTGCAATCCTCCATATACATCATATATTAAACTGATTAGTGTTTTATTCAATTTTAGTTGAGATAAGTTTGCAGGGTCACGGCCTGTTACAAAGCCGCTGACGTGAGTCGCACAGTTCCAAAAGGTTTGGGAAACCTTGGTCAGTAGTACTTTTTAAAATTCAATACTAGAGAGATGCTCGCTTCGCTCGCGTGCAGCAATCAGAACGCTTGAACGCTTGAAGGTAACCTTCAAGCGAAGCGAGGCAACGAATATTCCAGAACGACCAATCAGAACGCTCACCCAGCCAACCAATCAGAACGCTTGGAGGTAACCAATGAGAACATCACACAGCCAAGCAATCACTGCCAATCAGAACGCTCACACGGCCAAGCAATCAGAACGCTTGAAGGTAACCAATCAGAACGCTTGAAGGTAACAGACATACAGAGGAAGAATTTTAATATTATAGATTGTTTCGTAATAACGCAAGGAAAACGTATTGCGATAATTTTGCTTTGAAACTCCACTAACAATAGGGACGGTCCTTCATATATCTAGCGGTTAAGCGAATTTGCCGTACTCATAGGAATTTTAGGACGCGTAATAAAGGTATGCTACTGGCGAAATTTTTAAAGAGATAATTTTCAAAAAATTTAATATCCATTTCTCTCCTTTGTCTAATTTGCCAAAATGTGAATAATTCTGCCTTATATATTTGCTATATTTTCATTCGAATTGAATCAGAACTTTGGTTTTACCATTCATTCAAAACTCAGAAGATTCCTTTCAACCAACGTTCGCCAGATGGCTTAATGCCTTTTTTTATATGATATTACATGTTATTATTAGGGTCGCGACACGTTACAAAACCACTGAACTGGTCCGCTGTTCCAAAATGTTTGGAAAACTTCACCCTCTAATTCAGTGTCTCGCAAACTTTTTACCTCGCGGCACACTAAACAGAACAAATTTTTTCACGGCACATTCTTCATAAAATTACAAAACCAACCAACAATTTATTAAATTGAGTGTTCTTTATTAAGGAACTGCCGGGTCTGCAGTCACATATAATGATATGTAGATGTAACAAACGCGAAAGTAACGTTCATAGACTGTAGATTCTCGCCGTTGTTTTCCTTAGTGTTTTTTTTCACCTTGCATTTTCTCAGATCTTGCCAAAAATTTATCCATTTCAAATTTCATAGGGCTAAATCTCGGTAAAGCATCAAACTCAACTGTTACTATACTTATAGTTACCCTACTATTGCAACATCTCAACACATGCAATGTAATAATTTCAAAACGGTAATTGGGTCAAATGTATCCTTGCGCGCTCAGACGCTGTTGTTTTTACATTGTAAAGGTCGCAAGGACGGTGACGTCAACGAAAGACGTTAATTTCTGGCAGTTGTATCGTTGCGCGCGCAACGTTATATAAAAAAATGGATGTCCGATATATTGTATTGTAGGCTGTACCGCAGGCTGGTGTGAGGTTCTATATATGACGCCATTTTTACACTTGCTCATCCGGCAAAATTTTAGGAAGGGAACAAAAAAATTAAAATAATAGTAAAATTCTGAAATTCTTTCACGGCACAGCTGGAATCTCTTAAATGAGACACTGCTCTAATTGATTCCTTCTCTTGTTCTTCGACATATTCATTTGGCTAAATTGCGGTTCACAGTTTGCGCTGAATGTCAGACATGTTCCTCCTATAATATCCATTCGATTTGTTAGATTTTGAAACTGCTCACAGTCGAAAGCAATCATGAACTCTTAAATGAAGTCACTGTTCGTCTTCTTTTCAAACATAGGCGTAAGCTTTAGGCCTCTAGGCTCAAGTCCCCCATTTTTAGAGGCTACCATAGGGAATGGTGACGGTACAGGGCTCGGCTCTCCACTTTTTCTTTCACGTTTACGTCAATGATTTCAAGTCTCTATTTTAAGACATTTCTATCGCTGGCTTTCTGTTCAGGGCGGCGTTGGGAGTGGGTGGGTCCGCGGGTCTAGACCCGCCCAGACTCGGGCAGGGGCACCAGAGCAAATCAATCGTGCAAATCCGCATGGAAATTTTGTTTTTTTGGGGGGAGGGGTAGTCCGAGCCCAGTGTTTAATCTAGACTCCTGGACTTCGGGGGAAAACTGAAAAAGCCGGGGAAAACTGACAAAGCCGGGGGGAATTTTGCTAGGGGCCGCTGTTAGTCCATGTAGTATTCCAAAATTTCCGGGAGAATTTAGAATTTCCGGGAGGGAAAGGGCAATTCCCCCCGGAAACGGCCTAGATTAAACACTTTCTGTACAAGCAAACAAATACTCGACCAGATCCTCGTCTGCAATAGTTCTCTCCATCCCCCATACTCGGACAGTTCTTGGTTCTCGTGCTTTCTCAGTGGCTGCCCCAAAACTCTGGAACTCATTGCCTCGGCATGTTCGCATTGCAAATTTATTACAAATTTTTAGAGCAAGATTAAAAACCCATCTTTTTGACCGGGCCTATCCACCATAGACTGTCACCCGTTTGTCCGGCCGGATATCCTGGATTTGACCTGGATCTTTAGTGATTTGGATTTGGTGTGCCATCGGTTGATTCCCCTGTGCATTATGAAAGTGGCGCTATAGAAGTTTAAGATTAGATTAGATTAGACTGTCCGAGCCGGGTCATGGTTGTGTAGATTGCATTAGACCCACCCAGTCAAAGAAACCCAGCGCCGCCCCTGTTTCTGTTCTTTTAATATTATCGACATTTGGAACCCGGAGGCTTTGGACAAATCATTAAATAAAAGACCTTTTTCCCATCAGTCTAGACCAGAAGTTAGTAATTGTATGGAGCCGTTACAAGTTCACAACAAAGCGCGAATCTTTATCAGTAAGTACGTGTATGATATGAAAGCAATGGAAACAATTTCAAAATTTTGTGCACTCCATGTTTTCCTCTGTTCACTTGCCGTGCGACCTCTATCGGCGCGCACACCTTAGAGGGAACATTGGAACAGGATAGTACGCATACGTGTTGTACTTGGAGGTAACATTTTTGCACTGAAACTCTTAGAACCAAAAGCATGCCGACAGGGCCTCCGAGAGCGGGGTCAGGGGGGCAAATGCACAGGGGCCCGGCGGTCTGGAGGGGGCCCGGGCCGATGATGAATATGCGTAATTAACAATAATAACAATAAAGAAAGAGGGCCCGGCGAGTAAAAGGGGGCCCGGACCTGAGGACATCAAAAGCATCAAAATGAACAGTGTGAACAGGGGCGTCATTTGGAGAGGAGCAGGCGACCCCAGGAAAATGAAGAAATAATGTATTAAGTAAATAAATACTGTAAATTTGAAATGTGCAAAAAAATCGCAAAAATTGTCCAAAACTTGCCAAAAAATGTCAAAAATTTTCAAATTTGACAAAATTGGTCCAAAAATTGCTCAAAGTTTGCCCATAATATGCCAACATTTGGCCAAATTTGATCAAAAAATTATCTCGCCCCGAAGAAAAGTGTTAAATGACGCTACTTAGGGTGAAAAAGAGCGACAAGAAAAAAGGTCATCACTAGTTTTCGAGAGTTGCAGCATGACATCGTGTCGGTTAATTTGGGTTAAGCCAATGGCAAGCAAAAAAGGGTCGTCAGCAATTTTTTAATTTGTTTCGGGGCCCACCGGCCATTCTGCACAGGGGCCCGGAATTTCTCTCGGCGGGCCTGCGTGCCGCACAGTCTTGGCTCAGCTGCCACGCCAGTGCTGCATATGTCTTTGTCAATCTCGAGTTATTTTCTGTTGGGGGGGGGGCTTCCGTGTGCGCAAGGAAACGCCACGCTCCATGCCCATTTGCCACCACGACCCTGCAATCAGATTTTTATAGCGCCGTTTTTTATGTGCTGGTTAATTCTCTTCGTCGAGTAGTTTCCGGGGGAATTTATTGACTGAAATGGCGATGACTTGAAGGACAATTCTCTTTTAGGAACGTTGCAAAAGTACTCGCGATTTAAACAAGTTGAAACGCGCCTTCATTTATCCAGTGCATGGCGTAGCCAGGATTTCGGAATATGGGGCGGGCTCATAGTAGAATTTTAGCACAAGTCCCACAATCGGTCCCAGCCTGAATAGGAGGGCCCCCAGTGACTACGCCAACAGTGGCGGTTCCAGGATTTCTTGGTGGGAGGATGAAATGAATTAATAGGAAGTTGGTGGTGGGGATAAAAGAGAGAGAAAATCAATAAACTTTGCAGAAAAAGAAAAAAGGTTTGACAAGCAAAAACGGCAATTTTCCCGAAGTTTACTAGACTTTTCTCGAAAGTAGGTTGACAAGTCAAAAAGGTCGTCACCCGCAGTTTATCCCGTCATTTTATTTGACTTTTACCCAAAAATAATATTTTGACAAGCAAAAAAGTCCGGTGGGATGCATCCCCACTCATCCCCCACGTGGAACCGCCACTGCGTAGGCCAATGCATTTTTTGGTTTCCGCTGTGTCGATTCCGAAGAGATAAAAAACACAAACGGTGTGCTGGGATCAATTCCCGTGCGTTCAATTCCCGCCTTCATCAGCGCGTGCACTTGTTCCATCGGGAGCCATATAGATACGAGTGCGCACGACTGACGTTGCGATGAACGCGCATTGTTTGGGTGTCTTGGAGTGAGTCGGCGCCGTTAATAATTATTATTATAACAACGGAGCCGTGGAGCTGCAACCTTCACAGCAGGCAGTTGAGTGCCAAACGTTACTCTTCGGTCGTAAAAGGCAACGGAGAAAACTGTCTGTAGAGCTCATTGTATTAGCAGATCCACTCCCTTCAGGTATTTGCATTTAGGGGCCGTCCATAAAGTACGTCACAAAGGGGCCTAGGAAAGCGTGACAGTTTGTGACAGGGGAGGTGTAAAGATCAGTGTGACGTCACACTTTCAGTATAAATAAAACCTTAAATATACATTATTATTATTATTATTATTATTATTATTATTATTATTATTATTATTATTATTATTATTATTATTATTATCGTCGACAATTTATGAAGCGCAGTAACATAGCCATAAGCCAAAGCCAAAAGCGCTGTACAGTCAACAGTATGTAATGCCATGATAGGGGGTAGAGAAAAAAACGTTTGTAATTGCTCATTAACATTTTTTTGCCTGAGATACATTCAATTTTATTTTACATTAAATTTTATTTTGCATTAACTTTTATTATTTTTATTCCTCATCGTTGTCGGAAGCTAAATATTTGTTTCGCTGCAGACAATTGAACGAGAAACTCGAATATATTAACTAGAAAACCTGCGTGACGTAATTTATGGACGACGCTTTAAAGGGAGACCGAGATTTGTGACAGTTAATTTTTACAGAGGATGGGGTCAAGGATGGACAAAACATGCGTGACGTACTGTACTTTATGGAAGGCTCCTTAAATATTATTAGAACCAAGTCGCTTTTGCGTGAGTAACAGTCGGCGGAATTAGCATTGAATGCATTCTAGAGAAAGATATTTCTCTGGACCACGAGTGGGCGTATCTGTCTCCATCCAGCTCCCATCGGACACCGTCCATGTAGGCATACAGTATGGCATGGTCGTCCATCCTGAGCCTAGAAGCCTAATGGAAGTTTACGCCTATGAGAACCACGCAGTTTTCAGTCGAGTAGGGTAGACGGTGAGTTCCGGCGTATGTTACATTACTCGTCGACATGTAGAGTAAACGATGTACGCAGTGCACTGATCTAGGAGTGCAGGAGTTGTTCTCTGATCGCGATCACTGAACCTGCTAAAGAGAGTTCGTCCGAAATCATTCGTTTTCAATCGAGCGTCTTTAGTCTTAACGCTCAGTTGATGTTACGTGATCTGTTTCTTGCGTTCGGCGATTGATTTCTGGCCGCTTCTCCGTCTTTTAAAAGCACGTAACCTAAGGATAATTTCAACGCTCAGCACCCAATGTTCATCAGAATTTAATGCGAATAACCTAGAAAGATGAAAGAGGCAGACAGAAAAAATTCCCTAAGATATTTGTCTGATCGAGGCCTCAGTCTTTGTCTCTTAACAGCGCTGTTCTTCGAGAGTCGTTATTCAGAACATAAAACGATCCATTTGTCAAAATGATCGTTGTTCGTTTCAAGTCGTTTTAAGATCAGCCGTCGGACACATATACTGTACACCGTAGAGTGAGTGCTATAGAAGAACCGAATGCTGAAGCAGATTGCGTGGGAAAATTGTACTGGAAGCAGTTAGGACAGATGAAAGAGGGAGTGAGGGAGAGAGATACAGAGACAGAGACACACAAAGACAGGCAGACAGACAGAGACAGAGACAGACAGAAGCACACAGAGAAAAACAGAAAGAGACACACACAGAGAGAGACACAGACAGACAGAGACAGAGGAAGAGAGAGAGAGAGAGAGAGAGAGAAACAGACAGAGAAACAGATAGAGAAACAGACAGAGAAATAGAGAGAGACAGACAGACAGAGACAGACAGAGACAGAGAAACAGATAAAGAAACAGAAAGAGAAATAGAGAGAGACAGACAGCGACAGAGAGAGAGAGAGAGAGAGAGAGAGAGAGAGAGACAGATAGAGAACCAGAGAGAGAAATAGAGACAGAGACAGACCGAGAGACATAGAGAAAGTGTTCTTTGATATTTGTTAATCGCTTCTGCACTGACCGGCGCTTGCTGAATCTATCTCTGCATCCAAACTGATCTCTATAATCATAATCATAATCAGACATTGGACTTTATCCCACGCTGAGCTATATAGGCTGAGCAGAAGCTACTGCAATGCAAATTCAGTTAATTCACCCCCCTCCCAGCATCGTCGTCGTCAGTGGTTTTCTTCCGAAACCTTCAGACACCCAGATAAACCCGCTCGTTTCACACCTTAGTTTTCTTGTAATAGATGCAAGCTGATAAGTTCCAAATTTTTCTCGACCCGCAGCGCGACGATTTGGAGCCAAATATCGCAGACGCTCACTTCAATAAATCGTTCAATCAATCAATAAACTTCTATGGCGCCACAGTTATTATGCCCAGGGCATCAGCCAATGGCACAACAAATCATTAATGAGGGCAGATAGGGATTGGCATACTTCATCAGTTAATGTCACTCATGTTGCTAAAAATCAGTGCCACTTTCAGAGGCGGCTCCACCCGGTGGGGCCCGTGCCCCCATTGAATATCTGTCCCACAGGGGCCCCTATAATTTAACGAAGCGTGTAGACTCCGCCGTAACGAGTGATAAGCGTGGTTAAGAGCACACACACACACACACACACCGTGACGGCTCCACATCGGGGATAGGGGGGCGTGCCCCTTATCGAATCCCTGCCCCTACTGTCCCCTTGTTGAGAACCTATACTTACTACTACATAGTAGGCCTACATGTACATACCTAGCAACAAATAGTTGGGCCCTATATGCTTAGAAGTTTCCACCCCAACGGCCCCCACTTGCCAAATCCTGGAGCCGCCACTGCACTCACTCACACACACACATGCACGCAAACAAACACACACACACAGACGCTCATCGTTTTTGATACTGACGCGTCTTTAGACAAACACGGCACTCACGCATGCACTAACGTCACGCAGGGAGGCGCCGAGATCGCCGCGGCGTATAATACTGTTCGCGCGTGACAGTCGTGCGCTGTCAATTCTGCTCGGAGTGAGACGCGATGCGAAAGAGTGACGACGGCCACGAGGCCTAATCGGCGAAACGAAGTGCCGAGTCCGGGCGAGCGAGCGAGCGGGGGGTCGCTTATACTTGACGGCGGAATCGAAACACCGGAGCAGAAAGCGCTGTTGTAACAACGACACTGTGCCGACAGCACCGGGGGTGGGGGGGTGGTTCCAGTATTTAATCTAGGCCGTTTCTGGGGGGAAATTGCCATTTTATCCCCCCGGAAATTTCAAATTCCCCCGAAAATTTTGGAATACTACATGGACTAACAGCGGCCCATAGCAGAATCCCCCCGGCTTTGTCAGTTCCCCTCGGCTTTTTCAGTTCCCCCCGGAGTCCAGGAGTCTAGATTAAACACTGGGTGGTTCTTTGCGATTGCGTTCAGCGTCCGTGTAAACTATGGTTCCAGTTGACCAGTGGATAGACCGCCCCTGTGCATGCTGGTGCTCGTATCCGTGAAATCCAGCGTCTGCAAGTCTTTTCTTCATGTGCCATGTATTTTGCTACGTCGGCGACCACGGATTAATTTCCACTCTTTTCGCTTTCTAGCTTTCCATAGGCCTATCGATGTTCGATATTGTCTTTAGTTATTGTTGCTTCTCTTAGGCTGTCTGTATACTTTATTCTTGTCTTCGTCTTGCTCTTTTCCCCTCTATTATTCCTGTTATGACTAGATTTTCCAATCCGTCCATTCTTATTAGATGTCTGAAAAAATCAAGCTGTTGCTTTCTTATGGGTTTTAGCAATTTTCTTTTTTACACCAAAGGCTTTTAATGCTTCCTCATTGGTTAATTTTTTCTGTCCATGAAATTTATTGCCTACGTCAGAGAAATCACATCTATGCAACATCCAGCTTCTTTTCTGCTGCTTTTTGACAACGTCCATGTTTCTGATCTGTGCATCAGAACTGCCCAACATAGCTTTGAAGAATTATGAGCCGCCGTGTTGTTGTTGTTGTTGTTGTAATGTGCTTACTTGTGATACAGGTAGGCCTACAGAGTTTTTACTAATTTCCATCCTCCTGTCCCTCTCGATTCTCTTTTTCCCCTCCTTTTACTCCTCTTTCCTCCTCTTCCGCCTTCCTCTTTCTCATTCTTCTCTCTCGCATTCTCTTTCTTCTCCTCTTCCCCTTTCTCTTTCTCTCTCCCTTCTCCTCTGTCTCTTCTTCTCCTTCTTCCTCCTCTTTTTCTTCTTCTTCTGCTCCTTTTCTCCTCTTCACCTTCCCCTTCCTCTTTCTCCCTTTCTTCTCATCTGTCTCTTCTTATCTTCTCCTCCCTCCTACTTCTCATCTTCTTCTTTTTTCTTCTTCTTCTGCTCCTTCTTCTCGTCTTCCCTTTCCTTCTTTCTCTCTTCCTTCTCCTCTGTCTCTTTTTCTCCTTCTTCCTCCTCCTCCATCTCCTCCTCCTCTTCTTTTTCTTCTTCTTCTTCTGCTCCTTCTTCTCCTCTTCTCCTCCTCTTTCTCTCTTTCTTCTCCTCCGTCTCTTCTTCTCCTTCCTCCTCCTTCTCCTTCTCCTATTCTCCTTCTTCCTCCTTCTCCTCCTCCTCCTCCTCCCCTTCTTCTTTTTCTTCTTCTTCTTCTTCTTCTTCTTTTTCTCCTCTTTGCCTTTCTCTTGAATTTCACTGTCTTTCTGTAAGTTTGTTCAGTTGTCTTCCAGTGTTGGACACGCACATCGAAACTATGATTAGCAAAGGTACGCGTCCCTAAAGCGTAACTGAATCCTTTGATAAAGGGGCTAAAGCCCCGTTCAGCCCCCTTCTTCTTCTTCTCCTTTTCCTCCTCGTCCTCTAGCATTTCACTGTCGTCGTCGTCGTCGTCGTGAAAGGCTAATTGAGACTGAAACGAGCGGACGCTGAAATCCAAAGCCTCCTCAGCCAGTAATCAAACTAAAAGTAATATTAACGCCAACAACGGAGACTGCGATCGGTGTAACTATTAGGAACGAATTTAGTCGCCAGTCCCTTTTCATCCTTCAAGTCGATTCGAGCGAAAGTAAAAATGCCTAAAACTCAGATTTCCTATGCACAGACTCGGCAACCCCCCATCCCCCACCGAATCCTAATGTCTCCTGGATACAATGACTGCGGAAGAAGTCTTCTTCAATTCAAAGAACCCGAGGCGAGATGTCTTGTGTTCCCTTTGTCCACGTCCACGTAATAATCAGTCGCATTGCTTCAGAAAAGGAACTGAAAGAATATTAAACGACTGATGATTCATATCGTTTTTAAACATAATTGGCTACTCGCAAATAGAATTGTAGCCTATAATAATAATAATAATAATAATAATAATAATAATAATAATAATAATAATAATAATAATAATAATAATAATAATAATAATAATAATAATAATAATAATAATAATAATATATTTTTAATTATTTGTCATTATTATTTGTCTTTATAATTTGTCATTATTTTGTGAACTTCTATATCAATCAATCAATTTATTGTTTCCAACTCATAAACAAGTATGCTAAAATTCCAGTGCCATATGAAGATTACAGATAAATTGCTTAACTAAAACTGAGCAAAATGCTTGGAAAAAAATTACAGAGAATACATAAATTCATGACATAATCTACTAAATTAATATTTTACAGATTAATAGGTACATAGAAAAATACAAAAAGGTGGGAAACAAAAGGATATCACAAGGGATTAGATATACCCTATGCATTGAAGGTATGTATTGTACTGAATTGTATTATATAAATTAGTCAGGGTAAGTTAGGTAAGTTAGGCTTGGGATTTCAATAGAACAATTTTAAAGGATGTTTTAAATGAAGTTATTTGGTTTAAATTTTTTAGATCAAATGGGAAGCTATTCCAAATTTGGGGTCCAGAAAATGTATTAGTAAATGATCTGACATTAGTTGATGCATACTGAAGGTAAATATTGTTTTTATTTCTCAGATTGAGTTCATATTTGTTGTTTAAAGTTTCAAAGAATTTGTTTACAAAGAAAATATGGGGTAAAAGGTTATGAAGATATTGATATATAAATAGGGCAGTTTGTTGTTTATACAGGCCTATATATTTCAATTTTTAAAATATGGTATGTATTGAATAGATTGGTTGTGTTAGTATAATTCCTGTCTTTGAATATTAATCTTACTGCCTTGTATTGTAGTATTTGAATTTTGCCAATAGTTGATTTGTACTGTAAGTATTTGCCCAAATTATATTACAAAAAGTTAGATATGAGTGAATGAGAGTAAAATAGAGTTGCTGAAGAGCAGAGAAGTCAATCAGCGCTATAGAAATTGTCCTGTAATAATAATAATAATAATAATAATAATAATAATAATAATAAAGTTTTTAATATGAACTATAGCGCCATTTTAGTAATGCTCTTGGCATCAGTTGATGGTTGCTCCTTGATTTCATTTGTAATGCCTTATTGTCGAATCCAAAAAGTCAGTCGGATTTTCCGACGACTCCGGTTATGGCGGATAGGCAATGAAGAACAGGCACGTTTAGATCCTGGGTCGAAATGTCAGACTCAGACTCAGAGCATGAAGAGCTAAGTGCATCCTGTTTGACTGTCTATGCGCCTGGACTGTGGGCAAGGATCGGAGGCATGATGGCTTGAATGTAGCAACTGGTGGACCATTAGGCACGATGATGATGATAATGATGATGATGATGATGACGATCGGTGATGATGATGATGATGATGATGACGACGACGATCGGTGATGAAAGTCAGCCGGAACGCGGCGGAACGGAGCTCCGGCACCTTTTTGGACCATGAACATTTTGTTTGCTTGTCAGGGCATTTCAAGAAGAAAAATAGAAAAATATCAAGGCTTTTGGTGAGTTTCAGCACCTTTTTACAGACTTTCAGCACTGATGATGATGATGTTGATGATGATGATGATGATGACGATGATGATGACGAACACGACGACGACGATGATAATGAAGGTTATGATGACGATGACAATGATGATGATGAACGACGACGACGACGATGATGGTGATAATGATGACGACGACGACGACGATTTAAAATCTAGAAAGGACTTAGGACGACTGGCAATGTTTACACCCCTTTAACACACCCCCACTCGCACCCACTGTTCCCTCTAATTCTTTGTAGTCTGTGTTCTCATTAAATTTCTTGTGTGCAAAATTTTACATGGAAAGTCAACTTCTGTGCGCGCTGAGAATTTGTCCTGAAATCAACATTACTCTTTTGCTAACAAGCTAATACGTCTCAGAACACTGCTATCGGTCAATGATCAGCTTTTTACAATTTCCCCATCAGCTTAGAATATAAACTCATGCATTGGCTCAAACTTGGATGAACAAGTTGGGACCCAAACCCTATGCCTTCCTCTTTCCCATGGTAGCCTCTCAAAAAGTTGGGACCCGAGTATTAAAGCTTAATACTAGTTTACGACTACGATTACACACGCGGTTTAACCATATAAGACACTCGTTAGTTTCAAAATTCAAGCATCGCAAATCCAGCATTTTAAGTTTGCAAATGGGTTATGATTTTCATGCCTTTAGAGTTTCTCTTCGATCCTTACTATGTGCCCATTCGATCCAGGTCAGTTACGCTTCCTCCAAGAAGATGACTCAATGCGCGTCATCATGTCTAGATGGTATTCCTATAATTCACTGTTTCCCAAATTCTGGGTCGCAACCCAAAAGTGGGTCGCAGGGCTCAGTCTAGTGGGTCGCGGGGTAGCGCGAAATTAGATTCAAAAGTGTCATTTTCTAAACAATACCACACAGGCCCTCCGAGAGGGGGGGGGCAGGGGGGGCAACTGCACAGGGGCCCGGCGGTCTGGAGGGGGCCCGGGCCGATGATGAATATGTATAATTAACAATAAAATGAATAATAACACTAAAGAATGGTTACAAATGTCAGTTCAGCAGAGGGGCCCGGCGAGCACAAGGGGGCCCGGGACACAATACTAAATAAACGGCTGACGAGCAAAAAAAAAGAAAAAAAAGGTCGTCAACACTTCAACACTTATAGATGGCTGACGAGCAAAAAAAAGAAAAAAAGGTCGTCAACACTTCAACACTTATAGATGGCTGACGAGCAAAAAAAAAGGTCGTCAAGAAAAAATTATGACTTCTTAAGGGCCCGTCGGCCATTCTGCACAGGAGCCCGGAATTTCTCTCGGAGGGCCTGATACCACAATGGCACAAGCCTTGAAAGTTGCAAGTAGGTTTAGGTTTTAAGAAATTTATATGCCTGCAGCACTCCATATACGGCTTATACTAAAATTAGTATTGTTTTATGAAGCTTTTATCCAATTTTGTAGACAATAAGTTTGCAGGGTCGCGGCATATTGCAAAACCACTAGTAGGGTCATTTGAAGAGGATCCGTGACCATTTTGTTCCTACCTTTTTTTTATTGCTGATTCATGTACCTTGGACTATTAGAAGAAGATTTAGCTCCTATGTCCCTCTCAAATTTATGGCTAACTGTGCAAGAGCCCAAAATCCAAGATGGCCGCCAATGGACATATACCCAAAGATTAAAAACTAAATAACTGTTAAAATTTTTGACCAATCTTGATCAAATTTGCATGGTGGTTAGCAATAACACTTGCTATAAGATGGTTATGCAAAATTTCTGCTAATTACATTTCAAAAAGCACAGACCCCTTAAGTGAAGGACTGGTGGCACGCGTCCTTGGGTCCGCGAACTTGGGTTCATTGAATTTTTGACACCGCAGCATCTATTACATGTCATAACTTAAGTTCGGGTACAGCTACAGCTTTAAAATATGGCAATCTAACTCAGAATTGAATTTCCTACAAATATCAAGCAACCGGAAGTTGATGACGTCATTACTTATTTAATGAGCAAATTAACAAATTAATGTGTGTCAATTGCACTGCTAATACAATAGCATCTATTACATGCTGCAACTGGAGTTTGCACAATGATACAGCTATGACAGCCATGAAACCTGGTAGTCACACTCAGAAAAGAACTCTCTACCCATCACAGGTAACCGGAAGTTGATGACGTCATTACTTATTTAATTAACTAATTAACGTGTATCCATTGGGTTGTTAACACCATAGCTCCTATTATATGATGCAAATGGAGTTTTCACAATGATGCAACTATGACAGCCATGAAACCTGGTAGTCACACTCAGAAATGAACTCTCAACCCATCCCAGGTAACCGGAAGTTGATGACGTCATGAGTTATTTAATTAAGAAAAATAACAAATTAACGTGTAAACATTGAGTTGTTAATGCAATAGCATCTATTACACGTTGGGACTGGAGTTTGCAGCTATGAAACTTGGTAAACACACTCAGAAATGAACTCTCAGCCCATACTAGATAACCGGAAGTCGATGACGTCATTACTTATTTAATTAAAAAATAACTAATTAACGTGTATCAATTGAGTTGTTAACACCATGGCATTTATTATTAGCTGTATCACTGTGCAAACTCCATTTGCATCATATAATAGACATCGTACTACTTGCTACATCTCCGGAAGAACTGCAGGAATTGGTGGACCGTGTACAGGCAACCGCAGAAGAATACAACATGTCTGTAAATATTGCAAGAACAAAAATAATGACCAACACCAATAACATCACAGAAATCAAGGTGGAAGGCATAACACTAGAACAGGTAGAATGCTTCATATACCTGGGATGTCAAATACCAAACAATGCAGAATGCAAAATGGAATTGAAAGAGACTAGCCATGGATCAACAGTAATGATCAAGCTAACCAAACTATGGAAATGCAATTCAATAAACACTAACACAAAACTTCGATTGATGAAAACCTTAGTATGGCCAGTGGCGACATATGGATGCGAATTCTGACATTAAGAGAAAAGAAGAAGAAAAAACGCATACAGGCCTTTGAGAACAAGTGCATAACAAAACTGCTATGCATACCATGGACAAAACTACTAACTAACGAGGAAATCTACAACATGGCCAACAGAGAAAAAGAGCTACTGAATCACGTAAAAACAAAGAAACTGAGTTACTTTGGGCATGTGATATGACAACCACAAGACACCATAGAGAGCAGCATGATCACAGGACTTGTTGAAGGAAAGAGAAGATGAGGGCGACCAAGGATATGCTGGATTGGCAACATTATACAACATGGACTGGCCTTTATGAAGACTGTCTACTACGCACAGCACAAGACAGATCGCGATGGAGAACACTGACCCATTCTTGTAGCCAACCGTCGCCAAGCGACGACGGCGCATTGACTTGACTTGACTATGGTGTTAACAACTCAATGGATACACGTTAATTAGTTAATTTGTTAATTAAATAAGTAATGACGTCATCAACTTCCGGTTACCTGTGATGGGTAGAGAATTCATTTCTGAGTGTGTTTACCAAGTTTCATAGCTGCAAACTCCAGTTCCAACGTGTAATAGATGCTATTGCATTAACAACTCAATGTTTACACGTTAATTTGTTATTTTTCTTAATTAAATAACTCATGACGTCATCAACTTCCGGTTACCTGGGATGGGTTGAGAGTTCATTTCTGAGTGTGACTACCAGGTTTCATGGCTGTCATAGTTGCATCATTGTGAAAACTCCATTTGCATCATATAATAGGAGCTATGGTGTTAACAACCCAATGGATACACGTTAATTAGTTAATTAAATAAGTAATGACGTCATCAACTTCCGGTTACCTGTGATGGGTAGAGTTCTTTTCTGAGTGTGACTACCAGGTTTCATGGCTGTCATAGCTGTATCATTGTGCAAACTCCAGTTGCAGCATGTAATAGATGCTATTGTATTAGCAGTGCAATTGACACACATTAATTTGTTAATTTGCTCATTAAATAAGTAATGACGTCATCAACTTCCGGTTGCTTGATATTTGTAGGAAATTCAATTCTGAGTTAGATTGCCATATTTTAAAGCTGTAGCTGTACCCGAACTTAAGTTATGACATGTAATAGATGCTGCGGTGTCAAAAATTCAATGAACCCAAGTTCGCGGACCCAAGGACGCGTGCCACCAGTCCTTCACTTAAGGGGTCTGTGCTTTTGAAATGTAATTAGCAGAAATTTTGCATAACCATCTTATAGCAAGTGTTATTGCTAACCACCATGCAAATTTGATCAAGATTGGTCAAAAATTTTAACAGTTATTTAGTTTTTAATCTTTGGGTATATGTCCATTGGCGGCCATCTTGGATTTTGGGCTCTTGCACAGTTAGCCGCCAAATTTGAGAGGGACATAGGAGCTAAATCTTCTTCTAATAGTCCAAGGTACATGAATCAGCAATAAAAAAAAGGTAGGAACAAAATGGTCACGGATCCCATTGAAATGGCTTTCAAATGACCCTACTACACTGAAGTGAGTCGCACAGTTCCAAAAAGTTTAGTAAACCCTTGCCTATAGTACTCTCAAAAATTTAATCTTATTTCGCACTAACGCCAGGAAAGCGTTTCCTATCATTTTGCTCTGAAACTCCACTACCAATAGGGAATCTCCAAAGTATTAATTGTATATGTTCATTCTTTACGGAGACCTGGCGGTTAAGCGATTTTGCAATACTCATAGGATTTCTAAGACGCGTATTAGAGGTATGTTCCTGGCAGAAGTTTAAAGAAGACAATTTTCAAGAAATTTCAATATTTCGTTCTTTCATTTTGTCTTATTTGGCAAAAATGTGAATAATTTTGCCTAATACATTTGCCATATTTTTCATTCGAATTGAATCAGAGCTTTTGTTTTGCCATTTCTTCAAAACTCAGAAGATTCCTTTCAACCAACGTTCGCCAGATGGCGTGATGCATTTCTTTTATATTAGGCTACATGCTATTAATTCTTAGGGTCGCGGCACGTTACAAAACTGCCGAAGTGGGCCGCAGTTCCAAAATGTTTGGAAAACTTCCTACTCTAATTGATTCCTTCTCTTGTCTTTCAACATATTCATAAAAGCTAAATTGCGGTTCACAGTTTGCGCCTAATGTCAGACATGTTCCTCCTATATCCATCCATTCGATCTGTTAGATCTTGAAACTGTTCACAATCAAGCGCAACCATGAACTCTTAAGAGAAGTCGCTCAGTGTTTATTCTAGCCACCTTGACATTGGGGGGAAGTTTGAAATGTTTGGGGAGGAGAAGGTTTGTCTCCCCAAAAAGCTTGACAAGCAAAAAGGTCATCCTCATACTTTACCTTTTTCCTCTCCGGAAGTGGCGACACGCAAAAAAGGTCATCAACGCAGGGCCATCTTTTGACTTTTGGACGCCCTAGGCAGATTTGAATTTTCGCCCATTCACAGAAATCGATTACGATATCAAACAAGTCACGACACCATGATAGAGAACAAGAAAAATTGAAAACATGCAGACTTGCTCTATGACTCTAACTCAGTGCTCTTATTTGGTTTGAACATATCAGAAATTTTGGGCATTTTCATCAATAACTCCTTCTCAGACATCTCCTTTTTCTGCTGTTCAGCACGTCTTTTAGCTCCGCAAACCTTCTTATAAAATGGAATACCGACATTTTCATCTTAATTTTATGCGAAGAATGCAATACACTATATTATACAGTACACAAATTGTGATAAATTGAAAATGATTTGAAAAAGATAGAGAGTATTGCAAAATGGCAAGATCTGAACAAACAGTATGATCTTGTAAAAATCCTAAGTTAAAAAATCTTAGTTAATTTTAACTAAGAAACATAATAACTTGAATTTAAGTTTAAATTTTGCAGTGCATGAACCCGAGTCCGTGTGACCGACCGCAGAGATCTTTGCGAGAATTGCGGGAAAGAAAATTGCGGCTTCGATTCTGTTCACAGTCCACAATCTACTGACAGTTTGTCTGTGGGGCTGACACTCACAGCCTCTGGCCATAGCCTAGTGTTTCCCAAACTGTGGGTCGCGACCCAAAAGTGGGTCGGAGGGACTCGGAGGATCAGTAGGCTATAGTGGGTCGCGGGGTAGCGCGAAATTAAATTCAACAGTGTCATTTTCTAACCAATAGGCCTACCACAATGTCACAGACCTTGAAAGTTGCAAGTAGGCTTAGGTTTAAAGAAATTTATATGCCTGCAACACTCCATATACGGCCTATATTAAAATGATTAGTGCTTTATCTAATTTAGTTGACGATATGTTTGCAGGGTCGCGGCATGTTACATATAGCCGCTAAACTTAAAGGGAGTCGCAAAGTTCTAAATATGTGGAAAACCCTGGCCTATAGTTTTTTAAAAATAATATTGATCTTATTTCTCAATAATGCATTAATGCAACGAAAGCGAATTCCGACCATTTTGCTCTGAAACTCCAATAACAATAGGGAATCTCTTTGCTTACGCCTTTGCTGACTGGACTGACCTAGCGGTTAAGCGAATTTGTGATACTCATAGAATTTTTAGGGCGCGTAATAAAGGTATGTTCGTGGCAAAATTTTAAAGAAAGCAATTTTGAAGAAATTTCAATATTTTTCTCATTTCTTGCTAATTGACAAAAATATGAATAGCTCTGCCTAATGTATTTGCCACATTTTCATTCGAATTGAAGTAGAACTTTTGTTTTGTGATTTATTCAAAACTCAGAGGATTCTTTTCAACTAACGTTCGCCAGATGGCCAAATTATTTTTTATATTACATGCTATGATAAGGGTCGCGACGCTATAGTTATAATAGAGCTGCTAATCTGGACAGCAGACAGTATTGTAGTAGTGTTATTGCACCCATCCACCAATGACCATTG
This sequence comes from Metaphire vulgaris, assembly GCA_018105865.1. NCBI lineage: Eukaryota > Metazoa > Annelida > Clitellata > Crassiclitellata > Megascolecidae > Metaphire > Metaphire vulgaris. The sequence continues at coordinate 7,335,938 of CM030853.1, forward strand.
ACCCTTTTGCTAAATTGTGTCTTTAGCTAGCCTCTTGGCATTTTGGTTGTCATTTCATTTGGTACCATACGAACGGTACTGTAGTCTGTATACACTGTAGTCTGTTACGGTACTGTAGGGTAGGGTACCTACCTAAGACAATATTTCACATAACAAATAGAAAGTCTGTTAAAAATGAAGGTATGTCTTACCCACTAATTTTAGCCTATGTGTTATGACTAACAAGATTAAAATTACAACAGTGCTTATGTCAGTGACGTCATGCAGCCCGCTATTATTTATGCCAAAAATAGCAATGCAAAGAAAAGAATATTAAATTATATTCATTCATTCTATAGTGGATAGCGTTTGAGTAAGAGATAATTGGGTCAGATTGGGCTTAGTCAGAGTTTAGGGTAATGGTTAATATTAGTCTTTAGGAACTTGGATTATGTAGCACCAGCATCACCTTGATATTATATTTAAAATACCTGGGTGGTCTTTTTCCATTTGCCCCTTCCTCTTCCTCCCTTCCATCGTTCAATGCTTCTTAGGACAAATCAATCAATCATATTATGTGTGGTCTTGATAGCTAGCTCGCATGCATCTTGTAGCCTGTTGAGTTATATACTAAATATACTGGTTAGCGCTCGCTGGGCGGCCAGTCGACTGACGATCGTTGAACTGTTAAAATCTCGAGAAATGTATTATTCATTAAAAGTAATAATAGTAGGGCGATAGGCCTATCTACTATAATTCATTATTCTATAAAAACGCGCCTCAAAAAATGTCCCCGTTTTATTTCGCCCCTAAAATTTGTTTCGCCCCTAGGCAGTGCCTAAACTGCCTAAGCCTTAAGGTAGCCCTGCATCAACGTCCTTCCTTATGTTCATATCGTTCTTGTCCTTCTCCAATACTCTATCCTCTGACAAGCAAACTAAATGTTCATCCTTATATTTTCCCCTCTCCGAAAATAACCTCCCCTCTCGTCGCGCTTTGGAGGGAGGGGGTTTCATCCCCAATGCAACATATAGAATTTGGGGGATTTTTAAACTTGGGGGGATTCCCCTAAGAAGGCCTAGAATAAACACTGGAAGTCGCTGTTTATTTCACTTTTATTAAGCCTCTATAAACTCAAGTTCCCCATTATGAGAGGCTACAATAGGGAATGGGGAAGGTACAGGGGTTCGGCTCCCCTCTTTGTCTTCCACGTTATACGTCAATGATTTCAAATCTCTACGTTAAGACATTCTATCGCTTGTTTTCTGTTCTTTTAATTTTATCGATATTTGGAACCATGTGTTTTGCACAAATCGTTAAACAAAATACCTTTTGCCCATAGTCTAGACCAGAAGTTAGTAATTGTATGGAGCCGTTACAAGTTCACAGCAAAGCCTGAATCTTTATCAGTAGGCCTAAGTACGTGGATGATAATGGAATAAAAATTTCAAAAAATTGTGCGCTCCATGTTTTCCTTTGTGCGCTTGCCTTACGACCTCTGCGCCGCGCGCGCACGCTCACAGCCTAGAGCCTTAGAAGGAACATTGACGACTGGCTTCGGCAATCATGCACAATCTTCTTTCAGAGGCGTAGCTATCATGTAGCAAGAATAAGCAAGGCATTGGGACCCAGAAGAACTGGGGCCCTTTTTGACCACCAATGCAAGAAAGAAAGTAACTAATATCAAAAGTAAATAATAAAAACACATTAAAAATTAGTCTTAATCAGATAAATTTGGTAGGTATTAAATATTACAGCGCTACAAAAGCAAAGCCGTTTTACAGTTTTCAGTTTCCGGAATCCGGTGACAGACGATGCGTTATTATTAAGTGTTAAAACTTTTTAAGCCTTAGTGCGCTGTTCGTCATGTTGTGACTTTTAAGTTGAAGGGGCCCATTAATAATTTTTGCATTGGGGCCTAAAAATCCTAGCTACGCCACTGTCTTCTTTGCGTGCAGACTTCGAGAGTGCAGAAAACACGCACGCACACACACACACACACACATACACGATGCATTTGACGGTGAACGCCTGAACGGATGTCGCTGAATAATCGGCCGTCAGTTGAAAGACTCGTCGATCATGTTTTGAGGGATGATGGTTTGCAAAGGTCAACCACTGAGTGACGGATCGTACGGACAGAAACAGTCACGACCCATGCATGCCTCCCACAGGTTGCCCATTTGCCAAATCACTCTCCTGATAGGTCATTGCGCCGTTCTGGCGCTACAAAAATTCGACAGCTCTGCGCTGTGAAACAACGTGCCGCTCTGTGGCACCGTAGGCCCATTGTTGAACACGAGAAGTGGGACTGGTAGGGGTGTGATGATGCAAGAATAATGGCTCTCTCTCGGACGGAACAGTCGGACTAAAGGACAATATCGAACGACTTGTCCGATTTCCTTCGTCAGCATATCACCGATGACCTTTAGTCTTTAGAAGGAACGAGGCAGCGAGCGAGCGCCCTCTCGCGGTACATGATCATTTCGAGGATCATTTGAATGGCGCAGACGGTGAATTATTTAGCAATCAGGTAATCTATTCATCGATTTCTCGTTCCGTCTTTCGTCGACAGAGGACCTACATTAAACAATCAAATAAACATCCAAGACTTTTGTTCTCACAATACAAAGGCCAGTTGAGCTTTTCGCAAATTTTAAATTCTTTCATTTATTTTCCCCCCATCTATAGGCCTATGCCTGTCTATCCATTCATTCATTCATCCATCCATCCGTCCGTCCGTCTGTCCGTCTGTCCATCCGTCTGTCTGTCTGTATGTATGTCTATGTACGTGGTGCCGGCGTCAAAGTATTGCTTTGAGGAAGTTCTAGCAATACTTTATCTCATGGACGTCCGGAGAGGGTATGAAGGGGTGCATATATGGCCAATTGCACCCATGGAAAAAATGTGAATTTATGAAAAAATTTAAATTACTAACAAAGTAGCCTATAGTACTAAGTTAAAATATGAATTTATATAAGAATCCGATGAACTTTCTTGTATCTCTAAATAATTTATAATTAGCCCAATAAATCTTGACAGTCTTGTGTGCAATACTTTTTTTTTTTTTTCGTCACATGATCCTGATTTGCACCGCCCACCCCGAAGAAAATTTGTTGATTTCTTTCATCTAAAGACCGTTATGCACACCCCGGAAAAGTTTCCGCGGACGCCGTGTTTGATCTACAGTATGTCATTCCCGAAGTGACATAGGTCTATATTGAAATAGATGCAGAACTTTTCATGAATTTTCTTACGTATGCCATAGGTCTGTCTAATCACGCAAAAGCAATTTAATCACGTGTTTACGCAACAGCAACAAAACACCGAGACGCAGGGCGATAAAAGGGCACTGCTTGCGTGATCAGACCACTGGGTACACGGGTTTGAAACTATATGTACAAAACAGATTCTTTTACTGCAATTAAAGCGCCCAGGAGTCCTGGATGAGCAAGAAGTCTTTGGAAATTACAAACAATAAATTATAGTTTTTTCTCATATGAAAAACAAATCTATACTTTATTCTAAACGTTGCTGACATGCTGGAATGATCGATCCTTTTTGTTATGCAGACTTGTCACGCATAGTGCTAAGAATCTTGCTGCTAACGATGCATTGAGCAACATTCTCTGTCTGTCTGTCTGTCTGTCTCCTTCTCTCTCTGCCTTCCTATCTATCTATGATTCTTCACTTAGTGAATAATTTAATGTGCGTTAAAACCACGTAATAATCTACATATCTACCTGTATCTATCTGCGATTGTTGATGATTTAGCAGTAAGACTGACACTTACTTTCGAAACACAGTTAACTGAACATTCACTGGCCTCTCGTTTTGTCTTTCGTGAATGATCGTTTCGCGTGAATGATCGTTTTGAGGTTGGACAAACATTAAATCAAAAGCGAATACAGTTTTTGTGCATCCGATATGCATGCGATCATGAATCACAAGCGAAAAATGTCTAGCAACTTGAATAACAACGTAAACAGTCAGGTAATTATTCTTCATAATGTTCAGTTGCCATGAAATTTTGATTTTATGTTTATACATTATTTTTCACCATAGGCATACCCAGTGCCGTGACGTGGGGTGGGTTGGCACCGCATGGGGCAGAAGGGCAGACAGGGTGCCCCCCAAAAAAAAAAGAAAAGGTCGTCGGCGTGTTAGAGTGTCTTTTCGTTCACACGCATTCATCAAACCCTCTGTGGACACCATGGGGTGCCATCTATCTTGCGCTTTCGCTTTGCAATTTTTCACGCTCCGCCCCTAGAAACTTTTTTACCCCTCAAAATGCCGCCCATAGGAACGCCCCTCCCCGCCATGCTTCCTACGCCACTGGGCATGCTCTGTGATGATTTATCAAATATTAAAGGTGCCTTGGCGTACTTACTTACTTACCGATAGACTTCGCAATAAAGTCTAATTTATTTGCAGAACGACGATGCCTCGAGATTATACGGGGCTTCTATCGGGTGTTGTAAATCAATGACTTTGATGACTTTCTTACTTATCTGATATATGGTTTATAGAGTCTTTGGTTTGGAACTCTATGTCTTCCGGTTTAATGTTTGGACTGTTGTGTTAAAATAAATATAATCTTATACAAAATCAACCGAAATCTCGGTTATTACATAATGCTGCTCTCCGATCGCCTCTAACATGGGTTAAAAACCACTTGGCGCTTTTAGAATTTGGAATGCAAACAGCATCATCATTGTTATTGTCATGATCATTATCATGATCACTGCCGCCATCATCATCTTCTTCATCATCATCATCATCATCATCAGGCTTGTCTATCATCGACATGATCATTATCATCACCATCGTCGTCGTCATCGTTGTCATCACCATTGTCATCATCACTGTCATCATCATCATTGTTATCATCAGCGTCATCATCATTGTCATCATCATGCTTGCTTTATCAGTTGTCATCGTCATTGTCATTATCATTGACATGATCACGATCATCATCGTTGTCGCCACTACAGACATCATCATCATCATCATCATCATCACCATCATCTTCTTCATCATCATCATTAAGACATCAACATGATTGTCATAATCATCATCATCATCATCATCATCATCATCATCATCATCATCATCATCATCATCATCATTAAGACATCAATCATCATCATCATCATCATCATCATCATCATCATCATCATCATTCTCGTCATCATCGCTGATATTTATTCCGAATAAAGTAGGTAATTGTCAGACGTCCAGTTGTTTTGTTGTCGCAGTGGATGTCTGACGCTTCCACTGTTTCCTGATGTGTCAATTCGTGCCGTATTAGACTTTTGTTCTTCGGCTACTTTTTTCGTCTTTTCCCCTTTTGGTTTTCGTCGTCCGACTTCAAAGGGATTCGCCGATTACCGCACAGCCACCTGAATTCGCGGCTAATCACTGAGGCGTCGCCCGATTGGCTGAAAGCACTCTACTCCACTCAAAGTACAAATGGAAACATCCGATCTACAGCGACCGCCTCTGATGCCACCGATCCAATAACACGATGATGCTGTACAAAGAACCTTCTGCTCCACCACTTTCCACTGGCCCTCTCTGTCTGTCTACCTGTCTCTGTCCTTCTGTCGGTCTCTATCTATCTATCTATCTATCTATCTATCTATCTATCTATCTATCTATCTATCTATCTATCTATCTATCTATCTATCTGTCTGTCTGTCTGTCTGTCTGTCTGTCTGTCTGTCTGTCTGTCTGTCTGTCTGTCTGTCCGTCCGCCCGCCCGCCCGCCCATCCACCCATCCACCCACCTATATATTTATCTACAATATCTATCTATCTCTCTTCTCTCACTCACTCTCTCTCTATGTGCACATTGTACTATATATATATATATATATATATATATATATATATATATATATATATATATATATATATATATATATACAATGGCCATACACAGGCCCACCGAGAGAAATTCCGGGCCCCTGTGCAGAATGGCCGGCGGGCCCCGAAAATTTTTAAAATTTCTGACGACCCTTTTTTTGCTTGTCACTGGTTTAACCCAAATTAACCGACACAATGTCATGTTGCAACTCTCGAAAACTATCGATGACCTTTTTCGCTCTTTTTCACACTCAATAGCGTCATTGCACACTTTTCTTGGGGGCGAGATAATTTTTTGGCCAAATATTAGCAAATTATGGGCAAATTTTGGGCAATTATAGGCAAATTTTGGACAATTTTGGACCAATTTTGGCAAATTTGAAAATTTTTGACATTTTTCGGCAAATTTTGGACAATTTTGGCGATTTCTTGAACATTTCACATTTATTTATCCACTTAATACATTATTTATTCATTTTCTTTGGGGCCCGCCCGCCCCTCTCCCAAATGACGACCCTGTTCACGCTGTTCATTTCGATGCTTTTGATGTCCTCAGGTCCGGGCCCCCTTTTTTACTCGCCGGGCCCCCTTTCTTTATTGTTATTATTGTTATTATTGTTAATTATGCATATTAATCATCGGCCCGGCCCCCTCGAGACCGCCGGGCCCCTGTGCATTTGCCCCCACCCCCTGTCCCTCCCTCTCTGAGGCCCTGGCCATACAACGCTTCAATGCAATATCTTTTCGAGGAACTTTTCCTGTGGCCGACCTCGAAGGACCTGACGAGAGTTAACACACATTGATTTTTGTCTCCGGACAATTTTTTTCTCATAAGACCTTCGGGAATGAAATGCCGAGGGCATAATATACTGTATATATATATATATATATATATATAATGAGAGTTGTGACATATTACGATTGCCGATGCAATGCATTGTAATGTAACATAATATTTGTATAGCGCCTCTTCTGAAGAATCACTCGGAAACACTCCAGATCACGATGGCGGCTGAAAGTAGGGGCATTGACTTGTGCCCTATTAATATAGCTAATCGGTTCATGGCCTTAAGTTTAATCGATATAATAATGCTACATACATTAAACTGTAAATGGTTGGCCCCATGATTGAAGTTGCCCCCCAACGGCCCCCACTTACTAAGTATTAGCCGCCACTGCTCCAGATACGATGGCGGCTGAGAAATTGAAATAATTGACTTAGCTATTAATATAACTAATCGGTTCATCGACTTAATGATTAATTGATATAATAATGAGCTGTATATGTACATACATTCTAAATATTTATATAGCATATACCCCAAGTGGTGTCTGTTACTAAGTGCCCCCAGTTGGGATGTTGTTATGGATTAATGGTGGAGAAATTAAAAATCAAAGTAACAATCTAACGAACACGAATACCGCTACTGATAAGAGCTACTGTAAGTATATCTATGTAGATGTATATAGGCTTTGAATTGCGTAAGATTTAGCGTATGGAGTTTGCGAGATATTACTTAAAGTAGATTACTGAAAGTGAATGAAGTGGGATGTCGATTCTGGATATATTCGGATATCATCAACATTTTATTAGCCACGGATTTCGCCGAAACCATTCTTTTAATTATGATGATTGAGAATATTGCAGTCACAACGACTACTTGTGCATATACTTGCCATGCATGCGCGTGCGACAATGTTGTTGAAACTGTTGTTCACTGTCATCGTTGTTGTTGTTGTTGTCGCTGTTATTAGCAATAATCTCTGTCTACGACATCAGCGCCATTCATCATCGTTGTTGTCGAGGCATCATTGTTTTGGATTTTGGAGATAAAAACAAATAGCAAAAAATACAGAAATAGCAAACAGATAGCTTGGCGTAACGACAAATACGCACGCACATCGTGTCGACATAGCACGCGATATTTACATGTCTACTGTGTCCGTATAAAAAGGGATCCAACTCTATTTTCACTATAACTTTAAGGAAACTTGGCCAATTTCTACAAAAATGCAGCTTGAAACAGGAATAAATTGGTTTCAGACAGATAAAAACATTTTCTGAAAAAGGTTACAAAGAATATTGAAAATGTCTACCGTTAAAATTGACGCATGATTTCAGACGTCGTCGTCTCTGACGAATGGCTGCTCCAATGACGATGCGATTGAGCCGTTACACTCGCTCGCCAGTCACCAATCTCTCTGCCTCAATCCTTTAAGGTTCGAAATGCGTGACCGGTAGAAACCCTTTCCTGTCGAATACCCCAAACCGAGTAGTCCACCGCCGGTTCAAATCTGATGAGTTCGATGGCCACAGTTCGGGTGGTATGAAAGCAGGAGTCTCTCTGGGACGGAATTCAACGGTGTCACGAGCACTTCATATATTTGGTTTAAAAAATAACTAAAGGGTGGGTACGTACAGTGTTTATTCACGAGCAAGTTTTAAAATTCACCTCTTTAATTTCTATATGTTTTGGTTTTTATCCCCAAAATGTAAAACTCCCCCAATGTCAAGATGGCTAGAATAAACACTGTGTACGTAACGGTTCGTTTTTATATCCCACGATTTCGAATTCAGTCCCACTTAAATCATTCGAATTTTTATGGAAATCGGCCAGGTTTTCTTAAAGTTATAGGCTTGTGAAAATTGAGTTGGCCCCTTTTATCCGGAAACAGTGTAGAGTGAATGTACAGAATATCATGTAAACTGATGCGATATACAGCGTGTAAAAGTAAAACGTGGACCGATGTTTAGCATTTAATATCTCGGCTGAATGTTTAGCGATTTCAATAAAATTTATAGGCCATTTTTGTAAAAAAATTTGTCTGATGCAACAGTCGGAAGTTTTGTGCTGATATCTTTATTATATATATAAATATATATATAAAATATATATATATCTGCCTCAAATTGCCTAACATCTGACAATCAGAATATATCTGCCTGCAATTATATATATATATATTATAAAATTATTATTTTGTTTATTATAATCAATACAATACAACAGTTCAATAGATAGATAGATATAGTTCTACATTTTCTCTTTAATAATCTAATTTTGCAAAACTGAGGGTGGGTGGATTTTCCGGAGCACCTGCTCCGCCAGATCATCTTTAAAAACCTTTAAAATGCATATTTTGGGAATGTAAAAAAAACAAAATAATTTTTTTACTTTATGATATCTTTATATTTTGTTGTCATGGCCAAAAATCTAAAGAGACACAAATTTAGTTTTTGACAACAGAATATTTCAGCAAAAAGTGAAAAATATTATTTTGTTATTTTTTGGCCCTTACATCAGACCAGTTCAAGAAGTCGATACTGTCATGGCGAATAAATTGCTTTGAAATCACGGCATATGTGAAGAGATGAGGGTAAACATTTTGTCCACTTTTCACTTTTACAACAGATCATCTTTAAAAAACCTTTAAAACGGCCCTTTTTATGGCCAAAAGATAAACAAAATAATTTTTATCACTTTATAATGCCGTTATATTCCGTGGTCATTTTAAAAATCTGTGTATCTTTAGTTTTTTGGCCATATTTCAGCAAACAGTAAAGATATCAGCATGAAATATTATTTGGCAATTACATCAGACCAGGTATATGCATGGCCTATAAATTGTATTGAAATCACTACACACGCGGTCGAGATATCAAATGCTAAACATCGGTCAACTTTTCACTTTTACGCACTGTATAAATAAGGAATTTGATTTCCCGATAGACCTAGTTCATCCATTCTTCACCGAAACAACAAACCCTTTTTTCACGGGCGGCGTTGCAGTACTAGCTGTAGTGCTTTCACCTTCACAACAGATGTAGCCGTTTCTGAATCTGTATGTTCATTTTGACAGTTTCCATTTTCACCGGTGTCCGTCGTGTCTAAGCTTATATCTTTAATTATTGTCCTATTCTCAAAATTTTCATTCGATGACAGCTTGCCGTTTCGTAACCAGATTAAAATTAAAATTTGAATCTTGTTTCTTTATCAAGCGCATTTATTAGTAGAGAACGGACAGAGTGCAGCGTACTTCCGGTTAGACAAAGACACCAAATAGTTGTCCGATAACCGAGGGTGTGTTCGAATTAATGATTTCCAATATTCGAAGGACAGTCAGTGTTTTTACAGGCCTGTTAGGAGGGGAGATTTTCCCCCCCAAAACCTCAAAATCCCCACCCCAAATCCCAGCACTTACACAAATTTTGCATTGAACTGTGGCTTTTCCCCTCCAACCAAGTCGATCCCCCCAAAAAGCCTCAATTTTCCCCAAAGGCTGGAGTCTGGATAAAACACTGAGGACAGTTACAACTTACAGTCTAATAATTTGGACGCATCGTTTTGCGAATTCTATTACGCTCTCCGGCTTTTTCCGGACGCTGCATTGTCCCGATAGACTCTCCTCTTTTTTCTGGACGCTGACTAAAAATTCGGAGACGATCCGGGAAAAATCGGGACAGTTGACAACCCTAAAAGGAAGGAACTTCTGGTCACCGCTTACCGACCACCCCCCCCCCTTCCCCAACTGGACACTCAAAACATAGCAAGGGTAAGTTTCATGCTGCCACTAGCTTACCTAACTAACTTATTCAGCATAATGCAATAATTGAAAATGTTTGTTCTACTCCACTCAGTGGTCTGATTATCATAGACCACTGTAACTACGACCTCTTACTAGATTACTAACACCATGGGCCTCTCATTCTCAATTAAAACGGAACTGAAGATGCCACGTGACCTTTTTAACCTTTGACATCCCACCTCTCTAACATTATTTATCCCTTAATATTTAACTCATTAAACACCCTGACATCCATCCATTCACCAAGCCATACGCGTAAACTTCTATTAGGCCTCTAAACTCGACCCTCCCCACCCATCTCCCTTTTTGGAGAGAGACCACAATAGGCAAAGGAGAAGGTTTATGATTTGGCCCCTCCACCTTTACGTCCAAGTTTACGCTAATGCATCAATCCGTCCGTCCTTTCCTTCCATCTCTGCCCATTCTTCAAACCCATTTGCTGGGTCCGTTTGTCTCTATAGTTCCGGTCGAAACGACGCTATTCTTCAGCTTCGTTGCCTCGTGCAATGGATTGCGTTGTTGTGCGTCTATGCGTCCCACAGTGCACTGCGGTTTCTCTGCGCATGCGCTGAGCAGCAGTGGAGCCGACGGCGTTGTTCGTAACTGACGTCGGCGAAATGTGTTGGCGAAATCGGTCCTCCTCCTCCTCCGAAGAACACCGACCGACCGACCGCCGAAGAATCACACGTGTGCGGCGGTCGAGATATTCCTCGATTATTACCACAGGAATAATAATTATCGTTCGTTCTATGGAGACCGTCGCCGCGACCACCTTACCTGACGACAGGTTTCGATGATCTATCATCTATCGAAGGGGCAGAGGTCAACAACGAAGGTCAGCAGACGATTAAAAAAACCGCATCGAAAGAACAACGTCGAGCGACAACTGATGGTCGATAATAATTACCCCCTCCACCCACCCACCCATCATCACCCCGCTTCTCAGGCGTAGCGATGAGGTTAAATGCAGACAAATGCGCGCCGCATGAAACGATTTCACAGAGAAAGAGAGAGACAGACAGAGAGAGAGAGAGAGAGAGAGAGAGAGAGAGAGAGAGAGAGAGAGAGAGAGAAGAGAGAGACGTTTAGAAAGAAACTGCAATATGAGTAAAACGACTGATATTGAAACAACCTGGCGACGAAACAGATTAGCGATGTGAAGAAAACCCCGGGTCACAGGGACTTTATAGTGAACATTCCGCTTCACCTGAAGAAGGTGAGCAATCTATACGCTGTATTCTACTGTATATAACGACCAGGGGCTATGGGGGTTAAGCCCCCTTGGTTGTCCGCCCAAAAATTTATTATCCTGATACCTATATTATTCACTTTATCAAGCGCAAAATAATACTTGACGACCTTGTCAGAATTGCTCTTGTCAGAATTTTCCGATGGAAATCATGGAAACCATAACCCCCTTCGGGAAATCCTGGCTACGCCGCTGATAACGACGTCTACAGGCAACAAAATTTTGTGCAAGGGCGGTGCACAAATGGAACAGTTTGGACGAGGTAGCAGTCTTATGAGAGGATCTTTATACCGTACATTTGTGGATCTTAGAATTAGTGCTTGCTCTATCATTATGAGTCTTCAGTTGCAGTAGACCTACCTAAACACTTAGCATGATTTAAAGTGGCTTAGAAGGCATTACTGCCTGTGTGAAAGCCACTAGGGGCACTAACGGGGCTTGAACCCGCTCCGTCAGCCTGACGCTCCAGCACGTAACCCACTCTGCCATCTTCCGCCGCTAGAATCAAGATCGGAGCAATCTCCGTTGAATGCAATCTGAGAGACGACTATATTTTAAAAAAATTCAACGTTTCTCGTAATGAGCTCTGACAGATGGCGCTGATGTGATTGACAGTTGGCATTAAGAGGTTGGCGTTTGGCTGAATTACTATCTGTCAATCACGTTAACGATAAATACATGTCATGCAATACAATCTCAGACCTATCGCATGTCCGTTCGTTGGAGAAGTAAAGATCTTAGACCGAGTGTTTGGAATTTCCAGAAAAGCGGTCCGCCAGACTGACTGTCTCATCACCTTCAGGTCTAGAGTAAAAACACATCTATTCCAGGGGCGTCGCCAGGAATTTCATATAGGGGTGTGAATTCATCATCTTCACTTTCTGCCTGCATGGCGGCAATAGTTAGATACGAAAAATTTCCACTTAGCTCGATCTTGCGCTAATCTTGCATCCTTCAACAATCGACATGTTCTTTGCTTCCAAATCTTCTTTGATGTTATCCATCCATCTTTTTCTCCGTCTTCCTCTCCCTCTGTCTCCTTCTACTTTGTGCGTAGACCTATACGTGCCTTGTAGGCCCATCTATTGTTGTCCATTCTTTTAACTTGCCCAAACCAATTTAATATCCTTTTGCGTACTTTATCGATAATTGTTTCTGTGACTCCTGTCTGTTGCCTGATGTCTTCATTTCTCAATTTCTGATATTTGCTGACTCCAATTATTTTTCTTAGACAGCTCATCTCTGTAACCATTAAACTTTTTTCGTCTGATTTTTTTATTACCCAAGTTTCTGATCCGTAAAAAATTTGAGGTATTACTAATGTACAGTATTGTACAATTTCAGTTTTGTATTCATTGTTAAGCTTTTGTTACTCCATAGTATTCTCATTCTTCCCATTGTTTGTAATCCTCTATTTATTTTCATGAATTTGGGGAGTATAAATTGCTATATATATTATATATTATATATGTTATATATATATATGTGTTATATATACTGTATTATATATGTATGCTGATTTTTCGGGGTATATATATACCGATATACCAGCCCGTCGCTACGCCCCTGATCTATTCCCGATTGCATATCCTCCTTGGCCGGAATCAGGTAGCAAGGACTGACCTCTGGATATCAACCACGAACCACCACCGAAGCAACTAATCGACCGACGCCGATGTAAATTATAAAAGCGGTGATTGCTAAACGATTCTCTGTATAGATAAAGAGCCACATGTACGTCAGATGATAAGGCTATATAGAGCTGTCATCATAATTACGATGAAAATGACGATGACCATGATGATGATGATGATGATGATGATGATGATGACTATGAGATGATGATGATGACTATGATGAAGATGACTATGATGATGATGACTATGACTATGATGATGATGGTGATGATGATGATGACGACGACGATGACGACGATGGTGATGGTGATGATGATGATGGTGGTGGTGGTGATTATGATGATGATGTGTTCTCTGCTCTAAGTCGGTGCGTCTTCATTGAATGAAACGATAGAGGTGTTTGTTGTCACAGATAATGACAGATGAACATAATATATTCAAGACTGCCTACGCAGTGAATCGGATTAGATTCGAACCCACTACCATCCTTTGCCTTTGCTGTGTGCCAAGCTTTTCCACTGATCCAATCAGAAATAAGTCTACAATAATTATTTACTTTACAACGCCTCTTTCTAACGATCGTACACACACACGCACATACACACACACACGCACACTACACACATCGAAGTTTGGCCTAAGATCTAATCCTAATCCTAGAAACCGCCTAATCTAACCCTATTCCTAGCAAAGCTAACAGAACATTGAATATCGTATGAGATGTTGATGTGTGATTAAATGTAAGTTCTCGCCGAATTTACTAAATTGACGGATGTTATGTAAATCCGTCTTCTGATCAGGTTAAGAACGTCAGTCTAGGAAGGAACTTTCCTACTTACATCTTCATTGCTTAGGAACATGTTATCACACGTGAGTTCCTTCTGGAAGATTGCCTGAACAGAACTGTTATTTTCAGTGGCGGTTCCACGTGGGGGGATGAGTGGGGAGGCATCACACACCGGACTTTTTTTGCTTGTGAAACCTATTTTTGGGTAAAAGTCTAGTAAAACTACGGGGGGAAACTGCGGATGACCTTTTTTGCTTGTCAACCTATTTTTCGGTAAAAGTGTAGTGAGATTAGGGAATTTCGGGGGAAAATCCCTTTAATCAGCCTTTTCGGAAAAGTTTATTGATTTATTCTTTATCTTTTCATCCCCCACCAACTTCCTATGAATTCATTTCATCCTCCCGCACCAAGAAATCCTGAAACCTCCACTGGTTATTTTGATACCAAAAGTCGACATGCATATGTTACAGTCAAAGTGTGAAATCAGGCAATGTTGACATTGCCTGAAGTTTTTAGGCAATGTCGACATATGCCGACATTTACCTGCTGCTATTCCATCACAGATAAAGATTTCAGGCAAAGTGTGTATAGAAAATCTGAGCAAATTTCAGGCATTACAGTATTAGACAATGCCTAACAATTTCAGTCAATGTCGACATTGCCCGAGTGAAACGGCTTATGTCGACATTGCCTGAAAATTTCAGACAATGTCAACATTCCGTGATTTCACACTTTGACTGTAACACATACACATGCACACACATACACGCACACACACACACACACACACACGAGCACAGGACTGCACAGATATCACGACGCGTTTGTTTAGATTTGCAATAATTTGCTAAATACTATAATGGTTTGGCTGATGACGCTTGCTTCGGCGTCTACAGTATAAGGCTACAGTTTCTCATCATCGTCCTAATCAGAGTGCGGTTCTCGTACTGCGTCCCCGAGGCGAGCGACGCTTTTGATCGGGTCTATTGTTACAAATTGCTTGGACGCGCTGGTAAACAGTTTTGGTAGAAGGCACACGCCCGATGCGGATCTAGTTTCCTTTTTTTACATTTATAGGATTGTACTTTGGCGAGTGTGTGCTGTTTGTTGTTAGATGTGTCCGTATCAAAGACGATGTGTGTGTGTTTTGTGTGTGTGTGTGTGTGTGTGTGTGACTCCTTTCCCAAGCGGGTTTGCCACCGGTGGTTACGGTGGAGTTCTTTGCGAGTGTGATATTCTGAATATCTTCTATCAAGACAATGGTGTTTTACGCGTACATATTCTTGTTCTTCTTGTTTTTGTTCTTCTTGTTCTTGTTCTTCTTAATCTTCTTCTACTACTACTACTTCTTCTTCTTCTCCTTCTCCTTCTTCTTCTTCTTCTTCTTCTTCTTCTTCTTCTTTCTTCTTCTGCTTCTTCTTCTGCTTCTTTTTCTTTTTTTCTTCTTCTGCTTCTTCTTCTTAGCACGATATTGTTCTTTACCTCCAAGCATTCTTTCAGTTTGTCTATGAATGAATCTATATATCAGATATCTGTCTTTCTTTTGATCTTTTGTCTTCCTTTTGATCTTTTCCCTTCTACCATGTCAGCCACTGCCAAGTTCTCCAGTCCCTCTTTTCTCGTCACGTGCCCAAAGAATTTCGCCCGTCTTTCCATTATGATTCCCATTAATATTAGTTATGTTTCAATCAATCAATCAAATCTTTATTTTCGTACTCAACTTCAAGAATAAACAATTGAAATGGAATCAGTATAAAAGTATAACATACTTCAATATGCCTCAGTTCATTATCAATTATATCCATCATCTGTAATATTTCTGTATTTGTTCTTTTATCCATCCATCCATCCCTGGGACTTTTAGCATTCTTCTGCACTTCTGTTAATGTCTACTAAACACATTTTGAAAGACTCGTTATCAGATGTTGAGTTGGTTCGGCATGTTTGGGTATTTCAGTATGAATATGGAAATCAGTTATCTAACTTATCGAATTATCTAGCCAATAATTTAAGTAAGATAGCATATAAATAGCAGAGGCGTAGCTACCATAGGCCTATAGCGAGAATAAGCAAGGCATTAGGGCCCAGAAGAACTGGGGCCCTTTTTGACCACCAATGTAAAAAAGAAAGTAAATAATAACAAAAGTAAATAATTAAAAACACATTAAAATCAGTCTTAATCAGATAAATTTGATAGGTATTAAATATGACAGTGCTACAAAAACAAAGCCGTTTTACAGTTTTCAGTTTCCGGAATCCGGTGACAGACGATGCGTTATTATTAAGTGTCAAATTTTTTTAAAGCCTTAGTTCACTGTATATATTTTCCCTGGTATACTGAGTAAGCTTATTCCTCTATAAACTGCAATAATTATAGAGGAATAAGCTTACTCAGTATACCAGGGAAAATATATACAAATGTGCTACAACAAAGACTCAAACACTACTCAGAAGAAATATTGACAGAGGAACAAGCAGGCTTCAGAATGGGAAGGAGTACAATTGATCAAATACATACGATCAGAAGGATAGAAACAAATAAGAAAATATACCACAATTTCATTGACTTCAAACAAGCATTTGACAGCATACAGCATGAAGATCTATGGCAAGCACTGAAGCACTATGGTATTCCAGAGAAGCTAGTGAATCTCATAAAAACTTATACAGTAAAACAATGAGCAGAGTGAAAATTAATGGGAACTAACAGAATGGTTTGAGATAACAATTGGAACGAGACAAAGGATGTGGCTTATCTCCTCTGCTATTTAATATAATACTAGATGTGGTAATGCAAAAAGCAATACAAAACACAAAAGAAGAAGATGCTGGAGTAAAAGTATATGGACACACAATAAATAATTTAAGGTTTGCAGATGACATAGATGTGATAACAACAAAAGCAGATCACCTACAAATATTAACCAATGAAATAAGCAAGGCCGGAGAAGAAGTGGGGCTAAAAATAAATATACAGAAAACTAAAGCAATGGTCACGGGGAACAAGAAGGGGAAAGTTAATCTAAAACTAAAGGAGGAAATAATAGAACAAGTACCAAAATTCGTATACCTAGGATCAGTACTGACAGAAGATGGCCTAAGTGAAGAAGACATAATAAGGAGAATTTAGCAAGTGCAGCATTTGGAAAACTTCAGAAGATATGGAAAGACAAACAAATATCACTGAAAACAAAACTAAAAGCTATATAATACACTGATCAAACCAATACTATTATATGGATCAGAATGCTGGACCATAAAGAAGAAAGACGAAAGAATATTAATGACTGCAGAAATGAACTGGTTAAGAGGAATAGCAGGAGTCAGCAGAAGACAAAGAATAAGAAATGAAACGATCAGAGAAAAGACAGAGCAAAAAGAAACGATACTCGAATCAATACAGAAACGAAGACTGAAATGGTTTGGTCATGTTGAAAGAATGAAGGAAGAAAGACTACCAAAGAAAGCACTATACAACTATGTTGAAGGGAAAAGGAGAAAAGGAAGACCAAGAAAAACATGGATAGAAAACTTAAAAGAGGATGCAGAAGAAATGCAAATGAACTTCATCCAAATGACCAGAGCAGCAAGAGACAGACAGAAGTGGAAGGAACTCATTCAGACCCATCGTCCAACCCAATAGGGAAAGACGGAAGGAAAGAAAGAAGAAAGAAGAAGAAGTTCACTGTTCGTCATGTTGTGACATTTTAAGTTGAAGGGGGCCCATTAATAATTTTTGTATTAGGGCCTAAAATCCTAGCTACGCCACTGATAAATAGATAAATATATCATCACTTCTCCAACCCAATACTCCACCTTAAAACCTTGCGCATGTATTAGAATTGCAAAGTTGTGCTATTGATTTTCAAATATTCAAATACGCTGTCTTGTTATATCATCTCACATACGCAATATGCACTCGAATGCCTCTCTAACTTCCAATTATGTCAAGATCATTCATTGCGCCTCCTCCACCCAATCCTCCATTGATAAGCATTCAACGTCTTCGCGTTTATTAGCATTGTAGATTTTATCACTGATTTTCAATCGTTATTAGAACAATAATAGTTCTTGTAACGTTATTTCACTCACGCATGCTCTCTCTCTCTCTCTCTCTCTCTCTCTCTCTCTCTCTCTCTCTCTCTCTCTCTCTCTCTCTCTCTCTCTCTCTCTCTCTCTCTCTCTCTCTCCCTCTCTCTCTCCTTCGAACTGTATCACGAGCAGTGTTTAATCTAGACTCCTGGACTCCGGGGGGGACCGAAAAAGCCGGGGGGAACTGACAAAGCCGGGGGAATTCTGCTAGGGGCTGCTGTTAGTCCATGTAGTATTTCAAAATTTCCGGGGGGAAATTCGAAATTTCCGGGGGGGAAAGGGTAATTTCCCTCCGGAAACGGCCTAGATTAAACACTGATCACGAGTCGGAGTACCACTGGTACCACTGTACCACTCACTCGTAGGGTAATTTAGCAGAAGCGCAGAAGCTAAAATATTTAGCAGCAAATCTGCTCAGGCCCGTAAGAAGTGGGTGTGCAGGGGGTGCAGCTGCACTCCCTGGAAAAATTTAGAGGGCGCAGCGCACCCCTGGTCTGCACCCTGTCTGCACCCCATTTCCAGGGGTGCAGACAGGGTGCAGCCCTGAAAAGGTATGCAGACGACCTTTTTTGCTTGTCAATGTATTTTTAGATTAAAACATGGGTATCGACGAACTTTTTTTGCTTGTCAAGGATTTTCCAAAGACAACTTTTATCTTGAGAAAATCTGCACCCCTGCTGAAAATTCGTTCCGACGGGCCTGAATTTGCTTGACGACATTATGGGTCATGCGATGTTGGACCAACGTTACTGTTGCAACATTCTTATTCAAAAAGGGTCCAGATAATAGATATTTAAGGATGATTAGAGCGAACTTAATTAAATCCATCATACAACCAGAGCTGATGAAGTTTCAAATTGTTTTCAATCCCTCATCAGCAGTCAATCTGAAGCAAACTATCTTCAGGATTAGCATTCAATTGGTCTTTAAGGGCATAACTGGGTTTCGGATTCACCCCCATCCTTTTCTTGGATTATTTTCTTTGGGGAAATAGAATCAAGACATTTTCTGTGGCTGGCAACACTGCTAGCAAGAAGCAGATTTCTCTGTATATATATATATATATGCTATATTACTTTGTGACACTGTGTTGAAGGAATTTGGTTTTTCCATCTGATGGAAATCTAAACAATCGATTTATTCTCAGGTTTCAACAAAAGCAGTTTCTCGAAATAGCTCTGTCACGCTTCAAATGTCAAGCATGACGTAGTTTCTCAAGAAGATGACAGCCAGCATCAGCAACGTAAGTTTCGTCTCTTCGTCGATAGGCGTCGTCGCTGCTCCCGCCGCCGTCGACGGTGACGTCACCGAAGAAGAGGGCATCTCTTTGGAGCGATTCAACGCCCAGTACCAGAAGATGCACGGCTACGCCAGCATCGTCGTCTGCAGTTTCGGAATCGTCTCGAACGTCATGAACGTCATCGTCCTGTCGCGAAAGTCGATGGCGTCGGCGACCAACTTCATGCTGACCGCCCTCGCCGTCACCGACATGCTGACGATGCTGTCCTACCTGCCGTACGCCACCTACTTCTACTGCGTCGCCACGCCGGACGCCCGCTACCCGCACCGCCGGGCCTGGATCGTCTACCTGCTCTTCAACACGAACTTCATCATCACCTGTCACACGATCGCCATGTGGCTGACGGTGTCGCTGGCCATCTTCCGCTACATCGTCATCTGCCGGTGGAGGGCCGTCGGGCACGCGTCCTGCTCGATCGCCAGGGCGAAGGTCACGACCCTGGTCGTCTGCGTGACGTCGGTCGCGTTCTGTTCGCCCAACTACGTCCTGTACAGTCCGGCCCCGATGAACAACGGCACGGTCGTCGTCGTCGGCGGCGGCGGCCAGGCGTACTACTGGTTCCGCCTGAACGACTTCGTCACCGAATCACACCAGGTGCTCAACTACTGGGTCTACGGGGTCGTGTTGAAGGTGGCGCCGTGCGTCCTGCTGGCCGTGCTCAGCGCGCTGCTGGTGCGCGGCATGCGGCGGGCGGAGCGGCGTCGGACGCGGCTGAAGTCGCAGGGACACGGCGAGGAGTCGAGACGGACGGCGGAACACAACCGGACGACGGCGATGCTCGTCGCCGTCGTCCTCTTCTTCGTCGTCACCGAACTGCCGCAGGGTCTCCTGGCGATGCTCAGCGGACTCGACGTGTCCATCTTCTATCGCGTCTACGTCCCGCTCGGCGACGTCTGGGACATCATCGTGCTCGTCAACAGCGCCGTCAATTTCATCCTGTACTGCATCATGAGCAAACAGTTCCGACAGACGTTCTGCGACGTGTTCTGCAGACGACGACGCAAACGCTCCCCGCGCACCGCCACCGGAAGTCGATCGTCGTTGTCGAGTCGTCGATCAGCTTCCGGTCATCTTCTGTATAAGACGATCACCGAAACGAAAACGACCAGCATCTGACGATCGCACACGCCAGAATAGCGCAGCATCATCGTCTCGTCTCTGACGCTTCCGTCAAAAGACGATGGGTGTCGGGCTCCTCTCTTCTCATCCCGGCCAGTGTCTAATCTAGACTCCTGGACTCCGGGGGGAAACTGACAAGCCCGGGGGAGTCAGCTAGGGGGCTGCTGTTAGTTGAAGTAGTGTGCCAAATTTCCAGGGGAAAAGGGCAATTTTCCTCCCCGGAAACGGCCTAGAATAAACCCTGATCTCGGCTTGCAACCGGTCATAATAATTATTATGGCAGCGGAGTCGCTCTGTTCACATCGACAGCCATTTATGCTAAAGTTTAACCCGATATTTTAACGTTCACGACGAAAAACCATGGGGCGGAAACTGCGCATCGCATGCTGAGCTTTAACCAATCTTGAAAATCAGCGGATTGAACTTACTGTACGCCCCATACTGTTTGACCACAAGATAGGAGTGATCAAGTTTAACTATATTAGTATTACTGACAAGACCGTTGCTGGAACGTAGAGCACATGAAAGGTTGATTGTGAGGGCAGATTTAACCCTTTAGCTTCCACAGCATGCGCGAATAACCGTCACCCGTTTGTTCGGCCGGATACCCTGGATTTGACCTGGATCTTTAGTGATTTAGATTTGGTGTGCCATCGGTTGATGCTCCTGTGCATTATGAAAGTGGCGCTATAGAAGTTTTAAGATTAGATTAGAATAACCTGAACCCTCTGACTCCATGCCAACGTGTACGTTAACGTGTTTTTGCACGTCACGGTGTAAACGAAAAGGTTAAGGCAGTTCGTCGATATTGTTGGAAGACGTTCTATTACAGGCAATTAGAAAATAGAACTATCCGACTTGGAATGAATCTAAGCAGTGATGTTCACGGTTAGTATCTGTGAACGGGTGAGCATTCTCTCGAGGCAGAGAAATGCATAAAGTGAGGGTGGCTGTTCATTCCTGTTGTTGCAGCAGCAGCATCGTACTAATCGATTATGTCGATGCTTTGATAAAAGAGAGCAGCAGTGGCGTAGCCAGGGGTTGGGGTTAGAACCCCCTTGGCTGCTCGCGCAGTGTAGAGAAGGGGGAGTTTCGGGGACTAAACCTCTCCTTGGCGACCAAAAATTTATTTTATTTTATTTTTTATTCTATATTTAGATTATTGAGGCATAATCGATTAATTATCGAAGATTAATAATTACAGCTGACGACCTTTATTTTGCTCGTCAGGCTTTTTTCCATGTTGCTATTAATCAAATCATGGAATGCATGGAATGATGATAACGCTTATTTTGGTCGTCAGAATTTTCCAAAATTTGGAATCATGGGAGCCACAGTCATCCCTTTTCGGAAAATCCTGGCTACGCCACTGGAGAGTAGATTGGATAATCTATCCATTGACAGGAGCGTCTATAGGCGCCGTTGAGGGGATATAGAGTTTGGTGCGTCATGCAGCGGATCACGGAGCTTGCCCTTCGGTAACACCGTACTGGCGAACGATTTGCACGCCGGGCACTAAAAGCCAGTGCTTATAATATAGAGGAGGTGCAGAAAAATTTCTGCGATTTGATAACTATCAGATGAAAAGGGACCCGAGAGGGCTTTCAACGGATAAAACGTTCTCCCACACAGACGGAGGTCTTAGTGTTGAGGGCAGGTCACGTCTCGGGTACTCTTGGGTGGATGGATGGATGGATGGATGGATGGATGGAGGGAGGGAGGAGTGAGTGTGTGAGTGAGGAGGGAGTAAAAGACTTGTTGATCAGTAAAGGAAGATCGTAAGATTTGAATCAAAATGAAACATGCCTAAGGGCACCAAGGGAAAATTGATGGTGGAGGTAGATATGATTTGATATTGCTCTTAGAGAAGTCTGAAGCACGTATTGGAATTATTCATCTCGTATAAATCGTTTTGTGAGTTTGAGGCGTTTTCTGTTTGGCCGTTCATCGGTTATAGGCGCGTATAAATTGGTAGCGGCGTTAAGCTACGAAGGTAAAACATGGGTCTAGAGTTGAGGTACTCAAACTGTTTTGAAGCCGGTCCACATCCCGTCTTCCATCGTTCGTGAGGATCTGTTAGTTAGCTACAATAAAGTCCTATTATTCCTATGACTACTCTGTTAGTTAGCTACAATAAAGTCCTATTATTCCTATGACTACTCTGGCGCAGGGTGCGATTTGTGACTTGGAGCAGTGGGGGGATATATGTCGAGCTTGGCGGGATGTAGTTGTTAGGGAAGTGTAGCAGTGGGGGATGTAGTGGTGGGGGATGTAGCAGTAGGGGGATGCAGTTGGGTAGTGGGGGAAATCCCCCCCATTCTCCCCTACAAATCGCGCCCTGCTCTGGCGTAGTATTTAAATACGAGTAAATACGGGTTCTCTTAATAGACTGTTATAGTGCAGCAATTAAGGCAACAAATAAAAATGACAAAATCTTCAAATGCAAAAATAAATTTTAGACTTCACGACAGGATATTGGCAATCCCCACCTGAAAAATGTTTTCAATGTATTAATTCTTGTAGCGAAGACTGGGACGGAACCCCAGTCGCAGAAATTTTGAGCAGGCACCTAATATTTATATAATATAATTTAATTTTTTTAAATTATTTTTTTATTATTTTATTTATAATATAATAATAATAATATTATTATTATTATTGTTGTTGTTACGGAACTATATTTACAATCGCCTTTCCGTTTGGTAAACAGCTTCACGTGAAATTTATGAAGAACATCGAACCAACAACCACCTCCCGATATAATCGATTGTGAGGTCATTCTATCCTGAATAATCATTGTATGCTTACATTCGTAGATTTAATTATTTTAGTAGTAGCCCTATTGTCATTATTATTATTATTATTATTATTATTATTATTATTATTATTATTATTATTATTATTATTATTAGCGTAGCCAAGTGAAAAGCAAGGGGTGGGTTCTTAGGCCTACATTCGGCCTAAACTACCTCAGTGGCGGTTACACCATGTTTATTAATGTATAGATGCATCCCCCACCGGGGTTCCGGATGACCTTTTTGGCTTGTCAACTTATTTTCCAGTGAGTTTTTAAAAAATCAGTGAAAAATACTGCGCATTACCTTCTTTTTCGCTTGTCGGCCTTTTCTGGCAATGTTTATTAACATTTAGTGGGCAAAACACTAACAGTGATCTTTTTTATCTTGTTCCTCTTCACTTTGAATCCCCCCACCAACTTCCTATAATTTATTTTTTCATCTCCCCACCAAGAATTCCTGGAGCAGCCGCTGGACTAGCTGTTAGATTCGTATACGATATAAGAAATGCTGTGGGAATAGGGTGATTGCCTTTAAGTTACCAGCCATATACAGTGGAGCTTCGTTATAGCGTATTCGGTGGGTCAGTAATCATCATCATGTTATCTGTCCTGGGACAGGTTCAGGGCTCCATTATTTCCATTCCTCTCTGCATCTTGCTTATTCCTTGATTTCTGCATAGGTCTTGTGACGCTGTGTATCTGTTTGTCATCATCCAGTCCAATAGCATCTTCCTTGGTCTTCTTTTGTCTTTCTTCTTGATATACTTTCTTCAATTGCTGTTCTATCTTCTAAGCAAAGTTTCTCCTCTTACTACGTGTCCAATCCAGTTCCTCTGTCTTTTTTGATGGTACTGATTAATTATCGATCTTTGTTCGTCCACCATCTGTAGTACTTCATCGTTTGTTTTCTTGTCCGTCCACTTGATGTTTTCCATTCATCTCCATATCCACATTTCGAATGCATCCAGCTTTTGTATGTCCTTCTTCTGGAGAGTCCAGGTTTCTGAGGCATATAAAGTGACACTCAATATCAACGTTTTTATCAGTCTCTTCTTTAGTTCTCTAATTAGCCCTCCTCTTACCAGTTCTCCTCTGTCCAAAGAGGCTTGTTTTATCATCACTATTCTTCTCTTTATCTCCCCTGGCATCTGGAATCTTCTGTTATTAGGCTCCCAAGGTAGCAGAATTGTGTAACCTGTTCAGTTCTGTTCCATCAACCGTTATGGTGAATCTAGGTGGATTTTTGCTTTCTGTTATAACCATGACTTTTGTTTTTAGAGTGTTTATTATCATGCCATATTCTTTTGATGTTGTATTTAGTTTGATTTAGCTACCTATATCCATCCAGTGGCCAGCATATGTATTTATTGCGATTTACAGTATAAGTCACGATTTGAGTGTTTTAGAACTTAGACACACTGCAACTGAAAACGCAGATGGTGTGGATATTTCAGCACCAGGTTCATCTCGAGCGGCTCAGTATCTTGCGGTTAAAATATCGTAAACGCGGATATTAGAAAATTTTTCAGCAACGCTACTTCGCTAGCAACATTTCTCTCTTTTTGGTGGCGCATTGTTCAGAAAATGGCGCAGAATGTGATACGTTGGCATGAATGGTTTTGTGACGAAGGGAACGTAATCAAAAGATTTCTAGAAAAGTTCATTCTTCAGAAGAAATTCACGTTACTTTTATCCTGCCAAACCAAATGAAACGCTATATAATAGGAACTATTATTTGTTGATCTTGAAATTCAGACAAAGCGTCAAAGAGAGACACATTCTATTTTTAAAAAAATAATATTGTGATTTAAAGTGGTTTAGGGGGCTAACTAAGGCTGTGTTTCGGAATCGAAACGTCTTCGATAATACTTCCAGGGGCGGTTCCACGTGGAGGGGGGATGAATGGGGGATGCATCCCGACCGAGCTTTCTTTTGCTTGTGAAACCTATTCTTGGGTAAAAGTCAAGTAAAACCACGGGGAAATACTGCGGATGACCTTTTTTCTTTTCTTGTCAATCTATTTTTCGGTAGAAGTATAAGTAAAATTAGGGATAAAATTTTCTTTTGTCAGTCTTTTTTCTTGATCTTTTCCTTCTATTTTCACCTCCCACCGACTTCCTATGAATTCATTTCATCCCCATCAAGAAATCCTAGAACCGCCACTGAATACTTCTTCCGTATCCGATGTCTTATTCGTGGGGCGCCAAACCCCTCACCCCGAGACACGAAAGGGAAATGAAATTCTGAAGGAAGAACGGCGATTAACGTTGACGGTGAAGCTGATGTGCAGAATTGGGTCATGTTGTCATGCAACTTCCGACAGCGGGCGGGGGGGAATTTCGGAAATAAATTCTCTGAAGCCTGTTTCATGGGCCTCGTTGTTGGCACGACAGGATAAAAAATTGATGCAAAAATGCAACAATATCGAAGACAGTAAAAGCTCTTAATTTTGGATAAAAAGCAAATGCATGATCAATTGAATTTGAGGAAAATGATGGACAAGAACTCTAGAATATTCTGGGCGTTAGTGATGCACCTAAAAAGCATAAATAGTTGACACTTGAACAGCAGTGTCATTCCACACTTTTCTTGAGGGCAAGATAATTTTTTGAACAATTTTGGCCAAATTTTGGCACATTTTTGGCAAATTTGGCAAAATTGTATTTTTTTACATTTTTTGGCAAATTTTGAGCAATTTTGGGCAATTTTGGCGATTGTTTGCAAATTTCACAGTTATTTATTTATTTAATACATTATATATTATATATATTATATACATACATTATTTCTTCATTTCTTTGGGGGCCACGGCCCCCTTGCCCCCCCCCCCCAAATGACGCGGCTGACGCCACTGCACCTGAAATAGATTTTGCAATAGTTGTTATAATGGGCGCCAGTGGCGGCTCCACAGGGGGACTCGGGGGCGTGCCCCTATTGAGTGCCTGGCCCCCCAGTGGCCACCGTTGGGACCCTATACTTAATACTACATACCTAACAACAAATGGTTGCCCCCCCATGAATAGAAGTTACCACCCCAACGGCCCCCCACTTGCCAAATCCTGGAGCCGCCACTGATGGGCGTAGAGCCTACAAGCCTTTGGAAATCTCTAAACTCTTTCATCTGTAACCCATAATCTATAACCTAAATGTGCCCGGTAGGCGCTTCCGTTTCAGTGAACACAGTCTGTTGTACGTGTAATTTAAGAGTGAAAATTTCATGCGATCATAGGAAGGAATTTTTTTGATTGTGACGAATATTTTCTGGCTGATTGGGGGGGGAGGGACTCCACTTTGCGTCTATGTTGGTAGGAGTCGATCGTGTAGGCCTAAACGCTGCATACCACGTCAATAATTAGACGTACTTTTCTTACTTGTCCTGGGGTGGCATCATTTTACGAAAACGGGGTGTCTGTGATGATTAACCCCTTAACTGGGTATCCCAGATATATCCATCCATTTTACATTGAGTTACAGTTAAATACACGATTAAGGGGTTAAGACACAGACACCGGACGATCTAAATGACGCAGACGCGGATAGCTTCGACTGGCTCAGTTGGTGACCTCCGTGGCTTTGCCCGCCAGTTCAACAAAATGGGTTCGATCATGCGTGCAGTTGGGCTATTTTAGGATTATCAATTGATCACGGGTGTCGTAAATTAGGAAAATATCTTGAAACAGAAAGTGTTTGACAACCAAAAAAGGTCATCCAATAGCTGAAATTGGGGGAAGAGTTTTGGGGGTGTTAGGAGGTGTAACAATATCCCTGCCGGGCACTCACACGTCCACCGGCGTAGAGTGAAAATCAATATGGCCTGTTTAGAACTTTTAGACGGCTCACAATTATTTATCAAGGCGCTATATAAATGCAATATGTACTTGTACAGGAACCGCGATATCAGGTATATAGGGACTTAAAGCGCACTCTGGCGAATGAAATACTGAAGTAACAAAGACGATGATAGTAGGGTTGCCAGATCTCCCGTATTTGGGGTAGTCTATTATTATTTCATTATTATTATTACCGTCTCCCGGACGGATGTAACTCGTCCGAACAAAACTGCCCGAACATTTACAAAGTTACAGATAACTCAAATAGACTTAATTGAGACGCTGAGCTTAAAATCTTTTAGAAGGCCAATACATTTTCGGCGTGATGTGGCGTTAAATTGGTCATTCAAACAACCTGCTGTATTGAGACCAACAAATAATATCTATGAAACCAAGAATATATATATATATATATATGCATATATATAATTGAGTTTCTTTATTGAGGGACTGCCATGAGTATAGAACCACTGTTGTTTTTGAACAATCTGTTTATAGGGCAAACTATTCAGGTACATTTTGAACTATACAATTTGCCGTTACTTTTCTTGATCGTTCATTCCATCTGTAGCCAGAGGAAGCAAAAAAATGTTCCAAGATCCGTATAAGCCGTTATTTGGCATTGATGCTGGGACGTCTGGTGACGTCATACTGCCCTGAGAAACCAAAAAAATCAGTTGACGTCCCTAGCGTTCAACGTGTTAAGACACAGACACCGGACGATCTATGACGATCAAATCTTCTGGCTCAGTTGGTTTTTTCAGCCCTGTCCGCCGTCAACATGGGTTTTCCTCATGGGTTTGGGTTTGTTTTAGGATTATCATCTTGGGTTGCTCTGTGTTAAACTCTTTCTCCTGTCCAAAATGTCTGACTTCAAAATGGTCATCCAATAGCTGAAATTGAAGGAAGAGTTTTGGGGTGTTAGGAGGTGTACCAATATCTTGCCGGGCACTTACGTCCACCTTCTCTGAAAATCACTATGTTCTTTTTAGAACTTTTAGACGGCTCACAATTTTTATCAAGGCCTTATATAAATGCCTATGTACATTGCCAGGAATGGCGATATCAGGTATATAGGGACTTAATGCGCACTCTAAATGAAATACTGTTTGTAACAAAGACGATGATAGTAGGGTTAAATTCAGATCTCTTCTTCCCAATGTATTTTACGGGGAGTCTCTGTTTCAGCCCAGTCTCCATTTGCCCACGGGAGACCAAATCTCCGACCATTTGGCTAGTCAATAGATTAATTGTCTTGTTAAAATCGAAACAATACAACATTTTGTTGATAAAACGTTAAATAAAACTCTGAAACACAGTTTATTGTCATCAACAAATTTATAAATATTTGATATTATATCATCATATATATATATATATATGTATATTAAAAACAAAGTGGTCCCAGTAGGGAACCCTGTGGTGAGAACCACTGTTGACCTCAGCCCAATCTAATATCCTAAACTACTTAGGTTTATTTTGAACTGTTTCAGTTGTAGCCAGTTTTATCCCCTCATCCAGTTCATTCCATCTGTCCACCACTTGCACTAAAAAAATGCTGTTTATGTCTCCCAACCCGTTTCTTGAACAGCTTCATGCTGTGTCCAGGTATACTTCATCAACTGCTTCATTGTAAAAATCTTTCCTTTGGCATTTCCACTTTGTTAGTATTTTGTTTGTTCGATCAAATAAATAAATCTAGAGTTTTTTTCCAGGGTTGTCAATCCACAGTGATTTAGCCTTTCCTCATAGGTTAGTTTTTGTACAATATCATACATCATCTTTGTTGCTCTGTGTTGCAGGCTTTCTAAGGTCTCTATGTCTTTCTTCAGGAATGGACACCATGCTTGAACACATGACGTCTAAATGTGGACTTTACCAATGTCTTTTCAAAGTCTTATAAATTACATCATTCTCTCTGCTCACTATGTTCTTTTGATCATACCTAGAATTTTGTCAAAAGAATTAGCTATTTCTGCACATTGCCTAGATGGCTTTAAGCTGTTATGCATGATGACCCTAAATCTTTCTCCTCGTTTGTCACCTTTAGTCCAGGGTTTCATAATTCTTTAAATTCATGATCTGTTCCCTTCTTCCCAATGTGCATCACTGAGCATTTATCTGTATTAAAAAGCATTTGCCAATCTGCCGACCACTGGATAGTCTATTAAGGTCTTGTTGTAAAATTTTTAGTTGCTTCACTATCACTCTGTCCACACAGTTTTGTGTCATCAAAGAATTTTATTAACTTTTTGACATTATATCATCATCGATGTCGTTGATGTATATTAAAAACAATTTTGTCCCAACACTGAACAACGCTCAAAAAAATATGACCATTGTTCAATGAATACATTTCTTATACCTACCTTCTGTCTTCTGCTCTGAACATCAGTTTTTATCCATCCAAGAACTTTGCTTCTAATTCCACAGGCCTGAAGCTTGACTGCCAGTCTTGAATGATTACTTTATCGAATGCTTTTGCAAAGTCCAGGTAGTTTTTATCATCAACTGCCTTTTCCTCATCTAGCTTGTGGTCCTCCAAAAGTCCAGTATTTTTGTTAAGCAAGTAAATAAATTAGAGTTTAATGAATATTACAAGTTCTAGTTTAGTACAATTAGTTAGTTTAGTACAATATCATACAAGATAAAAGAGGCTCTGAGTAAAGCAATGCGAACCTCTTACTTTTTTAACGGCAGCTAAAATATCCATGACGTCATGAGACCGTGACACGTTTTCAAATGTCGAATAAAAAGAATGTTACCGATTAATGCGATGGACTCGGACGCTCTTGTAACAGTCAAAAGAATCAATATTTCTGCCAGTTACAGACGGTGTGCCCAGACCGACAGAGTCTCACAGAATATCCGTACCTCTGCAGTGTTTCTGGTAATTCGGGTTGAGAGCTTACAAATAATGTTTTAACAAAATTAGTTGACTCTAATTAAACGATACTTTTTCCGTTCACTCTTTTTTGATAACGGCGGTCTTAGCGAGTTAAAGCACAATAGTTAATGACTTTTTGACCGATCTGCTTACTAACTTTGCTGTAATTAGATATTTTTCGTTAAGTCGTTTTCTGTCGAACATCATAAAGTTTTGCCGAAATGACCTCAATTTATCACGCTATAAAGCATAATCATAGTCTTAGCGAGTTTATGCACAATAACAATGACCGAAATGACCGATCTGCCTGAACAAACTGGCATTGAGATAGTTAAGTCGTTTTCTGTCGAACATCTTTTATCAATTTATCACGCCATAAAGCATAATTCTGTAGCCTACATCTTTTATATTTTCGTGATTCTGAAGTAGCCAAAAAGTGTCTTGCGGGCGTACAAAGTTCTACAGACTACACTACAGAGTGTAGAGTAGGGCCTATAAAATGTGTATATTCGTAATTGTTACTTACCTGTTTATGTACTGTAAGGCTGTAAACCGTTTGACGTTAGGAATGGGAACTTAGGACTCGTTAGGAGGTCTATGATAATATTTTTATAATTTCTTTGTAATATTATTGATTCACTACATGCAGATGATGCAATGCATTGAACAGTGTTGCTTTTTTCTAGTCTATACTCTATAGTAATGTAGTGTAGTATAGCTCTAGCCATAATAATTTTAAATGAACTGGACCGTGGAGTGGGTGCATTGATCGCGGAAAAATCTCTCGTATTTCGACTTTGGAAATCTGGCAACCCTACCAACTTCCGCTTTAAGCCGGAAATTCAAAATTCATTTCACATCCGGTAACCGTCAGTGTCCGTCACTCTGGTCAATTATCGGTGGTTGCTGGTTGTATGACCAAAGAACTAAAGCCGCTTAAGTTCTTTGGTATGACCAGTTGCGACAATTAAATAAATGTCCAGTTTATATAGTGCTCTTTTGTAAGTGTTTCTGTGCCCACTATCTATTTTGTTACTTTACATTTCACCAGCGCAATGCACTAGACTTGCCATTACGCAGGGGTAAAGGGTCTAGTCATATTGTGGAGGGTGCTAAATAGAGGTGGGTCGATTAATCGAAATAGTAATCGAAATCGCGATTTTTGGAAAAACCGAAATCGAAATCGACACGATTATTAAATAAATCGAAATAATCGATAATCGTCGAAAAAATAATCGAAATCGCGATTATTTTTCGATTATTCTCTTAAGTTATATTATACAATATTTCCGATTCAAAGAAAGATCAATTTGCCAATTTACCAATTATCAGATTTTCATTGAAAATGGATTCAACTGCGTATAAAGACAGGCACCATCTTTCTGGGTTTGACAGCAGCTTTCGATGCGGTGTGGCATGCGGGTTTAATGTACAAACTCTCGCTCAATTTGCCACCCTGGTTCTGTCAACTTGTGGAATTACTCATCTCTGACAGACGGTTCTTAGTTCACTTGGGAGATGTCAGCTCCTGGAGACGTCAGCGAAACGGTCTAACACAGTGTTCAGTTCTAGCACCTATGTTATTCAATTTGTAGGCTTATAGGCCTATACACGACTTACCGGATACCATAGGTAGGAAGTTTGGATACGCTGACGATATCGGTTTTGCCACCCAGGTTCGATCCTTTAAGGAGATTGAAGACCAGGGTTATTTCTAGGATTGTGAATTGGGGTGGGGTGTCGGGAAAATCGGGAGGGGGGTGTTTATTTCTAGGATTGTAGGATTGTGAATTTGGGGGTGTCGGAAAAATCTGGGGGTGTCGAAATTTGGAAATCTCTACCGAAAAAGGCTGGCAAGCAAAAAACCTTATAGAGACTCACAAAAAGTCTGACAAGCAAAAAAAGTCATCCGAGGATAAAAGTTGTGGGGTGTATTTCTCCATTTGAGAGCAGGCCCCTTCAGAGGCTGAAGGAGGCCCAGGCCAGTTGGAATTTCGAGGCCTCTCCTAGCCTTCCCAACAATTAAAATTTTGACAAGCGAAAAAAGGTAATCACCAATTTTGAGGACCGCAGAATACCTTCCTAGCTTTCCCAAAATCCCAAAATTGTCAACAAGCAAAAAAGGTCATCACCAAATTGTGAGGCCCCTTCTAGTAGTAGCTATCTAGCTTTCTAGCTCTCCCAGAATTCTAGACAAGGAGACAAAGGGAGACCCCCAAATGATGGAGGCCCGGGCCGAATGGCCCTCGATCCTGGCCCCCTCTGAATGGGCCTGTTTGAGGGTGTTCAGGGCTAATCAATATGCATTTTGTATGCCTACCATTGTCACATTACCAAATTTTAGGGGGTGTCGACCTCAAATTGGGGTGTTGGGGGGTGTTAGGGGTGTAGAAATATCCCTGTTGAAGACCAACTGAACATCGATACACAGAGGATTGCCGAATACTGTAAAATACGGCGGGAAAGCCAGTTTCTAAAGGTACTGTGAAATAATCGAAATCGAAATCGCGATTATATAAAAAACCGTAATCGTAACATGCGTCCAGCATAAGCCTATATGTTGAAGCCAGCTGTGGACGCCATATTAGTGAACGCGCACCTCAAGACAGAGCAGCAGGAAATGACGCCCACCAATCAAAATCTGTAGATTGTACATGAATATTCACGAGACTTCTTTCATTGGTTGACGTCATTTTCTGCTGCTCTGTCTTGAAACGCAATCTGGGCTTTTTCCTATGTTTTGCGTAAATACATATGGCGGATAGGCTCCGCCCACACGCCCCATAGCTGGCTTCACCCGTTAAGCAGGCCTGGTTAGGTTCATATTCTCTCCTGTGTATTATTGCTTCAAGAATCGTAATCGAAATCGTAATCGTGAAAAATAATCGAAAATAATCGTAATCGTAATCGGAAAAAATAATCGTAATCGACCCAGCTCTAGTGCTAAAACCGAAGCTGATATTGCTGATGTTTTTGCCAATTTTTTACAAACTGCTTGTACTAGCAACAATGTTAATGTCCATCTAGATTTGAAATTGAAATAAAGTTATAAGGGGCATTTGAAAGTAGTTCCTAATGCCCTATGCTCATGGTTGAAGATGTTGAAACTGCTTTATGAAAATTAAAGAGGGGAAAGCCTCAGGTTTTGCCAATATAACGTGTGAACACATTTTATATGCACACCCAATTGTTATATCGTGCATTACTGATCTTTTCAGCATGATAATGCAAGTTGGTTGTGTAGGCTACCAAAGGGGTTCGGTAGAGGGATTATTATCCCCTTGCTGAAAATGGATGTTCAGATCCTACGAAATGTGAAAATTATAGAGGAATCACTTTAAGTCGTGATTTGAAAAATGTTTGAACATTGTCTCCTTGAAAAATTTGGGTTATACCTTATTACTTCAGATTTGCAGTTTGGGGTTGTCTGGGACCAGATGTGCAGATGCTCTATACACCCTGACAGGAGCTATAAAATATTTGAACCAAAGCAATTATTCTACGGCTGTTAGGCCTATTTCTGCCCTGGATGTATCCAAGGCATTTATCATGGGTTATTTCTTAAGCTGGCAGAGATGGACACTAGGGATGTGCGGGTATACCCGTACCCGCGGGTATACCCTACCCGTACCCGTACCCGCGGGTACGGGTAGGGTAGGGTACACATTTTACGGGTACGGGTCGGGTACGGGTACAGCGCTACGGGTACGGGTATAGCGGCTACGGGTACGGGTATACCCGTTTTACCCGAAAAGTTATATTTTCATTTCTCACTACTATAGCAAATTAGCAATGCAATAATAGAAAAATAATATTGAGTAAAGTGTATTAGTATAACTTGTACATCGCGTTCAGTTTGTCAGACAGCATGCATTTTACTTACTGAAAACACAAAGGAAATACAGATGACGTAATCTGACATCTTCAGTAATAAATCTATAATGGCGTCCTCTGACTCCTCCAAGGACTCTTTGACCGAGAAAGTTCTTCTGGTAAAGTTTTGTGGTTTAACTTGAACTCTAATGCCTGCTCATAGATAAATGATATCTACTAAATATTTTAAACAAGCCCATTCGTGTCGGCTTAGGCTAGCTGACTGATTATCCTGATTCCTAAGTACTAGATCTGTCCTAATCTAAACATGCGTGCTATTTACAATGAATAGTTATCCCAATTTCGTAGCCCCTATTTCACTGTTGCCTCTCTATAGTCTCTAGGAACGGATACGGGTTCACGGGTCCATGTACAGGTCCTTGTAGTACTTGTACCCGTAAACGCACCCGCGGGTACGGGTCCAAAATTCCAAATCAAAAACTCCAAATTCAAAGTCGGTTACGGTTACGGGTACACAGCTTACGGGTACGGGTCGGGTACGGGTACAGGCGGGTACGGGTAGGGTAGGGTGGTTTTTCCACGGGTAGCATTTTGGACACATCTCTAATGGACACCATGATGCTTTATTGATATCCTTTTGGATTGGTACTCTAAATGTTACATCTGCGGGGGCAGTGATGCAGATTGGATGTTTTTCGAATCTTAAAAATTTTTTGAATTAGTTTTTTGCAATAATTCGAAACTGTCTGCGAAAAATATTTTATCTTTCTATAATTTTTAAATTACTTTGTTCTGGCTTAAGTCGGTATATTTTTCTTATTCTATTTTTGCTATTTGTTTTAATAACTTGACTAGTTATGTTTGATCTGCTATTATCGTTCGCTTATTGCCGTTATAGTCATTGATTTATTATGTATGGCAGGCTTTCTTGTCTTTCCTTAAATTATAA
This sequence comes from Metaphire vulgaris, assembly GCA_018105865.1. Classification (NCBI taxonomy): domain Eukaryota; kingdom Metazoa; phylum Annelida; class Clitellata; order Crassiclitellata; family Megascolecidae; genus Metaphire; species Metaphire vulgaris. The sequence continues at coordinate 7,370,853 of CM030853.1, forward strand.
TTATTGTTTCCAAACTAATATCAGTTGGCACTATTCAGCTCCTGCTGTGCTTGTGATTTGCTGCATAAGCTGAATAAAAACTTTGCTTTCTTTACATCTTGATTAGTTCTTGCCTGCTTTTGATATGATGAGATCAATACCATTATTATTTGCATTATTCCTGTTTCTTGCGAGCTGTCGCCTAAATTGGAATCATTCTACATATGTTTTTGATTATGGATATGTCAGAGTTTTGAATTCTGGTTGTTGTATATTCAAAAACCTTGCTTGCTTCAATCTATTTAACTGCATTCCATCTTCATATTTGTCAATTTCTGCTAGGTCATTATTATTAAACAGATGTGATATATCTCTTGATAAGCATAAACGCTCCAAATCCATAAGAAGATTTGCCAGTAAATCAAATCTTGCTGCTTTATTGCTTCTTCTCTTAGTCCTTTCTGGGGATGTTGAATTAAATCCTGGTCCTGCTTCTTCAAAACCCGGCCATCCAAGATCACCTTTTCCAAAATATCTTAATTACTTCCACCTTAATATTTGCTCACTGAGAAACAAATCATCCTCACTTCATAATTTTCTATGCCAAAATCACATTGATATTGTTTCATTAAATGAAACTTGGTTACAGCCATCAGATACTTGTTCTTTTCTTGCAGACATTATACCACCTGGCTTCCAAATGATAAATGAACCTCGCCAAACTGGATTTGGTGGAGGAGTTGCATTTCTTTTTAAATCTGATTTGAAATTAATTAAGAAGCCCTTACCTATCCCTTGTCCAAAAAGCTTTGAAGCTGTAATGGCTGTACTTGAATCGGGTAACAAACGTATAACATTTATAAATATATATCGACCTCCTTCACTGTCTCATTCTGAATTTTTTTGTGAATTTCAGTCCCTATTGGAAATTATAATATCTTCATCATCTGAATTAATTATATCTGGAGATTTTAATTTTCATATGGATGTGAAGAATAATCTTTCATCTAATTTGGATGATATTTTCACTTCCTTTGACCTTCATCAGCATGTTTCCTTTCCTACCCATGATAAGGGGCACCTTCTGGACCTCTTGATCACCAGGTCAAATTCAACAATTTTATCCAAAATCTCTCCCTGTGAAACTTATTTATCAGATCACATAGGTTTGTCTGCTAAGATTACTTTTCCTCATAAATATCCACCTTTATATAAAATTGTAAAATTTCGACCATGGTCTAAACTTGATTTAATAGCTTTTAAGACTGCTATTTCTACTTCTGAATTATTTACTAATCCTGCAGAGACTGCTTCTGAATTTGCAACCCAATTTACCTCAGTTCTTCTTAATATTCTTGATACACTTATTCCTTTTAAAACTAAAAAGGTTGTAACCCGACCACCTCAACCTTGGTTCAATTCTGACATTGCTGAAGCTAGGCGATGTTGAAGCCAATTGGAACGAAGATGGAAGTCTTCTTGCCTACCGAGTGACAGGCAGAAATTTAGGGACCAATGCAAAATTGTCCGTAAATTAATTTCTTTAACTAAATCCAACTATTTAACTAATCTTGTCATGCAAAATTCCTCCAATCCTCGTCTACTCTGGAAATCTCTAAATAGCATTCTTCATAGGGAAAAGTCAAGTGTCACACCTGGTTCCTTCTCTTTATCATCACTCCCAGATGTCTTCTGCCAATTTTTCTCCAATAAAATATCTACCATTCGCCTAAAATTTCAGATCATTTCTTCAACTGGTTTCTCTTTTCCAAAATCCCCACCAACTCCTCTTAATTCCTTTAAACCTACCACCCTTAATGAAGTTCGCCAGATAATCTTTACATCACCAATTAGTCAGTGTACCCTTGATGTCCTACCAACTCAAATCCTCAGAGATTGTTTTGATGTTTTAGGTCCAATAATAACAAACTTCATAAATCTTTCATTGCTTGAAGGGTGTTTCTCCTCTGCATTCGCTCATGCAGTTGTTCACCCACTACTTAAAAAGCCATCTCTCTCTCCTGACGACTTGTCTAACTATAGACCTATATCTAATCTTAATTTCTTATCGAAAATTCTTGAAAGGATTGTTGCTAAGCAAATGCATGCTCATTTGTGTTCTAGTCCACATTACCTCCTTTTCCAGTCTGCTTACCGAAAATACCACTCTACCGAAACGGCTCTGTTGGCAGTCCATGATCTTATTGTTCGGGCTATTGATGCTGGAAAAGTTACTGCTCTTTTACTTCTTGACCTATCTGCCGCCTTTGATACTGTTGATCATTCTATTCTTCTTCATCGTCTTGAACATTGGTTTGGAATCTCTGACATTGCTTTACATTGGTTTTCTTCATATTTACATCCCCGCACTCAATCAGTGATAATAAATGAGAATCTCTCAACTCCCACTGATCTGTCTTGTGGTGTCCCTCAAGGCTCGGTTCTTGGACCGCTGTTATTTACTCTCTATACAACCCCCTTGGGTTCACTTCTTGATGAACATCAAGTGGCGTATCATCTTTATGCTGATGATACTCAAATTCTCATCTCTTTTGATCAATCTTCTTCAAACTCATCCCTTAAGACTCTATCCACTGTCTTTACTAATATTCAGTCGTGGATGGATTCAAATAAGCTTCTTTTGAATTCATCAAAACTGAGTTCTTGCTATTAGGTACTCCAGCTCAATTGACTAAATTTGAATCTCTGAAATCCGTAGTATTAGGAGATTCCACTGTTGTCCCTAGAAGTACTTCTGCTTGCAACCTTGGTGTGATATTTGACTCTTCCCTCTCTTTTACTAGTCACATAAATTCAGTCTGCAAAATTTCTCATTATCACATTCGGCACATCTATCGCATCAGACATCTCCTCCCTAAGCCTGTTCTTATTTAGTTAGCCAATGCATTGGTATCTAGTCGCCTCGATTATTGCAATTCCCTGCTTTTTGGCATCACAAATTCAAATATACAGAAACTCCAGAGAGTACAAAATTCCTTAGTTAGAGTAATATCCAAAACTCCAAGATTTGAACATATAACTCCAGCTAGACAGTCCCTACATTGGCTTCCTATCAAATACCGAATTAATTATAAAATTTGTCTTTTGGTATTTAAAACCATATCATATAATGAACCCTATTACCTTAAGATGCGACTAATCCCTCGACCTACTATTCAATCAACTAGGTATTTGGCAGGACTTTCATTTGTTGTTCCTTATTCTCGCACTGTCATTGGCTCTAGTTGTTTCTCAGTATGTGGCCCTAAGCTTTGGAATTCATTACCAATATCACTTCGTAAAACTAAAAATTTATCATCTTTTAGATCTGGTCTTAAAACTTACCTGTTTGACTTGGCTTATCCCCCTTAGATTGCTCCCCCGCTGTTCTGACTGATCTTCCGGATTGACCTGGCTCTAATTCTATTTGGATTTGGTGCGCCATCGGCTGAGGCCCTGGGCATTATGATAGTGGCGCCATAGAAGTTTATTGATTGATTGATTACATCAATGTTCGATGGGGGAATGCTCTTTCAGTCATTCAATCTCATGGCTGGGGTGCCTCAAGGCGGGGTCTCTCCCCTGTGCTTTTTCCTGTATATATTAATGACTTAATTATTGCACTACAGAATTCTGGCTATGGTTGTCATATCAATGGACTGTTTTTGGGGTGTTTGATGTATGCAGATGACATCTGGTTAATTTCACATTCTATTACTGGGATGCAACATGTGTTAGATATACTGTATGTAGTGCTGAGTCCTATACCCGGGCTTGCTTCCACGTAATGCTAACAGACACTGTTAAAAGCAAGCAAAAACCATTGAAAAATTCCTTTTCTAAAAATCGGAAATAATTTCAACTCTTGTGTAAGCGTAGTGATTCCTAAATATACTGTCACACCCACACTCTAGAACAACTAAAAATCAGCTGTCTGTGACTGCCAGTGAATTTGATATTCTTCTAAATCAATGTTTAGTCTTTTCATAAAAACTAAATATGCTTACACTCTTTGCAGAGACGTCATTTCACTGTTTTACAGAGGGGGGCAAACACTTTCGACCTGACAAGTTACAAGTTTGCGAAAAAGCTGACGACCTTTTTTTTTGCTTCTCAGCCAATTTTCACGGATAGTTAAAGTAGTTTTCAAATTACTCGATCATCAAGCACTCCTTTTTAGGGCGTGTAAAATCTAAATAACACATAACACACAAACATTGGCAAAAAAAAATTTTCCCCTCAAAATCAGGGGCAAATGCCCCCCCCTGCCCCCCCAAATGACGTCCCTGACTCTTTGATGCCTAAAAACACTTTATGATACCAAAACCAAAAATCTGAAAAGCCATTACAATTTTATTACATTAGAATTGTTAAAAGCACCGAAGTCTTGAGGAAAATGTTCAGGAACACAGTTCTGGTTTGTTCTGACAGAAAAAGCAGTTTCTTCTGTAAAAAACTACTTTGCATTGATCAATGCAAGTTTCAATAAATACAAAACATATTAACAATAAAAAACCTCAAACATTGAGGCAGCATGAGCGAAAACTGCAGTTAACTTAAGTCGGAATATTAAATGAGCGTGACTGGACTGAAAATGATACTCCACTACGCCAAAAGGTGACGCAATGTTCGCAGTTATTCTTTGCAAAACTGAAAACTTGCCCAGAAACCCCATGCATGCCCAACATATCCTCCGCTCTCTCAATAATGAAGCTTTTATCGAATGGCTGCATGCTGATCAGCTCGTGCTTCATTATGGATCTAGAGGCCATTTTGCTCTGGACATTGATAATTTCTTTGGTTATGATGGCTTCATCATGAGAAGGTCCGGTCAAATGAATGACTTTGAGTTGATTCCTTATGCCATAAACTGTGTGGACCAAGAGATGATGGCGAATCAGTGAAGAGGCCACACCACCAAGACTTTCTGACAGATAGCTTATATGGCAACCTCTTTTTAACTCATTAAATGAATATACTACTTGTGAAGTATAATTCAGAGGCTGGTCCTGCAACACATCAAAACCAACAAACTTTCTAAAACAACACAAATATAATGTAATAACATAATTCCACACTATAGAGAAGCAACACATGTAGCATGCAAGACTGTTGTCTAAGATGGTGGGTCCAAGAAAATTTTTTGATTGCAAGGGTTGTGGCCAGGTGGAACAGTTTGGAGTTGGAGTGACAATTAAAACAGTAAATGGATTCAAAGGCTATCTTGGAAAACTAGGTTATTGAATGTGGAGAGTTACTACAGTGGTTTTCATACAGGCCTACTTACTACTTAGCATCCTAAACCACTTTGAATCACATTACATCATCATCATCATCATCATCATTATTGATATTTGTTGAAATTTCCAAGTGGTTAATATTATCAGTTGAAACAGTAAATGCAATAAAAGGCTTTACCAGAATAAAAGGCTTTAACAGAAAACAAGGTTATTGACTGTGGAGAGTTACTACAGTGGGGTTCATACAGGCTTACTTAGCCTCTTAAACTATTTTAAATCACATTATATCATTATAATTATCACATTATATCATCATCATCGTGCGTCATATTGTTGCAGCAGCACTCCAGACTGGCCGCTCCAGACATTTGGATTCTGCACAAAGCTGTATTTTTATCAGACATGTGTCCTTCCAATTTTCCTCTATGGTTTTGAAACTTGGACACTTTTAGAACATGATACGAAATGATTACAGGACTTCCACATGTGCTGTCAACATCAGATTCTGCTTGTTTACTGGTTTGACCATGTATCAAATGACATCGCTTTATTGTGTACAAGATTAGCATCAACACCAGACGTGATCTCTCGTTGCTGCATGGCATTAGTCTCACAAGTCACATGGCAGGACGTTAAAACCAGCACATTATTATTATTATTATTATTATTATTATTATTATTATTATTATTATTACTAAGACAATTTCTATAGCGCTGTAACATGGTTAAGTACCAAAATCAAAAGCGCTTTGACAATGCTAACATGTCAGTGGTGGACAGAAGATGGCGATGTTGAAGTCTGCTCGGATGAAGAAAAACAAAACTCATTGTCTGCACCATAGCATGTCACAACAAACGCCATCTTCCCGCGTGGGTGAAATATAGATCATTTTAAATGCTTACCAGAATGATGACACCTTCTTCTACATCTCCAAATACAGTTGCACGCACAGCTGCATTTTCATAGCAGAGCCGGTCTTTTTTTTTCTGCCGTGAGTAACACCGCTGCAAAGAATTATCATAGTTCCAGCCCTCCCGGTCAAAGCGGGCTTTTCTTGCAACATACATGTCATACCCATCAAATGGTGGCTCCATCGAAATCTAAAAAATCATTTACACAATCATAAGCCACTACAAATTTCATAATGAATAGGCAGAGTCTGGCAAACATTTAACCCCTTAACCGTTTGCCCCGAGACAGACTCGGGTTACGTTATTGATGCTTAGCCGTTTACCCAGAGAGAGGCTCGGGCAGTACTTTGCAAGCCTACATCTAACCGTTGCTCTCGATTCTGGCTCATCATTTTACATATATATTTTACACTTTGCGGGAAGCAGTGACGCAGACTAGGAGCTTTTTGAATGTTTATCCGTTTTTATCTATTTTATTTGCAAATTACTTGATACAGTGTTTGCGAATTTTTAAAATTTCCTTTCATATTTGAAATTGGTTTTGCGTGGTTTGTGATGGTGTATTTTGTTTTGACTATTATTTCTATTTCACTTTATAATTAGTGATTTTAGTTGACCTCCATTATCGATCACTTCATGGTCTTTGTGGACAGTGTTGTCACTCACTGCAGGCTTTTATTTTTTAGAAACATAAATTTATTCCAAACTAACATCGGCTGGCACTATTCATCTCACGCTGAGCTTGAGCTGAATTATACCTTGACTTTCATTTAAATCTGATTAAATCAATATCTGCCTGTTGTGATTGACACTATGAAATCCATAGTACTGTTACTATGCTCAATTTTTCTCTTTCGTGCGAACTTGAATTCACTTGGCCCAGTCTAAGATGCGAGTTTGATTATGGAGACATTAGAATTCTGAATTCTGAATGCTGTTTCTTTAAAAATATTGCTTGTTTTAATTCATTCAACCTCATTCCATCAGCAAAATTCTCGGTTTCCACTAGGTTGTTGCTTTTTGGCAGATGCGATATGTTGCTGAATAAAAGTAGACGCTTCAAACGTGCAAGAATCATTGTTAATAAGTCAAATGCTCGGTGTGTCCATGTGTTTTTAATTCTGCTACTCTCGGGTGATATTGAGCTAAAGCCCGGCCCTTTTGCAACATCTTTGAAGTTTGGACATCTTAATATTGCTTCGATTAGAAATAAGGCTTCTTCATTGCATAATTACTTAATTGAGTTTCCTCTTCATATTCTGGCCTTGAATGAGACATGGCTGCGCCAAAATGATACTCCATCATTTTTATCTGATTTACATCCTCCTGATTTTTCCCTTCTTAGCAATCCAAGGCAGCATGGAAATGGTGGCGGAGTTGCTTTTCTATACAAAAAATTTCTAAATTTTACCCAACTGTCAGTTCCTGGTGCACCTTTTCAATCTCTTGAGGTCATTGCAGGAGCACTTGATTCTGGTAACAAAAGAATTTCCTTTCTAAACTTTTACAGACCGCCATCATCATCTTTTGCACTTTTTATGACAGAATTTCAATCAATTCTGGAAACATTCATTTCCTCTCCTGGTGAACTTATAATTTCTGGTGATTTTAATATTCATACTGATGATTTAATAGACATTCATGCAGTGCAGTTCAAAAATCTTTTAAATAATTTTGACCTTAAGCAGCATGTCACTGGCCCAACTCACCATCTAGGTCATACACTTGATCTTCTTATTACAAGAGCTGATAGCACAGTTGCTTCTTTTGTCTCAAATAATGATTCCTATCTCTCTGATCATCTTACTGTATCATGCTCTGTGAACTTTCAATTTAAGGCTCCCTCCTCTAGAAAGTCGATCAAATTTAGACCGTGGAGGTTGTTAGACATGGAGCAGTTTCAGTTGAAAATTCTTTCTTCGCCATTATTTACTTCCACAACAGAATCTGTAACAGAATATGCAAATCTTTTTCAAAATGTTTTGTGTAGTATTTTGGATGATCTTATCCCTGAGAAAGCCAAAATTGTTACTGATAGGCCTTCACAACCCTGGTTCAACAAAGATATTTCTGATGCACGTCAGCGTAGAAGTAGATTGGAACGAGCTTGGCGTCATTCTAAACTGCCATCAGACCTTAAACGGACATTAATATCACTATGTATTATAATAAATCTATGGTATTTTCCGATTGGACCCCCTGGACGCGTCTTTTTTTCTGCAAATCATATAACCTTCTGCCTTTTTGCAGAAAAAAAGACACTCCCTGGACTTCGCCTGTAATGGCGGTGCCTTAGCAACCGGAGATTCATTGCCATGCGGCAAAATTCCTCAAGAAAGTGAGGATAAGTCGCAGGAAATAAACATTGAAGGCAAATCTGAATAGAATAAAAGGAATTTTGAGGTTTATGGTCATAGTTGAATGGAATTTTACGATGTTCAACCGGAGTTCCCTTGGTTCTAGTAGCGGCCTTTCGCGTAGCGTTTCTAAGACCTTATTCTTTCAATTTCCAAGTAGAAATTCAACAACTGAGGACATAAAGTGATAAAGGGATACTAAATCTGACCTTTACATCAATTTATAAAGGTTTCCTTTGCTTCTGCGCTTCAAAATCAGAAGTATATAAAATATTTTAAAGCAATGTATTGCCGTACTAAAATAAATTGCTGCCATATTAACGGATTTAAAAATTTTAATAAACGGTGAAAGGGTTAATTTTAATCTTAACTAACAATTAATATACTGTATAAGTAATCACTGTGAAATGCACAAATCAATCCATTAGTGTAAATATCATCAAACTGTCTTAAGTATGATATGAGATATGTTTCAGTCAGTATCATTCTAGGTAGCAATAGTCACTAAGGATGCAACAAACACATGTAGATATATGCCTAAATTTCAGGAAACGAAACAAAAGCTTATTTCAATCTCAAACACAAACACACACAAATGAACATGAACATGAAAAAACACAAAAAAGATTCTATATTCATTAAATCATATACAGCAAAATATCATTGAAAATATTAGGCATACATGAATAAGTGACAATTTTCAGATAATTATAAAAGATGCACAAAAATAATTTATAAGATAGCTTCTCAATGAAATTTAAGAATGAACAAAAAGTGAAATCATTCTTAACTATGTATACTATAATAGGAAAAGTTGGAACGTGAATATAGTGCCAGCACAGCTCAACTATTGATGAAAGTAAATGGCATTGAGGAATTGAGTAATGACACGGATGAAGAGCAGGATAGTGATGAACCAGTCTGTGGTCTTCAAAACAGTCTGTCAGATCGAATGGCAGAGAGAGATGATTTTGAACTGCCATCTGGTTGGAAAGAAATGAACAGAAATTAGGTATTTCTTGTTTGAAATCTGATAATGTTGAATTGCCTTATTGATTCTATCATAATATTATGCAATTTGAGCAGTACCTTGAGTAGATAGGTTACACCAGTGGTTCTCAACCTATGGGTTGCGACCCCGACGGGGGTCGAATGACGATTTGCCAGGGGTCGCCTGAAACCTTCGGAAATATGGGGTCGTCTCTTTTTTTATGCGCAAAACTTGTAATTGTACAAAATTTTCCCAAGGTAGTTACTAGTTTTTTTTTTACTATAACTGCCATTCGAGGAGAGGCATTGTAGACAATTGAATCAGAATGATTTCAAACATTTTAATTGTTGTAGCATTATTATTCTTAACAGTTTACATTATGAACGAAAGTGATTTTACGGTTGGGGGTTGCCACATCATGGGGAATTTAATTGAAGGGGTTGCGGCACTATAAAGGTTGAGAACCACTGGGTTGCACTGTATTTAAATTTTAGTGAAAGTACTTAAGTTTTGTTAGTCTTATAAACAGGTTGATGTATATTTACAGAAGTTTCAGTGCATGATGCAATTGGTATTTAAGTCAGTAATGATTACAGTAACTTTAGGATGGATGATTACAGTAACTTTAGGATGGATTATCAGCAGACTTGGGAAATATTTTCCCTGTATTTGCCATTTGCATGTGCATTCATCAGCTACTACAGTACTTGCTTTCAAAAGCACTATAGACATTCATGAGTTTGCTTATTTACTTATTTGACTTAATCATTTTATTTATAATTGTTGTTTGCATTGACCCTGGCAGTTATACGACTAGTTAGCTCAATGTTTTATCGTTAGTTTCAATTTTTTATTCTTCTTCTTGTGATCATCAGAGTGGCTTTGTGGTGATGTGTGCACGCAGTGTAAAAGTTGAATATTTAGAATTTTTATTCTTTTATTTGTAAAGGAATTCAAGCTTGTTGATGTAACAACAGTCTGCGAGGATTTTCTTAATGTGTCTGATCTCTTTCATAAGACGATGTTTAACTCGCGTGCAACCATTTTAAGACTCCAGCGTCTTCAGAATCCTGTCCTGTGGGAGTTTTATTCCGTGTAGGTTTTCATTTTAGTACTTATCCTAGATATGATTAGTACCAGTTGCAGCATATTTTGGTTTAGTTGATGACTATATCAAAATTAGGATTGATTCTGTCTGTTGATTAAGGTCATATTTCAAATTTGTTTTAAAGTTTAGATTTAGAGCAGATGTTCTCATAATTTGTGGTAAGTCATAATTGTAGTTGTGTAGTATTGCTGAAAGCAGGGCCGGCCTTAAGCCTGGGCAAACCGGGCCTTTGCCCAGGGCTCCGCTCCTCCAGAGGCCCCGCACAGTCTTTGAAGGGCCCCGCGATTGTCGATTACCTTTTTTTGCGTGCCACGATTTCTTTGCGTACGCCAAGGGGCCCTGCGATTATCGATGACCTTTTTTTGCTTGTCACTGACCCGAACCCTATCTTGCCCAGGGCCCCACAAAACGTAAGGCCGGCCCTGGCAGAAAGGCAAGACTTTCACCCTTGCTCAACCGGGAAGTGTCAAACGTGAGGTCCGCTAAGAAATTCTAATGGAGCCGTTTTAAATTTAGTAAGAAGAAACAGAAGGAGATTGAAGGAATGGACAAAGAATTTTTTGAGAAACTGCTGTTTCATGGTATTCGCTGTGAATTTCTCGACACAATTTGCCTCAACAACTTTGATTGGAGAACCTGTGGAGTTTCACATGGAATCATGTATGGACAAGGTAAGATTTTTTTGTGATTATAGTATGTTTGTTCAATAAAAATTTATTTAGGAAACAGAACTTGATAAACATGTGATGCATGTCAGACAGAGCCCATAACCTGCATCCTTGATTCAAAAAAGAATAATTAAATACCAAGAGTGGATTCAATTGTGAAGCTGTGGATGTATTATTGGTGATGATGGCAGATAAAGTTGATGTCAATTTTTCTATCATAGGTAGGCCTACTTACTTTGCTCGCGATGCTTCGTATGCTCATAAGTACACAGATCGTAATCCATGCTGCATCAAGACTTCATTGGTATCACATCCTCCTTACACCTTGGACTCGGGTGACCTCACTCTTGCTTTTGAGTCAGAGATGATGGTACTCTCTCCAAAGAAATGCACGTCTGCAAATGATGCTGTTTCTGATGAAAGTCAGTCTGCAGAGCTGAGATATTCTTCATAAAGTGGAACTCACGCTAATACAGGTGGTGCTGCCAGTGATTGGGAGAAACACGTACATCTTATGTTTTTGGCACGAGTAATTGTTGGTAGATATACAAGAGGGAAACGAATTTACAGAAAACCACCTCCTATTGACATTTCTGTGCCTTATGCAAAATGCTGATTCATGTGTAAATTACATGGATGATCCATCACTCTTTGTTGTATTTGACAATTCACAATATATTATCCTGAATATCTGATACATTACACAAACAAACCCAGACCGACCCTTTCTGACTGAAATGTCTTCCAGTTGTATGTGTATCAAGTTGTTGTGTTTGGTGCTCAAGAATGATAGAAAGTGATAATTTTGAGATATTTACTGAACAGGCCAATCTTGCCAATTTCTAGTTCTGTTAAATAGTGTGTGACATTTCATAGACATTGGAAAATGTTGCAATTCGGGGTAAAGCAGATGAGTATGAAAATATGGAAGAATGAGAAATGTTGAACTGTGCTCAACCAAGCAGACCACTTGCTATGGACGTAGAATGATTATTAACAAACGCTGTGATGTTTGTTTTACGTACACTTGCCCGATGGCACACATCTCTTAAGAAAACAGCTTTCATTTCAAATTATTAGATTGTGATGAATTGCTATATGGGAGAACTTTATAGAAAGGTGTAATAATAACAGTTGTTAACAGGAATCCACATTTGGGTAAGAATAGTGATCAATCATTAACCCTTTGGCCACGAAAGTTCACATAACCAATAGGTTATGAAGTTGAAATATTGGCCTTGTAATACAAGAGTTAAGGGTGTTGATCATTATGGAACGTTGACTGTCTGTTGTACTTTCTTTTGATATCTTAGCAGATGTGATGGATCTTATACATTAGTGACTTTAAAGTTTTGATTTATAATTATTTGTCAAATTTAATGTAGAATATATATATCAATTACAGGAAATACAGGGTGAAATGTAAATTACAGTTAAGTGATCCAAATGATTGTGTTATTAATAGCCATTGTCTTTGTCAGGGTAGTACAGACGTGTCTAGAACACAATAGACAGTTTGTGAACACTTTTAGTGTTGTTTGACACTTTTAGTGTTATTTGGACATTGATTTCTGTATTGATGTATTGAAACTTATCATACATCTTCTTGTAAAGGAGTTTTTCTCTTAATATAACATTTTGTCTGTTGTTTTTGCTGTTTACCATATTGTTGCTTAGAGAAAGCTTTGACATGGATTGTTTTACTTAAACACTAAAACATTGGCAGATAAATATTATATATTATGTCTACTCAAGCCATGAAACTCAAGCTGTTTGCAGATTCTGAAATTTTTACAGGTCTTTGTAGTAATGATATTTATATTTAGTTTTTGTACTTAAAATATGTTGGTCTTGTTATGTGATTTTTGGATATTTAGGGTAATAATACAATGGCTGAGTAGTCAATGTTGCTTTTGTCTACAGGTATTACCAAGCCTGTGGCACTTTTAGAGTTCGTGGTTATTATGGGCTCCTTGAACCAGTGTCTACACGTAAAGAGGATGTGCCAAAAAGATGTTAAGCAGAGATCTTCATAGTTAGTTTCTATGTTACAGTAGAACTTCAATATAACGGACTAACTTATAACCTATGCTCAGTTATAATGTACTGTCCTTGATGTGCTACTGTAATGGACGGTATTGGATGTAATGTACTGAATTTTACAGACCGTTAAGTACCTTATAATGAAGTTCTACTGTATCTATACAGCCTTATTTAGCATCTCTGGTATTGACCCAATCATTCAGAGACACTTTACTGTAGTTTATTAAAACTGGTGCTATAGAAATACAGAAATTATTAGTTTCCATTATTTCAAAAAAGGCAGCTCCCAAAGTCTGGAATAGTCTGCCTTCATCAGTAACTTTGGCAAAGACACTGTAATATTTAAACGTGAACTGAAAACTGTGCTGTTCACTCACAGTGATTAACATGCCAAGACAGGTCTATACTGTATTTTCAATTGTTCGGTATCCTGGCAGCACTTGTACGGCATGCCACCCTAATCAGTTCATGATTATAAGAACTATTAAGGGCCCATCCACATAGTACACACGCACTGTGGGAGGTTGGATTTTGGAGATTTTTCTTATGTATGCTATGCGTAACGGGGGAGGGGTGAAAATATGACTTTTGTGTACGTACAATTGTATATGGATGAACCCTAAATAAGCTAAAAGAAAAACTAATGATCCATACTTGTCTATTGTACCTGTGACACTGAAGAGCACTGCTTACATTAATCTGATTTTTAACATATGCAAGCAAGCACAGCAATATATTTATTCAACAGTAGTATCATGAATTCAGAGTCAAGATCCATGTCTCAATGAACATTCCATCAGTCTTAGTGTCCAAGCAAAAAGCACTTATTGCATTTTGGATGCTGTACCCACAGAAAGATGCTCTCTTGTGATTGAAATGATGACACTGGCAAACCACCCACAAGTCATTTCACCTGTGCCAAACATTGCGAGTAAAGTTTATATCGGAATTATCATCCCCGTCGTCTAACCTTAGCAGTTCACTTTCATCAAGATCATCCTACAAAAAACAACAAATAAATGAACTCTTGAATAACATTGCAATCAAGAAAAGAGCTAGTACAAAAAAACATGCTGCTGTGCTAACCAAAGCTATATACTGTACTGTTTATGTTCCCAGAACAAACACTGCTCTTACCCAGCATCGGGCTTTTGCAGTGACTGGACCCTCCCTCTGGAATGCCTTGAACCCATTCATTCGGGAATCACTCCTTACTCCCTTGCTCTGCTCAATGCAAAAGCTAAAGTCTCACTACTTTACCCTGCGACTCCAATGCTAGTAGCACCTCTGAGTAGAAATAGAAGAGGCACTATACAAATGTCACATTACATTACATTACTTAACTGCGTGCTGATAATAGAACTAACATCTTCAGGAATCATTGACCAGTTCTCTTTTATTTACGCCTAATGTAAAGTGTTCCATGCAGTTATATACTTACTATGATTCAAGAATTTTGTAAACTCGTTAAGAACAGATCACAGCCTACCATTTGCATTCAAATATTAACCTGCTGCTCATCAAGTAAATGTATTGCCAAATCAACTAAATCCTTAAAATATTATCACAATACACGTTTTTTGCCAGAGAACTCAATAAACAAAATATGTTTAAAATTTCCTATTCACTTTAGCAACAACACTGTATTAAAATGCAGTCATAATAAGCAACAGAAACATTCACCTTCGTCAAACTAACCTCATCAAAGCCAACTGTCACATAATTACTCTGTTCCTCATCTCTGTAGTCATCATCACCTTCAACAATCAGTTCAACTTCTGACTCACTGTCCCCAAGTGACAATTAACTTTCTATCTGCGTCCTTAGGCTCGAAATTCTCCTCCACATCAGTCGTTTCTTCAGTAATACCTATCATAATTTCTTCATGCTTTTTATCGCCAAGAACCGCTTTTGTTGGTTTTCGATCATCAAACCAGTTGATCATCAGATTTTGATTTTGGAAATTAAACCTTCAACTAGGGTTGCCAGATTTCCAAAGTCGAAATACGGGAGATTTTTCCGCGATCAATGCACCCACTCCACGGTCCAGTTCATTTAAAATTATTATGGCTAGAGCTATACTACACTACATTACTATAGAGTATAGACTAGAAAAAAGCAACACTGTTCAATGCATTGCATCATCTGCATGTAGTGAATCAATAATATTACAAAGAAATTATAAAAATATTATCATAGACCTCCTAACGAGTCCTAAGTTCCCATTCCTAACGTCAAACGGTTTACAGCCTTACAGTACATAAACAGGTAAGTAACAATTACGAATATACACATTTTATAGGCCCTACTCTACACTCTGTAGTGTAGTCTGTAGAACTTTGTACACCCGCAAGACACTTTTTGGCTATACTTCAGAATCACGAAAATATAAAAGATGTAGGCTACCAGTTTGTTCAGGCAGTCTGTACTTGCATAACTATGATTATGCTTTATGGCGTGATAAATTGAGGTCATTTCGGCAGCCAACACTTTATGATGTTCGACAGAAAACGACTTAACGAAAAATATCTCAATGCCAGCAAAAGTTGTAGCAGATCGGTCATTTCGGTCATTGTTATTGTGCTCAGAACTCGCTAAGACCGCCGTGTGCTACGGAAAAGTATCGTTTAATTAGAGTCTACATAATGTATAGTAAGCTCTCAAAGAATTACCAGAAACACTGCAGAGGTACGGATATTCTGTGGTCCATGTAGGTCTGTTACCGTCTGTACTGGCAGAAATATTGATTCTTTTTGACTGTTACGGGAGCGTCCGAGTCCATCGCATTGTCGGTAACATTCTTTTTATTCGACATTTGAAAACGTGTCACGCGAAAGCGAAACTCGTGACGTCATGGATATGCGAAGCTGCCGTTAAAGTAAGTAAGAAGCAGAGGGCATTGCTGCCTGCCTCAGAGCCTCTTTTATCTTGTATGATATTGTACTAAACTAACTAATTGTACTAAACTAGAGCAATTGCTTCTAAAAACTCTAATTTATTTGTTGGGTCTCAATACTACAAGTAGTTTCAGAGTTTTATTTAACGTTTTATCACGCCGGAAATGTTGTATTGTTTCGATTTTAAGCTGCGTCTCAGTTAAGTCTATTGACAGCCAAATACGGGAGATTTGGTCTCCCGCGTGGCATCCGTCCGGGAGACGGGAGACTGGGCTGAAATACGGGAGACTCCCGTAAAATACGGGAGATCTGGCAACCCTACCTTCAACTGCTGCCTGTTTAACAAAACAAAGGTTAAATTTAAGACAAGAAAGACTAAGAAACAACTTACTTTTCAACAATATAAATTAAAATACAGCAAAATTTCATTAATTAACAGACTTCTTCAGGGAACCAGAAAGAACATTTGTGTTAATCAAAGGTTAATGTTGCCTGAAACAGTGTTAACTATGCCAAAAATTATATTACTACGATATATCCAACATCTTTACTTGGCATCTGATATTGAATTCATATTCAACCCACAAAGCCATGCCAAGATATCACAAGCCAAGATGACAATGCTCATTTTTATCATAAACTGTCACAAAACAAACCATAGAATGAATGCACCAAATGGACGAAATCATGGGAGCGCTGAAAATGCAGGACTGGAAAATGACGGACCAAAAAATGTGAATAACTGGAAAATGCAGGACTGGAAAATGACGGACTAAATCGCAGGGGGTGAAAATGCAGGACTGGAAAATGAAGGACCAAATCGCAGGGGTGAAAATGCAGGACTGGAAAATTAAGGACCAAATCGCAGGGGGTGAAAATGCAGGACTGGAAAATGAAGGACCAAATCGCAAGGGGTGAAAATGCAGGACTGGAAAATGAAGGACCAAATCGCAGGGGGTGAAAATGTAATTCCTAATTTCTTTATAAATGATCTATAAAAAGGAAACTGTTATCAACTGTGTTATCATTATCAATGTAAATATAAATAAGACATAAGCTGTTTATTTGTTGTAATTATTGAACTCCGTAAAAACTTTATAACAGACAAAGGAAGGTCAACGTAACTAACGACTGCCTCAAGTTAGTAAAAAAACAAGCATTCGTTAATCAAGCATCGACACAAAGTGGTTTTACATCTGAAGTTAGCAATGAAAAAGGCAAAAACAACAAGTAAAGCTAATAACAGTATAAGTCTTGAAAAAATATGTAAAGCATCGACATACAGTGTTTGTCAATGTGAAGTTGACAATGAACAAGGCAAAAAAATTAAATGTTGAGCAACTTAAGCTACAAGTCTGAAAAGGACCTACTAATTATATAGACGCATAGGCCTAACCATTGTAATTGGAGTCCGACAAAGCGGACAATGTCCTGACATTTCTGCAACCGTGTCTGCGCAAGTGTTGCAAAATGTGGCATGCCCACAAGGAACTATCGCGACGCCTGCACGCGGGGCAACTAGACATACCTCACAACAATCCAAACTCTGGGCTGTCACTGGCTCAGCTGGCAGGTTACACTGGTCAACAAATTTTATGCAAGTTTTTGTTTCCTCTACAAATTTTGGTGAAACTAATAGATGTTGACTTGCTGAACACAAATATGTAATTAGAATTTCTGTATCACGTAAGGTTTTTAAGAAATCGACAATTTAGCATTTAGTATTGTAACGTCTTCTGCAACATAATCCTACAGAAGGATCTAGGCAATAATGACAAGTCATGAGAAAATTATAAATGTTTTGCTGTAGATTTTCGTTTGTAGTCACTGTCCTGTGCTTCACGTATCAGTGACCAACAGTAGTCTCCGAGCATAGACGGACTCCACTTTCCCTGGTAGCGTTTCTCGATGCTGGCAATGTCTTTGTGAAATCTTTCACCATGTTCATCACTGACGGCGCCGAGATTGTCCGGGAAGAAGTCCAAGTGAGAATGAAGGAAGTGTATCTTCAGTGACATGTTGCATTTCATTGCCTTGTAAACTTGTAGCAGATTTCCAACTTGTTCAACATAGTTTGGCGCCTTGTAGTTGCCCAGAAAGTTAGCAACAACATCCCTGAAGGCTGTCCAGGCAACATGCTCGGCACCCTGCAGAAGGCCCTCAAAGTGACTGTCCTTGAGCATCTCTCGAATCTGTGGGCCAACAAAAACGCCTTCTTTTATTTTAGCATCACTGGTGCGTGGAAACCTCTGTCGTAAGTATGTAAAGGCTTCACTTTCTTTGTTCATTGCTTTGACAAAGTTTTTCATTAACCCAAGTTTGATGTGCAAAGGTGGGAGATAAATGTTCTTCGGATCAACGAGAGGATCATGTTTAACGTTCTTCTGTCCTGGAACCAAGTCCCTGCGAGGTGGCCAGACCTTTCTCACATAATGTGAATCTCTAGCTCGGCTGTCCCACTCGCAAAGAAAGCAGCAGTACTTGGTGTAGCCTAGCTGCAGACCGAGTAGAATTGCAACAACTTTCAGATCTCCACATATATTCCAGTTGTATCTCGAGTATTCTATGTGTTTCAATAGCAGCTGCATGTTCTCATATGTTTCCTTCATGTAAGCAGCATGTCCAATGGGTACTGACCGGTATGAATTGCCATTGTGCAGCAAAACAGCCTCTAAACTTAACAGTGAAGAGTCAACAAAAAGTCGCCATTCGAATGGATTGTGCTTACAGCCGAAAACAGAAAGCAATCCATCAATGTCAATGCAAAAAGTAAGACTGTCGATTTTTTTGAAGAATCGAGTCAAGTCCTCATGCCGTTTACGAAATACTGAAATTTTTGTACCTGGAGAGAGCAGATTCCATCCTTGCAACCTAGATCCAAGCAATTCTGCTTGATTTTTTGACAAATCTAAGTCTCTGACCAGATCATTGAGCTCTGCCTGAGAAATCAAATGAGGATTGCTGGATGTCGATGGCTCAAACTCTGGGTCTTCCGTAGCTGAATCATCAACTATCTGCAGCATTTCATCTATCTCTGCATGCTCGTCCTCGTCCTCCAGTGTCCAGAACTGGGGGGGGGGGGTTGGAACAGGAAGACTCTCGTCGTGTGGAACTGGTCTCATTGCCGAGGCAAGGTTAGGATACTCAATAGACTTCCTATTCTTTGAAGAAAATCCTGTAACATTCGTCATGCAGAAATAGCAATCCGTTACATGATTATTCTGCTCCCTCCATATCATTGGTATGGCGAATGGCATGGATGAACGCTTACCTGCAAGCCAAGCTCGCA
The DNA here is from genome assembly GCA_018105865.1 of Metaphire vulgaris. NCBI lineage: Eukaryota > Metazoa > Annelida > Clitellata > Crassiclitellata > Megascolecidae > Metaphire > Metaphire vulgaris. The sequence continues at coordinate 7,390,337 of CM030853.1, forward strand.
GACTGGTAGCACAAGATGAACAACATATATGAGGTGCCCATACTTTGTCCTGGTCGCCAATTTTGCATCCAAAGTAAAACTCATATCCTTTCTTTATGATTGCTGTCATACTCCGCTTCTGTGATTTCAACGTAAACTCTCCACAGATGTAGCAGAACATGTCACTGCTATTGCGACATCGACGCGACATTTCAGAAACTTTAATTAAATTAGTTAATATATTCAATTCACAGCCTTTAACTAAACAGTTAAATCTCATCAAATAGAAAGACTGCAGCTGCTTCCTAGTGCTGCTTGGTATTTATATAGGACTGCGTAACCATAGCAACAAAGCCAACAATACATGCTAGGCATGTAGTCTTGAAGACAGGTTTTGGCGCGTCTGGGCATGTCTGGACATGCCTAATTATACTAATTTTCTAAATCCATGTAGTTAAGTGAGTCAGGAGTGCATATTACATCTGTTATGGCGGTCACATAAGATTCTTGCCTAACCTGAATACCCATAACTCAGATAACTCTCGAAAACCACGATTTTAAAATTCTTATAATTTTAAAATTTAAAATCAGCTTTTTCTCAAAAAACTTACGTGATAGGAAAATTTCAAAATTATTCCTGTAATCAGCATGACAAAATCTACCTGGAACACCAGAAATTGCACAGGAAACAAAAACCTTGTTGACCAGTGTTATCTGAAGGCAAGCTATCATGTACAGTCGGCTGCAGCATCTGCTCTTCCTCACTGTCTTCGTTGTCAGTACTAGCAATTTGATAATTTGGTCCGTCATTTTCCAGTCCTGCATTTTCTAGTCCTGCAATTTCCAGTCCTGCATTTTCACCCCTTGCGATTTGGTCCTTCATATTCCAGTCCTGCATTTTCACCCCCTGCGATTTGGTCCGTCATTTTCCAGTCCTGCATTTTCACCTCCTGCGATTTGGTCCGTCATTTTCCAGTCCTGCATTTTCACCTCCTGCGATTTGGTCCGTCATTTTCCAGTCCTGCATTTTCAGGCGACCCGAAATCATTCAAAGCGTAATCAGAATACCAAAGTAAGAATCACCTTTTCTGCATCATGGCGTGAATGAAAGGCAACTAGTATGTAATTGTTTTCAGGCAGATATTTCATATTTTCCATTCTGCTGAATTTCTGCAAAAAGAATTGAAAACTAGAAATTATCAAATAAACAATAGACACAAAAATTTTGCAATATCCATTCACAGCTGTCAATAAGAAGCACACTGTATTGTTAAAGTATGACGAAAATAATGATTAACAGCTTCAAGACGGCAAAGAAACTATCATCTTAATTTGATTAATGAGGTAAACCAATCAATGTACTCCTTGATGAAATACTTATATTAGAGCACTAAGATCAAAACCAGAAGGAATAATTATAATTATAAAGCCAAATGCACTTACCGATACTGCAGCCATAACGCGGTCCACAGATGTCAGCCCATCTGCCAAGGAGCTTTGCTGCTGAGGGAGTCGAGTCTCTTTGTCCTTGACCTCTCCTTGTAAAGAGCCCACCATAATCTCTAAACGGTTTACCAATGCACCTTCTACTGCCTGCCAAGTCTTGAGTGGTTGCCTATTACAAACAACATTGTGGTTGCCCATTACAAACAGTATTACAAAAAATTACTCAGGTAGCATTCATTAAATTGTGAATCTAAATGCTATAGCCACAGCTATGAAGAACAATCACAATATTAAACAAGTCATCTTAAAACTCTATTTGGAAATGATCAAAACCAAAGAGAATGAAACTCCAATACTCCAATCAAAATGAAATTAGAGCTTAAAGATTAAAATGTAAAACATCATAGCTACTTCAAGACAAAGCCATATCAAATATTGAAGTGGTATAAAACTCTCACAGGAAAAATACAATTTTTAATGTTTGTATAATGAATTTTTTGATAGATTATTATTGTCTTACATAAGCACAAAAAGACGGAGTAAATTTTATGGGGAAAATTCACAGCCCATTGATACCTTTGCGTAGAAGCGTTAATTTTCAAGTGACAAGTTTTATTTCTTTGAGAAATTCTTTTCTCCATTACCAAATTTTCATAAGAGACCTTCTAAATTTCTCTACGCCCCCATGTCAAAGATGCCCCCGGGCCTCCAAAAGTCACGCAACGCCACTGGCTACAATCGACTGTTTCTGATGCTTCAGTTACTGTAATCCAGGTAAAGGTATAGGCCTACACAGTTTATAGCGAGAGCTGGTAATATCCGTTTTCCTAACTTACTCGACAACAATCCAGCTGCACCTAAATAAGCGTTCCACTCACTGCTGCTGACGACACTGATATATGTCCAAAGCAATTATTTTCTGCACTCGCTTTTAGCAGCGTAAACCTGTGTTCATTTTCTCGATAATTTCACGACTTGCTGCCGTAATTTTTGAAACATGGCGACATCATCCTCAAGGCATTTCTTTCTAGTTACATCAAACTTAGGCGCTTTGCTGGGCGGAGCATCAAAATATATAGGCTATGTCAAAATCACTTTTCAGCTCTTGTTCTAGACTACAACTTCTGCTAATTCTCATACAGCAGATGATTCAGAGGAAAGGTGGAAATCCGCGATGAACGAAATAACAGTTGGAAGCAGACTTATTTATAAATAGAGATCCAATCAAGGGCCCATTTATTCCCTTCCTTCTTAGTAACAATTGACTTGACCCAGTGGCGGCTCCAGGATTTGGCAAGTGGGGAGACAACTTCTAATCATGGGGTGGCCAACCATTTGTTGTTAGGTATTTAGTGTTAAGTATAGGGTCCCAAAAGGGGTCACTGGGGGCCAGGCACTCCAATGGGGGCACGGGCCCCCCGGGACCCCCCTGTGGAGCCGCCATTGACTTGACCCTGTCATATGTTTTAGCTTTAACGTCAACTCCAGTATGAAATGCTGCAGTAACTGCCAGAGAACGGCCGCAATATATGGATAAAAAGCTCCAAAAAGGTAAAAAAATGAAATTAAGAGTAGCTCTGTCCCATGAATTTCATGGGATGGATGTGATGAAACAGTGCTGTCCTATCCAGGGGCGTAGCCAGGAATTTGATTTGGGGTATAATGTGATTTGGGGGTGTGGGTATAAATCTTTAAAAGCTGTGAAAATCTTAAAAACACATTACAAATTTTAAGGTAGACTGATTTTTAGGGGGTATATATACCGATATACCCCTCGTCGCTACGCCCCTGGTCCCATCCTATCCCATCCCACGGGACGAATCCCATCTCAATCAATCAATCAATCAATCAATCAATCAATCAATCAATCAATCAATCAATCAATCAATCAATCAATCAATCAATCAATCAATCAATCAATCAATAGGATTCCCATGGGACGTCCCATCCCATGGACAAGCCTGCAAATTTTACGTTTCTATCTGTATCTTTTACCGTCTGTCCTTCCATTTGATTTGGACACATTTGAATTTTATGCGTGGACCAACCGTGCCCGTCCCGACTTCTATTATGTATGATCAGGGCGCGATTTGTAATGGGAAGGGGGAATTCCTTCCCCCGCTGCCCAACTGCATCCCCCCTACTGCTACATCCCCACAGCTACATCCCCACTGCTACATTTCCCCAACAACTACATCCCCCAAGCTCGACATACCCTCCCCCCACTACTCCAGGTCACAAATCGCACCCTGTTTATGATCGCAAAGAATTTTATGCAAACGCTGACATAATAATTATTGTGTACCGGAAAATAGTTTTTTATACAGAAAAGGCACCGGTCATAAAAATCATAAAATGTAAAATCTCCATAAAATGGTAAATCTGGTATCATAAGCCGAGCATAAACCGCACCGCTGTCAGCTTCGACACTTGTATTGAATCAGCTCACCAAGTGAAATTCAATGCTGTCATTGTGGTGATAATATTACTGGATGCATAGACCACCACCAGAAAAAGAAGAAACGAGGTTTGATTATATCGAATATTCAGCGACGGCCAGTTCGGCCACGGGATTCGTCACCAATGCACACGAGACTCCGTTGCGACGATGACGTCACACTTGACGGGCGGCGCATGGCAACGCCGGTAAACAGCGTGCTTGGCGGCCGGGAAATGCACTCAAGCGAAACGGACGCGACAAGGTAACAGAATCTCGATATCAATTGAGCGCACGACCGATAATCAATTCCGATCAATTCTATCGTCGTCTTCTGGGGCACTCTGAGTGATGCCAATCATGACTCTCCTGCACGTCTCTCTGCTCGTCTGTCCCTCTGTCTGTCTGTCTGACCGTCCGTCTGTTCGTCTGTCTGTCTGTTTCTCTGTCAGTACCTCTGTCTGTCTGTCTGTCAGTACATCTGCCTGTTTGTCTGTCTAGTTTCATTTGGCGTGGCACTGTGTGTGGATTGGAGTGTCATACCTGAATCGAGGGGATAGATTTTGGAATGAAACATCACGAGCGAACTGGACGTACCAGATAACGTACCGGGAGAACGTACCAGAGGACGTGAGGGCGATTTTAAGGAGCCCGGTCATGGTCGTGGGCGCTCGAGTGGTGACGTCGTGAGCTAGGAACTAATTTGCCAAGCGTCAACGGCGTCATTGAACCCGGTTGGCGCTGTTCACAACAACATAGGAACATTCCTCGTCCGTGAGTTTTCCCTTATGCGTTCTCTGTGAATAATACTTTCTTGATCTATGCAGCGGCTTCTATCCCCCCTTGCAGCCGGGCTCAATTCCCCAAATTACAAATTCCCCCTCAAATTACAAATTCCCTGCTAATTTTCTCCTTATAGACTTAGTATTATATTCAGATGTTTATTCTTTGTGTTAGGCATAGCTATCATGTACCATTGATTACGTCACGGTCAGTGTTATTTTGAATCCAGTAGCGTCATTTTACACTTTTCTAGGGGCGAGATAATTTGTTGGCAAATTTTGTTTTTTTTTGCAAATTTTAGACTTTTTTGCAAATTTTTGCAAAATTTTGGGAAATTTGGGGCAATTTTGGGACCAATTTTGGCAAATTTGCATTCTTTTGATATTTTAAGGCAAATTTTCGGCAATTTTTGCGATTTTTTGCACATTGATACATTACAAATTATTATTTTTTCATTTCCTTGGGGGCCACGGCCCCTGCCCCAAATGACGCCTCTGTTTGAATCCATATCAGTCTCGGTTCAGTTCAGATTAGTAGCTCATTTAGCTTATTAATAGTTTATATAACGGTGTTGAAAGCAAAATATTTCCCCACTTTTTTTTTCCGGGCGCACGCTGCGCCCGCCTTAAATAGGGATAGAAGCCCCTGGATCTATGATCAGTCTCCAAATTTATCGCTCATGCTTTCAGACTGACAAAAATTTCATATATGTAATGTAATGTAACAAAATATTTGTATAGCGCCTCTTCTGAAGAATCACTCAGAAGCGCTAACACAGCAAATTACTGTATATTGACAAAGAGATAAGTTTTAAGTCGTTTCAAAAAGAGGGCCATAGAATTAGGAGTTGCTAAGCCACGCATACTGGCGTCAAGAGCATTCCAAAGGATAGGGCCAACTGATTCAAGACCTCGTTTCGTATATATATATATATATATATATATATATATATACTGTATATATAATACAACATATCGATATATCAGATTATATTTTACCCCTATTACTATTATTAGCATGCATGAGTCTAGTTTTCCAACGCAATTTGGTTTTAATAGAAGGTGTCACATAAGGTGGATCTCTAGATGATAAAGTAATATTTCCTAATGGATAGAATTTTTCCAATAATTCGTACCCCACTTTTTAAGAGTCGCCATAGAGCAGGGTTCCTAAAACATTTTGGAACCGCGGCCCACTTCATCAGTTTTGTAACGTGCCGCGACCCTAATCATAGCCTGTAATTATGTAATATAAAAAACGCATTAGGCCATCTGGCGAACGTTGGTTGAAAGGAATCTTCTGGGTTTTGAATAAATGACAAAACAAAAACTCTGATTCAATTCGAATGAAATACATGGCAAATATATTAGGCAGAATTATTTACATTTTAGCTAAATGAGACAAAATGAGAGAAATAAAAATTGAAATTTCTTGGCAATTATCTTTTAAAATTTTGCCAGAAACATACCTTTTTTACGCATCTTAAAAATTATATGAGTAAGGCAAAATCGCTTAACCGGCAGGTGCTCTATGCCGCGGATTGAGATTATTGTTTTTGGATCTCAGAGCAAAATGGAATACGCTTTCCTTGGCGTTATTGAAAAATAAGATTAATTTTACGAGTACTATAGGCCAGGGTTTCCAAATCTTTTTGAAACTGCTACCACTTCAGCGGCTTTGTAGCATCTCGCGACCCTGCAAACTTATTGTCAACTAAAATTGGCTAAAACACTAATCAGTTTAATATAAACCGTGTATGGAGAATTGCAGGCATTTAAATTTCTTAAAACCTAAGCCTACTTGCAACTTTCAAGGCTTGTGACATTGTGGTATTGGTTAGAAAATTGCACGTTTGAATCTAATTTCGCGCTATCTTGCGACCCATTAGACTGAGCCCTGCGACCCACAGTTTGGGAAACACTGCCATCGAGAAAGGAAAAGTACATGGGTTGGGTCCTCCCACTTTTTCATCAAAGTTTGCACCAATAGATGTCCATTAATTACGTCAACAAAATAGAGGACGGGGGCTGAAAAAGTTTGACAGTTGCTGGCAAGGTGGGTTATGGGTCAAACATTGTCCAAAAATCGGTGATGTAATTAATGGACAGCCCCTGAGGTTGAAAGCAGGACCTCTACCGTTGTAAACAATGAAATAGTTTCAATTATTTAAAAAAATCTCTGTGTTTTAGAAACGATGGCATTTGAATAAACATCGAAGTGTCCTGAGTACCAGTCAAGTTGTCCCTTAGGATCCCTTAGGATTACGGATTTCTTTACGGCGGCAAAGTTCTTCTTACCATCCAAGTGGATCTTCTAACATCGCCACCCTCTTGCCATCACTGACATGTCAGCGTTGTCAAAGCGCTTTTGACTTTGGCATTTTTAACTATGCTACAGCGCTATATAAATTGCCTAATTAATAATAATAATTAGGCCTAACAATTTGCATATAATCATAGACAGAAAAGTAGAATGGGCAAAGTGAGCAAGCATATTAGACTAGACCTGTGCGTCACCGCCGCCGCCGCCGCCGCCGCCGCCGCCGCCGCCGCCGCCGCCGCCGCCGCCGCCGCCGCCGCCGCCGCCGCCGCCGCCGCCGCCGCCGACGTTTTGCATGACGCCGCCGGTGATACAGGATCGGCGCGCCGCCGCCGCCGCCGCCGCCGCCGAGAGGATACCGGCGTGACGACGGCATCCCTATGGTGAAATTATTTCTCTCATGTAACCAGAGTAGACCAACACTGTTGGAATACGTGGATAAAAATGTCTTCACCACATAGGCAACACAGCTAACTCAAAACACACGTTACCTATTTACTTCGCTTCATTCGTCTTTCGAATGACGCCCTGTGTTGTTTACATTCTGCAAAATGGCTAAAGAAAAGCGGCTTCGATTAAAATTACGCGAACACCAAAAAAGATGCTAAAATTTTGCTAAAATTAACTGTGCACAGTTAATTGCACGAGCAGTGAACCTATGCATCGTAACTGAGAGCGTTTTTAAAAATCCTCTTAGTTTAGTTTAAATCTTCCTAGTCTGATGTCGGCGGTGCTTTGTTTTCTAAGTTGACACATAAACTTTTTTAAGTTTTCATTTATGGTCAATTTCGGATATATAATAAAGCAACATAATTCGATAAGAAATTTACAATTTTTTATACACTTTTTAAATTTGTATAATTTTATTTTTAATGTGCATTATAAGTTCGCAGCATTGTTTTCAAATGAACCGGGTGACATAAGACCATGAGAATTGAACAAAAACGACGACATCATAATTATGGTATCCTTTGTAGTCACACGTATTGTACTGTGTTAACCGTTTGTACGCCGTCGTCGACGCCGCCGCCACCAATGAAGTCCACGCCGCCGTCGCCGGTGTTAGAGCGGTCAAACGCCGCCGCCGACCAGTGGCGGCTCTAGGATTTTGCAAGTGGGGGGCCGTTGGGGTTGCAACTTCTAATCATGGGGCCAACCATTTGTTGTTTAATGTATGTAGCATTAAGTATAGGGTCTCAACTGGGGGGACACTGGGGGGCAGGCACTCAAAAGAGGGTACGGGCCCCCCGCCCCCCCCCGGTAGAGCCGCCACTGCCGCCGACCCTCAGAGCGTCGGCGCACAGGTCTATATTAAACTTGTCTGCGCATCTAGCGTTCAAAAAAATCATAAAATCATCATCATCATCAGCCGTGGGCTCAACGCTCGTTGGTGTATGCTGCCATTTCTACTAAGAAAACAATAATGGTTGTTACAAGTCAGATTCTGCAAACTACTTCCAGTGAAGTTAGCAGAGTGGTAACAACGCTGGACGATGGAGCTGAAGGTCGCGAGTTCGATTCTCGCATGAGCCCTAAGGTAGTCTCAGTCTTACTCGGTAGAAGGTGGTGGTAAACTGAGGAGCAGTGTTAAGCTGCGAGGTAAAATGTGGGTCTGGGGAAAGTAATGGCAACCTATCCCAGATTAATGGATTATGCCACCTACGTTGCTGATTGCCTAGATCGGAGATAAGCGCCGGAACCCAACGCTCGGACTCGAGTACGTGACCTACCTTTACTTTTACTAGGGGCGTAGCGACGGGGGTATATCGGTATATATACCGCCCAAAATTAGACTACCTTAAAATTTTTAATGTGTTTTTAAAGATTTTTCACAGTTTTTTATGATTTATACCCCCATCGCATTATACCCCACCCCAAAATCAAATTCCGGGCTACGCCTCTGACCTTTACCTTAGGGGCTGTCCATTAATTATGTCAACAATTTTTGGGCAATTTTTGACCCCTCCCCTTGTCAGCAACTGTCAACTTTCACTTACCCCCATAATTACGTCAAAAACTTTTGACCCCCCAAGATCAATGACAGGTCCCAATAACACAGTTATTATTTTTTGTGGTGATGACCATTTTTTCCCCTTTTTTGCTCATCGAGTGTCAAAATGTGATGGTTGTGACCTTTTTGCCATGCTTTTTCCCATTGTAATAAGTAGTATTCCATGAAATGTCCTATTTTTTGATTATTTGTAAAAAGTGAAATTGTTGACGTCAACTTCTCTTGCCTCCCCTTTTCCTGTCAACAACTGTCAAACTTTTTCAAACTTCTCCCCCTAAATTGTTGACGTAATTAATGGACAGCCCCTTAGTTCCACACCATTTTTCAATATCGCCGCACCATTCCTCGTTTGGTTTTCCTTTCTCATTGGAATCCTGCATCAATTCCCAACATTAGAGCTTTGATTTTTCCGCCTGCTTTAATTCTGCATTCGTGTCCAAATGGATGGAGTACAGCCCAAGTAGCTAAAAAATGACTAATTAAATATATTCTATAGCTTAAATCGGTCCGGATTTTCAAAGCAGGAACTACTTAGGCAGCGGTTTAAATTGCTTTTTCAGTGGTGTCGGATCTCCTTATTTTTTACTCCGGTCACAAAATTTCTTCACAACCTTTTAATTTTCAGTGGTTTTCACACAGGCTTACTTAGCCTCCTAAACCACTTAAAATCACATTATTATTATTATTATTATTATTATAATTCATTTTAAACGAACACTTAGAGTACAGTTCACGTTTTCCTTTCTTTCCCGTGCATGCAAATTGCTAAAGTAAACAATAAAGGATAACAACGAATAAAAGGTACGTTCCGGATCTGATGCCAGACGTTCCGGATCGGAGATCCGGCAAGATCCGGCTCAATGTGACCCCTGTATTTAGGTCGTTGACACAAAGACTGAAGACGAGAGGTCAGACCGGTGAGGAACAATGGAGTTCATTGACGCCTACATGTTCGATGATGAAGACGACGACGACGTCCCAGAGAAGGTGAACTACTTCGACGAAGACGACCCGATGACGCCCAGGGCAAGGCGCCTGCGTCACAGCACCTACGTCAACGCCAGCATTCGAAAGAGACTCAACTACTCGACCATCGGAGCAAACGTCGAAGGAAACAAATACAAGACACTTATGCAGAGGTAGATAGGACGCCGTCTTTATTATATCGACCAGTGCAAATTGCATGTCATCAGCTTAGCATTAGTATTAGTATTGTTACTACTATTGCATATTATTATTATTATTATTATTATTATTATTATTATTATTATTATTATTATTATTGTTGTTGTTGTTGTTGTTGTTGTTTGTTGAAAGTTCCGGGGAAGGCGACTGCGTTAAATCTCTGAAGTGACACTGATACTCGCTGTAGCATAAAGGATGTCTCTCTTTATTATTATTATTATTATTATTATTATTATTATTATTATTATTATTATTATTATTATGTTAAACTGACAATTTCTTGTGCGCTATATTGCCAAATGTCAGGAGCAAGGTCACATTGCAGAGTCCAACTATAGGCCTACAAATAAAATTAACGTAGCATGCAGTGGCGCAGCCAGGGAGTTTGGGGTTAAACCCCTTTGGCCGCCGAAAACAAAATATTTTTAATGAATTTCCATGCATTTTTAATTTTTTGACGCGACTTTGGGGTCAAACCCCCTTGGCTATGGACGGTAAAGGTTTACGTAAGAGGGGAGGAACTTTTTTCTTGTCACTTAAAAAACTAGAGGTGATAAGGTTTTTTGCCCGTCAGCTAAAAATGTAGAGGTGATAACGTTTTTTTGCTTGTCAGGATTTTTGCAAAGTTGGTCAAAAACAAAGCCAACCCCTCTTCCAGAAATCCTGGCTACGCCACTGGTAGCATGGCTTTCTGGTGAAAAGTACCGATAATTAAAATTTATTTAGCGTAAGAGTCACTGGCTAAGCCACGGGGGCACGGGGAACCCGCCCCCCATTCGGACTGGGACCGGTCGGGAAATTTGCTCAAAACCGTTAAGCAGTTGGGGGCAGGGCGGAGAGTAGGGTAGGTAGCATGAGTTTGAGGAGAATTCACAAAAGTTAAAAGCGTCTTACACGACTTATATCTGAAAATTTCAATTTCCCCGCCCCCTTAGTCTGGAATCTTGCCTACACCACTGGAAAGAATACACTGTGTGCCTATCCGCATGAATATGGAATTCGCGAGAAAGTCTTTTTTGGGGTCATAGTCAGGGTTGAATGGGCGTGGGGTTGAGTGCTTCGGATGGAGGATTGACATTAGAATTAACTGTTCACCAGGGATATTTTTACACCCCCTAACACCCTTCAACACCCCAAATTTGAGACCGACACCCCCCGCCAATTTGAGCCACGGATGACCTTTTTGCTTGTCATACTTTTTCGGCAGGTGACCCCCAGAAAATACCGACACCCCCTCCCCCACGCAATTGAGAATCCTAGAAATAACCCTGCTGCTCACCTATTTTAGTTACCTGCACGTCTACGTGTATTATTACACTCTCGCCTCAAACGATGTTAAAATCTTTTGCGTAGAAGTTCGATTCACGGTCGGAAGAGGGCGTTTCCCAACCTGTCTCTGGACGAAGACGGCTACGGAGCGAGACTTCACGACGGAACCGAAGGCCAGTGAGTGCAAACACAAACGATTGCATTTTCCTTGAGAGCTCGGGAAGGACTTTACTTGTTATAGGCCTACTTTACTATAATTATTATTATTATTATTATTATTATTATTATTATTATTATTCGCAAATTTTCACCGGAAATTTCTATCTTAAAGTCCAAGCGACACTTTTTGGGCCTCGAAGAAGGTAGATCCACTTCTCATCTCGTGAGAAGATCTCTGCGTTGAAAATCTGCACAAATGAGATCTTCGGGTAATCCACTTTGCGAATGAGGCGTATAAATACAAACAATGAATTACAACACTGACAACTGCTCGCTAAGTAAAACTGGAAGGGGCTCTAGAGGACCTCCATCAACTGAATGACAATGCCGTACAATGGCTCGACCAAGCACGCATACGATGAATGAATGAATGAATACAATAATGACTGACTGACTGACTGACTGAATGACTGACTGAATGAATGAATGACTAACTGAATGAATGAATGAATGAATGAATGAATGAATGAATGACTAACTGAATGAATAAATGACGGACTGCTTGACTGAATGAATAAATAAAAGAATGACTGGCTGAATGAACGAATGAATGAATGAACGAACGAACGAATGAATGAATGACGACGTCGCTTTTGTCTTCTTGCAGGAAGCTGTGCTCGAGGTTCTCTCCGGGACTCAGAGGCGGAATCCTTGCGTTGCCGTTCGGAGGACATATCCGCGTTCCCCCGGATACGATCAACAAGGGAGACGTCGTCACTTGTCGCATCGTCTTTCCACACGACAGATACAAATACGAACCGATTCTCAGGCAAATATTGGCAAAACAGATCAGAAATATCACTTGGTTCCGTTGCGCGTGGGTCACGGTGGAAGAGTAGCGCTATATAAAGGTCAGCGCTTAGCGTCCTTGGACGCGTTGATTCGCTCCCCTTAATGGTCTGTGCCGAAGACAACGAGAACCCGCTTCACTCGACTCATTTCCGGATGGCCTGAAGCCGATTAGACCTGCCTTAGAGCAGATAACTCATCATCATCATCGTCGTCGTCGTCATCATCATCATCATCATCATCGTCGTCATCATGATCATCATCATCGTCGTCATCGTCATCATCATCATCATCATCATCGTCGTCATCATCATCATCATCATCGTCGTCATCATCATCATCATCATCGTCGTCGTCGTCATAGTCATCATCATCATCATCGTCGTCGTCATCATCATCGTCGTCGTCGTCATCATCGTCATCCTCATCACATCATCATCATCATCGTCATATCATTATCATCGTCGTCGTCGTCATCGTCGTCGTCATCATCATCGTTTTCATCATACTGCTACTGCCCTGTAACACAACAGACAGAAGAATTTCTCTTGCTGTCACGAGCAAGAGATTGGTTTTTAGAAGAAAGAATTAAATAGAAAACTCTTTTAAAGGAATCACCTTAATTTTCAGCCCATTCAATATCTTTTATAAAGCCTAATTCCAGAAGCTTTTCGGTTCTTTTCACGACCGAAGAATTTCCACTTGGCAAATGGAGCATAATGGTTCTCACACAGGGCAGATCCCACCAGGGATATTTCACCCCTCAAATTGTGAATTTGGAGGGTGTCGACCTCAAATTGGGGTGTCGGAGCTAATTAGTATGCATTTTGTATGCGTACCATTGTCACATTACCAAATTTTGGGGTGTCGACCTCAACTTGAAGGGTGGTATTAGGGGTGTTAGGGGAGTGAAAAAATATCCCTGGATCCCACAGAATCACTTTGAGGCTTATTATTATTATTATTATTATTATTATTATTATTATTATTATTATTATTATTATTATCTGTTGACAGATCAGAAGATGAACGCTTGCTGAGCGAACTGTTTCTCCTGACGACCACCGGAACTGGTTTTCGACACGACATCTTCGTTCAGCTGCCGCGATATCAGATGAACCACGAACACTCCATCATGCGTCTTCTGACGAAGCTCCTGGAACCAAGCGGCGGCGGCGGCGGCGTCTGGCAAGAAACGGAGTTCCTGCAACAGGTGAGAACGACGACATCGAGTCCTGGTCATCCACCGTCTTTGAATTCACTCTTATACGTATGAGATGCACAGACAGTGGCGGTTCCAGGATTTCTTGGTGTGGAGAGGGATGAAATGAATTCATAAGAAGTTGGTGGGGACATGAAAATAGAAGGAAAAATCAATAAACTTTACCCAAAAAGGATGACAAAGAGGTATCTTATCACCAATTTTACCAGACTTTTACCGCGAAAAATAGGTTGACAAGCAAAAAAGGTCACCTGGAGTTTTTCCCCCGTAATTTTACTAGACTTTTACCAAAAAATAGGCTTCACAAGCAAAACGAAGTCCGGTGGAGGGATGCATCCCCACTCATGATGACTCATCCCCCACGTGGAACCGCCACTGGATGTACAACTCATAAAACACAAAGAGAGAGAGAGAGAGAGAGAGAGAGAGAGAGAGAGAGAGAGAGAGAGAGAGAGAGAGAGAGAGACAGAGAGACAGAGAGACAGAGAGACAGAGAGACAGAGAGACAGAGAGAGACAGAGAGAGACAGAGAGAGAAAGAGAGAGAGACTGTTGGAGAGGACAATGTTATTTGAAGATATCGATTTAGCATCACGTGACCAGGGGCAATGGGAGTTCCGTGTCTGATGTCAGTCCAATGTGAAGTTTTAAGTACTAAGATGATGCAACCGTTGTTGAGCTTTTTTCTAATCAGATAAACAGCACACCAAGATTTTGTCGCTTTCAACACTTCGAGGAAGAACTCGACGAACCATTGGCGAAATTTTTCGGCAGAGATCGGTCCGTACACATACATGCATACACTAGCTATTTATATTGCGCCTATTCAACAAATGCTTACTCTACAAGCGCGATACGCAATCACAATAACACAAAGTTTAATTGCAATCTGTAAGCAGTTCGGATAAAAGATGCAGAAGCCTGGCTACGCCCTTCCTCCCCCCCCCCGCCCCCAAGCCGAAAACGTCGCCTTATCACTGAGCAAAATCTTGACACTATTATCACTGAGTGACTGTGTCCTTGTCACTTCAGGCGACCGATAGCAATCTCTTCAGTTTCGAGACTTCCCAGGATTGCGTCGCGGTCGCCATCGCATGTCCGCGGACGGAGCGCTTCGAGATTCCCGTCCAGGGCTGCCTCTACATGGGCAAAGTCTGTCGACAGATGTCCATACGATTTCCCAAGACTGCGACGACCACAAATATGCAGTGCGAAGTTCAAGTAAGTCCTTCTAAAGGGAATTTTCTGCGACTCTTTCACGAGCCTCCAGGGGCGTAGCTAGGGTGTCCGGCGCCCGGGGACAAATCATCATGATGGCGACCCCCCTCGACTTCATAAAAACCCTGAAAAGCAATAAAGGAAGATCGTCACAACTATATTGATGCTTCCTTATACTTTTTTGCTACCATGAACACTCATGCATGCCGCCCATGGCCTATGTCGTCGCTTCCAAAATTTGCCGCCCCCGTCATGTGTGCCGTCCATGGCTAAAGCCACAATAGCCATTGGCGCGCTACGCCTCTGGGGGTCCGCAGTCCCCCACATTAGATAGCCTCCGGAGATTTATTTCAGTAATCCATCGCCACAGAAATCAAAATAATTGAACTTAGTGTAGACAGTGGACCACCTATTACCTAACAATGATGAATCCACTCATGGAGTCACAGGTATAAGCTAAACCATGTTAAGTCCTCAAAAAACCGAAGTAGTTTCCTAGCAATTTTGCTCACCAAAATATAATGACATAAAATGACTTTTTTCGAGTTTGTTAGATCAAAATAAATATGTCGCATCTGGACAACTATTACATCTCATACAGAAGTGTTATTAGTGAGCTTCTATAGCGCCATTTTAGTGATGTTCTCGACGTCATCGATGGTCGCCACTTGATTTGAATCTTAATTCCCCATTTGGCATATTCGATAAGTCAGATTTTTCGGTCCCGATTATGGCAGTTATGCATTAGAGCAGTGTTTCACAAACTGTGGGTTACGACCCAAAAGTGGGTCGCAGGGAAGTCTAATTGTTTGCGGTGTAGCGCGAAATTAGATTCAAAAGTGTCATTTTCTAACCAATACCACAATGTCACAAGCCTTGAAAGTTGCAAGTAGGCTTAGGTTTTAAGCATAGGTGCTGCAAACGTATAAAAATGAAGACGTAAAACATGGCGTTTTTTGAAAATATAAAAAATGCAAAAAATCGTTCAGCAAATACGTTCAATTACTTTTTGGGCAACACAAAAATTAACAGGTTAATTTTTTACAAGGTTGGCGTAATAAGTTTATAAACGAAGAAAAACAAAACACCAAGAATCATTCATTAGTAGGCCTAACGCAGACAACGCAAAATTTAGTCCTAAGTACGGTAAAGGTAGACCTAGGCCTACAAGTTTTAAAGACATAAAAAGTTAAAAGTTTAATAATGCATTAAGGCAATAACTCCTGATAAAATTGGAATTTGTTTTAAAAATTTCCTTAGAGTTCTTCGTGTTCTTCGTCACCATCTGACTGGTCTGGTCACTCTGTGGTATCCTCCACACAGTTTATATTGTCCTGCTTTTCCTTTAGGCGAAGACTAGCATGCACAAACATTACATCTCGCACTCTCTTGCTTTGCATGTGGTTTCGCTTCTTCGTGATGATGAATTCAAACATTGAACAATTTCTCTCTCAGGCTGAGACAGACACCACCTATGCTAGTAGGCCTACTCTAAACGCAACCTGTACCCTATCGCAAAAGCCGTTGAAAAACACAATAAAAACGAAAAGAATTAAAGAGACGTGAAAAACGCGTTTTTGTTGAAGAATGAGAAAAGAAAAAAAGGTTTGCAACATCTATGGTTTAAATAAACTTATATGCCTGCAATCCTCCATACACGGCTAATATTAAAATGATTAGTGTTTTATCCAATGTTAGTTGACAGTAAGTTTGCAGGGCAGCGCGATGCAGGGGCGTCTATCCCCCCTTTTTTCATTGGAGCAAGTTCCCCCCCAAACCTGACATAGGCGTTCTGGGACCGCGGAGGCGGGGGGCGCGAAGCGCCCCCACAGGCGCCGAAGGCGCTCGGGGTGATTGCGGGAGGGGCGGCTTAAGGCCCTCCCGCCACGGGGGTCCGATGGTATAACCCCCGGAAAAATTTTGAAGTTGCAGATGCTCGTAGGTGAGTTTTAGTGGAGTTTTGGCACACAATTCACAATTGAGCACCTGATACATCATGATTTTTATCTTAGACCATGTAATTTTTTTGCTTATTTTCTTAATATCAGTCCATGATGATGGGATGATGGTGGAAAAAAGTGTTGACGATTGACGAAACATATTACAACTTGCAATTATGTGAGATTTTCGCCAACAAACAGAGAAAAAGTACAATACATCCTAATGGCCTAATGCTATTTAGGCTACCGGTACTTCTGTCTGAGCTGTCTCTGTCCACTACGCACCACAAGTAGGCTATTTGGAGTCACTGCAATGTTCAACGTATGATGACTATGAGTCTATGACGACGTCATATCTTATCATACATCAACTTCAACGTCATAGAGATGATAACTTGTAATCGGCAGATTATGAACCACAACGGCGTAATTTTCCCTCGAAAGTTCTTTCAAAAAAATTTCCTTTTCCCCCCCCCATAAATCAAAAATTCCTTCCCCCCTTTTTTCGTTGGAGCATTTGCTCCAAGGCTTATATGGTGTAGACGCCCCTGGCGCGATGTTACAAAGCCGCTGAAGTAAGTAGCAGTTCCAAAATTTTTTAGGAAACCCTGGTCTATAGCACTTTCAAAAATTAATCTTATTTCGCAATAACGCAAGGAAAGCGTATTGCGACCATTTTGCTCTGAAACTCCGCTAACAATAGGGAATCTCGTGATAATATCATATTGTGCACTGCACAGCTGGAAGTTAAGCGAATTTGCCATAGCCTACTAATAGAAGTTTTAAGATGCGTAATAAAGGTGTGTCCCTGGCAAATTTTAAGAAATATAATTTTAAAGAAATTTCAATGTATATTTTCTATCCTTTCGTCTTATTTGGCAAGAATCGCCTTAAGTGGTTCCGTATAGATCAGCGGTTCCCAAACTGTGGTCCGCGGACCGGAAGGGGTCCGCGGAGGATATGGCGGGTGTCGCTCTGGTATAGATTGTTCCGGTGAACCACGACAACATGGCGCTGCTGTCTCAGAACGATTTCGACGCCGTTTCCGACGTCTTCAAGATGTTTCCTTCCGTTCGTAACGTGGAATTCCGACGAACGCTGACTCTTAAGCTACCGCTTCCCACTTCGGCGAAAGAGAGCGTCGATCAGGAGGACGTCAGCGTGATGCAGCTGACGGCCGACGGATGGACGATGCTCGATGGGCCGTTCAAATTCAGCAAGAATTCGGTGACCTTTGACACGAAGACCCTGACTCAGTATGTGCCTATACAAAAGCATGTCATCGAATCTCTAAGGAATTTTTATAACTAACCTAATATAATCAGAGATGGGGACCATGGGTTGCGTTACCCAGTGGGTTGGTTCAGACTTTCACCCCCGAAAATTTCAAATTTTCCCTGAAAATGTTGGCATACTACATCAACTAACAGCAGTCCCCTAACAGAATTCCCCCGGCTTTGCAGTTCCCCCGGCTTTGTCAGTTCTCCCTCCCGAGTCCAGGAGTCTAGATTAACACTGCGCTAGACTAGAGGACGACGTTTTTTTCTCGTCAAGACTTTTCTCCCCAAATGTCTATGTGCCCCTATGGGGCCATCCACAAATGACGTAACGCGCTTAGGGGGATCCGAACAATGTTACGGAGTGTGATGAGGGCGTTCCGGAAATGTGACGTAACGCAATACATTTTTTAAGGTGATGATTTTTGTTTTGCTTGTCAAGACTTTTCGGAAGACGAATAGGGGGTCGGCCCGTTGTTACGTCATATTTCAGGGGGGTCTGACTTTTTGTTACGTCGCGTTACGAAGGGGTGGTAAAAAACTGCTAAATCGCGTTACGTCATTTATGGACGACCTCTACGCGAGTCTACGGTTGCCAGATGTCCGGTTTTTAATCGGACTGTCCGGTATTTTGCCTATTTGTCCGATGAAAAATTGAGACAGTACCGTACATACATGTGTCCGGTATTTTCTTGCAAGCTACCAAACTACAGCAAGCAATTCCCTCCAGTCTAGTACAATGCAACATTTTGTCTATAATCATTCTCCTAGAAATAATATTATATGTTTGGGAAAGACCAAATCATAAATGTGTATTATTAAGCAGTCTAAAGCAGGTTTCCCAACCATTTTGTAACCGCGGCCCGCTTCAACCACCCTAGTCATAACATGTAATATTTTTTAAATGCATTAGGCCATCTGGCGAACGTTAATTGAGAAGAATCTTCTGAGTTTTGAATAAATGGCAAACAGAAGCTCTGATTCAATTCGAATGAAATGTGGCATTATATGTTAGGTAGAAAAATTTATATATTTGTAAAATAAGAAAAAAAGGGGAAATATATACTGAGATTTCTTGAAAATTATCTTTTCTAGAATTCTGCCCTAACATACCTTTGTTACGCGACTTAGAAATCATATGAGTATGGCAAAATCGCTTAACCGTCAGGTGGGACACTTAACACCAAATGAGATGTCCTATTGTTAGTGGAGTTTCACAGCAAAATGGTCGGAATACGCTTTCTTTGCGTTATTGCGAAGTAAGGTTAATTTTTTATAAATGCAATAGGGCCTCTTAAGGGGCTGTCCATTAATTATGTCAACAATTTTTGGGCAATTTTTGACCCTCCCTTGTCAACAACTGTCAACTTTCAGCTAACCCCATAATTACGTCAAAAACTTTGACCCCCAGATCAATGACAGGTCCCAATAACAAGGTTAATATCTTTTGCGATGATGACCATTTTCCCCCTTTTTTGCTCGTCGAGTGTCAAAATGTGGTTATGACCTTTTTGCCATGCTTTTTCCATTATAATAAGTAGTATTCCATGAAATTTCCTAGTTTTTTATTATTTGTAAAAAGTGAAATTGTTGACGTCAACTTCTCTTGACCCCCATCCCCTGTCAACAACTGTCAAACTTTTTCAAACCCCCTCCCCCCTAAATTGTTGACGTAATTAATGGACAGCTTCTAAGTCAGTTGGGGCGGTTACGCAGACTAGGAGCTTTCAATTGTCAGCTTTCGAAGTATTGAGTGGACCAGATCAGAAGCGCTAAGTCTGCACTCACATTCAATTTAGTAGAAAATCTGGTTTTAACATTTTTTTAATGAATTTTCCAACCCGGTCAAAGAGAGTGAAGAGTTAAACTAATGTTTTGAATTCTTATGAGGCAGAATTTCACGAATTTATAAGGTATGTTCCAACTTGTTGGCTGAGTTGGTTAACCCTAGCCCCCCTATTAAAATTCGGTATTGTAGTTGCAGTCTGTAGGCCTACTTCCAAGGGTCTGTATTGGCTCAAATGCTATTGGCTCAAATGATCTATTGGCTATATGAAAGAGAATTAACGAGATGAAATTTTAAAGTATATTTTATACAATAATTTTTTATTGAAGAAAACAAGATATTAATAAAGACAGTCGAATCCAGTAATGAATACAAAGTTATGTAAGAGTTTCTTTTATTTCTCTGCTGTAAACGGTACAGTCAAGCCTACCTATTGTCTTTAAAGAGACACTAGCAATTTTATTGTTTTATTTACAATGTATATTATTATTTGAGGCGTCGAGGACCAGAATGGCCTATCTGAAAGGGTAAAATTTTGAACACACGGATTTGAAGTTTTGAAAGTTTTGAATGAACTTGTAAAATCACCAAGTTACAATTTATTAACTTTGACCAAATATACAGTATAATACAAATTTTTCCCTGGTCCATCTTGTTACGTTTGCATAGTTTGCCATCTACACGGGTGTCCGGTATTTCGGAGACAGGGATCAGAGACGTCATTTCACTGTTTTTCAGGAGGGCAAAACACTTTCGACCTGACACAAATTACAAGTTTGCGAAAAAGCTGACGACCTTTTTTTGCTCTTGTCAGCCAATTTCCACGGTTAGTTAAAGTAGTTACTTCAAATTACTCGACATCGTCAAGCACTCCTTTAGGGCGTGTAGTAAAATCTAAATAACACAAACATTGGCAAAAAAATTTCCCTCAAAATCAGGGGGGCAAATGCCCCTCCCCTGCCCCCCCCCCAAATGACGTCCCTGACAGGGATATGGCAACCTAATGTCCGAGCCCTTTATGACCCACACTGTCCAGAATCTCTGAGTGTGCTGGTGCAGCGAACGACGTCGAACGAATCGAGAATGAAGCTTCGGTCGAGTCGTCGAGTCCTGCTGCTTGTCCCTCCTCCGTCAAAGACCTCCGAGTTTGGAGAAAGGTCATTCTCCAAAGGAAATCCAATACTGTGGAACTCGTTACCTGACGTTGTGTCGGAAGCTGTCTCTCTGTGCAGAATCCTTTCTTAATAACTGAAAAACACACCTATTTAATATAGGGTTTTAATTATATATGTCAAAGCGCTTTTGTCGTAGGCCTTAGCCTTGTTTACTGCGCTCGAGAAATTGTCTAGAAATAAATAAATAACGTGCCTCACACCCACACATTCCGGAATTTATTATAATTGTTATTATTATTATTATTATTTCGTAGTTTTCGCATTTGATGTAGGCCTAGCCAAGCACAAATAGAAAAACAAAATGAAGCAAAAAATAAACAGAAACACATTATTATTATTATTATTATTATTATTATTATTATTATTATTATTATTATTATTATTATTATTATTATTATTATTATTATTATTATTATTATTATTATCATCATCATCATTATCGTCATTGTTACTTATTATTATATTTGGCAGGTTTTGTGTTTCTGTGGCAAAGTCCGGTAAGAAGCAGCGGCTCTGTGAGGCGCTGACTGCTCTGCAGGAGAAGAACAACGTCCGTCGGGGAGACATCATCCCGTTCTTCTACGCGTCCGGAAAGAGTTGGATCGTCTGGTTCGACTGCGTCCCGGCCGAGAAGGTGGACGCCACGATGACGCGCATCATGAACGAGGGCTTCCAGCTGATCGAACCGGCGTCACTCCTCCCGAAGCTCGACTTCGGATTGACTTCGGTGAAGCCGGGGATGACGGGGACGACGACGAGGAAACCGCGGCGGAAGCAGAACGACCTCGAGCTGAAGAACGGAACGGCCTTCGAGCTGGAGATAACCGGTGACATCGCCCTGAGCGGCGACGACCCGGGAAGGAGCAACATGCTCCTCCTCTACCACGAGAAACTCTCGAGGAACTTCCGTCGCTTCCAGGCAGTGTTCAGGAATTCGAATTTTATCAATTCTTTATAAGTATCTCTTTATTTCGAATTCACTGCAGCAAAAGACAAGTGAAAATTAGAAAGAACAAAGCATAAAGCATAAAACAAAACAGTACAAACAGAACTATTAACTACCAAGACATAACGAATTACGGAAAGGTTAAGAAATTTTGAAAAATAGCTTAATTTTATGAATTATTTGAAAAAAGGGAACTGAATTTTAAAATAAAATTCAGTTTCACGATTGTAAAGAAATTTTAAAACTTCTTTAGAAATTAAATGGTTCAAACACAGTCAACTGATTCACTTTATGATCAGTGCAATGTCACTATTAAGGCTTTATGATGAAAGGTAGACAATAAGAGGTAACGTTTAACAGTCACATCACAATATTGCCGAACCTAGCAGTTTAATTCATTACAAAAGTAGCCCAACGAAAGTTACTGTATTGCTGAATTTTACTGAATTTTAAATTTAAAAAAAATCATGAATTTTACTGAATTTTAAAACCGGATTCTCGTTGAATTCTTGAATGCTGGTTCCAGGTGTCGCCGAAGTTCAAACCCCCCGACCCGGAGCGACGTCTGGTGGGGATACTGAAGGTCTACGCGCCGCAGAATCCCTCGCATCCGGCGGACGGCCGGAAGTGCGTCCGCGCCTACGACTTCGACATCGAACCGGATCTGGTGGAAGCGTACTTCTACGTCGAACCGCAACCGGAAGTACTGGAAGAGATTCCGGAAGACGATCTGGAAACCGAAAACGCAAATCAGGAAATCGAGGGTTCCCACGTCCGGGGACCTGGAAAGAACGATCTTGAGCAAGGAAAGCGCAAACGAGATCCAAAGGCCGCTCTCGAATCGTTTCTTCGACTGACGAAACCAATCAGCGACGCACTACAAAGTAGATAGACATAATAATAAATAATAATAATAAATAATAATAATAATAATAATAATAATAATAATAATAATAATAATATCGTTTAAAGTGGTTCAGGAGGGTTGGCCCTGTGTGACACAGTGTGAGAACCACTGTAATCGATTTCATGTTCATTAGTCTGATTTTTATGGCGCATTATTTTCACTTACTTACTGGCATATATCTTTCACGAATCGTCCTTCTTGATCGCGGAAATAAATTCCGTTGTAATGACTTAATTTTCATGACAAGCCATATATGAAGAAGTACTTCTTGGGAACAAAAATGGTAGAAAAAAGTTGCGGACAAAATTTGTCCAGCTCAAAATCCACCCGCATAAGATCAGACCAGTGTGAGATTTGTCCATCAGAGAGACGAATCGGGAGACAGATTTTGGAGGGAGCTCATCAGAGGCAGACTTTTCAATTGCGTCGGTTGCTATGAGCTAAAATGCTAGCTAAGTCAGTATTCTTGTCGTGCCATTGGAGTGTACAACTGTAGCTGGTTCTAATCCGACCCGGGACACTGCATAGCGACCAGCGACTTTGGACAAGTTGTTCACCACTTATTGTCTGTGACAAAGTCAACCGGAAGTCCACTCACTCATCTCATCCCCCCACCCCAAATGGCGTAGAACTAATCATCACCGTCGTCGTCGTCATCATCATCATCATCGTTGTCGTCATCATCATCTCATAATCATCATTAGCATCATCGTCGTCGTCATCATCCCTGTCGTCGTCGTCATCATCATCATTATCATCATCATCGTCGTAGTCGTCATCGCATGGGCGTAAAACACGGGGGGACGGCGGGGGACGGTCCCCCCGAATAATTAGTTGGCGGGGGACACAGTATCAATTATCCCCCCAATGTTTTGGGCTATATGGTAAAAAATTATATCCTACCCTATGATGTTGATGCCAGAATTACGCCAAATCCACATTCTCTCATTTCGGATGACCTTTTTTGCTTGTCAGGGTATTTGGAGAGGGAAAAATATAAAAATATCAGGATGACCTTCTTTTTGGCTTGTCAAGACGTATTTCATGGGCGATTTTAAGTCCCCACCATAATATGCAATATCCCCCCAAATGGGGGAATATTTATATTTCTGGGGGGTCAACTTTTTAAAAATTATTCTATCCCCCCAATGTTGACGCCAGGTTTACGCCCCTGCGTCATTGTCGTCATTATCATCATCATCAACATCATCATCATCATCATCAACGAATTTTAAAATGCGCGATCTATTATATATTTCTCTTCACTTGATGATGCTTGTGACTGTTTTCAGTGACGCGAGAATCGAAGACGTTGAGCGGTCGAAGTCTGAAATGTCTGGCGCGGGAAATCGACAAAACGGTTGGACTCGGGATCCAGTTGAGCATCTCGGAGAGCGCCCTCACGGGAATGGCGTTCGACGCCCTGGCCAGCGGACTCACCCTTCCGGACATGACCTACCGGATCCTGCTCCTCTGGAAGCGCCGCAGCGACCGGATGTTTCGCGGCGGGCGTCAGGTGGAGACCCTCGCCCGCGCCCTGCGTCGCCTGGGACGCGACGACCTGGCCGGCGTCGTCGTCGACCGACACAGCCAAAACCTGGAACTGACCCCCGAATGCTTCGAGTGCTGCTGCGCCGCCGCCGACGGCTCCGCTGCTGCGATTGGTCGAAACGGGACGTCACGTGACGATATCCGAACAGACGACGACGACGGCGGCGGCGGCGGCGGCGGCGTTCGATTCGATCCGAAAGAGTTTCTTCTGTCCTCTCTTTCGATCGCCGAAGTGGCGGGAAATATTGAGGAAGAGGAAGTGGAGGAGGAAGGGGAGGAGATGGTTGAAACCGTTCCATTATCAGAGCGCCATATTGTACTTGAAGAAAAAGACGATCGAACCCACATGGACGATGGGCAGACAGCGTCTTCCTCCAGGCGCTGATTCGAAGGACAGGGCGTCCCATTTGGCTGCTAAACGTGCTTTACAATGACGGAGGCATGAAGGTGTTTAGATCTAGACTGAATACCCCTCCTCAGTCCCCACACACTGCTGAAAATAAACTTCGCAATCGGACTTACTCAAGTAGCTCAGTTGTAACTGTATATATTTAAAGGCCCCGTCTGGAGCCTCCTTTTTCATCCGGGCTTGTCAGTTGTCACCGGCTATGACCAGTGGCTATTCTAACCAGTGTTTGTTCTAGGCCTTCTCGGGGTGGGGGGAATTTCCCACAAAGTTTGAAAATTCCCACCCCCAAATTTCTATATGTTGCATTGGGGATGGAAATCCCCCCCCCCAAAAAAAAGTGTGACGAGGGGGTTTTCTTTTCGGCGGAGTGGGGAAAAATGAAAATATAAGGATGACCATTTTTTCGATTCTTGAGCATCTGAGAAGTATAAGGGAGGATGCGATGACCTTTTTTGCTTGTCGAGGTTTTTGGGAAGACAAACCATCTCCCCTTCAAACATTCCAAGCTCCCCCAATGTCAAGGTGGCTATAATAAACACTGATTCTAGCCACCTAGACATGGGGGAGTTTAAATTTTTGGGGGGAGCATACACTGGGGAGGTCATACTACTTGCCAAAATGTCAAAAAAATTGGGGAAAATTCAAACTTGGGGGGGTGGAATTCCCCTCAGAGAAGGCCTAGAATAAACACTTGGCTATGACGGAGTTACTCAAATATCGCTCTCACTTAAACCCTATATTTCGCACAGCCTTTCATCGCATATCCACGATAGCGTCTATGCCATTACCTGCATATATCATCTCTATCTCAGTGGTGGCTCCACAGGGGGAATCGTGCCTATCCCTATTGAATGCCTGCCCCTACTGGCCCCCTTTTGGGACCCTATTCTTACTACTACATACCTATCAACAAGCGGTTGCCCCCTTTCCTCCGCTTAGAACCTGCCACCCCAACGCCCCTCCCCCACTTGCCAAATCCTGGAGCCGTCACTGCTCTATCTTCCATCATTAGCTTCGTATGAATCGCCAGAAACAATCTCCCATCCTGCTCTCATCGTTTATTCGCCTCAAGTTGGTTAACATCGACGCCATCTTTCAACTGTTCGTGCATAATCACTTTCTAGCAAAAGACGATTCACAAAAGCTACTGCCAGTGTTTATTCTAGTCACCTAGGCATGGGGGGAAGTTTTAAAAATTGGGGGAACAGACATTGGGGAGGTCATACTACTTGCCAAAATGTCAAAATTTGGGGATTTCAAATTTGGGAGAGGGGAATTCCCTCAGAGAAGGCCTAGAATAAACACAGAATAGAATAAACAACTAATATATTGCAGTGGCCACAGTCCATCGAAAATAATTGCTGCGTGCGATAGGCGTATACCGTATGTATGAGCAATTTTGCAATAATAATAATAATAATAATAATAATAATAATAATAATAATAATAATAATAATAATAATTTAAGTGGTTTAGGAGGCTATAAGTAAGCCTGTGTGAAAAGTTGAAAACCACTGATATGTAACCAATAGGTGGAATGATTGCCTTTTGCTAAACTTTGCTTGTCCAGTTGTTTGGTTCTTTCACTTTGCACAGTCGGCCGCCGCCTAGCGACAATGGTGTAGCCTATGATCAGTGTTTAATCTAGACTCCTGGACTCCGAGAGAAGAAACTGAAAAACAGGGGGAAACTGACAAATCCGGGGGGAATTCTGCTAGGGGCCGCTGTTAGTCCATGTAGTATTCCAAAATTTCCGGGGGGAATTTGAAATTTCCTGGGAGGAGGGCACTTTCCCCCAGGAAACGGCCTAGGTTAAACTGCCTATGATATGTCATTAATCATAATGATACGATGAGCCCATGTTAGGCGAAAGGCTGGTCTCTATAGACCTATAGGATGCGGATAAATAAGCTGTTTATATTCTAGCACAACTGTGGAAGATCGCCCGTGATTAGGGAGGATTCGAGTCTCAATTTCCTACAAATTTAGGCAACCCTTTTATAAAACTATGTGGATTGATAAAGAATAGACCAAATTGATGACTGACAACGTTTGCGATATAAGAGGAGACGAAACAGTGGCGGCTCCACCGGGGGGGCCAGAGGGGCCCGTGCCCCCCCCTATTGAGAGCCTGGCCCCCCCAGTGGCCCCCCAGTTTGGACCCTATACTCAATGCTACATACATTAAACAACAAATGGTTGGCCCCCCATGATTAGAAGTTGCCACCCCAGCGCCCCCCCCCCCCCCACTTGCCAAATCCTAGAGCCGCCACTGAGACGAAACAAAGGAGGAGGAAGATGACGGAGAAGATAGAGAAGGGCGAGTAAAATAAGAGAAGAAATATAAGAGGAAGAAGAAGAAGAACAATAACAACAACAAACGTGATGCTGTTAGGCCTCTTTAATTTTTTGCGAGAATTAACTGGAATTAAGCAAAGTCCGCCTCTGTTCACTGGCAGCTCGGTCGAAGTGTCATAAGGCTTTTAGCATGACATCAGCAAACCACAAAATTACAACCGTTAGGATCTCTCATACTGAAATCAATGCCGATGCATAAGCTGAAGGCAATGTATCTGCGGGGGTTCATTCACTTCAATTTCCCGGACTCCTCACCTGAAGTCAGTACCTTCCGGGACCCCGTTTATTTCCGAATACGCCATTGCTGCTACTTTGTCTACGAGTTGGCGATTTGCTTGAAAGCCCAGTTAGGAACTTAGGGGCCATCCCGGATATGTATAGGAGACAAAGGTGACTCTTATCTTAAAATAATTTTAACAATGTCATTATGTCACATTTAAAAAATCCAGCGCCACATAATTTAAATCTCGATGTCTAATATTTACTATTCTATGCTTGCATATTTATGCTGCTATGCATTTTCGCATGATAAAATCAGTTTAAAGATGTCGACTACTCCAGGCAGAAGCTCGTAAGATTCTAACCCCTACAAAGTCTTATTTTTTAAGGCTAAATATCAGAACATAGCGAGAGAAATGAGCTGTATTTGTTTAGTGCTGATGTTTTTAAAATAAAATTAACATCGTTAAAATGCGGAGGCGTAAATCTAATCATCATCATCCATTATTATTATTATTATTATTATTATTATTATTATTATTATTATTATTATTATTATTATTATTATTATTATTATTACCTACTATTACTATTGTTACTATTATTGATCTATTATTAGTCAAATCTTTAATCTATTAATCTATTACTAATTTACTATTACCAATATCAATCAAAGTCTCTATGCAATAGAGTCTGTTTAGACTTAGTCAATTTAGATTAAGTCAATTTTTTTGATTGGTTTATAATAATTGTTTTTTATTATTAAATCGATATATATATATACATTGACTCTGATAATATTAATTAATAGTTATTAGTTAAGTTAGTATTACCTTTTGATGTCATTGAATTCATTGTGTTCGTATTATTATTTTGATGTCGTTGAGAAATAAATGCTTCTTCTTCTTCTTCTACTATTATTATTATTAAAAGTTAAGATTTATGTGGTAACTAATCTGGTAACGGACTGCATGAACACATTACATTATTAGTTATTAACTTGGGAGTGTAGCTGGTCTGGAACAACCATGTCTTCAGTGCTTCTTGAACGTGTTGAGTAATGACGAGTTTTGCATAGCAGCAGGCAGACTGTTGACACTGTTCCAAGCCCTCGTGGCGGTAACTGGGAAGGCACGATCGCCTACTGAGGTGAAGGCGTGTGCGTGGGACGTATAGCGTCCCACACACACGCCTAACCTCAGTATGAATCCAGACAAGACGGAAGCCATTGTCTTTGGAACTAGCTCACGGCAGCGCAAAGATGGCAGGATATCATCTGTTGTGATTGGCACCCATTGCATTCAAACGAAAAACAACATTCGCAGTCCAGGTGTAACCATCGATGACACATTGTCATTTGACAACCATGTTGACACAATCTGCAAGTCAACATACTTCCATATCTGGGATCTAAGGCACATCTGTAACAGCATCGATTCTGACACAGCTGCCTCAATAGCATATTCTGTGGTTAGCAGTAGACTAGACTACTGTAACTCTGTTCTTTACAGCACCTAAGGAAAAAACTTACAAAAACTGCAATGGGTGCAGAACTCACTAGCCAGGACCGTTTGCAAAGTGTGCTGAACAAAACACATCACACCAATCCTTGCTCGTCTCCACTGGCTACCAGTATGGTACCGTATCCAATTCAAGATTGCGCTAATCACTTTTAAGACAATTACAACACAACAGCCCAGCTAACTGGCAGATGTCATCCAACTGCAGGAACAGTCGAGACTAGTGAGGTCGAGAGGTGCTAATAAACTGCAACAGCATTGCACTTGCCTTTCTCTCACCAGCTGTTCCTTTGCCAATGCTGCTCTGTCTGTTTGGAACAACTTACTGAAAACTGTCACTTTGGACCTAGCTGTTTCTATAAAGGTAAAAAGGTAGGTCCCGTACTCGAATCTGAGCGTTGGGTTCCGGCGCTTATCTCCGTTGTAGGCAATCAGCGACATGGATGGCATAATTAATCCATTAATCTAGGGTAGTTTGCCATTACTTTCCCCAGACCCACGTTTTACCTCGCAGCTTATCGCTGCTCCTCATTTTGCCACCTCCCTCTAGTGAGCAAGGCTGAGTCGACCTTAGGGCTTCTGCGGGAATTGAACCCGCGACCTACTGCTCCATCTTCCAGCATTGTTACCACTCTTCTAACTATTGTTATTTATTATTTGGTTGCTAACCAACTTGACGTTATCCATAAAGTGAAGAATCATAAGTGCTGAGCATTGAATAAGTCAGAGGTGAGGTGCTTGTCCAAGGTCGCTACACAATGGCTAGGATCAGATATACCGGTAGTAGTAATCTGATGGGTTGTGCAATGTGCAGACTGCCTCAAGAGCCAGATAATGTGTAAAGATACCATGGCTGAAGGGGCTAGACTGATTGTTGTCCTCATGTTGGACCTGTAGTAGCCATCAGAAATCAAGGCACTGCCCATGTACAAGAGGTCCACTGCTTCAGTGATGTGCGTGTGTGTGTATGTGTGTGTGTGCACCCATGTTCTGCGGTTTCAGTTTGGACCAAGACAATCTTATTAGATTGGTTAAGAGGTGGCTGCCATTGACTGAAGTGTGATCGTAGCTTGGGTGCTGTTAGACAGGAGGGTATCATTGTCCTTCTGTTATATACAATTTGTAAGTCTTTGTTTTTGATATAGAGGTCATTGCAGTGTGATTCTGTTGTTT
This sequence comes from Metaphire vulgaris, assembly GCA_018105865.1. Lineage (NCBI taxonomy): Eukaryota > Metazoa > Annelida > Clitellata > Crassiclitellata > Megascolecidae > Metaphire > Metaphire vulgaris. The sequence continues at coordinate 7,420,474 of CM030853.1, forward strand.
TGTCTGCTTAGAGTGAAGATTGCACCTGGTGCTGTTGTATGCTTAGAATGTGAATTGAAAGGAGATATCAATATAGGTAAGGTATTAAGATTGTGGCTTACATATTGTATGCTTGTACTGTACATTGTTTTATTATCACTTTTTGGTCACTCTATGTCTAACCGGGTATTTATCATAGGTGATGCTGTTGGCTAGTAAGGGTGGTTGTTGGACATTTTGGCCTCAAATTGTTTTTGCCCCAGATGTGGAAATGTAACTCCAAAAGTTTTGCCAGTTTAAATTTGAAGACTGCAATGTTATAGGTAAAGGTAGGTCCTGTACGTTACTCGAATCTGAGCATTGGGTTCCGGTGCTTATCTCTATGTTATTGCAATGTTATATTATATATTATATTATATATTGCAATGTTATGTTACTGATTATTTAAGATTCATGCTAACCTGTTTCTTTCTTTCTTCTGTTTGGTTTAACAGGAAGTCGAACTGTTATTCATCCTAAAGCAAGAATTATTGCTGATGCAGGACCAATCATCATTGGTGAAGGAAATTTAATTGAGGAGCAGGCAGAGATAATTAACAGGTTGTTGATTAGTCAGATTTGATTTCTCTGTCAGTATAATTGTGCTGAAATGGGGGCATGGCTGAGTAGCGGTAAGATTCCTGCCACATGACTGGCGTGTTGTGGATTCAAATCTGATGCTAGCCACAGTGTAGTGACTTTGGGAAAGTGTTTCACTCCTGACTTGCTCTGCACCTATGATTCACTTTGTGTGAATGACTTAATGTGTGATAATAACCATGTAATAATAATATTTGTAAATGGTAACCAAAAGATTAAATTTTGGGGCATTGTCAATAAATGATCAAAGTTTGAGTAATGATATTGAAATGATGTACTATTTGTATATTGTTTCACGATCGCCTCTTCTATTAACAATTTATTTTAAAAATATGTATTGTTTATATCTTATATGTTTTCTTGAATGTCATCAGTTGCCTTTCCAAAGTAATATCTCATGTTTTGATTGTCATTGTTTGATTATATATCCAACTTCAAATTTTTTTTTTTTCGATCCAGTATGGAAGTGAATTAACCTGCTTGTGATATATATACAGACTTAATGAAAATGGAGGAAGCAGTCCTAACCAAACTGTCATGATAATTGGAAGCAACAATGTCTTTGAAGTTGGTTGCTGTATCCTTGGAATCAGTGATGACCGCTGCTGTTGATATGTTAAATGATAAGATATTGTTATATCTCATTGGATTCTAAGGCTGGAATTTTTTTCAATTCATAATTATCTAATCAGGCTTTTTTACTTGCATACAAGTGACAGTTACTGTTAAGATTTTTCACTTTAATTACAAAACATTTGCAGTACACATCTTCAGATGAAATTTTTGGTTTATTTTTAAATCAATCAACGTGGAATGTTCGTTATAATTATCCTTAGTGTCTTTAATTCAGACAGTGAAGCACTGAATGTAGGAGACAACAACATTCTGGAGGCTAAAGGTAAAGTTTATTTGGCAAAATAATATTTTGGAAACACAGATGGCAATTAAGTTGTCGAAACTTATAATAGTTGTATGAAATTCAATATGGAACTAAGTTTAGTTTCCTAGATTTTTTCATTTAACAAATATTTAACTAACATATTTTATGAATTATTTATAGTCAAATATGAAAAAATGAAGTCATATTTGAGAATCTGAATAATTGATTTAGAGACAACATTTGAGGCTGAATAGGATTTAAAAATGAATATGTAGTACTTCTATAGATACATTTTGAATTGTGTATCAATCAGTCAATCAATCAGTTTATTAGTATCAAAATGTCAATGATAGAAAACTCGAAATGAAGTGTATGTAAATTAGTAAATTATTGATTGTCGAATACAGTGTAATCCTGTTATAATGGACTTGCTTATAGCGGATTATCAGATGTAGTGGATGAGGTCCGCTGGTCCCGAACATGTGCCCATACGAACATGCAGAAAAAGCATGGACTTGCATAGAACGGAAATTCGCCTATAACCAACAAATGACTGGGTCCCCAGAGCCTACTTTCATTCGTTCAACTTTCCCCTTCGCTCAACATTTTCAAAAAGAGGCTAAAAACTTGGTTGTTCTGCACTAGTTATGAACCAGTGATATTTCAGTTCTAAAAATAATTGTTAATTTTAATTTTCATTCTTATTTTAGGTCTTAATTTCATTTCTATTTCAGTTATACTTCAGAAAATAATTCCTATTTCAGTTCTAATTTCAGTTCTAAAATAATTTCAGTTCTAGTTTAAATATTTTCAGTTTAATTTCTAATTTTACTTCTAGTAATTGACATCAGGTTTTGTATTGGATGCCAGTGGCGGCTCCACCGGAGGGCAGGGGAAGGGCCCGTGCCCCTACTGAGTGCCTGGCCCCCCAGCGGCCCTCTGTTGAGACCCTATACTTAATACTACATACCTAACAACAAATGGTTGCCCCCATGATTAGAAGTTGCCACCCCAACGCCCTCCCCCCACTTGCCAAATCCCGGAGCCGCCACTGTTAGATGCAAATCAAGCAAAGTATAATATAAAACTGTATTCTATGATGGCAATGTCTGACAGTAACACAGTGATCAAAAATTTATAAACTAAACAATATGCATGTTCATCTTCAACAATACACGGCATGCTGCTTTGATCAACTTGAACGTGACAAAGAGCTTTGTCCGCTTTCTCGTCATATATAAAATAATCCCAAACAGGGCTATTTCGCTTTCTTCCAGCCAACAGTTTAGCTACACTCATCTTGTAACAATTGTTGCAATTAAGTTAACGCCGACGTTAAATCAACGAAGCAGCACTCGCTTAAGTTTTCTGATACAGACTCCGAAATGGTATTTATCAAGGCAGAGGCCCATGTGCCGCCTCGAGACTAGCATGTGATAGTCTGATAGGTCAGTGGTAACCGAGTCACCCCCTCCCAGACATGACTGTATGTGTGGGGTAGGAATGACTGAGAGCAACGGCTGGCATATCACCCTTGGTCAATTGACGCTGAACTTTGGACACACAGACACACACACTATGGCGCGCCAAATATCACACAACCTAAGCAAATTGACGCCATTTTAAATGATGGGTAGTTAAATTCAGTTCATAAAATATTTCTATTTCAGTTCCAATTTCTATTTTTATTGGGTGATTTCATTTCTATTTCAGTTATCGTTCTTTAAATAATTCCTAATTTTACTTCTAGTTTTCGTTAACGGATTCCTTTAATTTCAGTTCTAATTTCCGTTACCGTTCAGTAAAATATCACTGTTATGAACTCTGACTCTGTAATGTGTTCACGCAGTTCACCTGTTGACGAGCCACCACCATAATCTGAACGTTACTTACTTACTTAAGGTCATTGCATACTTCATTTGGAGCTTTTGGGTTAGTAGTGACACCCATATCTATTAATATAGAAAAGTTTGTCCAATGCTTTCTCCACACTCACTTTTACCCTCACAGTTTCACACTGCTACTCAATGCCTGAGGAGCAGTGAATACTCAAGTTGACCACCAGGAGGGACAACCATAAAAGAATCACTGTGCTCAGTACTGCTTAACTTTTTTGCATATATAATGTTGGTTTTCATTTATTTATTAGTGATACAGTGTATTCATACAGAAGTATAAAATGATGTGCTGCCAATCCATTTTCAACATCATCAGTTTTATTGCAGCTCGCCTTGGACGTCACACTCAGCTGACAAATGGCTGCATAATTGGCGCCATGTGTGATGTCTCGTCCCATGAGGTTCTTCCCGAGAATACAGTGATCTATGGCGCCAGCTGTGAAAGACGCATCCAATCAGAGAGGCCGCCGGTTTGTATTCAATTCTTGTAGCTGCCAAGAATGCCAATCCTATTTATCTATTATAGCTTTTGTGGATAACATATAAATTAAAGCTTGCACCATCCAGACCTTATAAACACGTATGCGTGATATATATAATAATAGGGTACAAGTTTTCCAGTATTGTTAGTATTTTGGGGCTGTAGAGAGGAATATGTAATATAAATGATGTTGCATACAACTAGTGTTATGGTTCTAAAATTACATTGTCATTTGAGGAACAACATTCAATACTGAGAAATGCACATTCATGGCAACATGTAGCTTTGATGTTCTGTGGCTATAAAATTAATTAGCACTTCAGTCAGGTCAGGTCTTTGTCCTCCAGCTGTGTCCAGCTATTGACTTCTCCATGACATCTCTCCAAAGTTCTCTGTCCTTTGCTATTTCTTCCAAAGTCATTGGTGTCTTCCGTCAGTTTTTCCATTGAGATTCAGCCCTGCCGTGTGCAGATCCTCTTCCAATCCAGTCCACCCATCGTCTTTTCGGTCTTCCTTTAGATCTTCTTCCCTCTGGTTTGTAGTTGAAAATTCATTTTGAGTTTCTTATTTCTTCCATTCTGAGTATGTGTCCAGTCCATTTCAATCTTCTCTTTCTGATGACTTCCAGGATACTCGGTTGCAGTGTTCTCTCTCTAACTTCTTCATCTGTTATATGTTCTTGTTATTAGCACTTACTCATTGTAAAATAAGAAAGATGCTTATGGGCACATCCGTATATTACGTACACATTGAAGGGGATGGTGTACCGGTAATTGGATTTAGGACAGTTAGCATACGGATGAGTATGGGGAGGGGTCTCAACTAAATGCATACATATGCACCAATATATATATATATATTATATATATATATATATTGTGTTTGTACAATACTTACTAGAATTACATAAAATGCCACACAAACTTATACATTTTAAGCCGAATGTTGCTGTTATAAAAAATATACTCTGGGCGCAATGAATCAGCTTCAATTTCTGGTTCCAAAAATGCTTAAGGTTATTAATAGGGGAGTTGATAAGCTTGAACTGTTTCGAATTTTCCACACACACAGCTCATGTAAAAGTACACCGGGCACATTCTCAAATGCAGATCTATATCACTTGCGCTAGAGCTGCTGTTTTGAGTGTTTTATTCAGTCAACCTCAACAAATCTGATTTTTGTGTTTTTATTTCAGCCTCAGACATTACAGTTGGACTTCTTGACAAAAATCCTTCCTAACTATCATCACCTAAAGAAGCCAAACAGAGCAAAATAATGGCCAAAGATTAATTGTATTTTAACCTAATTTGCTATTGTGAATGGTAACATTATGTGTCAATCTCATTTTCTTGAATGTTCAGATTTGTAGGATTATATAATTAAGCTGTATTCGCTTGGGAAAGGTTTTCAATCATCTGTTCATTATGTATATTTAAAATTATGGCAGTTGGTAGACAAACATTATAGTAGTGCTGTCACTGTTGTATTTGCTGTACTTTTGAAATAAACTCGCAACACTTGTGACAACATCTTAACCATTTTAACTCTCTTAGTAGTTTCTCTTTTACCAGGGGCAGGTCCAGGAATTCAGTGTGGGGGTTTCATGTTCCAATCCCCCAATTTGCCTCTACTGCTGCCCTGCCACACAAATTTATGTAGGCTGTTAACAGATGATTGCTAAAGATTTCAAACCTTGTCCACGTATGGCATTGGTAAATACTAGTTTCAAATAACTTTTTTTGAACTTCCTTTTTATTTTGACAGCTTCACAATTCTTCAAAATATCAGTCAGTACTTTATACTTAGCTATTTTATTCTGTGTAATTTACAGAAGTATGTTGGTCCAAAATTAGCTGTTAGATTTGGTATAACAAGCTGACCATATCTGCATTTTCCATAGAAGTTAAATGTTTGTCTGAAGTGGTCAGCAATCATTCCTGTGTCTTCTATGGCAACTTCTATGTTCGTTTCTTGACATATCTTCTCCAGAGCGGCTTGCACTGCTCCATCATTTTGCGGGAGGGAAAGTGTGCATGTGCTGTAGACTATGATGCCACCCGGCTTGCAAGCTTTTATTCCAGCACTGTAACCAAACATTTAAAACAAACAGTTATGGGAAGTGACCCACCTCTACAGTTAATCAGATTAAAAGCATATCTTATAAAGTGGATCTTACATTTGAGAACATAGGAGCTGGCTAGTTCCTCTGTTTTAATTTATACAATGTATGTCATCACACCTCCCAAATGCAGCACTAGTTCTGTGGGGGTATTCTTACTCCAGATACCAAGAAATGTAGACAAAAATTGATACTTTATAAGGCAGTGGTTCTCATACTGGGATCTGCGGTCCCCTAGAGGACCGTTAAGCGGTTTCAGGAGGACTGCAAGAAAAGGGATTACTTGCTCAAGATATCTCGCCAACACCTCAGAACACAAAACATTGGTGGCTTTAAGAGTGCCAATTCCATTTGAATTTAAATTTCATGACTCAGATTTACAATTATTTTCATTAAATAATTGATTGTCAAAACAAGTATTCCATATGTTAATTGCTGCTAATTAAGGTCTGTGAGTCATCACATAAATTTTTAAGGGGCCGCCATGCAAGAAATCCTAAAAAGTTTGGGAGCTGCTGGTATAAGGGTTAAAGATGTCAGTGACATACAACAAAAGCTCCCGTTGAAGGTTCTGCATTTCAAGGCGTTCGTTTATACAACTGGGACGAAAAATATTGTTTTCATCCTCATTTAGAACATGTCGATCAGAAAAACATGGAACATCAACTAAGACCTGCAACAAATAAGCACACAAGTTACTACAGTGAGTATTGGTGGGCAACATGAAGTCTACAGTACAGATGACTAAATCATTGGCTTAATGTGAGTCTGATAATAAAGATTCTAGATTCTTTACAACTTTTACCAAGCTATGATCATCATCAATAACCATGGGCTCAGCGCCCGTTGGTGTCTGATGCAATCAAGCTATGAGACTAGCAGGAAATAAATTATAGCATATTTCAACAATTGAATACCAACACGATCAAACTGTTCCAAAGCCCCTTCACAAAATGCCACGCCATTTGCCTTGAGAACGTCCACCTTCTTCTCGTCGGTATAAGAACGAGGAAAAAAGAGTTTCATCACTTCTCTCAGCCGGACTATTCTACTGTAGGAATTGTCGATGCAGGTTAATTTTTCTGGGAAAAATTGAAAAGTCGCATGGTAATTTCAATTTTAAATATATTTATTATAAAAACATAAGCTGCTATTCTGTCTAAACTGATATTCACATCAAACTGAAATAACACATCAAATACACACACAACATAAAACCAAAACACGGTGAACCAAGAACAGAATTTTAAAAGACAAAGGATCTGTCAAGAAAAAAATACAACTCTGTTCACATATGCAAATAGTAATGTCAAAGCTTACTACAAATACATTGCACCCGCAACATACAGTAGATGCAGAGACAGGGCCAAGGCTAACCTTTGCTTGGCCCCCACAATAATTATTCAGGCCCTCCGGGATGGTGGATGTAGCTGTAAATACAAAAAATGTATCCTTTGGACAAGTCCCTGTGACGCCCGGCCTCCCACATTTGCAAACTTTGTGGGTGCAAAGCACTGGCTCTGTGCAGAGGACATGTGGCAAAAAAGAGCAGTGAATTTTGCAAACAACATACAATGCACACATCTATGAGCTAAATATGAGGGTAAATCGAAAAAGAAGTTAGTAACTTTTTTATTGCGAAAACATAATAGTCGGACAAAATGTGAAATACACATCTAAAATAGGCAGTATTTCTCTTATAAAAAGCAATTTGTTGTTTCTTATTTCTGTTCTATTAACTTGAATGCATACGCATTCAAGTTGGCAACACTTACTTTGTGTTTACTTAGGAGGAGCGATTCATTTTCTGAGGGCACAAGGTAAGATACCAGCCCAGATTCATTGTGAAATGACTGCCTTGTATGGTGGCAACTTCATGAGCCAGGAAAATGTGTTGTGCATAAGTGGATCGCACAGTTTGCGGACAACTGAACAGGTCTGGATGAGTACGGCAAAAGCAGCCATGTCCATGCACATCCATTATGCCAGCCAACAACACCTGAGGTGCCACCTTTTCAATCCACGTCAAAAGGAGCTGCCACATCAAATTTTCCCCCCAGACAGACGAGCAAAATACGGCCTCCATGGCCAATAGTCCAACAGTTTGTTGTTGCTTCTCCTCTTTAATTTTAAGTTTTAGTTCTAATTTATTACATTACCAAAAGGCGCCACTTTTCTAAAAAAAAATTTCCTCGGGAAACGGCCGCTCCCCCTGCATCCACTGCTAGCCCTGTCTGATTATCATCTGTTCCGGTCCCTAAAACTGGAACTTGCCAGTCAACGCTTCGACAGTGACGATGAGCGAAGACAGCCGTCTGTCAGTGGCTGCACAACCAACTGGACACTTTCTACTGACTAGGCATTGAGAACTTGTGTCTCATTGGGACAAGTGCTTAAGCACATTGGGCGACTACATCGAAAAGTGAAGAAATACTGTTGCTTTCAGATGTATATTACACATTTTGTCCAACTGTTATGGTTTCGCAATAAGATAGATACTTACTTCTTTTTTGATTTCCCCTGGTGCAATAACTGATACAACAAAATAAGCTTGCATGTTGTGGTTCAATAATGAGCTGCTGGCATGCATTATCCACAGCCATTTAGTTTTCAGTATGGTTCAAACTAACATAAAAGTGAATAGGCAGGGTAAGAGCTCCATGGTCTGCCTCTACCCACTCAGCTTTATCACTGTTGACCCTGTCTGCACTCTATCTCTCAGGGCCTACTTCATTTTCAACTGTGCATGCACCTCAACATTTCAGCAACTACCGGTAGTCTTTGCTTCTGTTAGTCCGATCCTCTGCTAACATACATGGGTTTGCAGACCAAAACACCAAGACAACCTTCCCGAAACAATTGAAAACCTATTTATTTCCAGTTCAAAATTGTCATAGTTGCAGCACTTCTGACTGCTAGTCCAAAAGAGGTGCTACAAAAGTGCTTTGTTACATGACATTACAAGAGCAAGGCCATTTCAGCAAATAATTGACGGTGTTAATCACAACCTCACAGGAAATGCAACTAAGATGGCAAAGGCAAATTCATTTATTCACCTCTTACCGGGAAGCAAAGTCTGTAACATCAAGTATGATTTTCCTCCAGGAGCAGCACACAGATCTAGAACCTCACATCCTGGCTCAAGGTCAAGAGCAATTACAGGTAAAATAGAACCAGCGTCCATCAGATAATATGCTAAAAATCAAATACACTAATATAAATTTTCATCTCTCTACAGTTCTAACCCCTTATGGCAGCTTCTAAGGGTCCATCCATATATTATGTTTACAAGCACTGAGGGGGTTGGATTTTGGAGATTTTGCGTATGTACGGTGTGTACAACAGGAGTTTGAAAATGTGTCTTTTTGCGTACATACTATGTGGATGAGCCCTAATGCAAAATACTGGCTACCAGTCCACAGCAACAAGAAATCAGTTAATTAACTTATATCTAAATTGGTAGGCTGGTTGGTAGTCTAAGTAGCCGAAAACATCTTGGATGATATCAGACTTGGAGTCGAGGCCACAACTGTCGAGGCCAAGGCGAGGCCAAGGCCAGGAGGTCCGAGGCCAAGGCCAAGGCCAAGAGGTCCGAGGCCAAGGCCAAGGCCAAGGCCAGGAGGTCCGAGGCCAAGGCCAAGGCCAAGGCCAGCAGGTCCGAGGCCAAGGCCAAGGCCAAGGCCAGCAGGTCCGAAGTCAAGGCCAAGGCCAGCAGATATTTGGCGTTTTTTGCCAAATTTTTAGGTACATTTTGCCAAATTTTTGACAAATTTTTTGCACATTTTACATTTATTTATTTATTTGTTACATTATTTCTTCATTTTTTGGAGCCACGCCCCTGCCCCCAAATGATGCCCCCGTTAAACACGAAGTCATGAAAAACGCAGAAGTGTTAAACTCTACAGTTTAATCCACAGTTGGTTGCGTAGTTGGCAACTTGGAGGTTTAAGTTGAGGAGGGCCTACGAATATGAGAGTGCCCAAGGCCTACGAAGACCTTAAAACGGCCCTGCAGTAGCCACCTCAGTGGAAGGGATGTACATGGACAGTGGGGTACAATCCCCCCTTTCCCTGCAAATCGCGCGCTGATCAGGGTCAACACTCGATTTGGGCAGATTCAACGTCAAAATAATGAAATTTTCGGGGCCAAACAAGTGCTGGACCCCTACCCGAATTATTGGGTGCCCTGGCTCCTTATGGATTGGCGTCCATGGCAGTAAGGTCCAGTACCTACTACCAACCATGTTTTAAAAATAAAATTAAAATACCTTTTGATGTTTTGTAGCTGTTTGCCAGTCCCGTGTTTTATATCCAGATGTTTCTTGAACCCACTTGAAGTTCCTCGAGTTTCACTTATTATTTCGCGACAATGCTTGCATTTCGCGGACCACTTTCTTTCATTTATTATTTTGAAATCGGTGAAAGCAAACTTCAACATGCTAGGCTCATTTGTGGCCATATTCTTTGCTTGCGTATTTTTACTTACAAACTTTAATAGCAATAGGTACAGCAGAGATTGCTGTCACTACGGCGCCTTTTCTTTTCCAAGTGCGACCAGTCTACAACCTCCTTAGCCTAAGCAGATGCAGCCTCGCAGGTGTCTCTGTTATACTTTAGAGACAATAAACTCCGGCCCCCTGTGAAGCCGCCGATGTCAAGAATGCAATTACCACTCTAAAATAGACGCCATATATCCATTTAGGTTCAAGCCTTTTAATACTTTTATTAGCAAGAAATCCTATTATCTGGTCCAAATGCCTATACTTCAATCCCCGAGGCAATGTTCGCTTCAAACAATGGCAGCCTTGTCAATGCAAGCAACATGATTACAAGCTACTAGAGCTAGCAGGAATTCTCAGGGTCTACTGTTTGGATTGAACAGAGGACGTTTTGTTCAGATATTATTCGTCACTTCCAACATTTTGAATGCGCGATTTTCTTGTTTAATTCCATGGTGTGAGGGCTTGGCCTCGAGTACACAAGGCCGAGGACTTGTATCCCGAGGCCAAGGCCAAGGCCGAGGACTTGTACCCGAGGCCAAGGCCAAGGCCAAGGACAGCAGGTCCGAGGCCAAGGCCAAGGCCGAGGACTTGTATCCCGAGGCCAAGGCCAAGGCCAAGGCCAGCGTCACTTGGCCTCGAGGCGCCTCGAGGCCAAGGCCACGGCCTCGAGGACTCCAAGTCTGGATGATATACCAAGGCAATTGTTCCAATTCAATACAAAACAAGATGACTGCATCACAGATGTTTATTTGATCAGTCTTGTGCAACTCCTTTGTTCATATTCTCAGCATATCAGACAGTGATGAAAGCTAAACACATGTTTATAGATAAACTATAATTATGCAATGTCTTGTATCTTCCATTGTTTCCCATTCTGACTGATCTCTCTAGTATTGGCTTAATCTTTTATGAATTAATTTATCCAAGGTGACCTGAAGTTGAGTCTGTCAACACAATGTGACAGCAACCTCACAATGTACTGGCTTAGGAAGGTTCATGGCTTTACCACTCCAAGAGCAAATAATAACAATTTTACTTAACAGACACAAAATTTAATATATTTATTCACAGCTCAACAATGGATAAAAATCTTCTCTGCTTTATATTTAATAATAAAGGCAGTTAGTATTTAGACAACACTGAAGACAAAATTTTCATAGACATATAAATCAATTGAATCAGCACATAAAGACACTATATAAAATTAATAACAAATTTTCACAAAGTTTAAACTTACTTAGTTTGCCATTTTCATCTCTAGCAGCTGGTGAAAAGGACGAAACATCTCCTCTTGCGACCGTAAATGGCTGCAAAGCACGTGGAAAACGAATTTGACGAGATGGAATAACCTCAACCGGGATCAGCGCCGGTCTGTGGAAGTTCTGCTCCACCTCTTCCTGTTTCATTTGTTCTCTCTCTGACAAAATCTTCTTAACAGGCATAAAGTCATAAATGTTGGTCTTGGGAGAGAGATTTATCCGACCAAATTCACTGTTCCAACCAGCAGAATCAGTAATTTTAAGGCCAGCACCATCACATATTGATCCCAATTGTGAGTTTCCACTTGCCCGACTACCAACCGATCTGCTACCTTTCTTAAGCAAACTGTAGGATTCAGTCGCTACTGTATTTCTAGCCAAGTTAATTAAATCGCTTGCTCCAAGTTCTGCCAATTCAAGAATAATTTTCTGTTGGTCACTGACAAAATTATTAATTACGGCACAATACTTCTGACGAGAAAGTAGCGCAATACGGATGGATGGCCACAGCTGATGAAAAACAGGCTTATAATATAAATCAAAATGGTCTAGTGCAAGCTCTCGAGGCAAATTTGTCTTTTTGTTGGATGCCTGAATAAAGAGCAATTTCAATAAATTAACTTTAAATTTATCGTTACAACTCCACTTCAGTTACAGTTCTTAAGTAAAGCAAAGAGCTTTTCTAAATAAAATTAACATCAATACCAAAAAAATGATAATTTGCTAAATCCAACATGAGTAACATCAAAATGGTCACAGGCACGGGTAACGGAACTTCTGCTCTGAACACATTTTACCCCTAGCATGCAGGATTCACTCACCCCTACTTTGCCACCGTGACATTTTACCCGAGCTCAGACAAATCACCTATTTATCAATTACTCAATGCTGATTCATGCAATTTCTTTTACGTCCGGTTGCCTATAACCAACCGGTTAATGTAACGTGTTTTGATAATTGTGTGTGGCTGCTTTATCAGGTATTAATATAGCGGCCCTTCTTGGAAGACAGTTAATACCAGCTTTACTTCCGATCACGCTAGCAACTCATATCATGATATCAGCTTGCGCTCTACCGAGTGAGCCGTTATGGGAAAAGTTTTAATATTAGGCTGGCGTTATTCGCGCTCGGAGCGCGAATTGCTCTGAATAGTTAGGCTGGCGTTATTCGCGCTCGGAGCGCGAATTGCTCTGAATAGTTATTCGCGCTCGGAAACAAAGAGGTTAATATTATGGGAAAACGCCTGGAAAAATTTCGTACGTCTTGATGCTTACTAGCGCTAAAAAATTCAAAAGTAATTCCTCTCATATACTTGAATACTCTGACCAGAGCGATAATATAAAAGATTTGAAAAGCAATAAATTAATTACAGTCGGTAAATTAATAGATTTACCCATTTCTGCTTAACACGAAATCGTCTCTGATAGAAATAAAATCCCGCTGAGAATCGCTTAGAAGCGTGAAATAAATGCAGAATAGAATTCATTGCTTCTCTTTGCAAACTGAAGCTTTATTCTCGTATTTTTAAAATTAAAAGCTTAACACCATAGAATTCTATGCTTAACCCGCAGGGGCAGTGCCACTTGTTTCAAAGCCTTGACATTTGACAAGCAAAAAAGGTTATCCTTTATCTTCATATTAAATAACTGCTGAAAAGCAACAGTAGCGTCATTTCACATTTTTCTTGGGGGCAAGATAATTTTTTGGCCAATTTTGGTCAATTTTTGACAAATGTTGGGCCAATTTTGGCCAAATTGTAAATTTGTGACAATTTTTGGCGATTTTTTTTGCACATTTAATTCATATTAATTAATTAATTTTGTTCTTCTCTCATACAGCTTCATAAACAATTTATCATGTATATTATCTACATGTTGAACTTTTATTTTCTACTATTTTCTTTTCAGTTTAGTTCATTGTTACTTAGAGTAAGTTAGATATAAGTTTAATTTCTTATATACCTCAAATACGCTATAGATGTGCATTTAAGTGGTCGTCCATATTTTGGCTCTTTTTCGACCCCCTCCCCTACGTAACGCGACGTAACAAAACGTCAGACCCCATAGAATATGACGTAACAACGGGCCGAACCCCTCTTTTCGCCTTCTGAAAAGTCTTGACAAGCAAAAAATGTCATTCATCCTTCTATTTTTCCGTCTCCAAACATACTGACAAGCAAAAAAGGTCTTCCTTGTATTTTCCCTCTCGAAATACCCTGATAAGCAAAAAAGGTCACCTTAAAATTTTTGTGTTGCGTTACGTCACATTTACGGAACCCCCTGCCCTCGTCACACTTCGTAACAAATATCCGGACCCCCTCCCCTAGGCGCGTTACGTTATTTGTGGACGACTCCTAATACATTATAAATTATTTCTTCATTTTCTTGGGGGCGTAGCCCTCTTGCTCCCCCAAATGACGCCTCTGACAAGTACAAAGAAGAAAGGCCGTCTCATATTAAATAATTGTTGACAAGCAAAATAAGTAAATAAATGCTGACAAGCAAAAAGGTCGTCATTTACATCTTTTACATTGAAATAATTTTTTTCTGGCCAGCGCGGGCCCTTTGTTTGTCGCCGGGACCGGGAAAAAATGTACCCCCGTCCACCCTCTCGTCGACCCCGCTCATAGATACACTGACCTTTGCCCGGCCGACAACCCATCTTGCCTAGATCTATTTCAAGAAAGATTAAGTGCATAAGAATAAGCAGCTACTGCTATGCTATTACAAAAGCGCTATATAAATTTACTTACTCCCTTACTAAAATCCACGAGATTTTACTTACTTACCTACTTGCGTTAACGGCGTAGTGTAGTCGTATGCGACAACGTCAGTCGGTGTTCGATGAGTGTCGTTTTTACTCGTTTATTCAATTTCATGTTGAAATACTAGTCAAATTATTCGCAAACATTTAGAAATAGTCGTATTTAAGATTTATATTGTCGTTGGAAGTGAAGGGGTCATGGCGTGCGGTGGTTTTTCGTGTTCTCGGAACGTGTTGGCGTTGTTGAACGTCATGTACATAGTAAGCGCATATCGTTTTACCAGCTGTGGTGGTGGTGGTGGTGGTGGTGATGATGATGATGATGATGATGATGATGATATGATGATGGCGGTGGTGGTGATAATGATAATGGTCATGATGAAGGTGATGATTATATTGATGATGTTGATGATGATGATGATGGTGGTGGTGGTGGTGGTGAAGATGATGCTTCTTTTTGCTGTAACTCCATTGTAAATTTGTCAATACAATGATGATACAGCTGGTTTTGGGGTTGAATTATTCCTCTGATTGAAACCATACTGACAATTTGTTATCCGGTGCTCTGATTTCGATACTGATCTGTGTGAGTCACACCGATTGTAAACATTGCTGCTGAATTTATTTAACAGGTGCTTGCTTTTGGACCATACTGACCACAGTTCTATTTTGAATGGGGGCTTAAGTTTCTCTTCCAGTTGTCTTTCGACATTGATCTGATCATTTGTGAATGAATTTGGAGTGCTATCAAGTGTTGTCTTTGTGTACATTAAACTGATACTATAAAAGTACATATCAAGCAAATCATCCGGATTTCTATGCTTATGCTTGATGTTGGTGTATATGGAAGTGCATATGAACAAATGTAATTCGTTATCATTGCAGGATATGTGTAACTTTTACTTTTATGTAGATTGTTGCTCTGGTGCTGATTGGTGTCGCTGCTTATGGTAAAGCCGTGGCTATGATAGCCACAGTCAATGTGATGGGTGGTATTATTGGCTGTGGGGTATTTCTTCTTCTAATCGCTTTTGTCGGCCTCATTGGTGCTATTAGACATCATCAAGTTCTTCTGTTTTTTGTATCCTTTGTCAGAAACCAAATGTTTTTGTATTTAAGAATATGTTATATTTTGGTTGTAACCAAATAAATTATATTCATTTCGTGTTTTGGAGTGAAATGACAAAGCATACCTAAATTGACTCCTTGTGTTTTCTGTTATATGGACTTTGCATTGTTGTATTGCATCAGTACTATATGTACCATATTTAGTATAGATTTATTAAAGAACTAATTGTTCAAGAGCTGCAGTCTTGTCACCAATGTTTTGTACAAAATTCTTAATGAAATTTGGTTTTATAATTTATTTTGTACTGATTGCTGGTGTGTTTGGAAGATAATGTCTTCTGGTTGCGATGATGTATGTTTGAGTTTAATTACGATACACTAGTACAGCATAGGTGAAGTCTTTCAGAAAGTGGTGGTGCTAGATTAGGTAATGGGAACTTTGAAAAAGTTGACCTAAGCTGCTTGCTGATGTTTTATCACTGATGTTTTTGTGCTGCACTATACCATATGTTTATACATGAACAATCAGAAGTAATATGCATATTGTAAGTTTATGTGCCTTTGAACATCTTTGTATTAATTGAAACAATTAAGAAGCTTTTCAAACAGATTAAGGACCATTATTGAAATGCTGCTGTTAAGTGACTCTCTCAAGTACTAAGCAAATAAATTTGCTCACTTAGGCTGTTGGCTCTCAACAGAAGAGCCCTTGTATGAACTTAAGTCTTATCTTCATTCTTATTATTCCCTTATTTTGATTTATTACAGACTGTTCTTGCCTAGATACACATTTAAAGGGCAATATCTGTAGTAATAGTTACTGAACCTGTAATTCAAAGGGCTTAACATCACCCTATTTGCTTGCTTTGAGGCAATATTGAATTGTACTCTGCTGTTGGCTGTTGCAAGACATTCTTTAAATATGCATGCATCTTTCCTTCTTATGCCACCCCAATTGAGTGCATTAGTTAGTGTGCAGACTAGGAGCTGTGCATTGCTTCACTAGACATTCATTTTATCAGAATAGATTACTTATTAATGATATCTTGATGCTCCTTCACAAAGTAATGTGATAGATTTACAAGATTTTTAAGTGAGCATTAGTCTCTGATTGATCTTCATAATGCTTAGTTGAATGGTGCTTTTTGTTGGCTGATGTTGAGGAATTTACAGTATAGATATATGTTGTAGAGCTATTGCTGACTGACTTGAATTTCAGGGTTATCTACTACAGTGCTTCCCAAACTGTGGTCTGTGGACCGGTGTTGGTCCACCAGCCCTTCCTTGCTGGTCTACAAAGTGAGCTGAGAAAAATGAGGAAAAAGTTAAATATTTTGTCCTTTGAGATTGTTTAAAACTTTAAAAATGAGATTCTCAACACCCACAATAGCTATAAAACTTATATGTATATTAAGATGTATATTGAGGTGATATAGCATTTTAGAAATCCAAATTACAAGGAAAAAAATTGTTTTAAATGGTACTGGTCCCTGGTGCAAAAGGACAATTTATGCCAGTCTGTGAAGGTAAAAAGTTTGGGGTTCACTGATCTATTATGCACCCAGAAACAGAAGTCAATCTGAATTTTATTCGTAGAATAGAGTGATTGTTTCTGAATTCCTGCTTTGTTGACAGAATGTAAAAATGCAAATGTGATGTTGCTGGTATGTAAATATGTAAAAATGTAATGGTGATGGTATGTAAATATGTAAAAATGCAAATGTAATGTATAATCCCATTATAATGTACTCTTATAACGGAACGTCATCTAATGCAGACAAGGTCTGCTGGTCCCCGCTGTGCAAATTTACAAACGTGCAGTAAAAGCATCGGATGTAATGGAAATTTCAGATATAACAGTCAAACAATTTGATCTCCAGAACCACTTTTTGCTGTAGTTTTGTTCATCTGTAATGGACACGTGGGCTTTGGCTACAAGGTGCATAGCATGCCACTGATATCCAGTGCTGATACATAGGGGGGAGGGGAGGATTTTAACTATATAACCAATTGCAGGCCATATATACTTCATACAGTCAGGTAAAGTGGGAGTGGCATGAGGCAATGGTGTCCTGTAGTTGTGCTCTGGGCATGCAGCAACTCTGGATATAAAGGTCTCTTTTACCAGGTCCATTTAAAATATGTTATAACTGGACTGTACTGTGTGTAAAAATGCAAATATAGTGTTGCTAGTGTTTGGAGTATTTTCAGTTACACTTAAATGAACTGATTTTTGTTTAAACCCTTCACTGCAATATGCCATACAGTGTATGTCATAGCAGCATAATGATCATTGGCAGAACTGGCAACAAAGGGGTTAAATCTCTCGATCAAACTGAGTTCCTAGTGAATGTTACTTGCTACTGAAAGAGCTTGTGGTTTTTCTCTATTTTTTTCAAAATAAATATTATAGTAAAGATAAGTTTTATGGTTGCACTTTGTTAGGCCATGATGAATCGATATTGCACAATAGAGCAAGTCAGATTCAGTTTTAAAAAAAATCATGACAATTCATAGTTAACTTAAAAGACTAATCCAGTGTAATTTCAAGTTCACTTGGAATTCATTTTGATTGGGGTTCATGCCACTTGATAGTGTAATCTTTATTCAATCCTTTGTCTTGTATGGATTCTTGATGTAAAAGTGATTATAATTGAAACTATTGCTGTTATTGTTAATTCAGTGTGCTCTGGTCAAACTGTTTGCGATGTAAGTTGTGACAACGGTTGTTTTTTTTCTCGGAGGTATTTGTTGCTTTCTTAACTGCTATTTCAGTACATGATCATTTTGTTTCTGCTCTTCCTGGTTCAGTTTGCCGTTGCATGTGCTTGCCTTGCGCTTAGCGATGCCCAGCAGAGGGACCTGTTTAGGGTCGGATGGGAGAGGGCATCCACACCACTCAAAGCGAGAACGCAAGAATACTTCAATTGTTGTGGATATGACGACAATACACAACAGAACACGAGTTCTACTGATGGACTTGGTCATCCTTCATGTTACAACGTGAGGCATATGCCATTTCAACTTTGGAGTAGTGAAAGAAGTGATTGTGATGGGTGTTAATCATTTTCATTTCATATTTTCTCTTTTTTTCAAAATAAATAATTGTAGAAATAAGTTTTTGGTTGGACTTTATTAGTAGGCTGCAATGAAACTATTCCTGCACAATATAGCAAGTCAGGTTCAGTAAAAACTCTTGAAAATACAAAGTTAACTTAAAAGACTAATCCCATTTAATTTCAAATTCACTTCAAGTTCATTCTCACTCCAAGAGAGTTTGTTGATTCATTGCTATATATGTGTGTGTGTGGGTGTGGGTGTGGGTGTGTGTGTGTGTGTGTGTTTAGAACTAATACTGAAATTGATAAGAGTGCTTTCTGTAGCACACCAGAAATCTGAAACTGTCTTCTTCTGTTTCTGAATGTCAAAAGGACAAAGTGCTTTGAGACCTGGATTTAAGGCACAGTTTTTTCTGTGTGCTTACTTTTCTCTCTTGCTGTTTCTCATGTTTCTGACTGATCGGTGAAAACAGCCTGATCTTTTGTGGATTGATTTGGAGTACCATCAATTGATACCTTTGTGTATTAGGCTGATGCATCCTTTTAATTGTTATTATTAACCATTCAGATGAATCTGTTTAAGTACAATGTGATTTCGCTTTGACTTTTCCATCTCAGCTCAGTTTTAGTTTTGAAGCACATATTATGCTTCTGTTTTGATTTAACCCTTGCACCCTATAAGGCCAATATTTCTTTTTGAGTGCACTGGTGTGGTTTATATGAAGGTTGTCATCCCAGGGACTTTAATTCACTCCCATCTTTTTTCTGATTTCTAGCTTTTGATCTTCTATGCATTTGAGACCCTCATTTAAGGAAATGCAATTTTGTTGCTGGAAATTAAGAAATAATCTTAAGTAAATCTGATGAACAAATGTAACCAAATGATGTGAGGACATGGAGGAAAATAATCAAAAAGGAAACACAAGGCACTTATTTCAGGCAGTAAAACAATTTACACGGCCTTTCAGGATAAAGTATCACACAATATGATCTTCAGATGGCATGCTCATGACAAGCAAAGGAGACAGCTCATGACAAGCAAAGGAGACAGCTCATGACAAGCAAAGGAGACAGCTCATGATAAGCAAAGGAGACAAAACAGAGCAATGGAAAGAATACTGTGAAACAGTGTTTGCTGATGTAGACCATGATATGAAGGTCCCTTTAAATGAGAAGGAACTAGCACCAACAAGAAGTGAAATCGCTAGAGTTATATAAGTCATTGCACACTGGAAAGCACCAGGACCAGATGGAGTACCTGCAGAGCTGTTTAAAAAGTGAGGAGATACTGTCATTGATAGGTTTCATCTTCTATGCAGCAGTACCGTATTTTCGCGTATATAAGACGCACCCGCGTATAAGACGCGGGTTTTGATGATTTGTGTTAAAATAATTATGGATAAGACGCACCCATATATAAGACGCACCAAAAGGCGCCCCGTTGGCGCTCCCGGCGACCCGTCGGCACCCGTCAGCGCTCTCGGCAACCCGCCGGCGCTCCTGGCGTCCCGTCGGAGCTCCTGGCGACCAGTTGGTGCTCCCGGCGCTCTAGGCGACCTGTCGGTGCTCTCGGCCAGCCGCCGGCGCCCGTCGGCGCTCCCAGCAACCCGTCAGCGACCGCTGGTGCTCCCGGCGACCGCCCGGCGCCCGGCGACCGCCCGGTGCTCCCGGCGACCGCCGGGCGCTGTCGGCCAGCCGACAGCGCGGTCGGTGCTCTAGGCGAGCCCGGCGCTCTAGACGACCCGTCGGGCGCAGTTATTAATGTCCCAAAAAATTTAGATGAGACGCACCAGTATAAGACGCACCAAGGGGGCTAATTGTGTAAAAATTCGTATAAGCCGCGTCTTATATGCGCAAAAATACGGTATCTGGGAAACAGGAGAATGGCCATTGGAGTGGTCTCAGACCACATTCATTCCATTACCAAAGAAGGGTGACTTAGCTAAGTGCGAGAACTACCAAACCACTGCACTAGTCTAGAAAAATACTGATGAAAACAATTCTCTATAGAATTCAAGCAAGGACAGAAAGTGAGATTGCAGAAGAGCAAGTGGACTTTCGACCAGGTAGAGGTACAAGTACAAGAGACCAAATCACTAATCTTTACATCTTAATGTGCATGGCAGAAGAATACAATCAACCACTATACCTCTGTTTCATAGACTTTGCCAAGGCTTTTGATACTGTGAAACACAAGAAACTATGTTGGAAAACACTGGACATGGGATACACTAGTCATCTGGTCTCATTGCTTGAGAATTTGTACAAAAGACAGTGAGCACAAGTAAAGGTAAAGGTGAAAAACTCATTCACAGAGTGGTTTTGAGTCTTGAATGGAGTACGACAGGGATGCATCTTGTCCCCGCATTTGTTCAACATTGTTGCAGAGATGGCAATGAGGAAAGCTCTAGAGGGCTACAAGGGAGGATACAGGATTTGTGGCAAAAGAATCAACATTATTAGGCTTGCCGATGACATCGCATTCATGCATCTGAGGAGGAATTGCAAGAATTGCTGGAGAGATTAGTTGTTGCCAGTAGCGAATACGATCTATGACTGAAGACGAACAAGACAAAGATCATGGTATTGAATGGTAACTCAGTACATATATCTGTAGAAGGAGAACAAGTAGAGCAAGTCACTGAATATACATATCTGGGATTTAGAATTACAGAGGATGCTAACTATGCAACTGAAATCAGAAACAGATTGGGACTGGGAAGGACAATACTGGGGAAATTACAGAAAATCTGGAAAAATAAAGACATCAGTATCCCAATTAAAGTACGACTGCCTTGGTTTGACTGGTTACCACTCGTGGATGCGAGGCATGGATGCGAGGCATGGACGCTGAAGAAAGATGAAGAGAGAAGAATAGAAGCTTTTGAAGTGAAATGCCTTAGAAAAATATTAGGCATCACATATCTAGAAAGAATGACTAATGATGAAGTACTCCATAAGGCATGAATGGAAATACTACTACTCACCAAAGTGAAAGAAAGAAAATTTAAATACTTTGGATGTATAGCACAACAGGGAAACACCATATAAAAGTCCATAATGCTAGGGATCACAGAAGGACAAAGAAGCAGAGGAAGACCAAGAATGACCTGGATGAATAACATCACTGTGTTGACCTTTATGACAATACCAGAAGCACATCGAGCCGAACGTGACAGGACTATGAGGGCAGTTAACCCATGTCATTGCCCAGCACAGGTGTGGCAAGATAACGATGATGATGATGATGATGATGAAATCTGATGAATTATTTACTACTGTAAACAGAGACCATTGGTTCTTGATTTAAATTATTCTTAACCCGTTCCCGGGCAACACCGTCTTAAGACGGCGCCCGAAAATCATATTCAGACGGGTAAAGCCGTTTATAAAGCGTTGCTTACGAGGGCGCCACATAAGGATGTGTGTACTCGGACATTGAAGTTTTAAACCCAAAAAGCGACTATTCGATTTATTTACTAGCCATTCGATAGATGGCAGCACTTTTTCGCTGTTGTTGACTATAATATAAGCCAGAAAACTTGCAGAAGATCGTCCAACTTGCCGTTGATTTTGCATTGAAATGCCTCGAAAAAGACTCAAGTCTGGAGTTTGAAAAATAATAACTCGGCCAATTTTGGCCCGATCTTCGAAATTTTTGCACCATTCTGTTCCAATTACACCGCCCTAAAACTTTCGCGCTCACAGTTTGGGGGTTACTGCGGAAAAATTTTTGCTATTGGGCTTGGAACAAAATTTGACCAAAATGTTGGGGAGGGTCCTATTTTGGGCTGTAGGGTGGACCCTACCCCCCAAAATTTCCTTCTTTGGCACGGATGGTTCGAAAGAGCAATAAAAATGCTAAACAACGGTGCAAACCGCATCTTTCTAGCTTCTATACGGCCTGAAATATACGGAGTTTTTCGGTTTTTCAGATTGAAAATCTGTTCGTAAAATTGTCATTTCTTCGAGCAATGAGTAATATTGTTTGAAAAAGCATAACTGCTCCAAATTTTGTCCAATCTTCAAAATTTTTGCATTATTCTGTTCCAATTACACCCCTTTACAAAGTTCTCGCTCACAGTTTGGGGGTTACCGCGGAAAAATTTTTGCTATTGGGCTTGGAACAAAATTTGACCAAAATGTTGGGGAGGGTCCTATTTTGGGCTGTAGGGTGGACCCTACCCACAAAATTTTCTTTTTTGGCATGGATGGTTCGAAAGAGCAATAAAAATGCTAAACAACGGTGCAAACCGCATCTTTATAGCTTCTATATAGCCTGAAATATAGTAAGTTTAAAACTTGTATGTTCACATTTACACATGAACGCCTTTTCCCCAAATTAAATATCCCGATTGGGGACGACTTGAAAAAATTAAATCCCCCTGCAACGGGTTAATATGCCATCAGTGCTTTAGTGCTGACAAGACTGGACTATGGCAACGCCACTCTTGCAGGGACTCCTAGTTATCTCCTCAACCATCTTCAGACGGTGCTGAACGCTGCCGCGCGTTTAATCACCGATCCGGACGGAGTGATCACATAACACCTCTACTGGTAGACCTTCACTGGCTTTTAGTGCCAGAACTTATCAAATACAAACTGGTGTTGCTGGTGTTCCTGTGTCTGAATGGCATGAGGCCCAGCATACCTAAAGACAGAACTGCATCGTGTCTCAGATCTCGATGGTCGATAACATCTGAGATCGGCCTCCACTGCAGCGCTACTCGTCCTGCAAATGCGTCTTTCCACCGTGGGTGATTGCGCATTTCCCGTGGCGGCAGCACGGGTCTGGAATGGTCTACCACTGGCCATCCAACTCTCACTATCACTAGATACATTTAAGAAGCACTTAAAGACCTGGCTATTTCGAACTACCGGTAGTTATAATTCTGTTTTGACACTGTAATGGGTTCACATAGTCCTTCTGGATTAGTTACCACAAAAATCTTGACTTTAATAATAATAATAATAATAATAGTGGTGAAGGTGTTTAGTACCATGTTGGGCGTTACGTGAGGTGGACAGGTTTAGTGGGAGCCCTGAAAATGGATAGCAAATGTGGACAATGGTAACTATGTCCTCCGAGCTGGTGGTTGGGCGTCGGGCCAGCAACTTGAAGCCGGAAAAAACTAACTGCTGCAGAAATGAAGAGGTTGCCCAATGTTCCAGAGGGGATGGGAGGATCAAAGTCTATGTCTTAATATTTTATATTTCAGTGTACAATTATGTTGGTTTATATGTGATTGTAGGTGGAAGGATGCAGAAATGTGAATGCTACTTGTTGTGAACATGAGCAGGTCTTTAGCGATGATTTAACGCACTGTCCTGTTAAATCATGCTCAGATGTAATTGAGCCAGTTCTTCACCAGGCAGTGAAAGTTGTTGGTGGACTTGGTCTCTTCTTTAGCTTCACTGAGGTATGTGTTATACAAGTCAGTTTTGTCAATTCTGAATATTTTGTCTGGTCTCAAAAAGTAAAACACATGGATCGCTTGCAATCTGCCACTGTTAGGCAATCAACATTTTCATTATTCATCCATGTTAGGAGGTACATTTTTCAGAGCTAGATTTTGTGACTGGATGTCTGACGAGTGATCTACCAGTGATGTTTTGTGTATGAAGTGACTGTATACAAATGGTTTCAAAAATTGTCTGCTTACCTTATGAGTCTTTTTAGCATGTACAGAAAACAATGCTCTGATATTCCTTTTTTCACACGTACAACACACACACACGTGCACACGCACGCATGCAACATATATGGTAAACCATTTCCATTTCAATGCTTCAGTTTAATATTACTCTTCTTTAATTAAGATTTATTTGTAATTTTAGTTTGTCATGATTCTGGGTTTCTATTTGTTTGTCATCAATGTCAATCTTGCTCAAAATTGACCAATTGCTTTGCGTTTATTATTGTCAGTTTGCAAAATTATCATCTTGTAACAGGCAAATTATAGATGTATTTGTTGAGGTTAGCAGTGAAAGGTGGAATGATTAGGCATATATATATATATATTTATTTATTTATTTATTTATTTATTTATTTGATGTGACCATTTTCACTCTAATGATGTGTTCTTAAGAAGGCTGAATATGCTATAGCTGAAGCTCCAACAATCAGTAAATTCATTTTTGCTGCAGAGTTTTTTGCTGCAGAGTTAATGACTATATATTTTCTTGCTAAAGCTGTTTTCATGCTGTAGGCAATTTTTCTAGTCAAACTGTGACCTGAATTTTCCATAATTTTTAATTACCGTATTTTCGTGCATATAAGATGCAGGTTATACGATTTTTTACACAATTAGCCCCCTTGGTGCGTCTTATACTCAGGTGCGTCTTATCTAAATTGTTTGGAACACAAAAAACTAGCATCTAAGTCATCATCAATAAATAAATCCAAGACTGCAAGTAGATGCAAGTAGAAATGGTGGAGGGAAATCCTTCCAATTCAAGGCAATCTCTCTGTCTGTCAGTATCTCTTTATCTGTCAGTATCTGTCTGTCTGCCTGTCTGTCTGTCTGTCTGTCTGTCTGTCTGTCTCTCTCTCTCTCTCTCTCTCTCTCTCTCTCTCTCTCTCTCTACCGGCAGTGACATTTAAGTGAATGAGGATTGTGATTAATCAGAATTCTGAATAGATTCCACAATAGACATTTAAGCAACTTATGTGTAGACATTATATGATGGTTGACAACAGTGGAGGGAAGCCCTTCCAATTCAAGGCTATCTCTGTCTCTGTCTGTCTGTGTTTGTGTCTCTCCCTTTGTATGTCTTTCTCTCAGCCGACAGCAACATGGAAATGAAGGATGATTGTAATTGGTCAGATTACTGAATAAAGATTTAGTGCTAGATGTTTAAATTATCAAAGTATATCTATTTTAACATTGTGACAGTTGACAGAACCCCTTCCAATTCAAGGCAGTCTCTTCTACCCTCCCTCCTTTCTCCCTCCTCTCCTATCTCTTGCTCTCTGTGGGCAACCACATTCAGGTGAGATCGGATTGTAATTAACCAAGTAACTGAATAGAGACTCAGTATTTGACTCTTTTGGTGTGTCTTATATACCTGGGTCATCTTATACATAATTTTTAAAACACAAATCATGAAAACTCGCGTCTTATATGCGGGTGTGTCTTATACGCAGGTGCGCCTTATATGCGTGAAAATACGGTAATTGAAGCAGGTGCTAGATCAATTAATTTTTATGTAGTACAAGAATTGATGTGAAAGACTTTAAATGTATGTTGTGAAGATTTGACCCAAAGGGAAAAAATTGATTTTAATTTTAAAAATCCTATTGAAATTGTGAAAATCCAATTTTTAAATGTTTATTTAAAAAATTGTGATTTTTATCAACGCTAATTAAAGATAACATTGTGTAGTCAGAAGTCTTGACAAATCTACAGCAATACAAGGTATAGTAAGAAAATAGAATATGATAGATGACAGTCCTTTAGTAGTTCTGCTATTTTAAGTAAAGACACTGAATGATGTGGTTGCTGACAGTAAAAGAGGTGCTATTTGGAGTTGTTATGGTGTTACAGTTACTGCTTTGTGCTACTGGTAAAACTGGCAGCAGAGCAAAGTGTAAAGACTCGTAGTGAAATACCAGCATTGGTAGCATGCATGAAAGAGCATAGGCAGAAAGTATCAATCACATCACCTCAAAAATTATATGTTTCTGTTCTGCTGACACTATCACATATAGTTGTGCTAGATTACTTATTTTTGATGCAGTGAATTAAGATGAGCTACTTTCACCTAAATCTGCCTATTTTTAAATAATGGCCAGTAAACAATATGGGAAGTAAATGCATATTTCAAAGATTTTGGCTAAATGGAAAAAATCAATTTAAATTGATTAAGAAAAAATATGATTTGAATTTAAAAATTCATATTTCTTGAATTTTAATAAAATTTTGCAATTTTTATCAACCCTGAATTGATGATTGTTTACTTTAGTGTTGCCATATTTAGAAAGTTGCTTTTGGCATGTTATTTTTTGTCTTTCCATAAAAAAGTAAAGTTTCACCCTTTAGGCACAATGCCCGTAGGTACTGGTACTGATCTCCAGCATTGTGGCCATCAGCCCACAGGTGGCTAAGCCATTTATCAGCGGACGGTGGCCAGCCTCTTCCGCCGAACCTATGGTCACTTTCGCAATGTTGCCATTGCTTCTCAGTTTGATGTTACTACCGCCCTCTGGCGAATAAGACTGAGTCAGCCTTAGGGGCTCCTAAGGGGATTGAACCTGTTCCGTCAGCATGCCTCCCCTGCGTGTATCCACTTATGCCATCGTCCTGCCCCTGTTTTTCCATATGTAAATTATAATTGATGTTTTAGTTTCTGTTAATTGGTTCTGTCACCATGCTAAAGAATTCATGAATCATAACACTTTTATTTTCATTTTAAAAATCTTGGTTTAATTAGTAATTTTTTTGCGTTGTCTGTCAATTAAACTGACTTGTTTCAGCTGATGGCTGTATGGTGCACAATTCGCTATCGCAACCAAAAGGACCCTCAGATAAGCCCAAACATTTTCCTTTAGACGTCCATGTTAAAGGAGGTTCAGGAGGTATGACGGGGTGAAAGGGACTATCTTTCTTTTCTGCTATCGCTTTCTATCTATCTGTTCATCTGTTTAAGGGGTGAATGGCTTGCTTAATTCTGTGTTTCATTGTGCTTCAAGGTATACAGTATTTCAAAGTGTGAGAGCTTTCGTTTTGGCTTTTACAGAATTTCAGTTGGACAACATTTGAACCAGGGACATGCTCTCCTTGTGTAATTTTCAATTTATAGCTCTGGTGTTCAATTGTTTTGGTGCAATTAATCGTTTTTTTACTGATGCATTTGTTCATTATAACATTTAAGAAATTATTCAAATACTAGAGCTCTGTTTTGCCTGTCATGTGTGTGGTGATAAAGATTCGCTGTTTTTCTCTACCTGTCAGCCACAGGAAAGCTTAGTTGTTTTTACCTTTTGCCCGTCAAGCGACGTTCAACCAAACGATTTTAAAATTACGTTGCCTCACTCCATCTTTGCTAAATACAGGTGTGTGGTTTTGCCATGGGTCCTACAAAGCCAATACACTTGACTTAACAGTTATCAAGTTCTATCCGGCATTATGCATTACACTTTTTGGACACACAGGAAATTAGATATATATAATTATGTCATAATCCAAGTCAGAATATTAATTAGAATTGGAATATATGGGATATCAGATTACTTGTCATTAAGATACATATCTCTAATCTTCTTTTCTTTTTAAAAATTTAACAGATTTTGTGCCTTTTGCTGAGACCATATGTGCCCTAGCGGCAGTGGTGAACGCCTTGTCGGCCAGGCAGTATCCAGCTAATGATGATAGTATTTGGTGATCTCTATGCCTTGTCTCTGTTTGCTGTAGTTTTGCAGTGCTGATCTTCATTTCTGCATAATAAGGAATGTGAACACTTTTAATTTGACACTAAATAAGAACAAAATTTTTGCTCCATGTCCATTATAATTGTGTTGACCTATATTCATGAGTGTTTGGGTTATGGAGCTAGAGAGCAGATCTTATCCCAAATTGAGACCATGTTTGTTGTATATAAATCATTTTAAGTTTTGCTTTTCAGTTATAACTACCAGTACATATATAGTAAATGATAACTAGAGTTAATAGTAACCCTGGGGAAACCCACCCTGTCACCACCATCCACCCCTCATCAATGATTAATAGACTAATTACCTAAGGTCAATACAATTAGTGAGTCATGGTGTTTAGAGTTAAAGATAGGTAGCCTAGCGAGTCACTAATTGTATGGTGATTTCTAATGAAGATAAGAGTTTGATAAAGGTTGCTCAAGAACTGAAAGGATACAGTTCTACTCATTTTCTAAGGGAATTTTCGACTAAAAATTGGACAAAAGATGGGTTGGATTACTTGTTGGCGAAAATTGACTGCAGGGGATCGGTTGATTGTGTGGTGGGGAGTGGGCTTCCATGCACTGCCTGTACTGTTGAAAATATCACCATTGTCAAAGACATGTATTGAGCCAAGAAGACACATCACACACCCATCGCATCAACATCTCTGTGCTTATGTGTACATGTCCACAAGGTACATTTTGAGCACCATTTCTAACAATTTTAAGAGATGTATACATGTAATAGAATTTTGTCTATTCTGCCATCTAGCCACAAAAATAATGAAATTTTATGGTATTTTGGCGAAGTTCTGACAGAAACAGCCCCGGTGTATATAGTTACAATTTATATTTAATCTAATTGTTTTGGGTTAAAAAAATTATTTAAATTTTTGTGTGCATGTTATACCTGGTAATTCTACCACCAAGCTAATGGTGGCAGAAATGTGCTGTTTGAGACAAATAATTTGGGTGAGCAGATTGCAAAAGATAAGAAACGAAGATATCAGACAACGGATTGGGCTAAAAGATCATGTTGTAGAAAAGATCAGAAGAAGAAGATTAACCTGGTTTGGGCATGTGTCAGAATGTTAAACAACTGATGGCCATACATATAGCTCTACGTGCAAATTTACAAGGAAAGAGAAGACATGGAAGACTGAATAAATGATGGATTGACAACATCAAGAAAGACCTTGAACTCAGACAAATCAACATCACAGAAGATGAAAGACAAACCAAAGAAAGAAAACATTGGAAACATTTTCCATATAGCTATTAGCACAATTAGAATGGCAGAGACGCCAGAGAGTCGAGATGATGATAATGATGATGATGATGACGACGACGATTATTGATTATTATTAATTAATAATTAATGATTATTGATTATTGGTTCTCAAAAATTGAGTTGTTTCTACTATCACCGGCTGCTTGGATATATAGCGTCTATTTGACTTTTGAATTATGTTATGAATTTATATTATGTATAGAATTATGGAGCATAAGCAGATGTTGTTTTGATCTTGTTTAGGCAAGCTTTATTGCAGTGGTGCATTAGCTTTTTGCTTTCAGTTTAGTTCAGTTTGTTTTCACTGCTTTTTTGTAGTTTTTGCTTTTTTGACACACGTTCTGCACCACTGTAGACAATTCAGCTTGTAATCAGGTGGACTGTTGCAGTAATTTATTTTAGGTACAAGGATTATTGTCTCGCCAGATTTTCAGGTTGAGTTGTTTGCGGAAACTCATATTTCTCTAAGCTGCCACAATATCAGGAAGCAAGATTTGACTGTTGTCTAAACGTGTGTAGCAGACAACCGCTTTGAGTCAAAGATTACCTCGAGGTGTTTTGATGCAGGGATAGTTGCAACTTTGAGGCGAAGACCATGATGTACAAAACTGCTTTGATTCCAGGAAGAACTGAATTGCATTACATTGGTTTTTATGGATAGCATTTTTAGTTGATTTTTTTCTGAGCCATTCAACCAATCTGTTGATGCAGACTTCCACAGTTTTGGCCGAGTCAAGACTATTCTTTGGGCAACATGAATATATTTGAAAGTCATCTTCCATTTATTGTCATCTTCATTTACTCAATATGTTGCAGTTTTACAATTACAAAGAGTACTATAAATGCTTCTTTTAGAATTTTGTATATCTGTTTTTGTCTAAATTTTTGCAGTTATAGTCGCAATTGATCCATTCCGAGGAAGGATATCAGTAACTAACTTACAAACTGAAGATTTAGCTCTGTGACCATATTAGGTCCTGCATGAATCCAATTGTCACATTTTATCAAGCTTGCTAACTTGTTTTTCGCATTTCTTCTGTTACAGATCTTTGGAGTTTGGCTGGCTTTTCGATATCGAAATCAGAAGGACCCTCACGCAAACCCAAGCGCTTTTCTATGATCACATGACCTCAAGTGATAGTAATTCTTCAGTCGTTTCACTTTGCAACTCTTTCAAGACACCATGGCCGGGCTGTGTTTATCTGTTCCTCAATTGAGAATACGTCTATGATGATTCTGAATTGAACTTTCACATATGTATGCAATTAGCTGGTTATGCCAGTTTTGATGCATTAAGACCTTTTGCCTGTACAGAAGCTATAAAAATACCCGTAATTTTAAGTATAATATTTGGATAACTAATTTCCATGTATAAATTTCATTTTGAATTGTATATTTAGCAGAATGGTAGTCGTTTATTTGGTGATATGTGATTTATGTATTGTATGTTAGGTTTGGCATCATGTTTTGCAGAATTGTTTTATTTTGTCAGACTGTTTTGTCACGGTGCAAAAGCATATTTATATGTGTTATTCTTTGCGGTGATTTCGCGTTCTTGTGCCGTAATTCTTGTGAGAAATTTTATAAAATATATTATGCGCTTTAGTTTTGTGATGTCTCATGGTTTGAATTTATTTAATCTGAAAATGTTTCTGCATGAATTTCGCTGTCTCTGAATCAAACTGGTGGAATTTGAATTTCATAATATTGTGGAAAAGAAGTAACTAATAAATAGATTATAGATGCAAGTGAATGGGAGCGTTGGTATTAATTATGAGAGGTGTAGTTTCAGTAGATGCATTTAAAATTTTACAGACATCTCAGTGATATTCAGTAACTGTTTAACTGTTATTGTCTAGATGGAAGATGATAACATGGTGTCTAAACGGTTTGTTAGTTGAGATTGAAGCCATTGTTGTCTTGTAGCAGGGCTTCGTATTTTTTAGGGCTGCGGATATTAACAATTGATTAATTGATTAATCGTTAAAATTTTTAATTGGTAACTTATTTTCTTGAATACCTACTTAGCTTACTATATTTCTATTTCGTTCAGACAACAATGGCGAGTAATGAAAGCAATGTTGCAGTTAAGCATTTAAGGGGAGAGATGAGCAAACACTTATGTTTTATTTTTAAGCTAACTGCAGACGGCAAAGTAGACAATATGCAGATTTGCAATGCAAGGATATAAGCTAAAAGCTATATGTAATTACTTTAATCGAAATTAATCGATTAAAAATTTTCCAATTAATCGAGCAAGAAAATTTTAATCATTAACCAGACCTAATAGTTTTATCATGTTTTCTGCTTAGAGGTCACATTTTTTACAAGATTGCAATTTTTGCAAAATCAGTTTTTGTCTCTTTGGGCGTGTTTTGATGATAGTATCAGCTAAGAAGTGGAAATCCAGTTAAACAGTGCTTTGATCTTGTTTTTTATAAGATGAGATGAAGCTGAATATCTGTGTACATTCAGTTTATACATTAGATCAATTTTTGTCCTTCCAAGTCACTGGTCTTTAACAGTATTCTTTGTTATTCCATTATGAAAATTTTGAATTCCAGACTTATCGCTATTGTTTATAGATGAGATGTGACTTGCTATTCTGTTTTATTTTCTGCATAATATTATTTTATGGGGTTTTTTCAGTCCCTAATTTTTTTCAGCAATGTGCTTTGCCATTAGTTAGACCAAAATGATCTTGCAGCAATTGGCATTGTATTGCATCTGAATAAATCTGCATATGTAGAAGCTAACTCCTCAGATTCTGTTTTATTTTGCCATAGTGTCATACATGCCTGTGTTCAATTCTTGGTTTGTCTTGGTCCAGTCAGATTGTGCAAATTTAAGTAACTTTTAATTTTGTTTTGATGCTTGTTCAAAAGTTATTTATTATG
Source organism: Metaphire vulgaris (assembly GCA_018105865.1). Lineage (NCBI taxonomy): Eukaryota > Metazoa > Annelida > Clitellata > Crassiclitellata > Megascolecidae > Metaphire > Metaphire vulgaris. The sequence continues at coordinate 7,452,722 of CM030853.1, forward strand.
AATCCTTTGGGATGCAAAAAACAATTTGATTGGAATGTACATACTGTACTTTAGCTGCTTGATGTGTTTAGAGCAGGCCTGGCTATTTAGATTGCTTGTGTGACAGTCCAGAAATTTGTACTGAGACACGGCTGGTGTCCGGTCTGACCAAAAGGCTCGAGGTAATTTTTGCTAATGGGCAAAAAAAGGCCAGAACTTTGAACTTAAGTAAAACACCACAATAAAAATAATTATTTCGACCACTTTGACTCTTCAGTTTTAAGTAAATTAATATTTTTCACAGCACTTTTCAACAATAAAAATTATTTCAGTGCAATATATGAAATTTGTCGGTAATGATTCGATAAGCATGACATTTTTTTTTACCTTGCCACGGTCCATTCCAGAAGCCTCTGCGGTCCAGACTATGGACTGTGGTCTGTCATTTGAGTAGCGAGTAGCCCAGGTTTAGAGCATGTCGCCGCTTTTTGTTTTGTTATCTTTGTGCAATGGACATGGCTTTCTTGTTGAGTTATGTTAAATGGCAAATGATAGAAAAGGTACAGAATGAGAAAATCTTAAAATTATTTTTTTAAAATAATTTTTTCCCCATTGTTAGTGCACCCGTGATTGTTGCATAAAATTATGAATGATGTTGGTTTTGTGTTTCTTCTGTTTCTTTAGTTGTGCTCTAATAGCAGTTACTTTATTTATTTCTGGAAAATCGTTTTCCGTTTATTGCATAAATGAAATAAATTTGTGTAGAATTATTTCATTTTGCCAGTTTTTCACTTTGTATTTTAAATTTAATTTTTGTTCTGTATAACAATAGGAAGAAGTCATTTTAGTCTCCAGAAAATGAAAGTCATGAATTGGTGCGTCTTGATAATATTTTGATGATTTTGATCATATTTTGTTAATATTATTTAAATGATGATGATGATGATGAAAAACTTTGGACTGCTTTTATTTCTGATGTTCTTTAAACTTTCGTTGATTGTGTGTTAATTGAGGTGATGGTGCTTCTGTTTTTTTTATTATGTAACTTGTTAGTCTCTTATTTTATTTAAAGGTCAACTATGAAAATTCTTTTATGCTCTTAAGACAATTTTGGATATTCCTGTGCTGTTTAACGATTCTGTATGGTAAGATTTAGCTCAAAAGTTTCTATTCATAGAGCATTTTTCTGCCTTAGATCGAGTCTTATTTCTTTTATTTTATTTGAATATGATTACTGTTATTTTTGTATAGCTTGATTCTGTAGCATGCTCTTGTTCCTGGCTTTAGGTCTTACGGCACATAACAAACTGTTAGTTTAATCAAAATCATCATCATCATCATCAACATGCTCTATGTCAACTCCTTAAAATATAGTAAAATAACAATAACAATAATAATATTTTGGCATGATAGTAAGTGGAGGGAACAATGAAGGAAACATGCCATCAGGAAGCAGTGGCGGCTCCACCGGGGGGGCCAGGGGGCCCGTGCCCCCCTCTATTGAGTGTCTGCCCCCCCAGTTGGGACCCTATACTTAATGCTACATACATTAAACAACAAATGGTTGGCCCCCATGATTAGAAGTTGCCACCCCAACGGTCCCCCACTTGCCACGTCCTAGAGCCGCCACTGCAGGGAAGGCCCAGAAGACGATAGTTTGACAACTTCAGAGAGTGGACGGGATGAAATCTTGGGGAGACGAGTCATGCAACATAAGATTGTAAAAACTGGGAAAGGATCGTTCGACAAGCTGCTGGTCACCGGTTCCTGAGGATACTTTGAGTTGATGATGATGATGATGATGATGATGATGATGATGATGATAGTAAGTATGGTCATAGCATAACTTATTAAAATTTGAGCATTTACGGTAGTACTCTGAGAGCATGTCCTTATCTGAACCAATCTGGTCCCTGTTAGCGGAATGCTATATTTATTCATTTGCATGTCTTGTATTAGTGTGATTGTTGTTTTCAACTCTTGTTGTATGAATACCAGTTTGATAAATTTCTCAAATGTGTTGGTCAGCGACTTTCCTTTACACATTTAGTTCCATGTACCAGTAGTGAGTCAGATTATTTGCTAAAGTTTTATTGCAGTTTTTTATGTAAAATTTTTGTCAGCTTCTGGAGTCTTTAGAGGCATTGTGGGGAGAGCCCAAGTTTTGATTTTTTTTGTCACCAATTTTAGTAGACTACCGTATATACAGTAGAACCAATCTTTTACTTTGGATTTTTATTCTAAAATAATGTATCATTTAGAAAAATATTAACAACGATATAAACGGTTGCATCAGAGTATAGCATGAAAATACACAAGTGGTGTAGGTTTTCTGGTGTTAATTTGATTTACGGCAATCCATCTTATGATAATGCAGATACTTAGTATTGACCCTAGTCCATAAACATACTGTGTATATATAATTTATGTTTCTGGATGGAGTTTTTGTATTTGGCTTTTGGAGTAATATTTTATTTTTGCTATATATTTTCAGTAACAGCATCTATATTGCCACTTCATGCAGATGTTTTTAGTTGAGCTGTTGGTCTGTGTGGCGGTCATTTTTATCGTAATCATTAACTGCTTACCCATTACTCAGTTATTATATATAATTAAAGGCAAAATTGTATTATCTTTAATATTCAGAATGAGTGCTTATTATTTTTAGAATAAAGTATCATTTGTTTGACGGAGTTAATTATTATTGTGTAAAAGGACTTTGGTAGTGTTGTTAGTGTTGTTTTCATATTTTTGCAGTACAGCGAGTAAAAAGGGGTGTGTGTGTGCGTATGTGTATGTGTATGTGTGATAACCTTGGTCACGGCTTTTGTTACAAGAAAAAGTATTGATGCAGTCGTTCAAAGGTTTTGCTACCTTCACGAATCGTTACATTACCTGTCTATGCCAGGGGCTAACCTGTGCTGGGCGGCTTGGGCCCCTCACAGACAGGGCCGGATTAAGGTCCGAGTGGGCCTGGGGCTGAGAATAAAAGGCTGTCGCCTATACTGATATGATTTTAAAAATAGAAAGATGCATTGAAAATGTACAAATTTGATATGTATAAAACAATGTTCCCTCTAATTTTGTTTGAGTGCGCGCAGAAAAGTTTTGTGCCTGAGCGGCACATTTTTATGCCTGAGCACCTGATTTTTTATAGATGTCACTCAAGATAAAAACAAAATCAGTGTTATTCTAAACTCAAAATCACTGCGCGGCGGCTGGAAATTGCTGGCGGCGTTTTCTTGTCATATGCGCGGCCGCGCAGGCGCGCAGCTTAGAGGGAACATTGGACTATAAAAGCATATTGCATTTTGAAGAATATATTATTAGCAGCATTAGCTTTTTTCAGACAGAATTAATAACCATATTATAAGAATGATGCTCGAATCTAGACCTGCTAAAGTCGCAACGTGATTTAAATTGTCTTAGGAGGCATTACTTCCTGTGTGAAAACCACTAGGGGCGCTAACGGGCCTTGAACCTCTCTCCGTCAATCCACCGCTCCAGCCTTAACACTCTTGTCAAGTTGTCATCTTCCGCCCTGTAAAAAATAATTTCAGGTTCCGCCGAGATTTGAACTCGGATCGCTGGATTCAGAGTCCAAAGTGCTAACCGTTACACCACGGAACCAGATGCTAGTTAGGCCTATGCATAAGCTGAAGATGTAAAATAAACGGATATGAAAGATGGCTAACGGAGGCTGAAAACTAACTGAAATCGAAGCTTCACAACGACAACAGTATTGATGCAGTCGTTCGAAGGTTTTGCTAACTTCACGAATCGTTACATTACCTGTCTATGCCAGAGGCTAACCTGTGCTGGGCGGCTTGGGCCCCTCACAGAACATGAATATTCCGGTCTCCAAGAACAGAGGATGTGGGGAGGGTCACTCGGCGTAAAACCCTGAAGCGTAAGGCTTTTTCTTTTTAAAGGTGTAGCTGTAAATGCAACAAATGTATCCTTTGGATAGGCCCTGCAGTGGTGTAGCGTGGGTTGCCAGCGTCTGGGGGGGGCAAAAGAGGGATTGTGCCTCCATCTCCTTTCTCTCCAAAATGCGTTGACAAGCAAAAAAGTCCTTGTATCCAGGGACGTAGTAAGGAATGGACTGGGGGGGCTTAAGCACCCCAGCCTGAAGCTAGCCCCCTGAAATGAATTCAAGCCCAAATGGCGTTGCGGGTTCAAAAGGAAGAAATGGGAGTGAATCGGGCTTGAGCCCCCCAAACATAAAATCCTGTCCATGCCTGGCTTCGTCCCTGCTTATATCGTATTCATGCATTCCAAAAATACCAATAATGTATTCTGAAAAAGTATTTACACTTCTTATTTGCGAATTACGTATGTTACCCTATTTTTATCATTCATTATTCTTTGATTTTTTAATTTGTTCACTTGGAATTTTGCGCCCGGGGCTACGCCACTGAGACCCTGTAACTGCCTCCCCCGCATTTTGTGGCTTGACAGGTAACCTGGTGCCAGCCATGATCGCCTAGGGTTTAATCTAGGCCGTTTCTGGGGATTGCTCTTTTCCCCCCGGAAATTTCAAATTCCTCCGGAAATGTTGGCACACTATATCAGCTTACAGCGCTCCCCCAACTTAGGGCCCCAAGCCCCCTTGCTGACTTCCTCCGGCCTTGTAAGTTCCCCCTCCCCACTCCCCGGAGTCCACTTGCCATGACCATAGGCCTATAATTATTATTTGATAGCATCTTTGTCAGTTGCGTTTCTGCAGCACTGTGTTGAATTCATTACGTTCTCGTCGGTAGGCAATGGTTTCCTCAGAGCTTTATTTTATTTAATTATAGTACCAGTGGGTGGATATTTTGAAATTTATATCTAGCATACCTATTGATACCAACGGACACATTTTTATTTTGAATTTTATATAAATGGCTTTCACAATTTGGGTTTGAAAAGGCCTTTGGCAAATTTGTAGTTGTGTACCATATTGTTTAATTGTTCACACTCTATAATGACCTGCACAAAATAATTATGTACTTACACAGTATGTATTCGGTTCAATAAATCAGCCTACTGTAACAGCAGTGTATACCTATTTGTGCAAGACTATATACAAGTATATGTAGTCTACAACAGTCCAGATCAATATCATGCAAACGATCAATATATGATTTTAAAAATAGAAAGATGCATTGAAAATATACAAATTTGATACGTATAAAAGCATGTTGCATTTTGAGGAATTAGCAGCATTAGCTTTTTTCAGACAGAATTAATAACCATATTATAAGAATGATGCTCTAATCTAGACCTGCTAAAGTCGCAACGTGATTTAAATTGCTCTTAGGATGCATTACTGTCTGTGTGAAAGCCACTAGGGGCGCTAACGGGCAGACTTGGAGTCGAGGCCACAACTGTCGAGGCCAAGGCGAGGCCAAGGCCAGGAGGTCCGAGGCCAAGGCCAAGGCCAAGGCCAGGAGGTCCGAGGCCAAGGCCAAGGCCAAGGCCAGCAGGTCCGAGGCCAAGGCCAAGGCCAAGGCCAGCAGGTCCGAGGCCAAGGCCAAGGCCAAGGCCAGCAGGTCCGAAGTCAAGGCCAAGGCCAAGGCCAGCAAATATTTGGCGTTTTTGGCCAAATTTTTGTAGGTACATTTTGCCAAATTTTTGACAAATTTGTTGCACATTTTACATTTATTTATTTATTTGTTACATTATTTCTTCATTTCCTTGGAGCCACGCCCCTGCCCCCAAATGACGCCCCCGTTAAACACGAAGTCATGAAATAATGCAGAAGTGTTAAACTCTACAGTTTAATCCACAGTTGGTTGCGTAGTTGGCAACTTGGAGGTTTAAGTTGAGGAGGGCCTACGAATATGAGAGTGCCCAAGGCCTACGAAGACCTTAAAACGGCCCTGCAGTGGCTACCTCAGTGGAAGGATGTACATGGACAGTGGGGTAAATCCCCCCTTTCCCTGCAAATCGCGCGCTGATCAGGGCCAACACTCGATTTGGGCAGATTAAACGTCAAAATATTGAAATTTTGGGGGCCAAACAAGTGCTGGGCCCCTACCCGAATTATTGGGTGCCCTGGCTCCTTATGGATTGGCGTCCATGGCAGTAAGGTCCAGTACCTACTACCAACCATGTTTTAAAAATAAAATTAAAATACTTTTGATGTTTTGTAGCTGTTTGCCAGTCTCGTGTTTTCTATCCAGATGTTTCTTGAACCCACTTGAAGTTCCTCGAGTTTCACTTATTATTTCGCGACAATGCTTGCATTTCGCGGACCACTTTCTTTCATTTATTATTTTGAAATGGGTGAAAGCAAACTTCAAAATGCTAGGCTCATTTGTGGCCATATTGATATTCTTTGCTTGCGTATTTTTACTTACAAACTTTAATAGCAATAGGTAGGCCTACAGCAGAGATTGCTGTCACTACGGCACCGTTTCTTTTCCAAGTGCGATCAGTCTACAACCTCCTTAGCCTAAGCAGATGCAGCCTCGCAGGTGTCTCTGTTATACTTTAGAGACAATAAACCCTGGCCCCTGTGAAGCCGCCGCTGTCTAGAACTGCTCTAAAATAGACGCCATATATCCATTTAGGTTCAAGCCTTTTAATACTTTTATTAGCAAGAAACCCAATTATCTGGTCCAAATGCTTACTAATCCCTGAGGCAATGTTCGCTTCAAACAATGGCAGCCTTGTCAATGCAAGCAACATAATTACAAGCTACTAGAGCTAGCAGGAATTCTCAGGGTCTACCGTTTGGATTGAACAGAGGACGTTTTGTTCAGATATTATTCGTCACTTCCAACATTTTGAATGCGCGATTTTCTTGTTTAATTCCATGGTGTGAGGGCTTGGCCTCGAGTACACAAGGCCGAGGACTTGTATCCCGAGGCCAAGGCCAAGGCCGAGGACTTGTACCCGAGGCCAAGGCCAAGGCCAAGGCCAGCAGGTCCGAGGCCAAGGCCAAGGCCGAGGACTTGTATCCCGAGGCCAAGGCCAAGGCCAAGGCCAGCGTCACTTGGCCTCGAGGCGCCTCGAGGCCAAGGCCACGGCCTCGAGGACTCCAAGTCTGCTAACGGGCCTTGAACCTCGCTCCGTCAACCCACCGCTCCAGTCTTAACACTCTTGTCAAGTTGTAATCTTCCGCCCTGTAAAAAATAATTTCAGGTTCCGCCGAGATTTGAACTCGGATCGCTGGATTCAGAGTCCAAAGTGCTAACCGTTACACCACGGAACCAGATGCCAGCTAGGCCTATGCATAGACTGAAGACGTAAAATAAATGGATATGAGAGGCGGCTAACGGAGGCTGAAAACTAACTGAAATCAAAGCTTCACAACGACATCAGCTGCGAGTAATTAATGGGAATGAATGCTGAGATTTTTGACGCTATTCAGGCGTCACTTCATAGTTTCCAACGTTCTCCTGTTCAGTGCAGGAATATTTGTATGCGGCTATTTCTAGTTGCCTAATGAAATAGCAGCACACCTCAACAGCTGCTTGGTAATATACGCAACTCGAGTATAAATCATACTAGGCGGCGCACTCCTATCGGCCCAGGCCGGGGTACTTTTAAAAGTACCCCGGCCCGCCATCGGCCGTGCGGGGTACTTCTTAAGAAACAAGAAATTTAACAGTTTGATTAAATTTTCAATTTGTGAAATTTTAGTTATGTTTACAATTACAGCAGGCCTGGCCTATACTGCCTCCTTAATATTGTTCTGAAATAAAAGTATTACAAAATGCAAATGTTGAAAACGGTGCTACTTCCCCTTGTGAAAAAAAAACATCTTAAAGACATGAGAGGACTACCTTTGAAGTTTCGTATTTAAAAGGTAGGCCCTATTTTAAAACATTTCTTTCCTAAATCACATTTGGCAAAGCATATTGGCTAGTTCAGTTAGTTAAGTACATCGACCAACAAAGCCCCGCTGCCGCCACATAGTAGACGGGCCGGAGTACTTTTATTGTCTTCCGCCGCCTATGTTATCAATTTTATCGTTGATTGACAATTAGAGCAGGGGTAACCAACCGGCCCAACCCGTGGCATACGGGTCGGCTGCTAAAGAATTTAAATGACGCTTAAGGGGCTGTACATTTATTATGTCAACAATTTTTGGGCAATTTTTGACCACCTTGTTAACAACTGTCAACTTTCAGTGACCCACATAATTAGGCATATGTAAACAATTTTTGCCCCCTCAAGATCAGTGACGGGCCCCCTTTAAAAGTTTGGAAGGTTTTTATTTTTTTGTGCGATGATGACCGTTTCTCCATTTGTTGCTCATCAAGTGTCAAAATGATTACTTTTTTGCTTGCCAAGCTTTTCTTCGTTGTAATAAATAGTTGGGTCTATTCCATGAAATTTAATAATTTTTTGATTATTTGTAAAAAGTGAAAATGTTGACGTCAACTTTTCTTGACCCCTCCTCTGTCAACAACTGTCAAACTTTTCCAAACCCTCAGAGGCGTAGTGAAGGGGGCAGGGAGGGGCATATGCCCCGGGCGCCGAGGTGAGGGGGCGCCAAAATCGGGTTTTTGGTAAGTTAAATGCATAATAAATAAGAAGAAACAAGTGCGGCGACCCGTTAATCAACAACTCTTTAATTAACAGTTCTCATCGATTCATAACTTAACATAAACATAATTTCTACTAAATTCTAATTCAATAAATCAGAACAATCAGTTCTCTTACATAATTAATCAATCAATAAACTCAAATTACCTATCGGTAACTAAACATTACTTTCAAATCACATATAGATAACAATTTTAAAAAACTCATCTCTGTTACAACTCAAAAATACACTGCTGATTCATTTCATACACTTAATTCAAAATCATCTTTTCCATTTTCAATCCAAATATCCAATGAATATCCAATTTACAAAATTAAATCTCAATTTACCTCTATCAAATACATAACTAACAAATTTATTAACTGTAACTGTTACCAATTACTACAGTCAGGCTACCTGAATGAAGTAATTGTCGCTACTGTTGAAACCATGTAAAATTAAGCAACAAAAATATGCGGCACTCTGCATGCTGATAAAAATTTATAATTGCCCGCTTGTAGCAAAAGCTTGGCCACCCACTCATGAATTAGACAATTTACAGTACGTCTTTCTAAGATTTTTATTCAAAAATCAATTACAAATTCTCTGATCTAGGCTAACTCGATTAAGAATATTGGGAAGTAGAGCGGTTATGGAAATAGTTCAACGGGTCAAACATGCCTGCAATGGTCAAAATTCATTCATTATAATGCATTGTAATAATCGCGAAAATTAGAATGATGTGGCTCAAGAAATTAGTGAATATATGACTGTCAAATCAGTATTTCAATAGGTCTTTGCTATTTTGTCCCATTGTCTTTGCCTGTGTTCAGTGGCGGTCATGGGCGTATTAAGGTCACTCGGGGCCCTAAGCTGAGCTGCCATGGAGGCCCTTTTGCTACACAAAGCAATTTTCCAGAATTCGCTTTCTCACTTACCCTCAATTAGCTAACCCTCAATTTACACTTTAATACATTCCCATTTAACATATTGTAATACTATATGGAGCAATAACTATAAATGTACAATGGACAATATTTAAAACATCAAAAATAAAACTATTGGGTTAACCACAATTTACAACAACACTGAAATTTCTCTAATTTATTATCAGATCTAAATATACTTAACAATGCTAATATATACAAACAACAAACAGCTATTTTCATGTATAAGTACTCTAATAACCTAATGCCTTTAACTTTTTATAAGGATGGATTCCTTACATCTGCTAATAAACAGTTTAGGCTAGGATAAAAGGACATGTGTGGTGCACAGGCTCTACCAGCCACCCCCTCTCCTACACACCCCCAATTTGTACCGAATCTAACCGATTAGTTTGACGGAGCTATGTCTCCTAGTGGCCTTAATCTGGTGGGGGCTAGTATCTCCCCCAAATTTCGGTTTCGCTCATATGCCGTTATAATGGTGTGATTTTTGAAAAGTTCATTTTCGGCTACTATCTTTCTCCAGACTCTGCTAATTTTAGTACTTATTGGAGAATATTTGATTACAATAGGGAGGGTGGGTCCGCCCTTTTTATGTTTTTTGGGCGGTAGGCGATTGTGCCAGACACCATTTTTGTAGTGTCTGAACAGACGGGCACTGTAGCCGCGGTGTTTGATGGCCTTAAATAGTATCGAACAGGTTCGGTCATAATCCGCTTTAAAAGATGAGAGTCTTTTAAATCGGATAAACTGGGATTTAAGAATGCCTTTTTGGGTGTGATTTGGGTGGAAGGATTTGCAGTGGAGGAGTTGGTGGCTGTCAGTTTCTTTAAAAAATACTCGGGTTTGTAGTGACGTGGAGTCCGTATCCTGGTTGGTGTGTTTAAAGACGGTGGTGTCTAAGAATGGAATTTCATTGTTATTGTGGGTCAGAGTGACTTTAATGTTGGGTATGAGGCCATTCATGTATGTTTCGAACTCGCCCAACTCCTCCACTGTTCCTGGCCAAATGAAAAATATATCATCGAGAAAGCGAAAATAGAAGAGCGGCTTAATTTTGAATTCGTTTTGGAGCTTTTGGTCGAAATCGAGTAAAAATATATTTGCCAGGTTAGGAGCGTATGGGTATCCCATAGCTGTGCCATAAATTTGTAGAAATATTTTATTATTAAATTCGAAGTCATTGTTTTCTAAGGTTAATTTGAGTAAGTCTAAGATTTCGCGGTCTGGTCTGGACGGATCGGGGTGTTTTCTCATTTCCGTCTCTACTGTCAGCAGGATCCTCTCTATACACATATTGGTGTATAGAGAGGTAATGTCTCCTGTTACTAGTATCCAATCTGGATCGACCCTGACATCCCGAATTTTCCCAATAAAATCATAGGTGTCCTTTAGGTAACTGGTATGATTAGTTGCTAGCGGTTTTAAAAAAGAGTCTATGTAATCACAGACCCGTCTGTTCTCCGTGGCACAATCGCCTACGATCGGACGGCCCTCGGGCATATGAGGGGAGGGCCATTTTTCTTTTGGCTTATGAATTTTTGGTAGTAAATAAAAATATCTATCCCTGTCCTCCGGTCTAGCCAGGAGGTAGTCGTGCTGTTTGTTTTCTATAAAGGAGTTTTTAGAGAGGGAGTTTAGTGTGGCATTTATTTTGGGAATAATTTCAGTTTTGCGTCTAGCCTCAATTTGTCTATAATATTGGTTGTTGTTAAGCTGTCTCTCAGCTTCATTTATGTAATCTAATCTGTTTAGTATGCACACTTTCCCGCCCTTATCAGCCGGCTTAATGACTATATTTTTGTCATTTTTAAGTATCTGTAAGCTAGAGCGCAGGTCCTTATCTAGGTTGTCTTTATGATTCTTATTGATGAAAAAACCATTTTCAGAAGGGTAGCGGGAAAGCGTTTCAGCGGTGGCCTTTTTGAGTTCTGCAATTAATTTATTCGTTTTGTCCGAAATGCTGCTAAGTGGGGGATTCCAATGGCTCGGTTTAGTAAAGGGAATTTTTCCAGTTCTGTTTAATTTTTTGTTTTGAAAGTAGTCAAAGAGGCGTATTCTGCGGACAAGTTGGCTAAATGATTTATATATTTCGGATTTGGCAATTTTATGCGTGCTTGGTATGAATTTCAAGCCAAGCGATAGTAGGTTTTCCTCGTTTTCGGATAGGTTACGGCCGGAGAGGTTTAATATTTCCCCCGGGTTAAAGTTGATTTTGTTTGCATTTAGTGTGCTAGGAGAAGGGAGTTTTTTGGCTGGCGATCCCTTATAGCCTGTGTTAAGCAATGCCACACTTTGCCCAAACATTCGTCAGTAAGGTGATAGCCATCCGCTTTGGTTCTTACCTCCTCTGCAGGGATGGATGGGATGAATCTTCTTTGGCCCAGTTTTTCTGCTAGATGTAGATTCAACAGAAGTAGTGCTTGGCTTTCGTGCGCTTGAAGGTTGTTTTCGTTGAAGGGGATGCCGCTCACTAAGACTTGGATTCCTCGATTTTCCGCTTCCTCTGTGATTCTTCGGAGTTCTATGATGTCTCTTATTGCGAATTGTTCGTTTGATGAGCGATTGTTTATTCCAACAGCCACGACTATGGTTTTGATTCTGGGTCTTTCGGCCTCACGGCTTATGATTTGGGTCACGTCGTCGATTTTCATGCCCGGATTGACCGAAACGAAGAAATTTTCGGGGATGTCCTTGTCGGGGAGATGGCGCATATTAGAGTCGGCGAAGACGATAGTGTCAGTTTGAACAGGGAGGTCTACCAGTTGATTGAAGTCGCGTCTCGATCTTATGACTTTTCGTGTGCCTTTGTTGTTAGTGCGATCTTCCACTTCCCTGTCGTTGATTGGTCGTCGATTGTGATTGTGATTTTCACCAGTAGGTCTATGTGGGTTGCCTGGAATTGTTCCTTCATCGATTTCACTGTCGTCGGAGTCTTGTTCCACTCCAGGAATCTTCCCCCCACTGCCCAACTACATCCCCCTACTGCTACATCCCCCACAGCTACATCCCCCACTGCTACATTTCCCCAACAACTACATCCCCCAAGCTCGACATGTCCCCCCTCACTGCTCCAGGTCACAAATCGCACCCTGCTAATAAATTACACTCACACAATATAAGAAACTATAATAAATTTTCTATCCCTTATGCACACACACAAATACAAATCTTCATGATTAAATGTTCTGAACCACGCATTTGGAATACCCTTCCTACTTCACTAAAAATAATATCTAACATAAATGAATTCTTTAAAAAAGATTAATAGATTTATTATATCAGGTGAATGTTAAATTTAACTACAAACTACTAGTGGTAACAAACCTACAAAACTATAGTGTCTGTCATAGGACTATAGTGTCTGTTATGATGTCATCTTATCTTATCGGATTCAAAGGCTATCTAAACTAGGTTATTGAATGCAGATGGTTACATCAGTGGTTTTCACACAGGCTTACTTAGCCTCTTAAACCACTTAAAATCACATTATTATTATTATTATTATCATCATCATCATCTGCAATAAATTTTTACTTTCTAAGATACCTACGTGCGGGAACGTTGTTCATGTTGGTATCTTTATTTCCTTCTTATGAAATATTATGTTTAATTATGAGCAACTCTTATTTTAATTTACCTTGTAACCAAATCATTAATATCTTTACTTTCTAGCTCTCTGATAATTATTTGAATTATGTGCTCATGTTACTTTTTTATATCTTATAAGTAATCTGATAAACCAGAAAGGCTCTATCAATTGCCTTTATCACTTTATAATACTAATCTTTATTCGTGACAAGCACAGCATCAAAATAGTACACAAACAAGGAATAACACAAATCAACTGAACAAAACTAAATAAAATAAACTAATAAACTAAAATAAACTTTATGAAACCTTAATACAATTTGTAATTTAAATTATGTAGGATATTTTAATAATTAAATTATTTTAGAAATTTTAATAATTAAGCCTTTCTATTGTATTGTATTATTAATTGTGAAACCTTTCTGAAAATACTAATGTGATGTATTATTATATTATGCACCGATTTGGAAATTAAAAAACTGTTATTGGAATTAGAAAAAGTAAACCGATAGGCTAATGCAATAAACGGCAATCAACAAACTGAAGCTTTGCTCAAACTATAAATCGAAGTAATTCCCACTTTCAAAAGTCTGTTCAACTTTTACAAGGATATTATTTTTGGAGACCCCTGACCAGCGGAGGCCCTAAGCTACAGCTTATGCTGCTTACATGGGTAATCCGCCACTGCACTGGCGGTTCCACCATGTCGATGACTGGGGATGCATCCCCTCACCGGGGTTCTGGATGACTTTTTTTGCTTGTCAACCTATTTTCAGGCGAGTTTTTTAAAAATTAGTGAAAACTATTGCGAATGACCTTCTTTTTGCTTGTCGGTCTTTTTTGGCAAGGTTTATTAACACTTAGGCCTAGTGGGCAAAACACTAACAGTGGCCTTTTTCTCTTTTCTTCTTCTTCTTCACATTGCATCTCCCCCACCAATTTCCTATAAATTTTTTCATCACCCACCAAGAATTCCTGGAACCGCCGCTGCTTGTGTTTCTAGACACGAAGGCTTTATAAATTAATTACTAGTTCGCAGTGGCGTCGCCAGGAATTTTGGGTTGGATGAGGAGCAAAATGGGGCTGGCGTGTCAGATTCCTTACCCCAACCCCACACACACCACATCCACAAAAAAGCTTTCTCACCGGATTTGCGCGAATTTGTTAGGTGGTCTGAGGCAGGTTGGGGTGGAAGCAGTTGCTTCTATTTGCCCCCCCCCCGTGGCGACGCTAATGCTAGTTCGCCGAATGACTGTTCGATATAGTGACAATACTACGTTGGCGGTTCGTGTGACTTTTTACTTTTTGCATTTCGTTGGGAATTAGAAGACGCCAGAACGATGGATAAACGCCACGATGCATCAAATAGCAGCAATGTTTGGCGTTTAAATCTCTTCGCCCAGTCTTTCGATTTCGGAAATGAGGAAATCGATGTCTGAAGTGGTCGTTGCTGGATTACTGATGATCGCTCGGAAGAAGTTAGGCCTTGTTCCGAGCGGTTGGTAACCAATCATCGTCATCCCTCTCTCCATCATCATCGCCTTGATCTTTGGGGCGACCTGGTTGAAAGACGGCAAAAATGACAGTCAGAAGGAAACGATTAACCTGGTATGGACACGCAAATAGAATGAATGAATGAATAAATGAAAGGTGGTTACCACACAAGGCCCTCTACACTCAAATAGAAGGAAACAAAGGAAGAGGAAGACCCAGGCAAAAGTGGATGGACGACATCGGAGAAGATATGAATATGAAAGGAATTTCAATCACAAACGGAAGCAGATTAACAGTTTCCAGGCTCCAGCTATTGTCGCTAAATAGTTGGCAGAAAGCATGCAAGCAGATGCTGCTGATGATGATAATGATGACTATGACGATGACGACGATGATGACAATGCTGTCATGATGAGTTGAAAGATGCATCTAAGATAGATTCAATTGGTAATAACTAGAAATGTCCTAAGAGGAGGGCGAAGCCTAAAACCTCTCTATAATAACGACAGGAAAAGGCCAACATCTAAATTTTGGGCGCTGTGCGGTGCTTGTGGGGAGGCTAGACATTCCACGCCTGGCGCCGCCCATGTTAATGATAATTGAGATAGACATCGCGAAGTACCGATAAACAAAATACCTATCTGATAGTGAACATTATACAGTGTACAAGTTAATTACGCGAACATGTCTTCAGCATTTCAAACTACTGATTATTCTTTTAGTAAGAATTTAGAAAGAACTTAGGCGGACCTTGTCAAGCATTTTGTCTCGTTCGCTGCCTTCTGGAAGACAACGCAAGTTCTTCGGAATGTACCAGAAACAGACGTTCAGAAATTCCGGCTGAAATGTATAAAAGAAACAAAATGAGACGGACATTCGCGTGTTTCTGGAACGCAAGCTTATGTTTTCCAAGAATGTTGATCATCAACTAAGCTACAAATAGACATCGACTTACAGGCAGTGGCGTATCAACATGCTCGGGGGCCCTTGGCGAAAAACGGTCAGGGGGTCCTTTCCAGAGACGATCTGACAAGTTTGCGGAAATGTTGACGACCTTTTTTTACTTGTCGGTCTTTCGATCTGACAACTTTACAACTTCGTGATAATTTTTTTTGGCTCCGGTCGGGGCTCTTTTGCAGGTCGGGGGTTCTTGGCATTTGGTCAGGTTGTCCATGTGGCTGCTACGCCTCTGCTTACAGGCACGAATCGTTTCGAATTGAAGCGAATAAGCACAGTCATAAAAGTGCTAATTGCTGAATATCGTTATAACAATTCAGCGTTCGAAGGTGGTTTAACACACCTATATGTCTGCTTTTCGTGTGGGACTATTGTTGATATGTTGTCCTTTCCCACACCGCCGTTTCTGACTCATCTTTCCGACTTGACCTGGCTTTAATTCAATTTGGATTTGGTGCGCCATCGGATGATGCCTTGGCATTATGATAGTGACGCCATAGAAGTTTATTGATTGATTGAAGTTGCGCATATCAGTTTGCAACTACATAGCCTGTGGTATAGGCTAATACATGTTAATGTAGTCCCGAATTCGAACGAGCGTAAGCTCCGGCACTGATCTCCGGTTACTAGGCAAACAGCGACGCAGGTGGTTTACGCTACGAATCTACTAAGAGCAGCTTGACTGAGCTTGCCATTGATTTCTCTAGACCCACGTTTTACCTTCGCAGCTTAACACTGCTGTCAATGTATCGACGCCTAAACGATAAACGGTTTGGTTGGCCGCCGGCACCACGGATAAACACCGGGATGGTCACCCATCCAAGTACTAACCATGCTCGACGAGTAAACACTGCTAGGCAACTTTTGTAAAATCGTAGCGCCATCAACAGTTTCGCTCATAATCGAATAACGAAAGTAATTGCGATGGACATCGTAAATGTACGAGCGGTAGGCCTATTGTCTTGACAGAAAAACTTTTCCTTACATTTGGCAGAATAAGCTGGAAGCCTTCTCGTTCAGAAACGCGCTCCAAAAGATATCTAAGAACAAGCACAGACAAAAGCACTTTGGGGCAAACATTTCCAACAACAGCTGTGTTTGCACTGAGTACGATTGACAGATATTTATTATGTCTAATTGCTAATATCCAATTGCTATAGGGAGAGACTGCTTCAGCATATAGTAATCTCAGAAATCTGCGTAAATGTGCGTTCTGTTGACGTCCTTTGTTCGAGCCTTTTCCCTTTCGAAGTGGCGTCGTTACAGTTGATGAATTTTGTAAATTTTACATGGGGCAGATTGGATGGATTCTGACTTGGCCCAAACTCGGTCAGCGGCAGATATCGAGACATCGACTGAAACCAAGTGAAGAAGACTATGCGAGGCGAATTGAACTCATTCAATGCTCTCTCTGTCTCTGTCTGTCTCTCTTGTCTCTGTCTGTCTGTCTGTCTGTCTGTCTGTCTGTCTGTCTGTCTGTCTGTCTGTCTGTCTCTCTCTCTCTCTCTCTCTCTCTCTCTCTCTATCTCTCCTCTCGTCTCTCTTTCTCTTTGTCTCTCTGTCTCTCTACTCCTCTCTTTCTGTCTGTCTGTGTCCATCTGTCTGTCAATCTCTGTCTGTCTGTTTCTCTGTTTTCTCTCATTCTGTCTGTCTGTATATCTCTCTCCCTCTCTGCCCCCTAAATGAGCCTACTAAGTGCGTAATATAGAGAACAGATGTGATTCGCACTTGGCCAGTTCCATGAGGCGATCGATCTGATCCTGCAATCCAGTTTCTCCCTTCGCCCTCCAGACCAGCCACAGCTTGAAGACGTCGTTGTGCCGACCGCACTGGATGGCCTTGTCGCCCGTGTCGTACGTCACGTCGTAATGCTTGTCCTGTTGGAAGAGGTAGGCGGCGTTCGACGCGTTACACGCCTCCAGGAGACCCTTGACCAACAGAAGACAGCAGTCGGGATGTATAATGTACACGGACATATGCAGTGGCGGTTCCACGTGGGAGGGGGATGAGTGGAGATGCATCTCCCACCGGACTTTTTTTGGCTTGTGAAACTTATTTTTGGGGTAAAAGTCTAGTAAAACTACGGAGGAAAACTGCGGATGACCCCTTTTTGCTTGTCAACCTATTTTTTGATAAAAGTGTAGTACAATTATGGATAAAATTCCATTTTGCCAGCCTTTTCGGCAAATTTTATAGATTTTTCCTTCTATTTTCATCCCCCACCAACTTCCTATGAAGTCATTTAATCGTCAAAACCAAGAAATCCTGGAACTGCCACTGGATACATGGCGGGAGGGGTTACAAGAGGGAGCACTTGCTCCCTGGAAAATGCAAATCTATTTTTTAACTAGCCACATTGAAGCTTTTAGCCAACATCTTGACACTAAAACTGATACGCAAAGTGAAACTGTGAAATGCGACTTTAACTAGGAACTGGGGAATTGAATATCCTGAAAACTATAGTAACCGTGACCTTTGTAGTTTGATCACTAGAAAACTTGTTGTAGGTGCTTCTGCATGGACACACGTTTATACTTAAACTACAAACTTTGTATATAATTGTGTATTTATATTTTATGGACAATCAAATGCATAACTGATTTAGCCATAAATGTGTTTGCTCGAGAGGAGAAATAGGTAAATAACCAATTAGCAAATAATATTAATATAATAATAATAATAATAATAATAATAATAATAATAATAATGAGATGGTTTAAACTGGTTCAGAATTATCTGTCCTGGGACACGTAACACAGAATTTACTGCTTTTAAATCCACGATTTAAACAAAACTGTACGTTAGAACTGATTTATGAATAAAAAAGACGCACAAAGCTGATCTCCAACCATCAGTGTTAAAACTAAACTAATAAGTAGACATGTGCGGGATCGTGACAGTGTTCGAAAAACATTTTTATCTCGCCCTAAATAATCTGAGCCTTTTGAAACAGGTATTAGGCCTAATCAGGTTTTGGCTAAATCCATGTCTAAAACGCCTCTGAAAAAGTAACCTCTAGGTATAATTTACAGAATATAGGCCAATAGATCGGTAGGAATAATAAAAAATGTTATTAAATGTAAACAAATTTGCTTGCGTTTGAAATTATTATTTTGGTTTGCAAAAACAAGGAGTTTATTTATACTCGAATGATTTATACTCGAATGAAATTAAAATAATGTATTTTCTGTCAGTTATCGTTGAAATTATAAGATAGTTGTTTCAATATTTTGCATTCATTTCAAAAGTTCGAAGTAGGTATGCTTTCTGAAAAAGTGCATTTCCATCTGAATTAACGTTATGCCAAACTTGCGAATGAAAACAATTCGGTGGCTTTACAACTCACCTATTCTCGGATAAAAGCACAGAGAGAGAGAGAGAGAGAGAGAGAGAGAGAGAGAGAGAGAGAGAGAGAGAGAGAGAGAGAGAGAGAAAGAGAGAGAGAGACGGAGAGTAGTACCGAGAAAGAAAGAAAGAAAGAAAGAGAGAGAGAGAGAGAGAGAGAGAGAGAGAGACGGGGGAGGGGCGCATATCTAATGAAAATTCTCTAATATGGAATCGGTGGACTTACCTTCTCCGAAATCAAAATGGCAGAACACTGGAGAAGAGATCCCATCAATTTATGAGGATTCCACGTCACGGAATTAGCTCTGATTCAACAAGTTTAAAAATATACGAATTAAGATTTAGTTATACATAAATATATACTCACATGTGGCTACAATATTAACTCTAATATAATAATATATAATTTACAGCGTATAATTATTATATATATCTATATTGTATCGAAACTCGAAGCGTGAAGAATGAATGGCAAAGCTCTTGTGTCCGCAGTCCAGTCTGGGCCGGTTTACTTGTGTCTGACTTGCAGTGGCGTCAATCTGTAGTAAAAGTTGTGAGGGTCCACCTGTTGTTGTGCCTAACCATAACCCTTTTAGCATAATTCTTATTACTTATTAATGTTCCAAATTTTCCAAAATACCACTTGTTGATAATATCTACGTGTATTAATTATCTATCCAACACAACAGTGGTGGCTCCAGGATTTGGCAAGTGGGGGCCGTTGGGGTGGCAACTTATAATCATAGGGGCCGACTATTTGTTGTAAGGTATGTAGTATTAAGTATAGGATCCCAACAGGGGGGCCACTGGGGTCAGGCACTCGATAGGGGGCACGGGCCCCCCGGGGCCCCTGTGGAGCCGCCACTGCAACACAACAATTAATCTAACTTAATTAACTAATTTAACTTAATTAACTAATCTAACTTAATTAACTAATCGTACAACGGTACAATATAGATTTATTCAGATTTTCGTGAGGGTCAAATGCATTGTGGACTCTCACAACCAAATTTTTGTGAGGGTCCGGACCCCAGGACCCTCACGGGATTGACGCCTATGCTGACCTGCTCGAAAAAGGAATTAGAGCAGCTAGTCATTTAGGTCAGTGTTTCTCAAACTGTGGGTCGCGACCCAAAAGTGGGTCACAGGGTTCAATGTGATGTGTCGCGGAGTAGCGCGAGATTAGATTCAAAAGTGTCAAGTGTAATTTTCTAACAAATACCGCACTGTCTAAAGCCTTGAAAGTTGCAAGTAGGCTTAGATTTTTAAAAAATTATAAGCCTACGATCCTCCATGCACAGTAAATTAAAATGATTAGTGTTTCATTCAATTTTAGTTGACAATAAGTTTGCAGGGTCGCGGTATGCTACAAAGCCGCTGAAGTGGCCACAGTCCCCAAAAGATTTGGAAACCCTGGCCTATAGTACTTGCACAATCAATCTTATTTGGCATTTACGCAAGGAAAGCGCATTCCAACCATTTTGCTCTGAAACTCCACTAACAATAGAGTATCTCTCAGTGTTGTAGATGTCACACTGAGGTTAAGCAATTTTGCCAATACTCATAGGATTTTTAAGACGCGTAATAAAGGGTTGTTCCTGACAAAATTTAAAAAAAAATAATTTCAAGAAATTTCAATATTGAATTCTCTCCCTTCGTCTCATTTTTGGCAAAATAATATAAATAATTCTGCCAAATATATATTTGCCATATTTTCATTCAAATTGAATCACATTTTTTCTTTTGCCTTTTATTATTAAATTCAGATTATTCTTTTCAATTAACGTTCGCCAGATGGCCTAATGCATGTTTTTGACATTACATGCTGTGACTAGGGTCTCGGCACGTTACAAAACTGCTGAAGTGGAGACCGCGGTTTCCTAAATGTTTGGGACACCTTGATTTAAGTCACTAAGACTTGCATACATGACGGTCCTGCTTTAAGTAATACGCAGAGAGAATAGTAGTGCATAATGGATAAGGCAATGTCTAAGCCCGTCTAATGACTAATGTTATCTATATATATAATTCTCGATGTCTGTCTGTCGCGTCTGTCCGTCCGCAACACGGCGGGTATTGCAAGACGCTGTTGTCATTGACAACCAAATATTGTTTAATCAAACCGGAGCGTTTAACGAAGCGTCTTAATTGCAGCTTAAACCCCCGTCCCTCCTTCCCTCACCCCATCCCTCTCCTAATCGCCCAAGCCCTACCCATTCCCCCCGGCCCCAAACCCCCTTTTCCCTTCCCTATCCCCATATCCTTTCCTCTCCCCATCCTCCCAATCGCCCCCAAACCCCCGTTTCCCTTCCGTCTCCCAACCTTTTCCCTCTCCCCATCCCTCTCCCAATTGCCCCCTCAAACCCCCGTTGCCCTTCCGTCTCCCCAACCCTTTTCCCTCTCCCCATCCCTCTCCCAATCGCCCCGGCCCCAACCCATTCCGGCACAGGCCCCAAACCCCGTTCCCTTCCTCTCTCCATCTCTTTTCCCTCTCCTCATCCCTCTCCCAATCACCCTGGCCCCAACACATTCCGGCCCCACACCCCTGTTCCCCTTCCCTCCCCATCCCTTTTCCCTCTCCCCATCCCTCTCCCAATCGCCCCGGGCCCAACCCATTCCAGCCCCAACCCATTCCCGCCCCGGCCCTAAACCCCCGTTCCCCTTCCCTCTCCCTATCCCCTTCCAACTACCCATCCCTCTCCCAATCGCCCAGGCCCCAACCAATCAGCGCTCCGCCCTACCCCACCGGCCCTAAACCCCGTTTCCAAACCTACACAACGCTGCTCCGAAAACCCGTACAACCCACCTTCCTCCTTCCAAACCTCCCTTCCCTCTCTCAATGCCCTGCCCCCCATTATTATATATTTATTTATTCCTTCCTAGCCTCAATACCTATTTTTAAAATTTAACCCCTCAAGTGGGGATTAAATTTTAAGACGTCGTCACCGTACTGGGGATTTAATTTTTGGAAAAGCGTTCTCAGAAATTATTGCTGTAACGTTTTAAATTTGCTATATCTCAGGCTATGTAGGAGCTAAAAAGATGAGGTTTGCACCACTGTTTAGATTGTTTATTCCTCTTTCTAACCGTCCGTACAAAACAAAAATATGTGGGGGTTAAGTCCACCTTACGGCCTAAAATATCACCCTCTTCCCCGAAAAATGTTTAAAGCCCCCTAGCAAAATATTTTCAACGGTAACCCCACTTTGGTCAGCGGCAAAGTTGTAAAGGGATGTCAGAGGAACAAAATAAACCAAAAAGTTTGAAAATCGGTCGACATTTGGCAAAGATCTATCAATTCTAACCCGATGACCCAATGTTTGAACATAAGTATTATCGGTGAATTTCGCGAAAGTTTTGAATTCTGAGAAAGTTTCCAAATTTTTTTGAATTTGCTATATCTCGGGATATATAAGAGCTAAGAAGATGAGGTTTGCACCATTGTTTAGCTATTTTATCCCTCTTTCTAACCCTCTGTGCAAAACAAAAAAGTCCAGCGTTCACGAGCTTTCCGACAATCAAGTGAGAATGAGTAGCAGGCTGTTGCTCGGTGTGAAAAATCAGCACAGCAAACAAGAGAATCAAGCACTGCATGTCGTTCGACACTGCCAAATCAGTACACTTACCTTGACTATCAAGTTTCAGAAAATGAATGGGCGCTAACTCGGTTGAAGGAAAAGGCGGCGAGTTAAGGGCAATTATTTGCGCAAAATGCTATTGCAGTAGCGCAAAATCGGGTGGTAAAACAGCCAATCTCCCCCGTCATTTTTGACGGGTAAACACCTAGTAATGAATATTGCGTGATTTGAAGCATTAGCATTAGACAACGCTGCTTAATGAACATTAGCACAACTCACCGGTGAATTCCGTTTAGCAGACCTTTGTGTTTCTTCGACAGCAACAAACCTCCGCCCCATGCAGCCTGAAAGAACAGCATCAGAACACTCTGTAGACGTTTTAGCAACACTTAGGTAAAGGTAAAGGTATAGGTCCCGTACTCGAGTTCGAGCGTTGGGTTCCGGCACTTATCTTCGGCCTGGGCAGTCAGCGACGTAGGTGGTATAAGCCACTAATCTGGGGGTAGGTTGCCATTACTTTCCCCAGACCCACGTTTTACCTTCGCAGCTTAACGCTGCTCCTCAGTTTGCCACCGACCTCTAGCGAGTAAGGCTGTGTCGACCTTAGGGTTCCTGCGGGAATCGAACACGCGACCTTCTGCCAGTGATGTTAACAAGGACTGACCCCCGATGACGAGGACCGACCCCAAGGACGAGGATAAGGACGAGGACCGACCCGCCAAGGACGAAGACCGACCCCAAGGACGAGGATAAGGACGAGGGCCGACCCGCCAATGACAAGGATAAGGACGAGGACCGACCCCAAGGACAAGGATCAAAGATAAAGACAAGGACCGATCCCTGTAAGACAGAAAAATGCAGAAAGAAAAAAAACACGATTTCAATTTGAATCAGAAAACAAAACAAGCAGTAACAGAGACTACTGAGGCTAAGATTGGATTTGGATCTAGGCATTAGGCATTGAATTAGGCTATCAACCCTAGTGCATGCCCGTACTACGGCATAATATGCCTGAGCACTGCGTCATTTCGCCCGCGGTGTTTTACGATCGTCTGCTGTTGGGTCGAGTGTTGTGCTTACGTCAACATGAAGCCAGAGTCGGTGTCTGTCGCAGACGTCGGCGATTTCGTTCAGTGGATCGAAAGCCCCGAGCACAGTGGTTCCGGAAGTGGCGGAAACGAAAAAGGGAGTCGCTCCCTCGGATTTCGACCTCTCCACTTTCTGCGCCAGATCCGATGCGATGAGCTTTCCTCTGATAATTGAAAAATCTGCCGTTTTTATTGAATGAACGTTTATAGCGTCACTTGAAATGGCTTAGAAGGCACTGCTGTCTGTGTGAAAGCCACTGGAAGTCAGTGTTTTATTCAGACTCCTGGCCTTGGGGAGGGGAAATAATTATCGACTTAGCTGGAGGAGAAGAGACATAGTTCAATGCAAAAATTTGTGTCAGTGCTGAAAGTTTGGGGGATTTTAAGGTTTTTTGAGGGGCGGAGGAATCTTCCCTAACAGATCAGGATAAAACATTACGGGGCTAACGGGGTTTGAATCTCGCTCCATCAGCCTACTGTTCCAGCGCGCAACCCACTCTGCCATCTTCCGTCCCCTCAGCTTATTCCACTCCACGTAGAATTCATTTAGGCCTAATGGCAGTGTTCGACTATAGTTTTCTTATAAAACTTCAGCTCATTAATGACTTTAAAATATATGACAGACACTTCTACTGAAATAAATAATTTCATTTATTTATTTTTTGATATTTTGATATAGCTCAACATGCTCTAAATTAATTGTGATCAGCGTTTGGCGAAATCAAATTGAGACAGCCAGACGGTTGTTCGACCATAGAATGCACAATAGCAAAGACTGACAGACGGAATGACACGGTGTCTGTTCTCACTACAACCTTTCGTCTGACTTGACGAGAATGACGTTGTCCGTTCCGATGCCCAACAGAGCCGCGGCGCGAATGATCGAGAAATGACTCTGAAAATATACAAAACATTAATTATAAAAGCACTTCACAGAAACAAATGCACTCATCTCAACTTGCGCCATCGGCTGATTCCCTGATCAACCGATTGACTGATTGATTGATTAATTGATTTAATGATTGACTGATTGACTGACTGACTGACTGGATAACTTTAGTGCCAGACTTTCCAAGCTCCGAATGTGTAAGTGTACGGTCATTGTGGGCCCTATATAAGTTCTAAATCTTGAGTTGAATATAGGCCTACCAGCAGACTTGGAGTCGAGGCCACAACTGTCGAGGCCAAGGCGAGGCCAAGGCCAGGAGGTCCGAGGCCAAGAGGTCCGAGGCCAAGGCCAAGGCCAGGAGGTCCGAGGCCAAGAGGTCCGAGGCCAAGGCCAGGAGGTCCGAGGCAAGGCCAAGGCCAAGGCCAGCAGGTCCGAGGCAAGGCCAAGGCCAAGGCCAGCAGGTCCGAAGTCAAGGCCAAGGCCAGCAGATATTTGGCGTTTTTGTCCAAATTTTTAGGTACATTTTGCCAAATTTTTTGCACATTTTACATTTATTTATTTATTTGTTACATTATTTCTTCATTTCCTTGGAGCCACGCCCCTGCCCCCAAATGACACCCCCGTTAAACACGAAGTCATGAAATAATGCAGAAGTGTTAAACTCTACAGTTTAATCCACAGTTGGTTGCGTAGTTGGCAACTTGAAGGTTTAAGCTGAGGAGGGCCTACGAATATGAGAGTGCCCAAGGCCTACGAAGACCTTAAAACGGCCCTGCAGTAGCCACCTCAGTGGAAGGGATGTACATGGAAAGTGGGGTAAAATCCCCCCTTTCCCTGCAAATCGCGCGCTGATCAGGGCCAACGCTCGATTTGGGCAGATTAAACGTCAAAATATTGAAATTTTGGGGGCCAAACAAGTGCTGGGCCCCTACCCGAATTATTGGGTGCCCTGGCTCCTTATGGATTGGCGTCCATGGCAGTAGGGTCCAGTACCTACTACCAACCATGTTTTAAAAATAAAATTAAAATACCTTTTGATGTTTTGTAGCTGTTTGCCACAGTCTCGTGTTTTATATCCAGATGTTTCTTGAACCCACTTGAAGTTCCTCGAGTTTCACTTATTATTTCGCGACATTGCTTGCATTTCGCGGACCACTTTCTTTCATTTATTATTTTGAAATCGGTGAAAGCAAACTTCAAAATGCTAGGCTCATTTGTGGCCATATTCTTTGCTTGCGTATTTTTACTTACAAACTTTAATAGCAATAGGTAGGCCTACAGCAGAGATTGCTGTCACTACGGCACCGTTTCTTTTCCAAGTGCGATCAGTCTACAACCTCCTTAGCCTAAGCAGATGCAGCCTCGCAGGTGTCTCTGTTATACTTTAGAGACAATAAACCCCGGCCCCCTGTGAAGCCGCCGCAGTCTAGAACTGCTCTAAAATAGACGCCATATATCCATTTAGGTTCAAGCCTTTTAATACTTTTATTAGCAAGAAACCCAATTATCTGGTCCAAATGCCTACTTCAATCCCTGAGGCAACGTTCGCTTCAAACAATGCCAGCCTTGTCAATGCAAGCAACATACCGGTAATTACAAGCTATTAGACTTAGCAGGAATTCTCAGGGTCTACCGTTTGGATTGAACAGAGAACGTTTTGTTCAGATATTATTCGTCACTTCCAACATTTTGAATGCGCGATTTTCATGTTTAATTCCATGGTGTGAGGGCTTGGCCTCGAGTACACAAGGCCGAGGACTTGTATCCCGAGGCCAAGGCCAAGGCCAGCGTCACTTGGCCTCGAGGCGCCTCGAGGCCAAGGCCACGGCCTCGAGGACTCTAAGTCTGCCTACCAGTGCCACCACCGAAGAGATCGTCCTTCCTCGACCAGTTAACTAACCGTGAAATTCCCCAATTAGGCATAATTAAGCACTGCAGCGCATTGAGAAAGTGCCGCGAGAGTCTCAAGCGAAGTAGCTCTCATCGTAGGCCTAAGGCAGGCGGCAGGACGAGTGGTGGTGATGATGATGATGATGATGATGACGACGGTGATGATGATGATGATGATGGTGATGCTGATTATGATGATGATGAAAGAGATGCCGATGATGACGAATGACATTAGTCGTGAGGGAATTTTACTTGGTCTGAGGTGAACATGACGAGTCGTTTATTGCCAGTCATTCCTTGTCTCTTGCTCTCCGGCAGAAACTTATGGCGAGCAACTGCTACCGCGTACAGATTGGAAATAGCTCCACCTAGCGAATGAACGCAAACCAGTCTTCAGTAATAATATTTCTGCAGCAAAACTTACATCGTGTTATAAATAAAGAATTGAAAAAACTTAAATTACTTTGAAAGAAATAGCACGTTCTGTGACATTAACATTTACGCGACGCTGAAAACCGGGTGCAAATGTAACTAGTTGGTTTGACTATATTACTATAATATTAGTATCGACGAATTTAAAAGGATAGCCTAGCTATTGATATATTTAAGATTATGATAGCATAGTGTTTATTGTAGCCTATACGCATTGCTTGATAAGAAAAAGTTCTTGCCGGGGGCAAATATTCCGTCTCCATCTCCGTTTGGCCATCCGACGTGTTTCCTCATCTTCGTCAACACGATGTCTTCGATCAGAGTGAAAACAGGCGCTATCTCGTAGGTGAACCTGAAGTTTTCAACACGTCTAAATGAATGCAGTTGGCGACGCCATTTAGGCCCCTATATACTGTATATCTGACAAGTTTCACAATCTTCGGTTAGCTGAGTATTTTGACGAAACAATGCTCTAGCTTCTAATGAGGGGAACCATTCATAATCGCTACTGATTGTATTGCATTCCACTAATTCTAAGAGTCTAAGATAACAGCAGTGGCGTATTTAGGGGGTACGCTTCTGAGCCATAGCGTACCCCTTTGATCTTTGGTTCTTTTTTTGCTTGTCACCACGTTTTAGAAGGGCGATAACCTTATAACCTTTTTTTTGCTTGTCACCACGTTTATTTTTCGAACTTCTTCAATGTCAGCATACCCCTTTGAGTCTTTCTAAATACGCCAAATATTTCTAAATATGCCATGGATAACAAAGTCTTCTGTTTCCGAAATCTGGTATATATATATATATATATATATATATATACATATAGTATGTCAGGGAAAGACAACACAATTTGGGCTGATAGATAGGCCTACCTTTCAGTAGTTAAATTTCATTCTGAAACAAATATGTATATATATATATATATATATATATATATATATATATATATATATATATATATATATATATATATATATATATATTGTTTAGGACATCCAATAAAAATCGTCAAAATCTGTGCAAATTGCATGCTGCCTATATATATATATATATATATATATATATATATATATATATATATATATATATATATGCATATATGCATATATGCATATATATATATATATATATATATATATATATATATATATATATGCAGGCAGCATGCAATTTGTACAGATTTTGACGATTTTTATTGGATGTATCCCAAACGGCGCAGTTGCATAGAATCAAGATTATTCGCCAAAAATCACAGATTTGTTTCGGAATGAAATTTAACTACTGAAAGGTAGGCCTATCTATCAGCCCAAAAACTGCGGCTTTCAGGTCGTCAATTATTAGATTCAGTAAATCGGTTTGATGTGTAACTTGTGCCCAATAGGTTCCCATTGACTTCTCGCTTCGCTCACACATAGGCCTATATAGCCTGTCCTACTGTCATAGTCGTTGCGAAAACTTGTTTTTTAGCATCGCGCTCGCAAAGAATATGGCAATTCATATCTATTATAATTTAGTTTCAGGTATAGTTGGCTGGTAGTCCTTGTGGGCAAATTGTGTTGTCTTTCCCTGACATACTGTAGACATCTGTTCTGGGTTGGGCAGCCAATGACGTTGTTTTCTAACCTTGTAATTCGTATCTGTGCTGTCTTATACTGAGTCAGTTGTTTTCTTTTAAAGTTAGAAGAACTCATTACAAAGTTCTAGACTACTATATATCTAATATCTGTTTGTATTTGTACCTTGCATCTGCACGTAATAAATATCGAATTTTCAGCGACTTGAGAATGCCTGACATGGGCGTCCGCAGAAATTTTTCCAGGGGGTGCAAAACAAGGCTTTGTGACGAAAGAAACAAGTAATTTTACTTTTTCATAACTCCTAAATTTTTCCTGGGGGTGCAATCGCACCCCCTTGCATCCCCTCCAGAACGCCCATGAAGACTGAAGAAAGTTCGCATATCCCTCTCGGGGTGATATACACTGTATACGGTTAATTAAAGGCGCTGTTACCTCATATCACTGTTTTCTTGTGAATACAAATTAGAGGCTAATTTCGTGCACTTTAGTTCCAACGTGTTGACATCCGATGTCCAAAACTCATACGTTTTACTAGACTTATAACTTGTCATGAGCTAATTTATCTCATATAAAAAATAAATAACTTCAATAAATAATTCGACTCACATATTAGTGTTTGCAGTTGCCGTTAGCCATTCTCCGGCCAAAGCGATTACGTCCAATCCAGTGGATAACTGGTTGAAGAATCTTGGATGACCTACAGTGTATGCTCAAAGTTATAAGGAAACAACGTAAGGTCACCAATCATATTACAGTGAAAATACGTCTTCTTCTTCTTCTTCTTCTTCTTCTTCTTCTTCTTCTTCTTCTTATTATTATTATTATTATTATTATTATTATTATTATTATTATTAGCTGGACAATATATAGCGTAATAAGCATGAAAAAAATGGCCAAAGACATGAGCGCTTTACAAATACTACATATACCCGACCTTATTGCTCTATCCATTGACGCTAACGTTTTAAATTAACTTACAGTAACAATACGTAACCAATTGATTGGTTAAACATTTCTATAGCGCCATTTTAATTTTTGTAATCGATGGTCGCTCCACAGTATCAGATGTTTTGATAACTGAGGTTAGAATATAACACAAATAGTTAATCGCAACAAGGGCAGCGAATTTAAATAGACTTGAAAAGCCGCTACGATAATGACGCCATGTTTCAGTATGGCATACTGACCAGTCTTGACGCAGTACTTGAGCGTTTCTTTGCAGTCGCTGAGTATCTGTTCGAGGTTTTGCGGTTCGTCGGTGATGTCCAGACAGTGAGACATCATCTCCTTCAGAGTGTGCGGGTGGTGGAAGTCGAGAACTTTCGTCGAACGATCGTTGCATTTTCTCAAGTAGTCGAGTAAGATGGCGACGATTTCAAACAGGAAACCGGAAGTCCTCCGATGAGTCTCAGTTAGAGCAGCAGATTCTGAAAAGAGCAAATATAAATAAATTATAAATTATAAAGCTCTATAGTACTGTATACGATAGCCAGGCGGAGTGAGGCGACTTAATAGAGATTAATGCTCGCGGTCTCTTCTTTTTCTTCTTCCATCATCTACGATGACGATGATTTTGATACAGTGGCGTTCCTAGGGAGGTGCGGACCGCACCGGGTGACACCCAGTAGAGGGGTGACACCAAACTAAGAATTTTTGTTGCTTGTCATTCACCAACGTTTTCATCTCCAGGAGGACGATAACATTTTTTTGCTTGTCACCGCGTTTCAGAAGGGAAATAACCTTTTTTAGCTTGTCATCGCATTTCCGTACCGGGTGACACCAAGCCTAGGAACGCCACTGGTTTGATACGAGTTGACCACAGGTCTTCCTGACTCTTGCCATGTGTGTCGCTGCTTCTACTTGTAAGTTCTAAGCTCGCAGTCTATCTATGGATAAAGACAGGGACAGCTGAAGACATACAATTCCCACCATTTTCACTGAATTCAAGACAATGGTGGCCATTGATCAGTGGCACAGCGTGGGTGATCAAGTGCGATTTTCCTAGATGTCCAAAAATTGGATTTCGCAAATGAAAGGAACGGCGAAAACGTGACGGATGTCAGGCACACCGCACCGAGGCGACCCAGTCATCGCTTGATACCGTCGATTGATAGCCTTTGGTATTAGAACTGAGGCTATAGAAGTGCATTATTATTATTATTATTATTATTATTATTATTATTATTATTATTATTATTATTATTATTATTATTATTATTATTATTATTACATGTATTATTATTATCGCTGTCTGAACGAGTAATCTCAAAAGTCAGACATGGGCGTCCACATAAATTTTTCCAGGGGGTGCAAAACAAGGTTTTGTGACGAAAGAAACAAGTAATTTAACTTTTTTCATAACTCCACAATTTTTCCAGGGGGTGCAATTGCACCCTCTTGCACCCCCTCCGGACGCCCATGAAGTCAGAATGACGTACGATTAGCTGGTGTCTGACAGCTTTTGGGATTTTTCTCGTCTTCAGTCGCGTGCGATTGTACCTCCTCTCTGAAAGGAAGCAGGTCTGTAAAAGAACAAACGACACCGTTTGCAGTCGTGCCGTTAGAAGCAAAGCGAAATATAAATGCCCATTAAAGCAACACATCGCATCGCTTTGAGTAAGGTCGGTGAACAGGTGAACACAAGCATAAAGTAATGAGAGTGGAGCGGATAAATAAAAAAGCATATAAGCATATGCAATTGACTAGTAACCAAATATAATTCACGCAGGACTTAAGTGGTTTTCATACAGGCTTATTTTAGCCTCCCAAACCACTTAAATCACATTATTATTATTATTATTATTATTATTATTATTATTATTATTATTATTATTATTATTATTATTATTATAAAACATAAATTAATCGAAGTTGGAATAATTCTAAATGAAATTTGACCACCTTCGAGTTTCACATTGTAGGTAAAATGCCTACTTATCTGCAACAGCTTAACAACGAATACATAGGCTACACCAGACGACAAACAACTTTCTAGTAGATCTTTCCTATATTTAGCATATTTGAAACATAATCTCGAAATGTTGGCCAAAATCCGGAGTCTTTCGTAAAAATAAACCTCCGAGCGTACGCAAAAGGAGCATGTATTGAATTACTGTATAGGCCTAATTATCTTCTTCAGGTGCCGTGCTCTGCTGCGTCGGCGGCCATGGGCCTCCACTTTTCTTGCCCGCTGGTCAGTGCCATCTTAAGGCGGCGAAAAAAATTTAGGGGCGAAATAAAACGGGGAAAATTTTGGAGGCACATTTTTTTATAGAATAATGAACGAATGAATCAATATAATTTAATATTCTTTTCTTTAATTTGGGGCTGCCCATTAATTATGTCAACAAATTTTTGGCAATTTTTGACACCTCCCCCTTGTCAACAACTGTCAACTTTCAGTTACCCCCTATAATTATGTCAAAAACTTTTGACCCTCTTCCCCAAGATCAATGACAGGTCCCAATAACAGGGTTATTATTTTTTGCGGTGATGACCATTTTTTCTCTTTTTTGCTTATCGAATGTCAAAAGGTGGTGGTGATAACCTTTTTTGCCATGCTTTTTTCCATTGTAATAAGTAGTATTCCATGAAACTTCCTATTTTTTGATTATTTGTAAAAAGTGAAATTGTTGACGTCAACTTCTCTTGACCTCCTCCCCCATGTCAACAATTGTCCAACTTTTTGAAACCCCCTCCCCCTAAATTGTTGACGTAATTAATGGACAGCCCTTTGCTATTTTTGGCAAACAAATAATAGCGGGCTGCATGACGTCACTGACATAAGCCCTGTTGTAATTTTAATCTTGTTAGTTATAACACATAGGCTAAAATTAGTGGTAAGACATACCTTCATTTTTAACAGACTTTCTATTTGTTATGTGAAACATCGTCTTACGGTAGGCATAAAGTATTAGGCTGTTAGCGTTTGGCAGTTGCCATGGTACCGTAACAGACTACAGTGTATACAGACTACAGTACCGTTCGTATGGTACCAAATGAAATGACAACCAAAATGCCAAGAGGCTAGCTAAAGACACAATTTAGCAAAAGGGTCAATGGTCATTGGTGGATGGGTGCAATAGCACTACTACCCTGCTGTCTGCTGTCCAGATTAGCAGCTCTATTATAACTATAACCTATATGCTATATGAGGGTTTCCCATACATTTTGGAACTGCGGCCCACTTCAACGGTTTTGTAACGTATCGCGGCCTTATCATGACATGTAATATAAAAAAATAATTTGGCCATCTGGCGAACGTTAGTTCAAAAGAATCCGCTGAGTTTTGAATAAATCGCAAAACGAAATGAAAGCTCTGATTCAATTCGAATGAAAATATGGCAAATATATTAGGAAGGACTATTCATATTTTTGTCACTTAGGAAAAAATGAGAGAAATATTGAAATTTCTTAAAAATTGCTTTCTTTAAAATTTTGCCACGAACATACCTTTATTACGCGTCCTGAAAATCCTATGAGTATGACAAAATCGCTTAACCGCTAGGTGAATAAAAACCATATAAGCGTAATCAAAGAGATTCCCTATTGTTAGAGGAGTTTCAGAGCAAAATGGTCGGAATACGCTTTCCTTGCGTTATTGAGAAATAAAATCAATTTTTAAAAACACTATAAGGGCTTTTCAAATTTTTTGAACTTTGCGACTCCGTTTAGCGGTTATATGTAACATGCCGCGACCCTGCAAACACACTGTCACCAAAATTAGATAAAGCACTAATCATTTTAATACAAGCCGTATATGGATTGTTGCAGGCATATAAATTTCTTTAAACCTAAGCCTACTTGCAACTTTCAAGGCCTGTGACATTGTGGTATTGGTTAGAAAATGACACTTTTGAATCTAATTTCGCGCTACCCCGCGACCCACTATAGCCTACTGATCCCTGCGACCCACTTTTGGGTCGCGGCCCACAGTTTGGAAAGCACTGGGCTATGGCCAGCGGTTGTGAGTGTTTGACCCAAACCAAACTGTCAATAGACTGTGGACTATGGACAGAATCGAAACCGCAATTTCCCTTCCCGCAATTCCCGAAGAGATAGATGTCTGCGGTCGGTCACACGAACCCGGGTTCTTGTATTGCAAAATTTAAACTTAAATTCAAGTTATTATGTTTCTTAGTTAAAATTAAATTCAGTCAACTTTTTAAAGATCATACTCTTTGTTTAGATTTTGCCATTTTGTAATTCTCTCTATTTTCTCAAATCATTTGCAATTTATCACAATCTGTGTATGCTATTATAGTGTATTGCATTCTTCGCATAAAATTAAGATGAAAATGTCGGGTATTCCATTTTATAAGAAGGTTTGTGGAGCTAAAAGACGTGCTGAACAGCAGAAAAAGGAGATGTCCGAGAAGGAGTTATTGACGAAAATGCCCAAAATTTCTGACATGCTCAAATCGAATATGATCACTGAGCATAGAGTTATAGAGCATGTCTGTATGTTTTCAATTTTCCTTGATCTACATCATGGTGCCGTGACTTGTTTGTTATCGTAATCGATTTCTGTGAATGGGCGAAAATTCAAATCTGCCTATAGGGCGTCCAAATGTCAAAAGATGTCGCTGCCACTGGCGATTCTTAGATAGTTGTCAACTTCCAATCGTTCTCTTAGTTTGTCTATGAATTTATGTCTTTGTTTACCACTTTATCTTTTCCCTTCCACCATGCCTGTCACACTGCCAAGTTTTCCAGTCCCTCTTTTCTAATGGCATGCCCGGAGAATTCCATCTGTAGTTTCTTTATGATTGCCATTAGGCCTAATCTTGGGGTTCTGTTTCCATCAACTGCATGATTTCTATATTGGTTCTTGTATCCTCGGTCCAGGGAACTTTTAGCATTTTCATAAATCTGCCTAGGGCGTCCAAAAGTCAAAAAACATAAAGATGCTTGGATGCTGGTATATCTGAAACGACCAGGTATATTTCTCTAAAACTTTGCTGTGACTGAGCTAATATAACCCCGATATGTGCAGTATATGTAACTCAAGAACCCCACATATGGTACCTTTCTCCCAGCGGGTCACACACACACACACACACACACACACACACATATATATATATATATATATATATACAATTTTTATCAGCGTTTTGGGTCGAGTTATTGCCCTGCAATTCGAGGACAACGGAGAATATCCGTCACGATTCAGCGTTTCAACGCCATCGCATTCTGAGGAACATTTTCTAATCTCCAACCGAACGAGAGCTAGCACACGATCATATCCATGTCTCCGGACAATTTTTTATCATAAGTCCCTCGGTAACGAAGTACCGAGGACATTATACACACACACACACACACACACACACACACACACACACACACACACACACACACACACACACACACACACACACACACACACACACACACACACATATATATATATATATATATATAACTGCAGATTTGTCCCTGGCCTGTGTTTGACCAAATATAATAATTTGTTCAAACACAGGATTCGGCAATCCTATGCTATCAAATACATATTCTGTCGTGAACGTCGTTACAACGTTGACATTGTTTCAGTTGCGCATAAACCTCGTTATAGCAGCGAAATGAAAGACGAACAATGCAGAAATACAGGCATATCAGATCGTATAGGCCTATAGTCGTAAGTTAGGCATACCTTTGGCGTAGATGGCCTCAAAATTGCTCCAGTCTGGTTCCGACCGTTCCGCGACGACACGATAATCTTTGGCACTGGAGGAGGTGGACGGGGAAGAAGAGGGTGCAGATGGGGAGAGGTGGCAGGTGCTGGCCTTTGCGGTTTCGACAGGTATCTGCCTGGGAATGTGTGCGCCCTTATTTCGTTCGCTTTCGATCATCACCGATCCAACAAGATCGTACGACATACTTCGGTAACAAGTGATGGCTATACACAAAATACTAATAGAATTGTGATTTTTCGTATATACAGGTGCACAGTCAAAGCTTTAGCATGCTGGTAAAACACTAAACAGAGAAACTTCAACTGATGGCTGAATAACAGAGGTCGTGAAAGCTAATATTCTTACATCAGCAGTCATTTGCATGTTTTAATATAGTATCAGAATAAATAAATAGGCTAAAAACTTTGATGACATAAACAAAACCCCATAAAACGTTATTGAATTACTTTGAATTTTTGCGTCGGAGTTTTCTTCAAACAAGAGGAACTTTCCTAAAATAGTCGTTATGCCTTAAGTATTACGTGTGGCGGGAAGAGATGATTTATTTATTTATTTATTTATTTATTTATAGACAATTTCTCCAGCGCAGTAAACAAGGCTAAGGCCTACGACAAAAGCGCTTTGACATAATTCTATCAGTAAAATCCGATATTAAATAGGTGTGTTTTTAAGTTCCTAAGAAAGGATTCCGCAGAGACAGCTTCCGACACAACGTCAGGTAACGAGTTCCAAAGTAACGGATTCCCTTTGGAGAATGACCTTTCTCCAAACTTGGAGGTCTTTGACGGAGGAGGGACAAGCAGTAGGACTCGACAACTCGACCGAAGATGATGTTAGAATGTATTCAACTAATAATATTATGTGCTTCTTACCTCTAGCCTCGCAAGAGTTCTGCATTTCTTTGTCGAATTTATTTACGTTCATGATCGACTTAAATCTGCATCAGTCAATGCATACGACATGTTCATTTATTGACGAATAACAAATCACCGTGTCCAACGTTCGGCTAACGTAAGCTAAGTATTCTATTTCAAACGTCAACAATATGGTGGATGGATGGTTTTATACACGCAGGTCATAATTAGCGCAGGGTCCTTTTTACTAGCAGAGACTCGCAACTTTATGACGAATTCACTTCTCGCTAAAGGTATCCGGGACGCGAAGCACAGTCATGTGGGCATGAAGTATGAAACTACCAGGCAGTCATAGTCACAAGCATTCTGCGCAACGCGTAGGACGATGGCAAGGTGAATCGACCGTCATGCCGTTTCTCCCCGGCGACGTCGAACGCCTGCGTGTTTACGGCATCTGAGAACCTTGATCAAGAAATCGCGAATTTTTTCTGTCATTCGACATTAGTAATATAATCATCATGACATGAATATCGATGATCACAAGCCGTTTATATTCATACACTGGATTAAATAAAACCTGTTTTTTAGATTGACTATTAACTATATAGGGTTAGGATTTGAGAGCATTCAAGAAGAGCTCGTGTGCGTTTGTGTATGTATGTATTATGCACTGTATGTACTGTATTTATTGTGTACTATTATTAATACTAGGTGTTTACCCGTCAAAAATGACGGGGGAGATTGGCTGTTTTACCACCCAATTTTGTGCAAATGCAATCAGGGGCGGCGCTGGGTTTTGTAATTTGTTGACT
The DNA here is from genome assembly GCA_018105865.1 of Metaphire vulgaris. Lineage (NCBI taxonomy): Eukaryota > Metazoa > Annelida > Clitellata > Crassiclitellata > Megascolecidae > Metaphire > Metaphire vulgaris. The sequence continues at coordinate 7,489,380 of CM030853.1, forward strand.
GGGTGGGTCTAATGCAATCTACACAGCCAGGACCCGCCGGCTCAGACTACCCTTCACCCCCCCAATCAACATTTTTCTGCGTATTTGAACGATTTGCTTGGGTGCCCCTGCCCGAGGCTGGGTGGGTCCGGACCCGCGGACACCCCCTCTAGCGCCGACCCTGAATGCAATAGGATTTTGCGCAATTAATTTCTTTAAATCGCCGCCTTTTCCTTCAACCGAGTTAACGCCCATTCGCAGGAATTTGCTGAAACTTGATAGTCAAGGTAAGAGTACTGATTTGGCAGTGTCGAACGACATGCAGTGCTTGATTCTCTTGTTTGCTGTGCTGCTTTTCACCCCGAGCAACAGCCTGCTCCTCATTCTCACTTGATTGTCGAAAAGCTCGTGAACGCTGGACTTTTTTTGTTTTGCACGGACGGTTAGAAAGAGGAATAAAAAAGCTAAACAATGGTGCAAATCTCATCTTCTTAGCTCTTATATAGCCTGAGATATAGCAAATTTAAAAAAATTGGAAACTTTCTCAGAATTCAAAACTTTCACGAAATTCACCGATAATACTTATGTTCAAACATCGGGGTCATCGGGTTAGAATGGATAGATCTTTGCCAAATGTCAACCGATTTTCAAAATTTTTGGTTTATTTTGTTCCTTTGACATCCCTTTACAACTTTGCCGCTGACCAAAGTGGGGTTACCGCAGAAAATATTTTGCTAGCGGGCTTTAAAAAAAATTTGGGGGAGAGGGTGATATTTTAGGCCGTAAAGTGGACTTTACCCCCATATTTTTTTGTTTTGCACGGACGGTTAGAAAGAGAAATAAACAATCTAAACAATTGTGCAAACCTCATCTTTTTAGCTCCTATATAGCCTGAGATATAGCAAATTTAAAACGTTACAGCAATCATTTCTGAAGAACGCTTTTCCAAAAATTAAATCCCCAGTACGGTGACAGCGTCTGAAAATTTAATCCACACTTGAGGGGTAACATTTAAAAAAATAGGCATTGAGGCTAGGAATGAATAAATAAATAAATATATATATATATAATGGGGGGCAGGGCATTGGGAGAGGGAAGGGAGATTTGGGAGGAGGAAAGTGGGTTGTACGGGTTTTCGGAGCAGCGTTGTGTAGGTTTGGAAACGGAGTTTGGGGCCGGTGGGGTAGGGCGGAGCGCTGATGGGTTGGAGCCTGGGCGATTGGGAGAGGGATGGGTAGTTGGAAGGGGATAAGGAGAGGGAAGGGGAACGGGGGTTTAGGGCCGGGGCAGGAATGGGTTGGGGCTGGAATGGGTTGGGCCTGAGGCGATTGGAAGAGGGATGGGGAGAGGGAAAAGGGATGGTGAGAGGAAGGGAACGGGGTTTGGGGCCAGGGGCCGGAATGTGTTGGGCCAGGGGTGATTGGGAGAGGGATGAGGAGAGGGAAAAGAGATGGGGAGAGAAAGGGGAACGGGGGTTTTGGGGCCTGGGCCTGAATGGGTTGAGGCCAGGGCGATTGGGAGAGGGATGGGGAGAGGGAAAAAGGGTTGGGGAGACGGAAGGAGAACGGGGTTTGGGGAGGGGGCGATTGGGAGAGGGATGGGGAGAGGGAAAAGGGTTGGGGAGACGGAAGGGGAACGGGGGTTTGGGAGGAAGGGGGCGATTGGGAGGGGATGGGAGAGGGGAAGGAGATGGGGATAGGGAAGGAAAAGGGGTTTGGGGCCCAAGGGAATAGGTTGGGGCCTGGGCTATTGGGAGAGGGATTGGGTGAGGGAAGGGGGACGGGGTTTGCTGCAATTAAGACGCTTCGTTAAACGCTCCGTTTTGATTAAACAATATTTGGTTGTCAATGACAACAGCGTCTTGCAATACCCGCCGTGTTGCCGTCGGACGGACGGACGGACATCGAGAATTATATATATAGATGTATTATTGTGTATTATGCTTTGATCTTGCGTTTTGCCATGGTTAATTTAATAAAGCGATATTGTAATGTAATGTATTGTGGTAACATGCATCGTTAACCCTGAATTGTTTTAAGAAAAATGCTATTTTACAAAGATAAAAAGTACAATAAGTACAAAAAATTGTGACTGACAGACTCAGAGGTAATTAATAAGACCACAGACTGCCTTTGGTCGCTCAAGAATAATTAATCCATCAAATAATTAAATATTAATAATATTCGATTTGTGGAACTGTGTCAATAGAATACGAACGGTGCAATGGGGGCGGAAGATGGCAGAGTGGGTTACGTGCTGGAGCGTCAAGCTGATGGAGCGGGTTCAAGCCCCGTTAGTGCCCCCAGTGGCTTTCACACAAGCAGTAATGCCTTCTAAGCCACTTTAAATCATGCCGAGTTTTAAGTTTCTTTCAATGACTCTCAACAATATATGACTCATTCAACAAGGCACGAAACGCATATTTCAGTGAGTTCTTAGAACCAAGTTCAATGGAATTATGCTACAGGAAGAAGAGATGGGCAAAGAGGTGAGCCTACTGTCATTCTCATCGCTAGAATTTAAAGACACCCGTAAAATCGTTTCACAATAATTACCTATAAGTCAGAATGCAATTCTTCACAAGCAACCAATCATAAAGATGCGGAAAAGGGTGTCGTTTAAGTATTTATTCAACAGTGGCGTAGCCAGGATTTTGGAATACGGAGCACATCGACATTTTCGGAGAAAAAAGTAATGACGAGCAAAATAACGTCATCTTGCAGCTCTTTTAACTTTCTTGCGTTATTCTCAATCTCATAATTACACAACGCATCTCAAAAAGCTATTCATCCGTTTTGCGCGAATCCCACACGCCATCGGTCACAAGTACAGTAGTTATCTACATTCGTTCATAGATATTCATTTTCGGTTTCAATGCTCTACTTTTGTGAAATTCTACACTTAGGAGTCGTAATTTATGGACGACTCCTTGGGCAGTGTTCAATTTCCTGAGGGGCATCCTGTAATTCTTTTCTCTGTTATTTTTTTCTATTGAAGGTGCAACATTCCGTGATTCTTCTTTTGAGGATAACATCGACCAATGAACTGAGTACATACATTCAGGTCTAAATTTTATTATTATTATTATTATTATTATTATTATTATTTATTATTATTATTATTATTATTATTATTATTATTATTATCCAGGACAATTTATATAGATAGGCGCCACCATATATCATTAATATATATATCTCTTCCAGTTGGCCTTTCTCCACAGTCTAAAAAGATTTTTAAAGATATAATCCATGGCAGGGCTATTTATAGGATTATCAATTTGAGGGTGTCGGCAAATTCTGGGGTCCCCTTGCCCAAAAAATTCTGACAAGCAAAAAAGTCATCCCATAGATGATATTGAGGGTTTGGGGGGTTTCGGTCTCAAATTGGGGGGGGGGCGGCGTTGTGGGTGTTAGGGGGTGTAAAAATATCCGTACTCCGTGGGCTCATAGCCCGTACGGGAGAACCGAAGAGTTAGCGTCTTCAGTTTTATGTAGCAACGACTGAATGATGGTGGGTTGCCAGCCTTTCCTTCCATCGAGTTAACGCCCGATGTACTCAATCACAGCTGAGTCGACTGGGGGCGCTTGGGAGGACAGAAACAACCGAAAAGTTTCTGCCGCGACTGGGACTTGAACCACAGACCTCACGGTCACCATCGCCTGCCTGGCTGCTATGTTCACTCTACGTGAACTCTCAAATTGACTCGATCTTCCGAATAGAAGAGCATCATCAGATGTCTGTTTCTGACTTTCTGTGTCTTAGAACCGGCTCTAACCGTGCCATGAAAGTATGTAATTATAATTATAGCAATTATTTTAGTTACAGACATCAACTTTATCGGTATGTGCTGGAGAGTTGGAAAATTGGCCTAGCGGTGAATTTGAAGATAGTTTAGTAATGTTCTCTTGTTTAGCATGCACGTAGTTTTTTTTCTTCCGACAGTTACTGCATAGTTCGTTTTATCACATTCGTGCGACGTATAATAAGGAACCGGTCTGTACTGGGGAGTGGGAGAGGCTAGAATGTGTCATTAAAATTGTCAGATGCAGTAATTGGTAGCCACATACGCTGTCGAATTTTCCTAAAATTATCGTATAATTAATCAACGTAATTACGTTCCAGTACCTTCACGGTCACGGTGTGCGTCGTTACACCTTGACTGATGGCAGATTCACAATCATCTCTGTCTGTTGACTTATACGTGGCGGAAGGCACGTCTGTTTGAAGATGAGTCACTCGTTCAAGGTGAACGATTTCTCTGTCTCGTGAGTTTATTACGATCCGCTTGAAACGAATTCATTGAATGATTTCTATAGAAGGTAAACGGAATCATTCAGAGACTATGAAATGGTTTGAAAGAGACTTAAGTTATTCATTAACCTTTTAACCGTGTATTTAACTGTAACTCAATGTAAAATGGACGGATATATCCGGGATCCCCAGTTAAGGGGTTAATAAAAGCGAAGAAAACATGACGCACAGACAACACGATGTCGCGTTCAACGGTCCACATTCGTCATTTTAATAAGTACACAGACCCACTTCCTTAGTAATAAGAATTGTTTGCACGGTTCGAATCCTTATTAAACACAGGTCAAGTTCAAAGAAGTCTTCCAATGAGCAGCTTCATAAAAGACATAAGGAAAATGCAATATTGATATTACGACTCGAATCAGCATATAGGCTAGTGCTTGTTTGTAAGGATATTAGGGTAACATCTTAACAATTGATTGTACAATGTACACTATACGCTGTGTCGGGATAAAAAGGGGCCAACTCTATTTTCACAATATAACTTTAAGAAAACTTGGCCAAATTTTATGTTAAAAAATTGCAGCTTGAAATAGGAATAAATTGGTTTCAGACAGATAAAACCATTTTCTGAAAAAGGTTACAAAGAATATTGAAAATGTCTACCGTTAAAATTGGCGCATGATTTCAGACGTCGTCGTCTCTGACGAATGGCTGCTCCAATGACGATGCGATAGAGCCGTTACACTCACTCGCCAGTCACCAATCTCTCTCTTTCTCATTATTCTTTAAGGTTCGAAATGCGTGACCGGTAGAAACCCTTTCCTGTCGAACAGTGGCGTAACGTGGGGGGGGGGGCGGGGGGGAGCACTTTGTTGACAGCCCCCGGGCCCCGGGCTGGGGGGGCCCGAAGAGGGGTCTAAGCTAGGGTTAGGTTTGGGTTAACCCTAACTTCTTAACCCTAACCCTAGAAATGATGTGCTGACGACCTTTTTTTTGCTCGTCAGCTCGAAACTCTGGGGCCCCCATGGTAAAGATGCCCCCCGGGCCCCCAAAAGTCACGCTACGCCACTGCTGTCGAATACTCCACACGGAGTAGTCCACCGGGTTCAAATCTGATGAGTTTGATGGCCACAGTTCGGGTGGTATGAAAGCAAAAGTCTCCCTGTGCAGTTATTCAACGATGCCACGAGCACGTCTGACGTCAAGAAATAACTAAAGGGCGGGTACACAAGGGTGCGTTTTTATATCCCATGATCTCGAATAGTTCCACGTAAACCATCGAATTTTTTAATAGAAATCTGCCAAATGTTCTTGAAGTTATAGTGAAAATAGAGTTGGCCACCTTTTTATCCGGAACACGGTGTACAGTATTCAATTTGTATTAGGTGTTCTTAACAGCATCGTTAAAGGATATCTGAATCATGAAATAATTCAAATTGACTATCAACCTTTGTGATGCTGCTGGACACTCAGTGTTTATTCTAGACCTTCTCTGGGGGGATTCCCCCAAGTTTTAAAATTCCCTCCCCCAATTTTGACATTTTAGCAAGTAGTATGACCTCCCCAATGTCTGTTCCCCAAAAATGTTAAACTCCCCCCAATGTCTAGGTGGCTAGAATAAACACTGCTGGACACTAAAAGCTGTTTAGATTTCCTCGTCGACAATCTAGGAGGCTTCTTAAAATTTTCAAAGTATTCACAGAATGCACGACTACAGGAGTCAGGATAATGTCACTGCGCCAGAACTACTGCTATATGAATGCTGTTTTGCAATCGCAAATTATGACCAGCTTCAAAGACTTTCTGTTCTAGCGTTCTGTCGTTATTTCAAAGCAACCAGAAACTCGGAAAACACTCAAGACGTAGTGAAGATATCAACAGAGAATTGCACTCAAAACTGGTCTCCTGGTTTTTAAAAATTACTACGGTCTGGCCAATCTCAACATTTTCAAATAATTGTTGAAATTCACAGACTTATTAACGTTTGACAAGTCGTCGCGAAACGCATTCAGTTTCTGATTACACTATGTAACACGATTTTTGTTCCTGGCTTCTAAGTGTTATATTTCAGTTGCCTATGTATAAAGGATCTGCAAACATGGCTATATTCATCATTATATTTGCTTTCTTAGGCACAGCTTACAAAAGTTGTTTATTTATACAATGGAAAAAGGTGCATTTTTTTCTTCTCGAGAAGGAACATTATGTAATAATTGCAACTAAGCAAAAACAGTCAAAATTACTTTAAAACATTCAGAAATGAGCTGCTTTTCTAGATTTGTGGCTGTACTGTCCATAGCTCTCCCAATGAAGACTTCAGACATAGTCCCCACCACGTGTTTGTTATACCGTCCTTGGTAACGACGTTCAATGTCCAGCATATCCTGATGAAAGCGTTCATCTTGCTTATCTGAGTAGGCTCCCATGTTTTCCTTGAATTTGTCAAGGTGGGCATGAAGAATATGTACTTTCAAGGACATTTTGCATCTAATTTTGGCATATTTCTTTATGAGAGACTGGTTCTGTCTCTCGTAGTTTTCAGCCTTGTGGTTGCCAAGAAAGCCATACAATACTGCAACGAAACTGTTTCAAGACCCTTTCTCCATGCTATTCAGCTTCTTGGCGAATACGTCACGCTATGTGATCTTCTTTATCTGTGGTTCGACAAAGATGCCAGCTGCGACTTTTGCCTCCGAAAGCTGTGGAAAAAGCTCTAGGAGGTATTTGAAAGCTGCGGATTCCTTGTCTTGACAAATTACTTGATGAGGCCTAACTTGATGTATGAGCATCTTTCGACGGTCTATCAGCGGCTCCCACTTGATGCTGTTCTTACCTGTGGTGAACTTGGTCAGCTGTGGCCAATCCCTTCTACAATAGTGGACCTCAGACCTCGGTGTCCCAGTTGTTATAGAGACAAAGAAAACCCAAAGAAATTTTGTGAAACCGCCTTGCAGACCCATCAGGAATGTCACCATTTTGACCATATTGAAGTCTCCAATGACTTAACAGCCATAGTTGTCATACTTCAAGGCACTCAGCAACATCTTGACACTGGTGTAGTCCTCTCTGAGGTGCAGGTGCACAAAGTGAGCCATGGGGAGAGACAAGTACTTGTTACAACTATGAAGTAGCATGGCTTTGAGGTTCTTGGATGAAATCTCTATGAATTGGCACCATCATTCAGGTTAAAGATGATTGCTATGGCCGCGAAAAGACCAGTGACATTGCTGCCGAAGCACAGCCCATCTAGCTGACTGAAGAATTTGGAAAAACGTTCGTGACGCTTTCTATGTTCTGTCACCTGCACACTTTCATCCAACAAGTTCCAGTCCTTGAGTCTAGACATCAGAAGCTCAGCATTGCACTTGGTGAGACTAAGGTCTATGATCAAATCGTTGAGGTCTTTCTGATTGGGGAAGTACGGCTTTCTCATCTCAGCTATTTCTGTGCAATTGCATCCTGGATCTGCAATATCTTCCTCGCTGTCTGCCTTGACGCGCTCCCCTGAAGACAGTTGATCCCTCCCTGTAGGGATGGGAATGGGGAGTTCAGAGCCATAGGGTACCGGTGCGATGCAAACGTAGCAGAATGCATTTGCTGGCTGCAAGCAGCCTCTTGATGCCATCTAAATCAATTTTTTCTGGTCACTATTCGCTTACTCAGCAACAAGTTACACTAATACGTTGGCTTAAGAAATCTGCACTCTTAAAAGTCTATGATTGCAACTGTAAGCTCCCAGAAAGTGCAACAGGGTTCTAGAAGATTCCAGAAGGTTATAGAAAATTCGATTCAGATCTAAAAACTTATGGACAGCTTGCAATATTCCAGAATAATAAGTATGTCTGCTCAGCTTTGAATGTGAACCGAGAATGTGTTCTATAATAGGCTACACGAATTTCAAAATATCATTGCCTTGACCCCAAAAGCAAATTCAGTTTGGAACAAAAACTGTTTTCTAGTTAGTTTAGGCATAAGGGACTAGGAAAACAAGATATCAACCCAGGAACAAACAAAAATATTTTTTTTGTTACGTAGTGTTATTTATCGTTGAACGTTTTCGCAGCTTGAAAAACCTTTGCATTAATGTGTTCGTCGCCACATGATTTCTTGCATATGTTTAAAAAAAGAAATTTCCCGTTTAGACAAATTTTTTCGTTTTCCTAGATAACGGCTAGCTCTGCGTAACATCGCCTCTGGTTAGAACACCACGCAGGCGTCTCGAAACCAAATATCTATTCCTAATATCAACTAATTTTTACTTTAATGTAAATTTTCCAATCGAACTTTTCTGTAAGATTTTTTTTCTTGAAACCGCAAAAGATGTGTGACGAATTCAAGGCATGTGAAAGGACTTAGCGTCCTTTCACATTAATTTATTTATAACATTTAAAAAGTAAAAGTAAAAGTACTTTTTAAGCGAACGATCTTGTAAACCCGAGTTTAAAGCGTTTCGCCGATGCTGAAGTTTAAAGACAGTTTTAGCCGCTTGGAGGTCGGTCTTTCTGCAAAATGTTTGCCGGTTTATCTCCGACAATCAACATCGCGTAGGGCACGGTTCGGTTCAAGGCCATAGGTTAGTTTTAATTACGACCTGAAAACCTGAAACTGAATAGTCTATATGCAGATTGTATGGGTTTTCCTTTCTACAATCTATGGTTGAAGAATGGAAAAACAAACCACACAATCTGTTTATAGGGTTTTCAGAAAATTCTGTTAAACGTCAATCGGATAGGGTTCGAAGCCAGGGCCATCTTTAGAATTTTGGGCGCCCTAGGCAGATTTTATTTCGCCCCTACAAAATTTTTCGCCCCTAGGCAGTGCCTAAACTGCCTAATGGTTAAGATGGCCCTGTTCGAAGCAGCGTGTTTTAAGATGACTGTAGGCCCTAACTGAAATATCAGTTAACTGAAAAATAACGAATCAATTAACTGTAACTGTAACTATAACTGAAACATACCAATAACTGTAACTGTAACTGAAAAATAATCAATAACTGAAACCACACTGGTTCGAAGTAGTATATTTCGTCGAATTCTGTAATGCTCGTTATCGAACGTGAATTCGAGAATCACAACTTATTGAGACTGATTGCGCTTTGCAACGACTTACAGTATCAGACGTTAAAAAAGGCTGTGAATTCCAATAACTGAGGTCAAGCTGTTTAGTTATAACGACTCTTTGTAGCTGAATGTCAACTCTTGACTGTTACTCTGAAGCAGAGGTGGGCAACCTACTGCCCGCGGGCCGCATGCGGCCCGCGGGAATGTTTAATGCGGCCCGCCGGCCCTTCAGATTTTTTGCATGTTTTTAAATTTCAGAAATTAGAAAAAATTCACCGAATGAAATTTTTAAAATTTTAATCACAAATTATCTTTCTTCTGTATTTTGTCCGCTGGGAATGTCATCTTGTTGAGGTTAAGATCTTCACCCCGAAGTTTATCTTCAGCACCGCCGCAATCGTTATAACGGTTTTAAGATGTTAAGTTTTACGCATAGAGCCATAGACTTTAATAAAAATGTTAGAAGACAAAGTCTATGCCTCTATGAGTCATAGAGTCTATAGTATCTATTACTCGTGTTGAAGTATACCGATCTGCAGCTGGAATCAATGCAGAATGATAACATTCTCAAAGAGAATTTCAAAGAAATTGAATTAACAGACTTCTATGCATCACTAAAACTAGTAAAACATGACAAGTTTCCAAATATAAAACATTTTGCGATGAAGATATTAGTTGTATTCGCATCAACTTACATTTGTGAACAGACTTTTTCCTGTATGAACATCAATAAGTCAAAGTATAGGTCTCAGCTCACTTATATTCCTACAAATTTGCGTTCTATACTACGGATTTCAGCCAGTACTTTAACTCCAGATTATGGAAAACTAGTTAGAAAATGTTTACAGTTACAAAGACCTCCTTAAATTTTTAACATATCTAGTTAATTTCTGCTACCAGTCAATTGTAAACTATCAAGAACTAACTGTTCCTGACCTAACAGTTACTAACTGCATGATCCTGATAGTCTCAGTAACATTATCACATAGTGCTACTGCAACTACGAGTTACTAAGTATGTTATTGCGACTCTATATATGATTATATGTTATAATAGTTATTCATTCATTCATTCATTCATAAAGTCAATTTATAGGGCGCAATTAATTGTCTAGTGCGCTTCGGCCGTTTTCTTAAATCATTTATATCATTAAAGGTTTTTGCATTAAGAATTTGTTACTTTTATTGACAAGATTTGTAAAAAATACATGCGGCCCTTCGAATAATTTTAATTTCCATGCGGCCTTCTGCACTAAAAAGGTTGCCCACCCCTGCTGAGTCTGAAGAAATTCAACCTCTGAAAGCATGTCAGGTTTCTCGCGCAACGGTGTACTTCAGCGAGGTAACAATTATTAATGACGGCTCGGCCAGTTTTGTGCACGATGAATAAACATATTCCATTTTTACAGCGGGTTTAGAAAAAATATATACCGGACCCTTTTTTGAACACGCACGGTGTAGTGCATAGGAGGGGTTGCTTCATTTTACACTGCGAAAGACAGCTGTGATTTTTTTACTTCCCTGCTACTTAGGCCTAAGGCCGTATTTAAATATGATCTATTATCTATGGTTTTGAACCGACCCATGCCAGACAAGACCACTCCGACCAATTAATGATTACGAAGATAATTTTTCAGTATTCTCTCTGATAATTAACCCCTTAACTGGGGATCCCGGATATATGCGTCCATTTTACATTGAGTTACAGTTAAATACACGGTTAAGGGGTTAAACGCTTCACACTGTTGAATTTGCCATTTTGTGATAGTGATGTCGATTGAGCAATGCAGACTTCGTAGTAAATTGGCAATCAAAAACTGGCAATAGCTTTTCACAATAATATTCGGCTAAATGATTTAAGATAGGCCTAACTTCACGACATTCATCTTCCAGTAATTTATAACGTCTTTCTGTGCGTATAGTGAGTTTTCATTTAGGCCGTTTCTGACTGATTTTCACGTTAGGCCAAACATTTTTCCGGTCTCCAAAAAAAGCGAATCGAAGCTGGTGACCAAAGGAGCGGCTGACATTTCGGATTACCAGATGCTCTGAATTTAATTGCATATTAAGTATACGTGTTGTTCTCACGATCGGCGTTTTCTCGTAAAACAGTTTAAGGCGTTTCCTCAAAATTCCAACACCGACTTATTGTGGAGTCGGAAAGTAATCCAATCAGTTGTGAGTTTTAAACAAATGCAAATGGAGATTCACTGGAGTATAAGAGATTCACGGCCAATTCATCGATGACTAAACTTAGCACTCGTGGACAGTCTGTTTACAGCACAGAGTGATATTATTTTTACGGAAGTGGAACTTTGGACGCTTTATTTCTGAATGTCTAGAGGCGCTGTTGTAAACGGCTATTGTTGAAAGAGACGTTTTTAGTTTTGTTTAAAGTTCTAGTTTTAGAATTTTGTTGTGGTTTGTACCAGACTAAACACGCTGTTTGCGAGTCAGGGCGTTTGCCCAACCAGTAGGCTATGTGGCATCAGTTTTTAACAGTTCTATTATGTAACAGTCGGACGAAGTCCTTGGCAATTAAGCTTGAACAGAGTGAGTTAAGCCTTGAACTAGAAAAAAATAATTGGCGCAGAATTAGGCCTACAAAGAATGAAAATACACGAACAAAACCATATTATGTATAAAGTTTATTATGTATTATTATGTATTATGTTTTGACCTTGCGTTTTGCCACGGTGAATTTAAGGGCGATCTTGTATTGTATTGTTAATTTAAGGCAGTGGCGTAGCCAGGATTTTCGGAAGGGGGTTTTGGTTTCGATCGTGAACAAAATTGTTTGCAAGCAAATTCTTTCAATTGTATATAGCACTTATAAAATTTTTCGGTCGGCAGCCAGCCAAGGGGGAGGGGTTGACTCCCCAAATCGCGTCCGAAAATGAAAAATGTATGGAAAAGCATGTACAAAATTCTTCGTCGGCAGCCAAGGGGGTTTTTAACCCCAAACTTCCCCTTGGCTACGCCACTGATTTAAGGTCAGATATTAGACTGTAGCGAACAATAGTGTAGAAGTAGCAAATGTTGATGCTGAATGAGGAACGTTATAACTCTATACTTCAAAGTTTGTTGCCGTCTCTCTATCTAAGGACAAGAAAATGAGAATACAGGAATAAAAGTCAGAATGTGAATGAAAGACTAGATGAGACATGGTGGTTCTTGACAGATCCTACTGAACCACTCCAAATCTAATAATAATAATAATAATAATGCTAATAATAATGCTAATGCTAATGCTAATAATAATAATAATAATAATAATAATAATAATAATAATAATAAATATACTACTACTACTACTACTACTACTACTACTACTACTACTACTACTACTACTACTACTACTACTACTACTACTAATAATAATAATAATTGATAATAATAATATTAATATTAATATTAATATTATTATTATTATTATCAATCATTATTACTATCATTATTATTATTGCACCGAGTTAGTTGGCCTAAGGTCTACGGTAGTACGAGTAAATGGTAAAGCTTGAATAATCCCAATTACATCTAAGATATCATAGCTCAAAATTAGTCTGTGTAATTCACGGGGCCGAGGTAGATGCTAGTTGACCAATTCGTAAACTATCACTAAATGTTTTCAAAAATTGGTCACAGCTGCCGTGGTTTATCACATGACAAAATCTCGTGCATGCCGTCACAGGTGTGACTTAGAATAGAAGTCAGCGAGGCACCTTTTATCCAATTCTCAGTCAAACGGTGTATTTGCAGCTGAGCTAAAACTGAACTTTCCAGAAAAGTATTAATAGCCAGAAATCAGACCTTCGCGTGTGGCAAACAGACTAGAGGGTCGGTAGAAAACTGATTTCGAACCATGTAGGCTATTAGGTTTGGTGGTTGGTGGTTGATCTGAGCAAAATCGGAATTCGGGATTTTACCCTGAACGGCTGTGGTTTTCAAAGAACACTCGACAGGGCGAGAGAAAGAAAGAAAGACAGAAAGAGAGAGAGAGAGTCGAGTAACGATTGGAGAGCCTACTTAATTTTTTTTAAAAATTTTTATGATGTGCCTATAGACTAAAACAACGTAACAACTGTAGGCCTAACCACGAACTGTGTTGCGGTTATTAAAAGCGCTTTCTTATTTAAATCGATGAGTTGAGGTCGTGCTGAACATTTCGTCGTCTCTCGTTTCAGCGCTATCGTATTCAAGGATGGATCGGATGATTTGGTCATTTTGCTTTCTTATAATCGTCTCGCTATGTGGGGTTTGTACTTCAATGAACCTATTTTTATAATTATAAATACTAGTAATGTTATATTTATAAGAAAGACAAAATAGTTTCATTTTGTTTCTTGGCTTCAACTTAATGAGAATACTTACAAGTTTTTCCCTTGGGGATGATAATAATGATATTATTATTATTATTATTATTATTATTATTATTATTATTATTATTATTATTATTATTGCATGACACTGTACGTATCGGAAATATCGGAATAGGCCTAACATATTGCGCATAAGTTGCTTATGTGTTTTCAAGTAGACTCACTATTTTGATGTAATAATGTAATCAGAAATAATTACCTTAGAAATGATACGCTTAACCATGATTGCAAAGCTGAAACTGCATAATACATTAGTAATAACTCAAATTTTGCATGGATCGGAAACCTTGGGTGCTAAAATATCAGTCGAAAAATTCTGTCGATAGCTGGGATGAGCTGCCTAAGACAGTTACTCGGATTAAGCAATCGGCGATTTTTAAAAAGAAATATATATATATATATTTATATATATTTATATATATTTATTTATATTTAGTATATATATATATATATATATATATTAGACGAAAAATCCGATTTTATCAGACTATTTAGGAATAATGACTATTGGTTTCGTCTTAATCTGTCATTAATTTCTCGTGAAAGTTGGCGCGTATAACTCGAAACAATAATCGCTAATTATGTTTGCTAGAGACGTTTAGTCAATCTGTCATGGCTGAAAGTCTGTCTCGCCGTCTCCCGCTTTGCCTATACGCTGATCTCTGTAATGGACTTTGGTTAGGGGCGCGGTGGAGTAGTGGTAGGATTCTTGTCATGCGGTCGGAGGGTCGCTGGTTCGAATCCGACCCACTGCGCAGCGACCTTGGTCAAGTTGTTCACCCTTAACTGCTCCGCACTTAACATTCCTCGCTTTGTGAATGACATAACATGGGTTAACAACCATGTAATAATAATAATAATAATAATAATAAATAATAATAACAATAACAATAAAAAAATAATAACAATAATAATAGCAATCTGTAGACAGAGCTGGAGTGTCATCGATTCGATTGATTGCTGCCGCCATGCAAGCAGAAAGTGAAGAAGATGGCGATGATGATGGTAATAATGACGATGATGATAGTGATGATGATGATGGTGATGATGATGATGGGTGGTGGTGGTGGTGGTGGTGGTGGTGACAGTGGCGTAGCGAGGCAAAGTCTCGTCTCTCTCAAATAATGAAACGTGTACAGAAGTGCACAATTAATTATTAAAGTTGCTTTGACTTCGTTTTCCCCTTCTTCTTCTTCTTCTTCTTCTTCTTCTTCTTCTTCCTCTTCCTCGAATCCTCCTCCTCCTTTTCCTCTTCCTCTTCTTCGAATGTGGAATGAACCTGCAGAACGGAACATAAGCATAACAAGATGCACAGTCACACACACACACACACACACACACACACACACACACGTATACGCACATTCACAAGCCATTTGTTGTTCTGAGTTGTTTTTCTTTATTTTCAGATTGATGGAAGAAGCGCCGTCGCGCCTCTCAAAAGATTTGAACTCTCCGAGGGCGAGTAAACGACATATAGGCCCCCACTGTACACCGAACCAAACTCTACAGCTTTCATTCGTTATTCTCGTGCTTGGCTGATAGAAAAAGAATCGATAGATTTTTTCTAGATTTATTTTGTGAAAAGTCATTATGAACTTAACTTTCAAATACGTTTTTAATACATTTAAACGTTTTAAACCGTTTGAACCGTTAATTTTCCAGGTAGGTCTAACAGGCGACATGATATGCGTGGGTAGCGATGTAAGCTGTAACCATAATACTATTTGTCGTAAGCTGGCCTGAGTTCAGTGTTTATTCTAGGCCTTCTCTGGGGGGAATTTCCACCCCCAAAGTTTTAAAATGTCTCCCCCAAAAAAAAATTTATATGTTGGCTGGAGGGATGGAAATTTCCCCCCCCCCAAAGTGTGGAGGCTCAGACCTTGCCCCCCAAACATTTCAAAATCCCCCAATGTCAAGGTGGCTAGAATGAACAATAAACACTGCCTGAGTTAGACTACGATAAAATGACGCTTAAAATGCAATATTCAGCTTTGGAGTCAGTTGACCAGAGTGGTATTTGAGGGTGAATCAGACCAGTGGGGAAAGTATTTTTAATAGTTTCGTTGTGCCATATAAGTTAGTCAAATGAGTTAACGATAGAACGAAACTCTTCCCTTGCTATGTGTAGAGTGGACCAAAGGGGCGGGTCGGGTAAAGGGGTGGGGGTGGGGCTAAATATACCACCCTGCATATTATGACTCTATGTTACATTTGAGTTGTGAGATTATAATTTTGACGACAGGCGCTTGCAGTCTTCTGCTAAGGAACGATTCTTGCGTTACGACCGACGAAACTTGGTATTTTGATGAATCGGAAGATGGCTTCGGATGCTTCCAGTTCCAAGGCGCGGGAGGCCAATGTGGCGGAAAGGGAAATCGTTTCCAGACGTTGGAAGAATGTGAAGAAAACTGTATCGGAGAAGACGGACTGCCCAGTTAGTCTTGTTCTGCGTTCTTCAGTGGGGTAACCGTAGCGACACACTTACTAAGAGAAGTGGGGTTAGTTACTTAGACATATCTCTCGTTGCATCAAATGACTCTAGTTCATCAGCATACCAGCGACTCTCCTTGGTTGTCTGTTTGTCTTTCACCTTTCGCTGTGTTTGTTTGCATTTGATCTGCATTTTAAACAAAATTATCTATGTAATTATCTATGAAACATTTATATATATATATATATATATATATAAATGTTTCATAGATATATATGATCTTTCTATGAAACTTGTCTTGTTGCACGCGACTAAATACATACTTGATTTTTTGCCTTCTTCTTAGGATCACCTAAGAATGCTAATAAGACGTAATAATATTTATATTTGAATTCAGGGGAAAAGAAAATCGAGAATGCTTTTAAATTACTATTAAGACGTTTCAATTGATATTTCGCATAATTTATAATTGTCGTTTAAAAGCGCTTACATGCTCGTGTAAAAAAACAGCCTCACGTCGTGCGCGCTGATTTTGTTTAGAAAATTCCGACAACCAAGGTTACGAGGTGCGTCAATGGGGTGGCGGTGGCTACCCGGGCAGGCCTTACTACCACGACTACTGCTGGGGCCACTGCAGTAGCCACTGTTCCGGTGGCTACGAAAGATGTCATTCGTGCTCGTGTATTGAGGAGCAACCGAGGTGCTATCCGGTCAGCTGTCCAGATCACTGCGACAGCGAGTGGACTAGGGACCGCTACGGCTGTCCGTCGTGCCACTGCAGAAGAAGACCTCCCTGCTACGGTTACCAATGCGGCTGCCACGG
Organism: Metaphire vulgaris; assembly: GCA_018105865.1. Lineage (NCBI taxonomy): Eukaryota > Metazoa > Annelida > Clitellata > Crassiclitellata > Megascolecidae > Metaphire > Metaphire vulgaris. The sequence goes on from CM030853.1 coordinate 7,506,311, forward strand.
TCGCCACTGCGGCGTCTGTCCTCGGGTTCACTGTCCCAGCGTATGCCCATCGCCTCACGTATATCCCATAAACCCGTGCTGCTGTCGCTATGGTCAGATATCGCGACCAGGCTGTAGCTATCGCTGCGACAATTATTGTCAGTACGGGCACGTTGAGCATCCTTACCAAGGATGTCGCAGTTGCGAATGCAGACCTTTTCCCTACCGAGGAGAGTACTCCCACTACGAGTACGGTGGCTACGGGCAGAGCAGCTACGACAGTCCTTACGGGGGATAAGCTCAGTTGGCGATCGATTTTTAGACCTACTACTGCCCTCTGTTGTATCGATGCAACTATTTAACCGTAGAAACCCATTAACCGGAAAGGCATGCAGCTGCTAAATAACGCATAATCAAGAGAAATATTTACACTGATGACTTATAACGGTCCCCAGCTGTAAGAACCGTTCAACGCCAGAACTATAATATGTACACGTGTGTCGCGCTGTTCACCATTACCGATGGACAAATATTCACACCGTTTAACTGAAACCATACTACTGTATAATCCGCTCCCCAGGTGTGCTGTGGCTTGACCAGAAGAAGTGTAAACTAAGGACATAAAGGTGAAAACAGTCGAAGATTCGTATCTTTAAGAATGACACGAAAATGATCACGGCATGATCATGTTGGACAATCAGCGATCAAATCAACGATTAATTATCTTCTGTCCTGTTGTAGAAGTAACTATTTAATCAAGAACTTCATTAATCAGAAGAAAGATGCCTAAATAGTGAAAAATACTACATAACCGACTTTAAACGATACTGCCAATAAAATTATATGCAGAATTTTGACGTAATATTGAAGTCAATGCTATCTAATCTGAAGTGAACTTGCGTCAAACCAATCTCTTCATAGCTTCCATTGTTTCATGCATTTTTACTTACCCTTTAAATGAGGTCAAAATCCCATTTGAGTCATTTACTCCCGTGTGTGTGTGTGTTTGTGTGTGTGCGCGCGGGTGTGTGTGTCCAGCAGTGTTTATTCTAGGCCTTCTCTGGAAAAGGGGAATTTCCCCCCCAAAGTTTTAAAATTCCCCAATTTTTTATATGTTGGCTGGGAGATGGAAATTTTCCCCTCCAAAGTGTGGAGACTCAGACCTTGTCCCCTCCAAACATTTCAAAATCCCCCCCCCCCAATGTCAAGGTGGCTAGAATAAACACTGGTGTCCCGTACAATGACAGACAAATTGAGCCGTCACAGGACCATTGCAATTTCTACTTAGGCCTATATCAAAATCTCCCACTTACAGTAGTACTCTAGTGAAAATTGTGCAAAGCCAGATTTTCTGAGTAAAAGATGGAAGAGTTTAATCTTGTTAACACTCCCAGTTTTACAGTGATGGGCAACTAACTAAGAAACATTAGTTTAACTACAACTAAATTTAAACTAGAAATAAGTAGTTAAACTTTTAGTTGCCAACTAACTTTCTAAAATAGTTGACTAAACTAAAAAATATAGTTAAACTTTTTGCGACTAATTTTACAACTATTTCCCAGGAATCACTGCATCATGTATGTGTTCGTGAAAATATAGACGATGCTTGCAACATGAACATATCAGTCAATGAACCATTGAAATCATTAATCGTTGTCTACTTAATATTTAAGTCTTAGTCTAGACTGCAGGAACACGAGTTTGTCAAGTTTGTTTGGAAAAAATCACACAGAAAGGAATAGATAAAAAAGGTGCTGTTATTGAGAATTCGGGACACCATCTAACAAGTTTTAGTAAAACTATTTAGTTATTAACTAAAAATTTTCAGTTAGACTAGCATTTTAACTAAACTATTTATATTTAATTGAACTATGAAGATAACTAACAAAATTAGTTAAACTTTTAGTTAGTAACTAATTAGTTAACTAGTTGCCCAACACTGCAGTTTTAATTGAACTTGATCTTCCCCGGGTAAATTCTTCCCCTCCCCTCAGTTCAATAGGCGAGTAGCGTGCAGGAATGTTAAGTCTTTTGTAGGCCTACTATTTTTTTGTATCATTGGATTTCTATAGATCAGGGTTTCCCAAACATTTTGGAACCGAGGCCCACTTCAGCGGTTTTGTAACGTGCCGCGACCCTAATCATAGCATGTAATATAAACGAATACATTAGGCCATCTGGCGAACGCTAGTTTAAAAGAATCATCGGGGTTTTGAATAAATGGCAAAACAAACGCTCTGATTCAATTTGAATAAAAATACGGCAAATATATTTGGCTAAATTATTCATATTTAGCTAAATAAGGCAAAATAAAGAGAAATAAATATTGATAATTTCTTGAAAATTATCTTTTTAATATTTTGTCTAGAACACACCTTTGTTACGCGTCTTAAAAATTTTATGAGTTTGACAAAGTCGCTTAACCGCAAGGTGATAGGCAAACTATTACAGATACGCCTACCGAGGCTATTGCATGTTAGTGGAGTTTCAGAGCAAAATGGTCGGAATTCGCTTTTCTAACGTTATTTAAAAATAAGATTAATTTTTACGAGTACTATAGGCCAGGGTTTCCAATTTTTTTTTGGAATTGCTACCACTTCAGCGGCTTTGTAGCGTCCGTCGACCCTGCAAACTTATTGTCAACTAAAATTGGCTAAAACACTAATCATTTTAATATAAACCGTGTATGGAGAATTTCAGGCATTTAAATTTCTTAAAACCTAAGCCTACTTGCAACTTTCAAGGCGTGTGGCATTGTGGTATTGGTTAGAAAATGGCACGTTTTAATCTAATTTCGCACTACCCCGAGACCCACACTCAGTGTTTAATCTAGACTCCAGGACTCCGAGGGGGAAACTGAAAAAGCCGGGGGAACTGACAAAGCCGGGGAATTCTGCTAGGGGCCGCTGTTAGTCCATGTAGTATTCAAAAATTTCCGGGGAATTTGAAATTTCCGGAGGGGAAAATGGCAATATTTCCCCCCGGAAACGGCCTAAATTAAACACTGCCCACACTACTAAGACAGAGCTCTTGCGACCCGCAGTTTGGGAAACACTGTTCTAGATGACTTTCGCGTCAATGGTTAGGCGTTGACTACTTGGTGAGAATGATATCAATCGATGGTATTCAAATTCAATCCTTCAAAAGTCTTGTTATTGCAAGAGAATCAGAGTTTGTAACAGCGAGACGGACTATGGAGGACAAGTGTCAAAGGACAATTGCAGAAATGTTATCTCTAACTTTGGTTGGACAGCAGTTGTATCATTAGCCCGATATTTCATTAGTCTTCAGGTACAAAAATACAGAGATGTAGTACTTGGTACTTGTACTTGTACTCGAGTTGTACTCGAGTACAAATTTTTAGTACTTGTACTTGTACTTGTACTCGGAGGCCAGGTACTTGTACTTGTACTGTACTCGGAGTTTTTGGAATGCAAGTACTTGTACTTGTACTCGGAGGCCAGGTACTTGTACTTGTACTTGTACTTGAAGCATTGTGTACTTGCTACATCTCTGGCTACATGTACTTCAAAGGTACCAGTAATGCTGTTCCTTTAGGCTAATGACAAGCACATCCTCACAGATGGCCAAGTACCTGGAACTCAACGATATTTATGATGAAGCCACTGATGCCATCGTATTTTGGAACAGTGAAGTTAATAGAAAGGTGTTCAACAGGCTGTATATTGCAGCCATTAGAGACCTTAGTGTGCCTGCTTCTGGCGCACCAATTAAACGCGTATTTAGCCAAGCTGGCTTGATCGCAAAACCGCATAGGGCTAATATGACCGATGCAAGACTATAATAATAATTAATCTTTATTTCTCTAATTTTTTTAGTGCAACTGTGATGATATTTAGATGCTAATAGTGTCAATTTTATTCGTGGCCGAACAAAATGTCCGAGGACAAAATGTCACGGGCAAAATGTCATGTAGAAAATGTCATGGGGACAAAATGTCAGCGGAAAAAATGTCAGGGCACTCAGAGGACAAAATGTCACGGTTTAGGGTTAGGGTTAGTGTTAGGGTTAGAGTTAGGATGACATTTTGTCCACTGACATTTTTTCCGCTGACATTTTATCCCATGACATTTTGTCCGTGACATTTTTCGTGACATTTTGTCCTCGGACATTTTGTTCTAGCACCATTTTATTCAATAACCGTGACAAACAGCTGCCCGTTAATAAAGTGTAGGTCTACTTGCTGTTTGTATTTGGACATGAGGATCGGTACTTGTACTTGTACTCGATGCTTCGGTACTTGTACTTAATTGAGGCTTCAGTACTAGTACTTGTGCTTGTACTAGTACTTGGAGGCCAGGTACTTGTACTTGTACTTGTACTCGGAGGCCAGGTACTTGTACTTGTACTCGGAGGCAGGTACTTGTACTTGTACTTGTACTCGGAGTTTTTGGAATGCAAGTACTTGTACTTGTACTTGTACTCGGAGGCCAGATACTTGTACTTGTACTTGTACTTGAAGCATTGTGTACTTGCTACATCTCTGCAAAAATATCCGGAATCACAAATTTAAGCACAAACGAGACAATATTTCAGATGGCGGATCTTTACGCTGAAAACCTAGATCTACGTTACATTATTTTATATGCTGATCATGAAAATAAATTTGCAAGTCACTGTTTCCAGTCTAATTTTATGGCAACAAATGATAGTTATTTATACTACTACTACTACTACTACTACTACTACTACTACTACTACTACTACTACTACTACTACTACTACTACTACTACTACTACTACTACTACTACTACTACTACTACTACTACTACTACTACTACTGCTACTACTACTACTACTACTACTACTACTACTACTACTACTACTAATAATAATAATAATAATAATAATAATAATAATAATAATAATAATAATAATAATAATGTGATCCAAATTGGTTTAGGAGGCTAAGTTGGCCTATGTGAAGACCAATATAATATTACTCTTTACATTCGATAAACTAGTTTGTATTGACACTGCCACCTCGTCCAAACGGTTCCATTTGCCCAAATATTTGCGCTAAAAAATTTATTTTCTTGGCTCCTCATCTGCTTGAACAATTTGCATTTGCGGTCTTTAGTGTGCTAAATTAAAAAATCGATCGTATGGCACATCTAATTTCCCAGTCATTATTTTTATGTTTTTATCTAATCTCTCATCTCTCTCTCTCTTCTCTCTCTGTCTCTGTCTCTGTCTGTCTGTGTCTGTCTGTATCTCTCTTCTCTCTCTCTCTCTCTCTCTCTCTCTCTCTCTCTCTCTCTCTCTCTGTAGCTCTGTCTGTCTGTCTGTCTGTCTGTCTGTCTCTCTCTCTCTCTCTCTCTCTCTCTCTCTCTCTCTCTCTCTCTCTGCTCCTTTCTAATGTTGTCAATCTGCAATATTGAAGCCTTTAGTCTAGACTGTCTAGCTAAAGTTTTCGGCGCATATTGTGGTCTGAAAGCATTTGAAACTTCGTCTGCACTGACTTCGGCAGAAGTGTATTTTGACCGTCTTGATACGTTCACATAACTAACAATTGCCTTTGCTACACGGTTGGGCGAACAAGCTTTGAATTGGGTTTGACGAGTTTCTGGTCTCACGCCGTCATGGGCGCAACGCACAGGCCGTTTGCCACCGTGACGTCTCTGGCTTAATCTAACCCAGCCCTAAAGGTGGTGTCCATACAGGCCTACAAGTGTATACTGCCTCTACAAAAGACAGAAACTGCATTCGCGTGACACGCTTGGATCTCTTACTAACGAAACGGGCTTAAACGCACGAGTACAATTCACAATGGCGATATGCTGACGCCTATATTTTGCATACATCGTGTCCTGCCTTCCCGTAAATTATTCGCACGAATCTAGCACCGATAGTTGGGCGTCAACAGTGTGCAGAAATAACACTAGTATCAAAGACACAGGACAATGGAAAACTAACTGATTAGAAACAACAGTGTAGGCCTAATTGTCTTCTCTTCGTCCGGATTTGTAATTTCTGGTAAGGTAATCGCTCTTTTATCTGTTGTTCTTCTCTAATTAATCAGTCGGACGATGTAGAAATTTCTTAACGTTATTTTTCAAACTAGCATCGAAGTTCTTTATAGTTGCTGCTTTAACTCTTTGATCTTCATTGCCACCCTGCCATTCCGCCATAACGGCGCTGGGCGACGACATGGGTTAACTGCCTCCACGAAGTCCTGCCTCGTGCGGCTCGATGTGCTTCTGGTATTGTCATTAACCCCTTAACTGGGGATCCCGGATATATCCGCCCTTTTTACATTGAGTTACAGTTAAATACACGGTTAAGGGGTTAAGGTCAATACTGTGATGTTATTCATCCTGGTCGTTTTTGGCCTTCCTCTACTTCTTTGTCCTTCTGAGCATTATATTCTGAGCATTATTCTAGCATTATTCTGAGCAATATTCAGCATTATTCTGAGCATTACCCTAGCATTATAAACTTTTCTATGGTGTTTCCCTGTTGTGCTATAATGCTAAAATATTTCAGATTTCTTTCTTTCACTTTGGCGAGTAGTAGTCTTTCCATTCATGCTTTGTGGCATGAAACTTCATCATTAGTTATTCTTTTTAGATATGTGATGCCTAATATTTTTCTAAGGCATTTCATTTCAAAAGCTTCTATTCCTCTCTCTCTTCATCTTAAATTCTTCAGCGTCGATGCCTCGCATCCATGATCGAGTGGCAATGGGCCAAACCAAGGCATTATTATTATTATTATTATTATTATTATTATTATTATTATTATTATTATTATTATTATTATTATTATTATTATTATTATTATTATTATTATTATTATTATTATTATTATTATTATTATTATTATTATATATTATTATATATTATTATATATTATTATTATTATTATTATTATTATTATTATTACTACTACTACTACTACTACTACTACTACTACTACTACTACTACTACTACTACTACTACTACTACTACAACGTACTGATTAATGTATGTAGCAGACGTAGCCTACTTTAATTGGGATATTGATGTCTTTATTTTCTTTTTCCAGATTTCCTGTAGTTTCCCAATTATTGTCATTCCCAGTCCCAATCTTTCATTCTATCAGTGTAATTGCAAAAATGCCAATAACAGAAGATTGCGTAATGTAGTAATGTAACTATTTCTGCTCAGAGGCGAATACGAATATATATATATATATATTATATATATATATATATATATATATATATATATATATATATATATATAAGGTATCATCCATAGGTGACTCGTCATCTATGGATGACACCTGATGATGATGAATATGATTATTACGATGATGATGATGATGATGATAGTTATACTATTGAGATATCTGTTTATTCTAATTTTATGATGTTGACGCTTGTTTCAGATTAGGCCTAATCATGGATACTCCGCCGCCGATTTACCTTCTATACAACACAAATTATCCACCTAACCAACGAAATGCTGGAGGTAACTCATAATGTCAATTTCAATACTGTCCATTCTGTCTGCTATAAGTTTCTAAGAGTATATTGACACACGCAAGCATTGATGTTTCATTTAATATAATTAATGACTGACTAGAAATCATAAATATTTTATTGTTCGCTAATCGCTAGAGTAATGTTTGGCGAGCATTTTTGCTGAAAAATCTGGCTGTAATTTTTTCAGAGAGAGTTTTTCGATTCTGACTGAAAAAATAATGTATAGATTCGCTTGTAAAATCCAAATAAAATATAAATGATGCGTCAAGTGCTGCGAAGATGTTGGCGCCTTCCGTCTCATCGCTGAGCCTTAATTTGAGTTTGATCATTTTACCAAAATTATTTTGTGGCTTTTGCCGCTCGTAGATGTTTTTTAGACAAAGGGTACTTAACATGATAAACAGGGCCGCCGAGAAAAGTTCCGGGCCCCGAAACAAAAAATTTGTGACGGGTCCCCGAAAAAAAATCATCAACTCTCCGAAAAACCTGACGAGCAAAAAAATAAAAAATAAATAAATAAACGTTATCGCTTTATCGCCTCTAAAAAACCTTATCCACTCTCCAGAACAGTTTGACAAACAAAAAAACTTATCGGCCACGGGTCCCTGTGGGCTCCATGGGCCCCGGAACAATGTATCGGCTGCACCCCCTTCTCCTCAGGCCTGCTTATAAAGACAGTTAAAATGGTATTATTTCGTATAAACTGAGTATTATAAACTTTGCGTTATTGTTGTTGCTGTTTCTAGATGGACAACAGTTGAGTACGATGGTCATCTGTTTCATAGCACTGGGTGCCTTCATAGCGTTCCTTCTTATCATCGGTCTTATTATCTTGATCTACAACCTCTGCAGATACGGAACCTGCTGCCCGCCGTCCGCCTATTCCGGCGGCTGTTGCAACTGTTGTTGTCCGTCGCCTGGATGTTTTCCCTGCTATTGTGCAACATGTTGTGACCAGCCTCCGGGTGTAGTCGAAGTCGTAAAACAATACCCTTCCATTCGATCTGTTCGTTCCTCTTCGTTTGGAAGGGGTTCTTATGTTGGAAGAGGTACTCGTTTTAATCAGGCGACCTACGTTGTCGACCAAGGCTCGACACGCTCGGAGACGCTAGGCAAGTACTCAGGACGTAGGCCTATACTTATGGACGGATTAAAGTCTCGATGTCTGCTAACTACTATCTTTAATTTTAACTGGATTTTGTTAAATTATTATTATTATTATTATTATTATTATTATTATTATTATTATTATTATTATTATTATTATTATTATTATTATTATTATTATTATTAAAGAGCAGCAGAAGATAGAGATAAATGGAGGAAAATGACTGTCAACTCTCTGATAGAGGACTACACACAATTTTATTATTATTGCTATTATTATTATTATTATTATTATTATTATTATTATTATTATTATTATTATTATTGTTGTTGTTGTTGTTGTTGTTGTTGTTGCTGGTATCAAGTGAAGAAAATCGAGTCAGTTTTAGTTAAAATGCTTGTTCAGCCATCAGTTTAACTGTACTATGCGCTGTTGACGATGTGCAATATTGATTTATAGATATTTATAATTGATAATATTGGAAATATTTCTTAATTTTCAGTTGTCCTTTATGCAGGTCGTCGTCGTAACAGCGTAATATTCGTCGACAGCGGAACCCTTTCCCGTCGACGGAGAAGCATCGGCGCTCCCGCTCGACCGCAGATCATCGTCGCAAACAGCCTCCCGGAGCCGTCGAGGGGACCGTCGACCGTCGCCCGTCGAAGCCTTCGCGCCCTCCCGGGACCGTCGTCGTCGTCGTCGTCATCGGTGGCACAGGGCTGCAGCACCCGATGCGCCCCCGTCTCGACGGGGAATCTCTTCGGCGGCGGCGGCGACGACGGAGACATCAGGGTGATCGTTCGAAACCAACCGTACACGTCCCGTTCCTCCATAATCGAAGTTCCGCCGACGACGGTCATCGGCACGTCCTACAACAACTCCGGATTCGACAATTTCAACGCCTACCAGAGTGGAGGAGGATGTGGAGGAGGAGGAGGGGGAGGCTACAGCATTGGAGGAGGAGGAGGCTACAGCATTGGAGGAGGAGGAGGCTACAACATTGGAGGAGGAGGAGGAGCAGGAGGAGGAGGAGGAATGTCGAATATCGGTTACGATTGTGGTTGCGAAGGACAACAACAGCAGCAAAGCACCGCTGCTTCAGTGGACATACACTTCGGTCAGGTTCCGGAATACACTTCGGACATCGGCATTGTCCAGCAGGGATCATCCACTATCTACCCCTCTCTGTCACAGCCGGCCTGCTACTAGATCCAGGTCAAGATTACGGAGCGGATTCTACGCTTGATCCGGAAAATCGATCGCACAGGATCTACCGGTGCCAAGTCATAAGTATTTGGTGACATTGTCACAAAATCTGTTATCCAGATTATATATTTCGTCTTCTTCTTCTTTTTCTTTTTCTTCTTTTTCTTCTTCTTCTTCTTCTTCTTCTTCTTCTTCTTCTTCTTCTTCTTCTTCTTCTATAGTTGCCTTGCATCCCTACGTTTACGACCATGGACCTGTCGCAGCTTCATGTCCTTTGTAGTTTGTAGGCCTTTTAGTTCCACTGCTGAAATTACACCTTTCATGTCATGCAACAGGCTGTCTATAAATGCCAGATTTTGTTTCCCTCTTGCTCTTTTACAAACTCCATCCTTCCGGTTGTAACCAGATTTTGAAGATGGCATTTTCTCATTATGTGTTCAAAGAATCAGAGTTACCTTTACCTTACAGCATATATCAGTTTTCGTCTTGTGTTTGCCACTGCCAGGATTCTTGGTAAGTTCTTCTAGGTCCATGCTACCTTCAACATGATTTCCAAAAACCATATTTCCATCATCGCAGATTATAAATGCCTTCTAGAAAATCAAATGTTGATATGACCTGATATATTCTGCAGCTAAAATGTTCACCGCTGGAGTAGGGTAACCTTCGTTTTTATCTAACGCGCCGTGAAATTTATAAATATAAACAAATAACTTGCGCAGATTACGAAATAAAATAATTAAATTTAATTCCCTTCAATCATGCAGAATATTGATTGGAACTTAGTTTATTTTTAAAAAAAAACTAACGCGCAAAATCCATAGCAAAATTTTGTAATAGAAGTTAATTCTGAAGGTCAGGATTGCTAGGCCTAAACATGGTAAGCATGCAGATAGAGCTTTTGAACGTTTCCTACAATACAATGCCGTTTTCCTCTCAATAACATAACATTAAGCAGAATACCTGTAAATGGGGTGTATAGCATGACAGATTTGACAAAATTATCTATTTTCAACTAATATAGAGCCTAACTCCTCACTGAGCACAAAATCTGTCATAAAAGTGAATCACTGACTGATGAGACTGCAAACTTAGCAAAACTGTCCGATTGTTTTGAAACAACGAAACTAATTTTGCACAATTTGTTTATGGCTATTAATGCAAATATTTCTTAGACAAAATCACTCAAGCATGCCTTTTTCCGTTTTACTGTGCCAACCATGCTTTCTCTGTAGCAGAATTGTTTGATTTATAGTTTGATCACAATCACAATATCATAGTCGACGGTGACAACAGCAATAATTATTTTTGTAACTATGGCAAATATTTCGACTTCGAGCACACAATGTTGTACATAGCCTAAAATCAATACGACATGTATAATTTGTAGCTAGTTTATTTAACCAAATGATGTTACGCTTTAATTTAATAAATTAATTTAGTTTTTTTTAAAATTCCGCTTCTCAAGGACTCATTACCGGATTTCTTTACGGCGGCAAAGTTCTCTTTACCATCCAATTGGATCTTTTAACATCGCCACCTTCTTACCTTCATTGACATGTCAGCGTTGTCAAAGCGCTTTTGACTTTGGCATTTTTAACTATGCTACAGCGCTATATAGGCCTAAATTGTCCAATTAACATAACATAACATACGTAGCCTATTAATTTTGCTGCAACTGGTTCAGCCAAAGGATAATCCTACCTATGACTTGTATATAGAGGATTCTGAGGGGTTTGTAGCATATCGGTCAAATGTACATCTACAATATCTATGAATGAGTTTTTAATTTAGACCTATAGGCGGAGATGTAACGCTCGGATATTAAATTCCGCTTGTGTTTTTAGTCTGAATCAGTTACCTTAAGCTACCAAGGGACAATTAACAGTTTTTTTAGCATGGCACCATGTAACAAATATTGATGTTTATTTAATCATAGTCAACATTTTCACTATTCGTGATTTGTAATAGACATTGAAACATGATCGGGCTATATTTATGATTTTCCGCTGTACAGCGCTGCTGTTAAAAGTACAGTTCAGGTCCAGTTTTGAGGAAGCAGTGATGCAGACTAGAGCTATTCAAATTTTGGTTCCACGACAAAACGTTCACTGTCAAAACGTTCACCGACAAAACGCGCACGACAAATGGTTAACGACAAATGGTTCACGACAAATGGTTCACGACAAAACGTTCACGACAAATGGTTCACGACAAAACGTACACGACCAAACGCTCACGACCAAACGTTCACTACTTCTCGCAACCGTATCCTATTCGACCCGGGAGTCCATTTATAAATAGGTAGCCTACACGACGGCAGAAAATGAGATGGTGTGAAGTTATTTTATGGAAACATTGGCGGCTCTACATGGGGGGCCCGGAGTCCCGTGCCCCCTATTGAATGTATGGCCCACCAGTGGTCCCACATACTTTAGTCTTTAGACATATCAACAAAGGTTACCATGTAACATAGACCCAACTTATGCCTAAGTGGAAATTGTGGAAAACTTGCAACTTTCGGCTGTCATTGCCATACTATATAATATGTATATTTTAATGTATATTTTAGAGGATACGGGTCAGAATGGAATCCTCCGTTGCATTCCTGTCTTCCTCTCTCCCGCTTTTCTTCCGAGCTTTCGTTATTCTCTCCGTCTTCTCCGCTTAGACTCTCTCTCTCTCTCTCTCTCTCTCTCTCTTCCTTTCTTTAGTCTCTATATTGTCTTTTCAAAGTCTGCCTTGTTGCTTCCCCACTCTCACTCTTGACTCTTTACTGATCTCTAGAACTGACTTTGCCCGGCTGGGCACTAGACTTCGGCTATAGCTATTTCAACTGTAGAATAAGCACCTAGTAATAAGCAGCAACTACGGTACCTGCTTTCGAAAGCACTATAGATTAGAACTTCATGAGATTTTACTTACTTAGTTTTTAAGGATTTTATACTTTTATTATGGCTATTAGAATAAAATCTTGAAGATGTTATACAGTAGTTATTATAGATGGTGAACGAGAGGTCGAATAAAGGAGAATCAATTGATCTTACTTTTCAAAATCACTATAATAATAATAATAATAATAATAATAATAATAATAATAATAATAATAATATAAGTACAAAATGCTGCTGCACGTCTGGTGCTGGACCTGAAACCTCGAGACCACGTCACTCCGGCGCTTCGGGAACTTCATTGGCTTCCAGTCCAGTCACGGATACAACACAAGCTATGCACGCTGATGTTCTGTGCACGGAATGGTCTTTGTCCGACCTATCTGGCCGATCTGCTCCAAGCCAACATCAACCGCCATTGGTAGACCAGGCCTTCGATCAGCCTCTACCAGCCAATACCAGAAACCTCGTCTTCGGACATTCATGGGGCAACGAGCCTTCTCGTACGCTGGACCCCATGCCTGGAACGCCCTTCCACCAGCGCTACGGAACATAAAGTCGCCCGTCGCTTTTCGTAAACAGTTTAAGACACATCTGTTTAATTATGCTTATAATAATTGACATAATTGACATTAATTGTAATGCGCTTGCTAACATTAATTGATTAAGCGCAATATAATAGCTAATTAAATTAAATAAAATTAAATAATGTATCATCATAAGCATTAAGCCTTCAAAAGTCTTACTCATAATAGTAGTAGTTACACTTGCGCCCCTATGTCATTATAGTTGATCCATTGAAAAATATTAGAGTTCGTCGAAAACCTAATGGTTACAGATTATTTTGCGCGACCTTTGGTGCCACATACGGCATCAGCTCTTTCATGAGCTGATGACATGTGATCAGCTAGATTTTCGGATTAATAGCGAGTATGAAAGCCTACTGCATACTCGAGACCATGTGACATCGAGTGATAGGGACATGGCTGGCTTCGAATAACCACTAGAACGTTTAACTCCGTATGGAGATTTTCTATCATAATATGACTGCAATGTACCTAGCTAATAGCTATCATAGCTCAACGTTTCAATAGCAGGATCGGACGGAGAGCATCCTCAAGTCAGTCCAGTCAGTCACTTGGACAGTCAATCAGACAGTCATTCACTCACTCACTTAGACAGTCAGTCGATCAGTTAGTCGTGCAGTCAGTTTAGTCAGACAGCCAGTTATTCAATAAGTCAGTATGTCAGGGTCGAGTGAAGATTGATTGGATGAAACTCCAAACGCCGTTCTAATTTAGTCAAACGTCAAGTTAGTTCCTCGTTTGCAATCGCAAGCGAAGACACCAGATAAAAATCTCGGAGTTACTGCAATTTGCTGACATGCAAGTGAACTGTCATGTGACTTTTAAAACCATCGTACTAGGATGTTTTGTAGAACCATTTCGTCGCATACAGAGCAAACATTCATCCAATTAGTCAACACAAACCCTTGCCAATTTGATAAGACACCATTGTATTTACTGTACAGAGAATATGCATTGGGAGAGGAAACGAGGAAGTATTGTATAATTAGTCAATGGGTGCAAGATTTGAAAACTTGCCATTTGGAAGCTGATTCGTATTGTCAAATGCACTTTGCGACGAAGAATAACATTTTACACTATTAACAGAAATTCATTGAATTAAAATTATTAGATTACACTATGTTGCAAATTTTATCCGATGTTTTGAATTTTTTGTGCTTTTGTGTGATTTTTATGTTTTAATTCCAAATATAACAACCGTTTTTCTGTATCTCATTTTGTCAACTAATTACTATAATTAATAAAAAGCCGAAATTGATAATTCCTTTCGCAAATAATATTACTCAAACGCAACTGCCATTATTTTTGAAAATTTTGCGACAACAACTTAATAATTTTTAGCTGTTACTCAGCAGCTATATCGTCAATGTTACTATGATAACTTCGTTCTAGCAGTAATCGGCGATTATCGCATCATTGTTATCGCCGCATTGATAGGTCATATAATTATTATTATCAGGGCTTTTTTGTAAAATAATGTTTTCCGGAACGCAATAGAATATTTTCCGGAACGCGATAGACAGAAGTCAGTTGTCAACATGACGTAGCGGCCAAATGGTTACTATAATGATTATAATCAATGCAAAATTAAATTCATACATAGAAAATTAAGAACTATATCAGTTCTAAATTTTGTACTTATGAATTTAATGTTGCAAAAAATACCAGCCCTCAGATTTTCCGAAACGCCGTTCCGCCTCGTTCCGGCACAAAAAGCCCTGATTATTAATTTATTATCGTCTGATGATTATGTGATGAAACATCAATTGAGTTTTGAACTCGTGGAAGGGATGCGGACCGCACTGGGTGAATACAAATTATAACATCACAAGGGGGTGACGCCAAAATGTTTGGTGTTTGCAAATTAAATAGATTATGCGATGCCATTTATACGTATGAGCTGGAACAACACATAGAACTAAGAAGGTCCATGGTGTAATTTTTTGTTTCTTTTGTTTTTGGGGTGTTGGGCGGGGATTGGGTGACACCATGGTTTTGCCGCATTGGGTGATGCCAACTCTAGTGACATCTCGCTTTGGTTTGCTCTTAATATTGTTTTCGTGTGACGGTTCTTTCGCACAATCTCCTCTGCAGTGTGAATTTAAAAAACAAAATTTGAGACAAGGAAGTAACAGTTGAAATGAATATAGGCCTACTAGTAAATATTTTATGGCATAATTAACGAAAGCTTGAAATGCAGGATGCCAGCCAATACCTATTTGTTTAATGGTCACGTGCTGTTATTTAGTAAATTCGAAGGCACATCTGCAGGCAATTAGCTTATCTTATGTTCCATATTATTGAGTATGGTATTTCTCTTCTAAGCCAAATATCATATTTATCAGTGAAGCCAGCCAATTATATTCGCTGCGGTAGTGAAGCTCAAGGTCATTAGGATACAACTTAATTTTCATGCTTATGTTTCGTACCGTCAATATGACATGCATTTTTTAGTGACATCTGCATATGCGCTTAGATGGGTAGTGTCATCGAATGCCATAAGGGTTTGGAGCGGTTCAGTAGGATCTGCCCTGTGTGAGAACCACTATGGTACACCCATAGCAAATTATATCTTAATTGTCGCATATTCATATAATTAGAGCTTCTCTCAGCATGGAAATTAAAATTTTTGAGACCTGGTAGGCTATGCATGAGTTACAGTATGCACATCATAGTCCACTAGCTGATAATTTATATTACTCATCTCTGGCACGTGATAGGCCTATAATCTGTCCTTTCGTTTCGCAGTTTCGGCAAATATTATCAGCAAGCACATCTTGCGTTTTCGTTCCGGGTCTATTCATTGTGTTGATCTAAAAACAACGGCGAACAGCTGAGAAACAATAGCTTTGTTCTGGCGTCGAAAAGGACTGAAAATTCACCTCTTCTATCGATTACCATACGCAGGTAACACGAATCAATAAAAGCCTTAATTAGCAGTAAACGTTCAACAAATCTATATATATAATTCTCGATGTCCGTCCGTCCGTCGCGTCTGTCCGTCCGCAACACGGCGGGTATTGCAAGACGCTGTTGTCATTGACAACCAAATATTGTTTAATCAAAACGGAGCGTTTAACGAAGCGTCTTAATTGCAGCTTAAATCCCCGTCCCCCTTCCCTCACCTAATCCCTCTCCCAATCGCCCAGGCCCAACCCATTCCCGCCCCGGCCCCAAACCCCATTTTCCCTTCCCTTCCCATCCCCCCCCCCCCTCTCCCCATCCTCCCAATCGCCCTGGCCCAACATATTCAGACCCCGGCCCCAAACCACCCCTGTTCCCTTCCCTCTCCCAACCCTTTTCTCTCTCCCCATCCCTCTCCCAATCGCCCCGGGCCCCAACCCATTCCGGCCCCGGCCCCAAACCTCCGTTCCTTTTCCTCTCCCATCATCCTCCTTCCCTCTCCCCATCCCTCTCCCAATCGCCCTGGCCCAACCCATACCTGCCCTGGCCCCAAACTCCTGTTCCCCTTCCTTTCCCCATCCCCCTTCTCTCCCCATCCTTTCCCCAATCGCCCAAGCCCCGTTTCCAAACCTACACAACACTGCTCCGAAAAACCCGTACAACCCACTTTCCTCCTCCCAAATCTCCCTTCTCTCTCCCAATGCCATGCTCCCCGTTATTATATATATATATATATATATATATATATATATATATATATATATATTCCTTCCTAGCCTCAATACCTATTTTTTAAATTTTACCCTCAAGTGGGGATTAAATTTTCAGACGCCGTCACCGTACTGAGATTTTTAATTTTTGGAAAAGCGTTCTTCAGAAATGATTGATATAACGTTTTAAATTTGCTATATCTCAGGCTATATAGGAGCTAAAAAGATGAGGTTTGCACCATTGTTTAGATTGTTTATTCCTGTTTCTAACCGTCTGTGCAAAACAAAAAAAAATTGGGGTAGAGTCCACTTTACGGCCTAAAATATCACTCTCTCCCCCCGAAAAACTTTTAAAGCCTCCTAGCAAAATATTTTCAGCGGTAACCCCACTTTGGTCAGCGGCAAAGTTGTAAAGGGATGTCAGAGGAACAAAATAAACCAAAAAGTTTGAAAATCGGTTGACATTTGGCAAAGATCTATCAGTTCTAACCCGATGACCCCAATGTTTGAACATAAGTATTATCGGTGAATTTCGCGAAAGTTTTGAAGTCTGCGAAAGTTTCCAAATGTTTTTGAATTTGCTATATCTCAGGCTATATAAGAGCTAAGAAGATGGGGTTTGCACCATTGTTTAGCTTTTTTATTCCTCTTTCTAACACTCCGTGCAATACAAAAAGTCCAGCATTCACGAGCTTTCCGACAATCAAGTGAGAATGAGGAGCAGGCGGTTGCTCGGCGTGAAAAGCAGCACAGCAAACAAGAGAATCAAGCACTGCATGTCGTTCAACACTTCCAAATCAGTACACCTTCCTTGACTATCAAGGTTCATAAAATTCCTGCAAATGGGCGTTAACTCGGTTGAAGGAAAAGGCGGCGAGTGAAGGAGAACTAATTGCGCAAAATGCTATTGCATTAGCGCAAAATCGGGTGGTAAAACAGCCAATCTCCCCCGTCATAAAATGCTGTTGCATTTGCGCAAAATCGGGTGGTAAAACAGCCAATCTCCCCCGTCATAAAATGCTGTTGCACTTGCGCAAAATCGGGTGGTAAAACAGCCAATGTCCCCCGTCATTTTTGACGGGTAAACATCTAGTTGAATAATAGTAGCCTATAGTTGGAGTTCAATAAATTTTTGTTTACGTTGTGCTGCGTTGATGAATTCGACAAAAGTTTTCTGACCAAAGCAGAAACACGAAATGAGAAGTAAAAACATTTAAATTAGCCTGTAAAAACAAAAAAAATCAAGCATGACTGTACCCTGGCCTGTTTAAATTCCCAAAACACAGAGAAATCCATATTGTCCACATTTATTGAGCAGGGCCATTTCATCCACTGGGCACAGCGGGCACTGTGCCCAGGGTCTACGAACTTTTCAAGGGCCTACGAAAGTCAGATGTGTATGGAAACATGAAGGGAGTAAAACGTATGACAGAAATTGCAGTCTTGCATATACAAATTTAATAACGTTTAACTCTAACAGTGCTTGGTAGGCCTATTCTTTTAGCTTACATATTCATTGCATATGTCGATCTCCAGGACATCAGTATTTTGTCTTATAAGTCCTTTAAGCAAGAATTGACAAATGTTGCGATTTCGTTTCATTTGCCAAGAGCGGAATTCCGATCGCATGAACATGGACGAACATTGGCATCTTAAAGCAGCGGTTCTTACGATGTTGTTAGCGATGCTGTCAATCGTTTCTGGTATGGTGATGATCTTAAAATGAGTTTTAATAGATTGATTATTTGTTATACTCAATCAAAATAGTGTTTTAAACAGGCTAATAATTCACTGGACAACAAACTTTCGAAAAAGTCATGTTACTGAAATGAAATTAATCATTTCTCGTTAAATTTTATGTGCTGAGAACGAATATGGCAGTTTAAATGCAAAATTGGCTTTAGTTTTTTGTAATCTGCAATTTTTCTTTATTGCACTAATGCATGGCAATAGTAATAATAGGACTATGGTTAATACCTGTAAAAATCAAGTCATCGACCACTTCTTAAATTTCTTTTCCTGTCTTTTGTACAGCTGTTCGGCAGCATCTCAAGTGAGTGTCTAGCAGTAGGCCTATTTAACCAGCGTGGTAGTGGACCATTTTCCCTAGTATCTTTGTTCAATTGTTGCGATTTCTTGATGAATGCGTTGCCATGTTCATCGCTAACCATACCAAAGTTGTCAGGAAAGAAATCTAGATGGGAATGAAGGAAATAGATCTTTAAAGACATCTTGCAACCAAGTTTCCGATACATCGGCAGATACATCAGCAGGTCTTCTACTAGTTCCTTGTAGTTTCTGCCCTAACATTAACGAGAAAGTTTATAGACACTACGTGAAAAGCATTCCGTGCTTGTTTCGCATCACCCTGCAACAGATTGCTGGACTGGTCATCCTTGAAGAGCTCTCGAATCTGAGGACCCACAAAACTCCCTCTTTAATCGTTGCTCGCTGAGTCGATGGATTTTTTTCATTCAGGTATACCCCTATTGGAAAACTGATGAAGTCCGGCCCATGGCCTTCATAAAGTTCTTCATCAAACCTTGTCTGATGTGAATGAGTGGTAGCAGTATTTTGTCAGCCTAGATCAGAGCTGGGTGTTGGATATTCTTCTCCAACTGCTGCATTTGTCTGCGAGTCCATTTTTTCAGCAAGTAGTGCAATTTCTTGTTCAGCTATTCCGCTCACAGAGGATACACTTGTATTTTGAGTATCCCTGCTGCAGTCCCATTGAAAGGGATATTGCCAATGTTCCCTCCATTTTTTTAGTCTGTGTGCGCATGAAATTTCTTGTGTGCAAAATTGCACATGGAAAGTCAACTTCTGTGCGCGCCAAGATTATTTGTCCGAAATCAACATGACTCTTTTGCTAACAAGCTAATACGTCTCAGAACACTGTTATCGGTCAATAATCCGCTTTTACAATTTTCCCACCAGTTTCGAATATAAACACATGCAATGGCGTAAACTTGAATGAAAAAATGGGGACCAAACCCTTATACCTTCCCCTTTCCTATGGTAGCCTCTAAAAAAGTTGGGGCTCGAGTCTAGAACACTAATAGTAGTTTACGACTACGATTACACATGCGTTCTAACCATATAGACACATTCGCTAGTTTTAAAATGTAAGCATCACAAATCAAGCATTACAAATTTGCAAAGGGGTTATGATTTTCATGCTTTTAGAGTTTCTCTTCAATCCTTAGCCTACTATGTTCTCATTCGATCCAGGTCAGTTGCGCTTCCTCCAAGAAAATGACTCTTAATGCACATCATCATGTCTAGATGGTATTCCTCTAATTCAGTGTTTCCCAAACTGTGGGTCGCGACCCAAAGGTGGGTTGCAGGGCTCAGTCTAGTTGGTCGCAGGGTAGCGCGAACTTAGCTATGTACAAAAGTGTCATGTTCTAACCAATACCACAATGTCACAAGCCTTAAAAGTTTCAAGTAGGCTTAGGTTTTAATACATTTCTATGCCAGCAATCCTCCATACACGGCTTATATTAAAGTGATTAGTGTTTTATGAAATCTGTATTCAATTTTAGTCGACAATAAATTCGCAGGGCGCGGCATTTTACAAAGCCGCTGATGTCAGTCGCATAGTTCCAAAACGTTTTGAAAACCCTGGCCTTTAGTACTTTTAAAAATAAAATTGATAACACAATAACCATTTTGCTCTGAAACTCCACTAATAAAGGATTCTCTGTCCAGGCTTAATTTCACCTAGCGGTTAAGGGATTTTGCCATACTCATAGGATTTTTATGACGCGTAACAAAGGTATGTTCTTGCAAAATTTTAAAATGGATAATTTTCAAAAAATTTCAATATCTATCTTTTTTGCCTGATTTGACAAAAGTATAAATAATTCTACCTAATATATTTGCCATGTTTTCACTCGAATTGAATCAAAGCTTTTGTTTTGCCATTTATTGAAAACTTAGGAGATTCCTTTAAACCAACGTTCGCCAGAATGCATAGTGCATTTTTTATATTACCTGTTATTATTAGGGTCACGCACGTTACAAAACCGCTGAAGTTGGGTGCAGTTCCAAAATGTTTGGAAAACATTGCCCTCATTTATTCTTTCTCCTGTTCTTCAACATAGTTATTCAAAAAGCTAAATCGCGGCTCACAGTTTGCGCTGAATATCATATCAGACATGTTCCTCCTATGATATCCATTCGATTTGCTAGATCTTGAAACTGTTCACAATCAAACGCAACCATGAACTTTTAAATGAAGTCGCTGTTCGTTTAAATTTCAAACATAGGCGTAAACTTTTATTAGGCCTCTAGGCTCAAGTCCCCCATTTTGAGAGACTACCATAGGGAATGGGAAGGTACAGGGGTTCGGCTCCCCCACTTTTTCTTCCATACCTACGACAATGATTTCAAATCTTTATTTTAAGAATTTCTACCGCTGGCTTTCTCTTCTTTTAATTTTATAGATATTTGGAAACGCGTGCTTTGCACAAATCTTTAATAAAGGACATTTTGCCCATAGTCTAGACTCTAGACCAGAAGTTAGTGATAATTGTATGGAGCCATTACAAGCTCACAACAAAGCGTGAATCTTTATCAGTAAGCATTGGAAAGGAATTTTCAAAAATTGCGCGCTCATTTTTTTCCTATGTGCGTTTGTCTTGCGACCTATGTGCGCTCACACGCGCACAGCTTAGAGGGAACATTGAACTTACTGCTTTCAAATCACCATAGGTCCATAGAGGTGTTACCGTGCCAGCTGTACTAGTTATACTCCATGGAATTCAGTAGCTGCTTCAAGTTATCGTACTTCTCTTTCACGTGGATAGCATGCGCTACCAGTGGCGGTTCCAAGAATTCTTGGTGGGGGATGAAAAAAATATAGGAGGTTGGTTGGGGATGCAAAATTAAGAAAAAAGAAACGAGAGGAAAACAGATAATTCTTAGTGTTTTTACCCACTAAGTGTTAATAAACCTTGCCGAAAAAGGCTGACAAGCAAAAAACCGACATTCGCAGTATTTTGCATTAAGTTTTTTCTAAACTTACAAGAAAAAATAGGCTGACGAGCAAAAAAGTCGGTATTAAGTTCACCGAACGTACACATTTTAAAAGCTTACGATAAATATGTTGACTAGCACAAAACCTCCGGTGGGGTATGCATCCCCAGTCATCAACATGGCGGAACCACCACTACGCGCTACTAGAATAGACGGAAGGCGATTTCAATCCAACGAAGTTTGAAATATTTTAAATGCTCAATCTTTCTGACTGGCCTTAATATAGTACGCCATTGACGTAAGCTTACATGTACTTCAGCAGCCTCCTGGCAGTAGTACTGCATTGCATCAGATAACGATGTAATAAACGTATGATGTGTTATGATGGTATTATGCAATGTGATGCAATATTACATCGTTTAAGGCTTATTTAAAATCTTGTTACAGTCCGACTGGATTAATTTACAAAGTGAAACATAGAAAATGAGCTATAAAAATATCTTCAAAACTAGAGCCAATAAAAATTTTGATGGGTATATTCATGTTCAGGACACCGAAACACTGCAGATTATGTGCTTTTTTAAGCCAGTAACATTTTCACTGTTGGCCAGTTAATAATTATTATTAGCCCGTTTGTTCCTTCAGTCGGCGCCACTGGGTATAATGTCATTAATTGAAGCGTTAATTCGTTCATTCATGCTCTCGTCTATTTAATAAACAATTCTGCATCATCGCTATTTTAAGTTCGTCCAAAATTTCCAAATCCTTTTTCGTCCGCTGATCGCCGATCTGTTGCAACTTTAGCACGAATTTCTAAGCCGAGAGAAGTCGAACCGGTGAATCCTTGTGTGCTTGATGCTTTCGAGCTTGGCATGTGTAGTCTGGCAATTTCAACCAATTTCAAACTATACGATCGTCTTTCTGGAGTCATTGGAAGCAGGAGCGTAGCCAGGAATTTGATTTCGGGATGTATAATGTGATTGGGGCGGGGGTATAAATCTTTAAAAACTTTGAAAATCTTAAAAAACATTAAAATTTTTAAGGTTGTCTGATTTTAGGGGCTGTATATATACCGATTTACCCCCCCCCGTCGCTACGTCCATGTTTGGAAGAACTGGTCTTTTGTTCAGCCTATAATAATTATCGTTGCAACTAACACTGTAAATGAAGTTTTAGAGGAGGCGCTATAAAAATGATTTCTTCTATAATATCACTTTGTAAGCCTGACCTCCTGTTGTTAGATTGAAATTTAGCAAGCAATGGATTCATTTGTAGGTTGCGGACGAACAGAATTCTACGAGCTAAGTGGATCCATATCTTCAGTGAACTACCCTTATGGGTACTCTAACGATATTGAGTGCACCTATTCCATTACAAATCCTGGTCTTCATCAGTACCTCTTCATAAGATTTACTGACTTAGATACTGAAGCAGGGCATGACGTAGTTGAGGTTAGAAAGTGTAATCACCGAAAACATGCGGAGCATAGATGTTTGATTCGAATGTCTTTAGTTATTCTATTTTGCGATCGCAAAACGTTTTGTTCAAAATTTATTCATCCAAACATAACATGTGGTCATCATCATCGCATCCCAACGATGTCAAAGCGGCTTTGGTCTTGGCTATGTTACGGCACCATAGAAGTTGTCTCGAATACATGCATAGACCTACATACGTACATACGTTCAGACAGACATTGTTTTGAAGAAATGAGGTTTATGCGAAAAATAACACTTGATTTTGCTAAGTTAGTACAAAAAAGCATTTTACACATTATAATTATCTTTACATTTTGTGATTATTTATTTTTGCTTAGTAGGCTATTTAATTCTCGAATCGATTTTACGACAGATTTGGTGCCCTACAAGTGACAGCAATAAACGGACCTTCTCTGGTCGAAATATAAGTGTGTCCTTTCAACTACAGTCATGCAATTCCGTTTACGTATACTTTCTAACTGATGAGTCTGCGGTAGGACGTGGTTTCAATCTAGTATTCAACTGGCTCATTTCAGGTAAATATTACTTAATTCATTGACTTGGTTTGTCCTGATGATTTTGAAAAAAAACTATATTCGTTTTGTCATGACATAATTTTCGGCGGCAAAACATTACAAATGTTTCATTCTTTCATTGTTATCACAATTACGTCAGTCCAGAGTACTCCAGACAACTATAGACAGTGGAGGTGTCGTATAAATTTATTTCCCTCATAAAGTTATTTCCTGGTCAAATTTTGATTGGTCGGCAGATAGCCTGTCAATCAAGATTAGAACCGCCCTCCCATAGCAACGACAACTATAATTTTATTTCCTCATAGCCTGCTGCTGGTGCGAAAATAAAATTACAGCCGGTTATAAATTTATTTCCCATCTATACACTATACCAGTATCTAACATTGGTTGGAAATGAAATCATATCCTACCTATATAAATAATACATTATACATATATAAGCTTATAGCCTACTTTAGTGGTTGGGTTTTTGAGTAAGTGATAGTTAGATGAATTAGTCAGAGTTAATGGTAGGCCTACTTGGTACTTGGTAGTATTATTCATTAGGAACTGGAATTATGTAGCACCAGCATTACTTGAAGTGATCATCTAGTCACAAGAAGAACTAAAAAGGGAATGACGTGTAGCCAAGCAAACATGACAATGGCAATGTCATTTGATGGAATTTTGGCGGGAAACATGTTAAGTGACAATGAAGTAAATGCTGCTCAATTTACACTGAAAAAGCAATTTAATGCTCTTCAAGGTATGCAGGATACGTTGTTGGGAGAAACCCTCACATACACAGCTTTGCCAGTTGAAATGTTTCAGATCTTACATGATGGTTGTCTGCATCGGATACTCATCAGCACATTCGGCTGCACTGATGGAAAAGTGAAGATATATGATTCGCGTAAAAAGAGAGGGAAAAAAGAGAGAGGGAAAATGTTTATTTCAAGACCAGCATCATAAACAATAATACATAACGATGCAATAAACTTAACTAACTTAGGCCCTATACAAGAAAAAAATCAAAATTAAAGTAGAATACAAATTATGAAGTGACTATAAATAGTTATGTTTATTATCTAGCATAGAAAGTGATAGCCAATTATATAGCCAAAGAGCTGATCAGAGATTGATCAAAGTATATTACAATGAGTGAAGAATAACCTAAGGGATAAAAATCCCGTAAGGTGGTTATCTCAATAAAAAGTTAATACTTAGATGGCAGAAAAATAATTAAAATGTGTGACTGTAGTGAAAGTGTAGGTAAGTGTAAGTTAGATTACCCGTAGATGTAGAAGAGATGTTGAAAGTAATGTGCTAGATATATATTCCTTAATAGAAATGTAATTAAAATCCATATAGATTAATAAGAGTTAAATCAATTATATGGTTTAAGTTATTATCCTTAATTTAGTTTAAGAAATTTTTTAACATTATATTTAAATAAAGAAAGATTATTATAATTCTTATTGTGGGAGGGTAGATTATTCCAAATTCTTGGGCCTGAAAATTTAATAGTAAACTAGAAAGATGCTCGCTTCGCTCGCGCTCGCTTCGCTCGCAGTGCAGGATAAATACTAATCCAATACCTATACCTAATACCCAATCATTGAATTCATGCTGAACAACATTTCAATGAAGTACATACGCCACCTAGCCAAGCTCTGCGCCACGTAATAATTAGGCCTATGTACGTTAAAATCACGCAACTGTGACCATTTGTGACGCTGTACACGTATTTTTTGTGTACGTTAAAATTGCGCAACTTCCTCGAGCTACGCTCATCAACGCATCGCGACGTTGTACACATTATGACGTTGCAATGAACAATTGAACGTACACTTCATCAAACGCTGCTTCGACTAAACCGTTTGGTTACCAATAGCAACGTCGTCTTCGAACATCGTCCACCAACGCATCGCGACGTAAGGACTAAACGGTCTAAACCGTCTACCAATAGTCAACCAATCAGAACGCTTGAAGGTAACAGACAGAGAGACATACAGATAAGGATCTTAATATGATAGATAGTCTAGTTGTTGATGAGGCAAAAGGGATATGGAGATTACTGCTATTTCTAAGTGGAGTTCAATTTTCTAAGAGGAGCGCCTGCCGTGCACGTTCAGTTGCAGATCGCCTCGTTAATATGTTGTCAACTGAAGAAAATTCTATGTGAATATCAGCCTTGCCAGCAACAGGAAGGTGGTGCCGACTGTGGCATTTTTGCGATAGCATTTGCAATCGATATTTGCTTGGGAAATGATGTATGCACATTGCACAATATGTTATGATCTGTCGCTAATGCGTCACCACTTGCATACTTGCTTTTGTCAGGGACATTCACCCCATTTCCACGTATAGACGCTGGCATGTGCGTTCGCAGATGCAGGCGAATTACAACATCATTTCCCATATTTTGTACCTGCAGGTTGCCTAGTTGAAAAGATGGCGCAGTGTGGTAGGCGTAAAGAGTGGTTTCACGTGTCCTGTCAGCAAGTGCCAAATGCTTTGCTTGGAACCAAGAAGGCGTGGAATTGTTCTACATGTGTCATGCAACGATAGCAACAGACACCGGTGCGGCAGTAAAGCGACAGGACTTTCACATAGTTTTCAATATGCATTATCCTTTCTTTCCACGTTGATTTCCATTAGTAGACATAGTCATAGTTATTTCTACTACAGTTTTTTGGCTGATTTAAATTTTCCAGTCTTGTGATCCTGCACAGGATTTCACGTGCACTTGCATACTATCTTGATCAGTGGCGTAGCGTGACTTTTGGGGGCCCGGGGGGCATCTTTACCATGGGGGCCCCAGAGTTTCAAGCTGACGAGCAAAAAAAACGTTATCATCATCTCCTTTTTCATCCTGACGAGCAAAAAAAGGTCGTCAGCACATCATTTCTAGGGTCAGGGTTAAGAAGTTAGGGTTAACCCTAACCTAACCCTAGCTTAGACCCCTCTTCGGGCCCCCCCCCCCGCCCGGGGCCCGGGGGGCTGTCAACAAAGTGCCCCCCGCCCCCCACGTTACGCCACTGATCTTGATTATATGATCAAAATAATTTCTCGTCATATTCATGACTACCGATTTCTTGAGTGAACTACGATTGTATCCAGTAATCACAATTTAAATTGCCTGCGTATAGATAGACAGGTAGGCTAGGAAATAAATTTATAACCGGCTATAATTTTATTTCCCCACCAACAGTAGACTATGTAGTTACGTGAAGATAGATAGGTAATAAATTTATAACCGGCTATAATTTTATTTCCCCAACATCAGTAGGCTATATAGTTACGTGAAGATAGGTAGGAAATCAATTTATTACCCATAGGATATGATTTCATTTTCAACCAATGCTAGATACAGTTATAGATAGATAGCAAATAAATTTATAACCGGCTATAGATAGATAGCAAATAAATTTATAACCGGCTATAATTTTATTTTCCCACCAACAGCAGGCTATGTGGTTATGTGTAGATTGATAGGAAATAAATTTATTACCTATAGGATATGATTTCGTTTTTAACCAATGCTAGATACAGGTATAGATAGATAGCAATAAATTCATAACCGGCTATAATTTTATTTCCCCACCATCAGTAGGCTATATAGTTACATGTAGAAATAAAGTTATTACATGCTACCAACCGTATGCATTAAAGTGATTAAAGCTATTTTAGATGTTATGTTGATAGGCGGAAATAAATTTATACGGAAATAAATTTATTCGTATGCCGCATAATTTTATTTTCCTAGCAACCGCAGGCTCCGCCCAGGAAATGATTGTATGGCAGAAATAAATGTATACGACAGCGGTTCCAAAGAATTCTTGGCGTGGGGATGCAATGAATTTCAAGGAAGTTAATGATAATGCAATGATGCAATGAATTTTTTTTCTAGGAAGATGGCGCCACTTGTGGGGGGCACGGTCGCGGTACCGTGTGCAATAAATCCTGAAAAAGGCTGACAAGCAAAAATGTAATTGGTTCTTTTCTCGACTAAACTCAGCCGGAAAAGGTTTAGCAGAGTTTTCCCGTTTTACCGACTAAACCCTGCTGGAAAATTCTGACAAGCAAAAAAAGGTTGGTAGGGGTATGCATCCCCAGTCATCCCCGAAGTGGAACCGCCCCTGACTGCAGAGGTGACTTAACTAGAGCCGATGTTCAAACACTGGAGTCAGATTTTGACGTGCAATCTTCGACTTCTAAAGCACAAAGTTCACAGTGTCACTTTACCACTATATCCCCGTGAGGGGGTGTGGCGCGGAAGATGGTAGAGTGGGTTACGCGCTGGAGCGGTAGGTTGACGGAGCGGGTTCAAGCCCCGTTAGCACCCCTAGTGGCTTTCACACAAGCAGTAATGCCTTCTATGCCACTTTAAATCACGCTAAGTATATCAATGTTGTCGCATGGCGTGGGGATGGTGTATGACTGCAATGGCTCCTAGTGAAAGAGTCCACCGAGTTTGCGACTGAGGACAGTGTGATAGTAGCCTTCATCCAAAAAGAGAGAAGGCGTGTGGGGCCGACGTCCTATTTGACCCAGGTACCTAATTAATTATTATTCGATGATTTATGAAGCGCCATAACATAGCCAAAACCAAAAGCGCTGTACAATCGACACTCAACTATTCGATCTGGTGAACAAGTACGTTTTTAGTTCTTTAGCGAACGTTTCAAGAGAAGTAGTCCCGGCCAGCGCATCAAGGAGCGCATTCCACACATGTGGGTTACCGCGAGACATAGAACGCTCGCCAAACTTCGGAGTCCTGGCGGAGGAGGAACGTGCAGCCGGTAGCGGCTGCTGGATCTCAGCTGGAGACGGCACCCAGTCGTCGTTTGTCTCCGTACTAGGCATGACAAGTAATTGGTACAGGCTGGGTCCCGAAGAGCGCGAAAAGTCAGCCAACACCGCTTGTAAACTAAGCGCTCCGGGACCCGAAACCAATGGAGCCTGTCTCTTAGCACAGGTGTCACGTGGTCATACCACCTCAACCCGAAAATAATCCGAGCAGAGGCATTGATGACCGCCTGGAGTCTGCTAAGCTGGTTCCCAGGAAGTCCGAGAAGGACACTGTTGCAATAGTCCAGTCTTGAGAGTACGAGGGCGCGGACAAGATGAATAGCGGGCGGTTTTGTTATGTAATGTCCTTCCAGATTGTATTCAAGCCCCGTTAGTGCCCCTAGTGGCTTTCACACAGGCAGTAATGCCTTCTAAGCCACTTTAAATCATGCTAAGTTAAGTAAGTGTACGTGCATCTCTTGCTTTGTTTCGAGGCCCAGAAGATTCTATCACAATGTTACATGGCGGAGTGCGAGCAGCTCGCGGTGGCGACGCGTTCCAAATGCGACCAGATTTACCGACACATTGTGCATTCTGCTCACCACTGTCATCATCTGATGCATCATGCTCACTGTCAGATTCCTCTGTCAGTTCTTCCACCCTGTCTTCCGACTCACTGCCGCTATCTTTATCTGGATGATCAACTGCAAGACCAACAACTTGGTCTTGTCCGACATCCTCTTCTCCGTCATCCGACTCAGCAATACCGGCAGTGATGGGCAACTAACTAAAAACATTAGTTAAACTATAACTAAATATAAACTAGAAATAAGTAGTTAAACTTTTAGTTGCAAACTAACTTTCTAAAATAGTTAACTAAACTAAAAATTATAGTTAAACTTTTGCAACTAATTTTACAACTATTTTTATGTACCAGGTATGTGCTCATGAAAACATAGACGATGGACATGGACATATCAGTCAATGAACTATTGAAATCATTAATTATTGTTTATTTAATATGTAGGTCTTACAGTAGTCTAGACTGCAGGAACACACGTTTGTCAAGTTTGTTTGGAAAAAATGACACAGAAAAGAAAAGATTGAAAAGGGACTGTTATTGAGAATTCGGGACACCAACTAAAAAGTTTTAGTTAAACTATTTAGCTATTAATTAAAAATTTTCAGTTTAACTAGCATTTAACTAATCTACTTATATTTAGTTAAACCATGAAGATAACTAAACAAATTAGTTAAACTTTTAGTTAGTAACTAATTAGTTAACTAGTTGTCCATCACTGAATACCGGTTCCAGTTTCAGTGTTGCCTTTTTCCAGCACCCAAATCCTGATAATGGCGCATGTTTTTTGCACAAAATTTAATACGCTTTGATTTCAACATTTCTTCTTTTTCTTCCATCATCTATGTTGACGATGAGTTTGATACGAGCTGACTCCAGGTCTTCCTGTCTCTTGCCATGTGTGTTGCTTCTTCTAAGTTCAGATTTTGTTTTCCGACATCTTCTTTTATATTATCTATCCATCTCTTAGCTTGCCTTCCTCTACTTCTGTTTCCCTCAATATGACAGAGCAGAGCTCTCAAAGGCAGTCTTTCTTCTCCCATTCTTGTCACATTTCCAAACCACTGTAGTCTTCTCCTTCGGATTTTGTCTATTGTCGTGTCTTTCATATTCGTTCTTTCTCTGATTTCTTCATTCCTAATCTTATCTCTTCTTGTAATTCCAAGCATTCTTCTTAAACATACAATTTCAAAGATAAGTATCTTTCTTTTATCTTATTTCTTCATCTTCTAGCATTCAAATCCGTACATGGAGATCGGCAATATCATTATCTTGTATACCATAGTTTTTGTGTATATAGCTAACTTTGTGTCTATAGCTAACACTGCTGACGTCCAAATTTTATTTAATTTCCCAATTGCCGCGGCTGCTAGTCCAATTCTTTTCTTTATATCTTTCTCGCAATTTCCACCTTCTGTTATTACCCCTCCAAGATACGAGAATTCATTGACTTGCTCTAGTCTTTCATTGTCGAGTAAGATGTTACACGTTTTCTCTGTTTTTCCTATTGTCATTACTTTAGTTTATTTCTTTATTGATTATTAGTCCACACCTCTTACTGTTGTTGTTTATTTTATCTGCTAGTTCTTGCAGTCCATCTGCTGTCTTTGCCATCAGGTCTATGCCATCTGCGAAACGCAGGTTATTTAACAGTTTTCCGCTTATCCTAATTCCTGCGTCACTGTCCTTTAGTACTATTTGTATCATTGCTTCCAGCAGTAATATGAATAGATATGGCGACAAATTGCATCTCTGTCTGACCCCCAACTAGTATGTTAAACCACTCCGTCAATTCACCGTCTATCCTTACAGCACTTTCACATTTGTTATATAAGTCTTCCAGCAATTGCACAAGATTTTCTGGTATTCCATAACTCCTTAATACCCTCCACAGACCCTTTTGCTACACACTGTCAAAGGCTTGTTTATAATCTATAAAGTTGTTGTATAAAGTTCAGTTTTTCTCGCAGAATTTCTCCGCTAGTTGTCTCACCACAAACAATTGGTCTATCGTCTCTCTGTTTGCTCTGAATCCAGCCTGTTCTTCTGCAACAATTTCCTCTACATACTTTTTGAGCCTCTTTTGTATCACTGCTGTGTATATTTCCCCAGGTATACTCAGTAGACTAATGGCACGATAGTTACTGCATTCGGTTTTATCATTTTTCTTGTATACCGGTATAATAATTGCCCTCCCTCATTCTTCCGGGCATTTTCTTTCTGTGTATATTTTGTTACATAATGCATGCATTATATTTATTGATGTCTCTCCTCCGGCCATGATCATCTCTGCTGTTATATCGTCTTCTCCTGGCGCTTTATTTCTTTTTAGATTGTTGATCTCTTTCTCTACTTCTTCTTTCATGAAATTTTCCATCTCTTCTCTTTTTAGGGCCTACTGCTTCTGGTAATTTTTCTAGTACTGTTTCGTCCAATGGGGTTTGTTTATTGTACAGGTCTGCAAAGTATTCTTTCCATCTGTTCATGACTTCATCCTTATTTTCAACGATATTTCCTTTCTTATCCTTGACATTCATTACCTTATTTGTGGCATGTCCACATAATTCAGCTATAGTTTGAAATATCATTCTTGGGTTGTGTCCTCTGTTGTGGTTTTCTATTTCTTTACATGTGTTTCTTATCCATGCTTCCTTGCAGTATTTTGATTTTTGCTTTATTTCCCTAGAAAGTCTGTTATATTTTATTCTGTTTTCTTCACTGTCATGCTTTTGCATCTTTAGCACTCTTCTCTTGTCACTCATATCAAGTATTTCCTGCGTTATCCATGGTGCCTTCGTTTTCCTTTTTATATATCCAATAGTTTCTTTTGCTGCTTCTGTGTATCCATTCTTGATGTTTTTCCATATGTCTTCTATACTGTATCTGTTGCTTTGATGAGCTCTACTTTCTTTTCCAATGCTGCTTGATATTCCTGTGCCATGTTTGTTTCCTTTAGTTTATCCGAGTCAAATCTTGTCACCACTTTTATTCTGTATGCATTTTTAAGTTTTATTTTAATGCCCGCCATCGCCAGTTGATGGTCGGATCCAACATCTACTTTTGTAAATGCTCTGCATCCTGTCACACTGCTTTTCCATCTACTGTTTACAATGACAAAATCGATCATATTTTTTATTTTTCCTCCTGGTGCTTCCCATGTCCATTTCCTGTTTGGTTTCTTCTGGCATAAGTCTGTATTCATTATCCTTAGGTTATTGCTCAAGCAGAACTGCAATAATCTTCGCCCTCTTTCATTTTCTTCTCCGTAACCAAATTTTCCCAGGGCACCTTTCCATGTTTCAGAGTCTTGTCCTACTTTGGCATTGAAGTCTCCCATTATTATCATGATATCTGATTTAGAAGTCTTGTCTATTATGGTTTGTAATTGTTTATAGAATTCTTCAAGTTCTTCCTCTGTGGCTGCTGATGTTGGGGCATATCCTTGAATTACTGTTGCTTTTCCCACAGCCGTTTTAAATCTTGCCGACATCAACCTAGAGCTCACACAACTGTATCCCAGTAAGGCCCTGCCCGCCACTGGTCCCAATACAAGGGCAACTCCCTCATAACGTTTTCCATCGTGTCTTCCGGAATTCAGTATTTTATACCCGTCATTCATAAATTCCTTTATCTGTGTCCATCGTGTCTCTGAAAGTCCTATGATATCCCACTTTAGATTTTTCAGCTGGTGAATCAATATATCCAGTTTCCCTGTTTCGTGCAACGTTCTTACATTCCATGTTCCGATAGAGACATTTTCTCTATAATTGAAAAGGTTTTTGTGGGGGTTTCGCTTAAATTAATGACGACCTGAGTATCTTCTGAGTATCAGACGATCTTCCCTACTCCTGCCGGACGCAGCACCACCCTGATTTATAAAGGTGGTCCTGTTTACGCCATTTGCTTCTATGTCCTTCTTTCCTTTTATCATCTATATCAATTTCTTGGTCTTTGTTGCTAGGTGGTGACCAGTTCTCTCCTAGCCGGATAAGGAGGCCGTTGGATCTTTCAATCTCATCCGCCCTGCGATGTCCTTCCAACATCGGTTTTCTGTCAGGGTTTGCTCCCTTAGCTGCATCCGTTCCACCGGTTACCCGTTGAGCAACGGGGGATAGCCGGATAGGCTTATTTAATGGTGGCCTAGACTCGCCATGACACAGCTCTGTCATTGGGCTCCTGTGATATTTAATCTGTTTGGTGGTTCCACCCACCAACCAGTCACGCCCTGTTAGAGACTGGCACTGTTGGTCCACGACTGCTTATTCGTCAGGCTTTCGCCCGCTTATTTCGCAGCTGCCCTTCATATCTGAAGGGACGTTCCACTATCCGCCACCCGTGGACGCGCTGGGTTGCAGTTACAGCTTCTGCGCCCAGCATTTTATCTTACTGCAAACACAAAACTAAGCGATTTCACTACCGAAAAGTTTATTTTTAAAAATGCGTCTCAGTGCCGTCACTTACTCGCAGTTTATTTACATCTATGTAGGCTAACTGCAGCAACAATCTATGTACACCACAATGCCACAGTAGGAATAAATGAAATCGTATGGATTGCTTACTTAATCTCGCATAGATTTTTGAAAAACAGTTCCTGCAGGGTCCGTCCGGACCCTCTCCTTGGTGCTTGTCGGGTTAAACCGGCCTCGGCTGGTTGGCAATCAGTGGTGTAGCCAGCTCATGCAATGCGGGGTTGTTAATTGGAGGCACTATGCATGCAACTAGGGGCGGGAAGTTAGCAGAGTGGTAACAGCGTTAGACGATGGAGCTGAAGGTCGCGGGTTCGAGTCCCGCAGGAGCCCTTTAGGTCGACTGAGCCTTTTTCGCGGTGGTAAAATGAGGAGCAGGAGCAGTGGTAAAAATATCTGCGATAAGTCAATCAGGTACGCTATGCGATACACTAGCCCTGTATCCGTGGCATTGCACGCCTGGTTGAGGGCTATAGAAACGGAAGTCAGCGCCGCCTTATGAGCCCGTGAGGCTCGGGGAAGAACTTTGACTTTGATGCATGCAACTGAACACCAGATGGGCTGCGGCCGATCCCTCCTACCCTCCTTGAACCAAAAGTAAACGGATTTACATAAATTGTGCTGGTCATATTTTTTAATGGGGTTGTTTGAACAACCCCAAACAATCCAGTGGCTACGCCACTGTTGGCAATAGGCATAATAGTAATGTCTTTTCGTGTAATTTGATAATTTTTGGTGCTATAATTCAGTACATACACTGTAATACTGCACATTTTACACTCAAAAATGGCTATGGTATGTGATGTCCTACGTACAGTATTGTAGCAGTAGTGAGTCTACATGAACGATTTCTTTGCGTGTTTAGACCTAAATGAAGTTCAGTTTGAAAACTTTTGATTACAAGAAAATTGAACGTTGGTATTTATCATACATCGGTTTGAATATATGTATATTTTAAAGAACGTGATTGTATTTTCACGTTTTCGTTGGGTCGGGTTGGGTTGGGTCAGCATACAGAAATTTCATTAGGTTTGAGTTGGGAGTTGATGGGCTGGGTTTGTGATAAAAAAAAGCAACCCATGGACGACTCTGCGCGACATGAGGGTTGTGTAAAAATTAGATGGGTTTTAAAGGATGATTTAACGCGGTGTTAAATTGGCAGAAGAGTCTGACAGCAACTTACGACGGTGCTCTTGAGGCCATGGGTTCGATTCGCATAAGAAGCTATTAAGCTAAACGTTTTTGTCAGTAGGAAGGATTTTCCACAAGAGACACATTCTATGAGTAATTTTAAACCGAATATTGCGCACGAATATTGTTGAAAAACAATTTTTATCGATCAACACGGTTAGCGCATGCCTAACTGATGGGAAGATTCCTAACGGGCCGAGACCAAACCGTTGTGAAGTGTCATAACTGAAGATTCGCACTTCAACTGTAGAGGTGAATGTACCTATGCCTTAGGCATCGCCACCAACGCAGTGACTGTCAGACTTCAAATGCATATTGCAAATGATGTTCCTATTAGTGCACTCCTCCGTCGAAATCAGTAGGGCTAAATAGATGTCAACAGACCTTGTTGATTTACATGTATTTGCCTGTGTATTATCCAGAATCTTAGAAAAACAGCAGAAATTATTACAAAAGACTTTGAAAGTGTATCACACATTGTATATTCGCCGCAAGAGTGAGCGATCGAAAACAGCATAAAGCAAAATGAAAATATCAACAGACTCATGAATTATGATTCAGCAAATTCATAAATGGCAATGTACATTGTGCTTTTGCTGGATCATTTCGTTTAATGCCAGTGCATCGTTCACGCGGATATTATCCGGGTAGCCTCTATGGGAATATATCTCCAGCAACTGATCCCCTAATGGTGCCACAGCTTAAATGACCTAACTAGAATTGGTGGGCAACCACGGTTAGATTTCGAGCTACAAAATGTTCCCCCAAAACAGCATAAATTTAAAATGAATCGATTGATTCATTAGTAGATTGTGGGCGAACGGAATTTTCCGAGCTCGGTGGATTCGTTTCTTCGCCAAACTATCCGTTTAACTACATTGACAATGCAAACTGCACCTATTCCATTAGATCTCCTGGTCTTCATCAATCAGTCTTCATAGGATTTACTGACTTTGATACTGAAGCAAAGCATGATACGGTTGAGGTTAGCTGCAACATGCAGATCATAGATTTTTGACTTTGATGTCTCTAGTTATTTTGGTACGATCGTAGAAAGTTTTGTTCGAAGTTTACTTATCCAAACTTAGGTCAGTATAACTAATAGGCCTATATGGTAGACTATTCATTATTTTGAAGCAACGAGGTTTATGTGTAAAATATTTGATTTCGCTAAGTCTATACAGGTGGAGATAAAGTTTCCTGCGTTAATGCTTTATTCATGTCTTTATAAATTGTGATTAAGGGTTTAAATCTCCAATCCATTTTAAAACAGATTTGGTGCTCCACTAATGTCGCCAGCTTTCTCAGTCTTTCTGGACAAATTGGAAGTCACTCTTCCTTTACACTGCAACCATGCAAAGATGTAAAAGTTAGGTTTCGAACAGATCTTTCAGTACAAAGAAGAGGATTCAACGTGTCATTCAACTGGACACTCCAAAGTAAACCAAACAAATATAGTTTCGTTGTCTCAATTTATGCTGGTTTTGTTGGAAAGCTCTCTTTTCGTTTTGCTATGGCGTGATCTGTCAGCAACAGAAGCCCTTTAATTATTTATTCATTCACTTTTGTCGCAATTATTGATGATATTGGCGCAAGTCTTTTGTCTCCTGACTTTTGCAATGACTAATTCATGATCAGATAGCAATTTCTGGTGAGATTTGAGCCTGCGCTCTTGTATGCTACAGAGTTGTAGGCCCTATAGCAATGTTCTTTCGAAAGCGTGTCACATCATGAAACTATATGCTATAGCGTTTCATAAGTTGTCTACGTAATACTACTACTACTACTACCACTACTACTACTACCACTACTACTACTACTACTACTACTACTACTACTACTACTACTACTACTACTACTACTACTAATAATAATAATAATAATATGAGCCCGACGTCATTTTAATTAATGCTTGCCTGGTCGTTGCTCATTGAAAGCTGGACTTTGAAGAAAAAAATACAGAAAAGATATAGAAGATTAAGATATAGAAGATATAGAAGATTTTGAAATGTACTCATTACGTACCATGCAATGTATAAGTTGGAGAGAAAGGAAACCCAATGAAGAGGTTTTGCAACTGTCCGATACAGAAAGACGGTTCATTAACATGCGCAAAAGAAGGAAGCTGCAATATTTCGTGGGCCTACAGCGGAACAGGTTAGGTTAACACTGGCGATGACAATCCAACAATTAGGAATGATGTCGGGAACAAGACAAGGAGGGCGACCAAAGAGACATGAGCGGATGACGAGGAAGAGTGGACAGGACTGCAAATGTCAGCAGCAGTCGAGAAGACACGGGATCGGCATTGCTGGGAACAGAAATTAATGCTGTCACCTCAACTTCAGTTCATGAATTAACAAGGATAAGATGATGTTGGATTCGCTTTGTATAACTTATAGCTGCTTATAGGCCTATAACTTTCTAACTCTGTGCGTGTGCATATCCCATCATTTTTTCCAATCCCTCCCTTCTCGTCCATTTTCTTCTTTCTCCACTCTTCTACCCTCCGTCTTCCACTCCTCTCTCTTCTCCGTACGACCTCTCCGCTCATTCTTCTATATCCTTCCCCACAACCACCTTATCTCCCTACCTTTCCCCTTTCCAACTACGCCACGCATACCAACCCTTCCCTCCTTCCTTTTCCCATTCCCAGCCACTTCTCCATAGCTCTTCTCACCTCTCCCTCTTCTTTCCTTGCCCACTCTTCTTTCATCCCTCTATCCCCTCTCTACTTTCTTTCCTTCCATATTCCCATTCCATATTCCCATCACACTCTCCTCTCTCTCTCTCTTATCCTCTCCCTTTCCCGTCTTCATCATTTTGAAGTTCTGCTTGTACTTGCCCAGAAGTTGGCTCATCCTTAACTCAATTGCAATGGTAAAATGAGCATCAATGGCATCATTGCAAAGGTATCCATAGGTTCGGCGGAATGACTGGCCACCGTCCGCCGATGAATGGCTTAGCCACACCTATGGGATGATGGCCACAAAAGCTGGATCAGCACCGGACCTCCTGACAGTGAGCCTATGGGTGAACATTTGCCTTTACCTTACCTGCATATGCAATGACCATCAACAAATCGCAAAAGCTAAAATTTGAACATGCTGAATACATGGCACGGCACATGATGATAATGAGGAGGAAACGGAGGAGAAGGAGGAATATATTCAAGCGAGCAAACATTTTAACACGTATGAATATATTTAAGCGAGCCAGTCCTTTCTCATGGACAACTGTATGTGGAGTTATCGCGAGCAAGAAATCGGGCAAACGTTAGACTTCTCAGCAAACCATGTTCCCGGGTCAAAGACAAATCATTGGATAAAATTCTAGAACATTTATTTTAAAAATCGGGGTAGAAAATAGCCAAGATCTCACGTCATTTTTGACGGGCTAGCAGTTAGTATTAAAATATTTTTGTGGCGCTTGTTCTTGTAGCAACAATTTATTCACCGACAACAGAACCAACATCAATCCAAACTGAAACGGATGGGCTGCACGATGCTCCATTCGCCATTCTTGC
This sequence comes from Metaphire vulgaris, assembly GCA_018105865.1. Classification (NCBI taxonomy): domain Eukaryota; kingdom Metazoa; phylum Annelida; class Clitellata; order Crassiclitellata; family Megascolecidae; genus Metaphire; species Metaphire vulgaris. The sequence continues at coordinate 7,544,717 of CM030853.1, forward strand.
AGGTAGAGCATATCCATAAATGCAGTTTGAAATGTGTTCCGTTATATTTTTAATACTATTTTTATTATTCTTATTACATGGTTGTGATCGGCTTAGTTGGCGTTGTTCGACCGGTTACCGTTAGAACATCGAAGTTGAGCAACGTCGAGCACGGTTAATACTTGGATGAGTGACCATCCAGAGATCGAGTAGTGGTGCCGGCGTTGAAAAATAAATCCTGCCCAAAAAGAGTCTCCGCACTGCGGATTCATTTTAAAATAAATTCGCCTAGAGAGAAAACAAAATATCTCCTATTAAAATAAAATCTCCGCTGGCCCTAACCCAAAATAAATTCGCCTCATATGGATTAAAAGTTGAAGACAACGAGAGGAAATTAAGAAATGTGCAGTGCATAAAAACTCAGAAGCACCAAGACACTCAGAAAAACGAAACAACTAAAACACCAAAAACGAAGTAAGAAATGTTCCATGTACAGTCGTACATGTTCCATGTACAGTCGTACACTGTAATAAATATTAGTGTTCAAAACGTTATCAACGTCCCTTTTTAAAATGTGCCATTAACTTTATTATAGCACTAACGGCGTATATAACTGACATTAACCCATATTATTCCATGACAAGAAAAAGGAGTTTTGCACCTAATTGGGTTGTTCTGTATTAGAATAGAAGGAAATAATGATTATATTATAATTATTCTCAAAGTAGTTTTACCCGTCAAAAGTACGGGAACGTAAAAGGTAAAAGGGAAGATTATGTTCGAAATAAGGTGACTTCATTTTAAAGCAAATTCTCCGAGGGATATTTTGTTTTAAAAGAAAACCTCCAGCGGAGACTTTATTTTTGGGAGACTATTTCGTGACACTGGCGGCCAACCAAGCCGTTCATCGCTCAAGCAACGATAAATTGGTAGCAACGTTAGGCTGCGAAAGTAAAACGCGTGTCTAGATAAAGCAATGGCAAACTACTCTAGATTAATGGTGTAAGCCGCCTTCGTCGCGAACAGCCTAGTATACGGAGATCAGCACCGGACCCTGAGCTCGTTCGAATGCGGGACTATCTTTACTTTTACATGGTTATTAACGCGTCACTCATTAAAAGTAGAAGCGTAAGGACGAAACTGGTCAGTCAGCGTTGAACAACTAGCCCAAGGTCGCTACGCAGTGGGAAGGATCAGAATCGAACCCGCTATCCTCCGGTTGCGTGTAAAAATCATGCCACTACTCCACAGAATCCTGTAGAATCCTACTACTACATCCGAGTGCTTGTGTTTCCGCAACTGAAATGAGGCGTTTTATATGAAAACAGGCTCAAAATTTCAATTATTTAATACTAAGGTTAATGTAGGACTTATACTCTAAAAAATAACTACTCGCATTTCACACTTCGGATGACAGATAGAAAGTTTCTCCGACTTAAATTCCATCTTTAAATCAGCAAAGGACAAGAACTGCATGATCGTTATACTGTAATAAACAATGACGCGGAATACCTGCTTAATTGGAACATGTCTGGTTTGTCAGTGTGTCGGGGTATGCTACAGAGTCTCCTTAGTTTAATTGTACTTTAATGGTTATTATACGTTGTAGCTCTCGGTGCGAAGACGTTGTCGTCGTTGGTTGTGGTTCTTGCTTCGCTGCTCGGAGTCGGCGTCTTCATAATAATTCTTCTGTCTATAATCTACGCCATCCGGCGAGTGAAGAGACGGAACAACGCAACGAGTAACATCAATAGATGCTTACGAAAATAAAGTTTTTTTTCGATAGCTTTGCTTTTGTTATTGACTAGGCCTATAGAAATTAATTCGTTACATTTTAGGTCATCCGAAATTTAACGAATTAATTTCTGTAGACCTAGTCAATAATAATAGCGAGCTTTGTCTAAGTAGATGCTGTATGCCGCTTTCAGGAGAACTAGAGAGACCCAGAAGGCCATGGGGCATGGACAAGATGGTGTGATATTATAGTTATGTTGCTGAAGAAATGCATACAATTGACACAGGAGATATACAAGATAAGAAGCTAATGAGAAAATATGTAGTGCGAGGTCAGCATTTTAAAGAAAGATATTATAGCAGGATCATGTTGGGGTTCCCAAATGCGACTAAAGACATAAATATCAGATTATGAAGATCTGATAGGTTGAAATGATTAGAAACTAGGCGCTATACAAAAGAATTCAGTCCAAAATGACCTCGTGCCAAAGGTAATACAGAGAAAATTGCGTCTCTTGGACACATCGGCCGAATAAAAGATGACGGTACGATCAAGTTCTGATAGTAGGAATTATGGATGACCCACCAAGAAATAAGGGCCATACAGAGAATGGTGTGACGACGCGTTATGGAAGCAGCCTGTACAGTAGTAGTAGTAGTTAAAATATGAATTTTGAGAATATTTTTAGTAAGTGACTATCATATTGTGGCATTTGATTTTAAACCAATCTACAAGCTAAACGCACAGAAACAGACGACGAAAATCTATTTTACTCTAGAGGAAGCTACGACCAAGACAGAAAGGTTATAGAAAGAATGAACACGGTAAGCGAGAAAGATGCAGAGAAGAGTGCTGGGGATGAAGTTGTTGGTAGGGCAGATTGTAATTTGATCAGTAAGATATTTCTGTTGCTGTGTTTGATATCTTTCTCGCCAGAAACACGTCTCGACGTTCGTAGCGCTGTGAACCCCAGAGGTTGTTCGAATGACGGGTACAGCCTGGAGCCCATCTCGACCTGTCAGCGCCCCGTGTCTGTGAAATCGGATTTGGAGGAACCGGACTATGAGCTGATGGATTCACAGAACCATAACGATGAAGATGTATATGAGAACGTCGAGTGCATTTTACGCTGAATAGAACCGAGTTTACAGTTATTTCTAATACTGTAAATGCTCAGCAAAGGACATTAGAATAAGAACGTATACGACAATGCTATTCTAGTATTCTTGGTATATTACTAGCGAAGTTCTCGCATTTTGTACAGATGGCATAGGCTTAAGAGTGTGCTAATTTTTACTTTTCGGAGTTTACAACTATGTCGCTTGAAGATTTGCTGTTGCATTTTTTCGCAATTTCGGTGAAAGTTTAAAAAATATGGTTTATTCAGACAATTCAATACAGACTCTAAAAGTTTCGAAATGAATTGAAAACTTAACCATGCATCGTGTTATTTATCACATATAATGAGACTTGTTATATTAGTTTTTAAGATTCATTTTACTAGTACTAAGTGAAGACAAAGAGTAAGCTGAAATATTTCTTGTCATTATATCATGGTATTAACAAAATTACGCTTGATGAAAAAGTTATCGTTATTGGCTGTTGAATTGAACAAAGCAATCTCTCTTCTTACGAGATTTTTCGAACTCAGCTTCATTTCTAAATTGACTCGTTGTTTACTCAATATCCCTGCACGCCAGAATTCACTCATACAAAGCATAGGCCTACATCTTACCACTGTTTCTCTACGGCTGCGAGACTTGGACTACAACAGAACAGCTTTGCAACAAACTCGATGCCTTCTCCAAGTGGTGTTTGCGGAGAATCTTACGCATCCCATACACCAGTCACGTTGCCAACATCCAGGTCCGCTCGTGCACGACTTGTGAACCCATCACTAACATAGTCAAATACTAAATATAGCAGTTTAATTTTAATGGAAGGCATGTATAGCCTAAAACTGATGCGTCTGGTTCATAAAGAGAAAAGATCCGTCACAAGAATTGAAATTTTTGGTCTCCGAGAACCGATAAAAATGTATGAAGTTTGGTGCATTTCTGCGGCATTATATCGTGGATGAAGTTACATGAGTCTTTTTTTAAATTTTCACTTACAGTGGCGCAACCAAAAACTTTACAGTGAAAGAGTCAAGTCAGGTCAGGTCTTCGTCCTCCAGCTGTGCCCTGCTACCGACTTCTCCATGAAAGAGTATGGCTCCGCTATTTGGGTAACTCTGCATGCATGTCAATAACATAAAATCGGAAGATGACGATCCACTCAGGTGTTACAAAGGGGTTTGCTGCCATGACTAAATACGGCGGTGAATCCGAGAGAGAGAGAGAGAGCGAGAGAGAGAGAAAGCGGTCTTCCACAGAAAATATCTTCCCAACATTGACACGCCAGGGAGAAGTAAAAGAAAATGGCGTTGATGTACAATGGTTCTCACGCAGGGCAGATCCTACTGAGCCACTCTAAGCCCTGATGGCATTGGACTACAGTCAGTGTTTTATACAGGCCTGTTAGGAGGGGAGATTTCCCTTCCCCCAAACCTCAAAATCCCCCCAAAAATCCCAGCACTTACACAAATTTTGCATTGAACTGTGTCTTTTCCCCTCCAACTAAGTCGATCCCCCCGAAAGCCTCAGTGGAGTGCCTCAGGGCTCAGTGCTTGGGCCATTGCTTTTTCTAATATACTAGGTGATTACCCGTCAAAAATGACGGGAGATATTGGCTGTTTTACCACCCGATTTTGCCCAAATGCAATAGCATTTTGCGCAATTAAATGTCCTTAACTCGCCGCCTTTGCCTTCAACCGAGTTAACGCCTATTCGCAGGAATTTTCTAAAACTTGATAGTCAAGGTAAGTGTACTGATTTGGCAGTGTCGAACGACATGCAGTGCTTGATTCTTTTGTTTGCTGTGCTGCTTTTTCACGCCAAGCAACAGCCTGCTCCTCATTCTCACTTGATTGTCGGAAAGCTCGTGAGCGCTGGACTTTTTTGTTTTGCACGGGCGGTTAGAAAAAGGAATAAAAAGGCTAAACAATGGTGCAAGCCTCATCTTCTTAGCTCTTATATAGCCTGAGATATAGCAAATTCAAAAAAATAGGAAACTTTATCAGAATTCAAAACTGTCGCAAAATTCGCTGATAATACTTATGTTCAAACATTGGGGTCATCGAGTTAGAATTGATAGATCTTTACCAAATGTCAACCGATTTTCAAACGTTTTGGTTTATTTTGTTCCTCTGACATCCCTTTACAACTTTGCCGCTGACCAAAGTGGGGTTACCGCTGAAAATTGTTTGCTATGGGGCTTTGAAATGTTTTTAGGGAAGAGGGTGATATTTTAGGCCGTAAAGTGGACTCTACCCCCAATTGTTTTTGTTTTACACGGACGGTTAGAAAGAGGAATTAAAAATCTAAACAATGGTGCAAACCTCATCTGTTTAGCTCCTATATAGCCTGGGATATAGTAAATTTAAAATGTTACAGCAATCATTTCTGAAGAACGCTTTTCCAAAAATTAAATCCCCAGTACCGTGACGGCTTCTGAAAATTTAATCCCCACTTGAAGGGTTAAATTTAAAAAAAGGTATTGAGGATAGGAAGGAGTAAATATATATCATAACGGGGGCAGGGCATTGGGAGAGGGAAGGGAGGTTTGGGAGGAGGAAAGTGGGTTGTACGGGTTTTCGGAGCAGCGTTGTGTAGGTTTGGAAACGGGGTTTGGGGCCGGTGGGGTAGGGCGGAGCGGTGATGGGTTGGGGCCGGAAAGATTGGGAGAGAGATGAAGAGAGGTACTGGAGTTGGGAGAGGAATGGGGAGAAAAAAGAGGAACGGGCGTTTGGGGCCTGTTGGGTAGGGCAGGGGCTGGTATGGGTTGGGGCCTAGGGCGATTGGGAGATGGATGGGGAGAGGGAGGGGGTTGGGAGAGGGATGAGGAGAAAGCAGGGGAACGGGGGTTTGGGGCCTGTGGGGTAGGGCGTGGCGGGTATGGGCTGGGGCCTGGGCGGGGATGTGTTGGGCCGAGGCGATTGGGAGAGGGATGGGGAGATGGAAGGGGGTTGGGATAGAGATGGGGAGAGGGAAGGGGAACGTGGGTTTGGGGCCTGTGGGGTAGGGCGGGGCGAGGATGAGTTGGGGCCGGGGCGATTGGGAGAGGGATGGGGAGAGGGAAGAGGAACGGGGGTTTAAGCTGCAATTAAGACGCTTCGTTAAACGCTCCGTTGTTAATAGAGTTTTGATTAAACAATTTCGTTGTTATGGCAACAGCGTCTTGCAAAATCAGCCATGTATCGTGACCGACAGACAGACCGGACATCGAGAATTATATAATAAGATATAAATGACATCGATGAAGGATTACTGTCCAAAATTTCAAAGTTTGCCGATGACACAAAGTTATGCAGAAATATAGACTCGGAGGATGATGCAAAAATTTTACAAGAAGATCTAAGGAAATTGTTTAAGTGGTCTGTGGACTGGCAGATGATAAATGTTCTGTAATGCATGTTGGGAAGTCTAATAATGGTAATGAATATTCTTTAGGGGGGAAGGTTCTAACCACAACAGAAAAAGAAAGAGACTTGGGGATAATCACCCATAGAAGTATGAATCCATCTCACCAATGCATGGAGGCAGCAAAAAAGGGAAACCAAATGTTGGGAATGGTGAAAAGGACAATTGTGAGTCGTGACAAAGAGATAATCATTAAACTTTATAAGTCATTAGTAAGGCCTCATCTGGAATACTGTGTTCAGGCTTGGAATCCATTCTTGAAAAAAGATATAGAACTTTTAGAAAAAGTGCAAAGACGAGCAACGAAGATGGTCAATGGGTGCCATAATTTAAGCTACATGAAAAAGACTTCAATATTGTGGACTGACAACATTAGAAAGGAGAAGAGAAAGAGGGATTTGATAGAAACATACAAAATAATGACTGGGAAAGTAGATGTGCCATATGATCGATTCTTTACATTGGCACACTATAGCAGCACAAGAGGCCACAAGTGCAAAATGTTTAAGCAGAGGGTTGGTCCAAGAAAGAAAAACTTTTTTAGTGCAAGGGTTGTGGATAAATGGAACAGTTTGGACGAGGTGGGAGTGACAGTTGAAACAGTGAACGGATTCAAAGGCTATCTAGATAAACTAGGTTATTGAATGCAGATGGTTACATCAGTGGTTTTCACACAGGCTTACTTAGCCTCCTAAACCACTTAAAATCACATTATTATTATTATTATTATTATTATTATTATTATTATTATTATTATTCCCCCCCAAAGGCCTGGAATCTGGATAAAACACTGAGTACAGTGTCACTACACTACCGCAGCTTCAATTTTGCGTTCATAACTGATCGGCTTTGCTGCCAAATATGACCTTTGTTGTAGAAACCGAATAACATACCCGATCGAATTGCTAAAGTTGTACGACATGAAATAAGCTCTAAATCTCAATTACATTTTTACCCGGACACAGTTTATACTGTGTACAGATAAAACGTATGCCTACGCCCTTTTCACTAAAACTGTAAGAAAACTTGGCCAACTTTGATAAAAATGTGCAATTGAAACAGGAATGAACTGGCTTCAGAAAAACGCAAACATTGTCAAGTGCCAAATTTTTTTAATGCCATTATAATTATTTGAGCACTAGTAGTGCAATGTACAATACAATTATTACTTATTTACTTTTTGTTATCATTATTTGTCTCCGGTATTTCTTAGCATAAACATAATCGTCCACTGTACCGTATCTTTTCTTAACAGGTAAATACAATTAGCGAATAAAATATCACTTTGTTCAAGTTTCTTTTGCGTTCAGGCCAGTGATGCTGCAGATGCAATGCTGTCCAGTCAGAGACTCAGAATGCGCTACAGTAACAGCGTCCCTAGTGGATTTCACACAGGCAATAGTGCCTCCTAATTTAGGCATAAGCCACTTTAAATCCTGCTAAGTAAGTAAGTAACAGTGCCAGTGGTTATACTGATTTAGCATTAGAACGCTGACGCAGCTGCTTTAGCTCACGTTTTACTAGAGAATACTCACTAAGTTAACCAATAACCATTAATAATCCCTTACGTCTGGGATTTTGTCGTGACGTGTCCCAGTTAGTAAGAGCATATCCTGAAACTCCAGCAGTGGCGTCATCGGGAGGATATAAACGAAGCAATAATGTATAATGTATAAAATAAATAAATAAATGTGAAATGTGTAAAAAAAATCGCAAAAATTGCCAAAAATTGAAAATGCAAATTTGCCAAAATTGGCCCAAAAATTGTCAAAAATTGCCAAAAATTTTGCAAAAAGTTTGCAAAAAATTTTTCAACAAATTATCTTACTCCCAAGAAAAGCGTGAAATGACGCTACTGAACTCCAGAAAATCGATTAATACTACTGAGTAGCCTACTGATTTATTAAATTATAGACTGCCGTACACTTGATGTGATTATTGAGGGTTTATTGGAATGAAAAATATTTTATTTAAAAAAATATAAGAATTGTTCAAAACAAATTCCTAGCTACGCCACTGTAGAGGGGGTCGACGCCCCAAGCCCTCTTGTAGCTACGCCGATGATTGTCGATCGTGTTATCGTCGAAAACAAAATCGCGTCCTCTTGCGTCGTCGCGCTCAGGACACGCAGGTGACTCGACAGGAGTGACACGCGTCATGTACTGCTTGCGTCGTCACGTGACAGCCTCCGATAGAGTATCTACAGTGAATCTCCATAGACGACGGGAGTTGTTATCTCGCGTGCCTTCTAGAGTGTTAAAACAGCTGGTGATGTCTCTTCTCTCTGTCTTTCTCTCTGTGTCTCTGTGTCTGTCTCTCTCTCTGTCTCTCTCTGTCTCACTCGGTCTCTGTGTCTCTCTTTCTGTGTCTCTCTGTGTCTCTCTATGTCTCTCTCTATCTCTCTCTGTCTCTCTCTGTCTCTCTCTCTATGTCTCTCTCACTCTGTCTCTCTCTCTCTCTCTGTCTCTCTCTCTGTCTCTCTCTCTCTCTGTCTGTCTCTCTCTCTCTGTCTCTCGCTGTCTCTCTCTCTGTCTCTCTCTCTCTCCGTCGCTCGATCGATCCTCAGTCGTGACAAACGTCTTCTCCTTCGCGTTCATCGCTGGTAATAATGAGTCGGCTGAACGAACACGCGAATCTCTTCGAAGCGTTAATCATCTTGTTATATGTCTATAGCGGGGACCCAAAAAACCACGGAGTCTTCTTGTTTTGCTGTAAACATGTTGACAACTCCGGTCAAAATGCATGGAACATGGCGTGTTTTCGCGGCGTTGCGTCGTCGATGCGGTCATTTTTAAGTTTTCTTTTAAAACTTCAACGTGCAGTGGCGACACCAAAATCTTTACTCTGAAACAATAGGATGACCCCGTTTTGGCCACCCTGTATGTATGTGTGTATGACAATGATTTATGATGCCTTTAGGCGACGCTACAGTTGCTAGGATATTCGTATACTCAGAGCGACAAGGACTTTAGGAGAAAGGAAATTCCTCTACTGTTTCTGTTATCGAAAATAGCAGCTGCAGTAAATTAGCTCTCCTTAATTGATTTCTCTCTTTTATCATTAGTCTTTCTTCCTAATTCCTCTCTCCCACACTGACTGGTCTCTGAAATTGACCTTGCCCGGCTGACCATCAGAGGCGTCATTTGGGGGGGGGGGGCTGGGGAAATGAAAATATTAATTTATAATGTATTAATGTGCAAAAAATTGCAAAAATGCAAAGAAATATTAAAAAATTGCAAATTTTCCAACATTGGCCCTAAAATTTGTCAAAATTGCTCAAAATGTGCAAAAATATTGCAAAAAAATTGCAAAAAAAAGCAAAAAATGCCTAAAATTTGCCAAAATTTGCCAAAATTTGTCAAAAATTTGCAAACAAAATTTTCTCGCCCGCCCCAAGAAAAGTGTGAAATGACGCCACTGCTGACCATTACACTTCAGCTATGGCTATTTCAACGGTATAGATTAAGAAGCGGCTAGGAATAAGCAGCTACGACTGTACCTATTTAGAAAGCGCTGCATAAATTCACATTCACGAGATTTTACTTGCTTACCTAGTTCGACCGCGGAAGAGTCTACCATAGAACCTAAATTCTTGGCCAAGTAGATTCGCTATCATCGTCGTCGTCGTCGTCATCATCATCATCGTCGTCGTCAACATCATCATCATAAGGTTGTCAACATTAAACAAGTCCTGTTTTCTCTGATGCTCTGGTCAGTTGGCTCGCCTGATTTGCTCGTTATATGATCAAGAGCGAACAGCGGATTCCTTAACGTGAATTTGTTTTCCTAGAAATAACAATGTCCCAAATGTATTGTCTCAACAAATGGTCAACCTAGGACTCTGGGGTATAGGCCTCTATTCTATGGACGATCGATAGTGGAGCCTATCTACTTCTACTTCACCTATTCACTTCTAATTTCACATGTGCATGCTTTGGGAGCGGGAAGATGGCAGATTGGTAACATGCTAGAGCGGCACGCTGACAGAACGGGTTCGATTCCCAAAGGAGCCCCTAAGGTCGACTCAGCCTTCATTCGCTAGAGGGCGGTTGTAAATGAGCTTTGGCTGCGAAGGTAACACACGGGTCTAGAGCAGCGGTTTTCAATCCGTGGTCCGCGGACCAAAAGTGGTCCGCGAGAGGGCGTCTAGTGGTCCGCGGCATATTGTGAAAAAAAACGAAAAAACAAAATAATTACGGATAACGTTTTTTTGCTTGTCGAGCCTTTTCGGCAGACACTGGTTTCATATTTCTCAGGTGGTCCGCGAAAAATTTTTGACACTCAAAAGTAGTCCACGAGACAAAGGGGTCTGAGAACCACGGGTCTGGAGAAAGCAATGGCAAACCACTCTAGATTAATGGCTTTAGCCAGCTGCGTCGCTGCTTGCCTGAAACAGGAGATCAGCGACGGGCCCAACGCTCGAACTCGAGTATGGCCTTTCCCTTTTTAACCATGCTCTATATTTAGTGCTATTAGACCCACGTAGGATGGCGGAATAAAACCTGTACCACCATGTTTCATTGTAAATACTTTCACAACCCATGGAACAAAATGCACGAAATCTGGTGTATTTAAAGCGTTTGGAAGTGCAGATTGTCGTAGAAAGAGGATTTCGCAGAGTATGCGAGGTTCCGCAACTGAAAGCTTTTCGGTTTTCCTTCTATAGATTCTAAATCTTCTTCGTAATGTTCCCTGAATACACTACAGCTGGCGTTTAAGCTGCGAGCAGCATTGAAATGAGCTGTTATTTTTCGTAAAACTTGAAATTAGACGTAATTATTAAATCATTGTCTGCCATTTGGTTCGTTATTGGTAATGGTGATCATTAGAGGCCCGTTCAGGGTTTAATCTAGGCCGTTTCCGGGGGAAAATTGCCCTTCACCTCGGAAATTTCAAATTCCCCCGAAAATTTTGGAATACTACATCAACTAACAGCAGCCCCTAGCAGAATTTCCCCGACTTTGTCAGTTCCCCGGAGTCCAGTAGTCTAGATTAAACACTGGGCCCGTTGGGTTGTAAACGGAATGATTCTATCGTGGATAGCCTCAGGGAAAATGGATATGATTAAATTCAACTCCTCGTGTAGGATTTTGTTAAATTTTGAACAATTTAAAATGCATTGCTGTAAAAACAAATATAGATTTAGTCCAGCGTTCAGTGGCGCGCATGCCAAGAGTAGTGGACGTCCGGAGACCATGTTTAATTTGGATGGCCCCCGCCACTTCGGTGCAATGCGTTAACGAGCAAAAAAACACGCCGAGACAATTTGGATGCCCATATTTGGTGTGGATACCGGGGCCAAATGAGGTAAGAGTTTTCATGTAAAAAAGCGTTGATGAGCAAAAAGGTCGCCAAGTCAATTTGTATACTCCTATCTGGTGTACAGTATACCCCGGGGGCCACCGTCCCACCGGTCCCCCTCCCTCTGTAGGCTACGCCACTGCCAGCGTGAGATTTAAAAAATACCTTCGCTAAGTCTTCTGCAAATCGAAAAGTATACGCATACACAGTGTGAATTTGTTCCATATTCGGTTTCAACGGATCAATTCTTAGTTCTATCGCGTTGTTTGACCTCTGGCCTTTTGCCGCCGAGAGCAAGCAGACCTTTCACGCGTAAGCTGTTAATACCCAAAGACGGAAGATTGGTTTTAACCCTTTCGTCACGGCAGTCTGCATAACCGTTATGTTATGAAGCGGAAACATCTGACCTACGGGGCTTAAGGGTTAATAATGCCTGACACGTAAGACAGTGACGCAGATGACGGTAAACACAAGACCGTTTTTTACGTCTACGGTGTATCTCGTATAATTGCCAGCTTACAGAGAACGCAAAGAAGCACTTCTAAAACGCATACGACACGCACTGAAAGCGAATGAGCGAGAAGTGAGTGCGTAAGTAAGTAGGTGCATGGCTATGAAGCGGTGCTAGGACAAAATGTCAGCGGACAAAATGTCAGCGGACAAAATGTCAGCGGACAAAATGTAACCCTAACTCTACAGTGTAGCCCTATACCCTAAGCCGTGACATTTTGTCCTCTGACATTTTGTCCACGACATTTTATCCGGCAACGCTATATGAAGCAGTTTCATTTTGACTGCGCTCGGTGCGTCGTCAGAATAGGCAGATGTAGGCCTGTCTTGGGGGAAAAAGATATTTTCTGCAAGAATTCTGGACAGATTTAGAATTGTCTTATTTAATTTTTAAACCTCATTAGCCGGAGAAAAGCAGTGTGGAGTAGGGGTAGGACTCTTGCCACGCAATCGGAGGGCAGCGGGTTCGAGTTTGACTCTACAGTCACTGCGTAGGAACCTTGCTGTTCACCTCTGATTGTCTGCGTGGAAGGCATCGGGATTTCTAAAAGCCATAACGTGATTTAAAGTGGCTTAGGAGGCATTACTGCCCCTGTGTGGAAGCCACACAAGGGGAGCTAATGAAACGCTCCAGCGTGTAACCCACTCTGCCATTTTCCGCCCCTAAAAGTGTCTGCCGCTGCCGGGATTTCAACCAGGCACCTCAAGATTAGGTGACCAATCCGCTTACCACTGTTCATGATATTTTGAAGTCTGATTGGCTAAATAACGAAAGATATGCTAAATTAGCGGTTGCCTTCCTTCGTCCGAACAGCGGCTCTGTCCCAATACGACGCTGTTTGCCACGCGGTTAATTAATCACAAGGGAAGCTATTTTGCAGCACGATTTTTTTTAATACGAAACTTTTATCATAGCCGAATGTATTATTATTATTATTATTATTATTATTATTATTATTATTATTATTACTACTACTACTACTACTACTACTACTACTACTACTACTACTACCAGTGGCGGCTCTAGGATTTGGCAAGTGGGGGCCGTTGGGGTGGCAACTTCTAATCATGGGGGCCAACCATTTGTTGTTTAATGTATGTAGCATTAAGTATAGGTCCCCCCTGGCCCCCCCGGTGGAGCCGCCACTGACTACTACAACTACTACTACTACCACGGAGACGACGGTATGATGCAAATATTTGCTAGGTTCATCTGTTTTCTGGCGATCATATTTGTCTGTTTTTCAATTCATAATATGTTTACTGTATCTGGAACGTAAATTGGTATAATTCTCATCGTAATTTTGCCAGTGTTTCCTAAACCACAGCGTGATTTAAAGTCATTTAGAAGAGGTATTACCGCCTGTGTGAAAGCCACTAGAGGCGCCAACGGGGCCTGAACCTCGCTTCCTCAACCAGTGGCGTAGCGAAGGGGCAGTGAGGGCGAACCGCCCCCGAGGAACTTGCCCCAGGAGCGGCGTTTTCGAGATTTTCGATTTTTTGAATTTTGATCAGTTTTTTTGCTTTTGATAACGTTTTTTTTGCTTGTCAGGAAATTTCGGGAAGTTGATAACGTTTTTTTTGCCTGTCAGGAAAATTTCGGAGGCGGCCCTTTTTCTCGCCCCGGGCGGCACTTTGCCTCGCTACGCCTCTGTCGTCAACAACCTAAAAGACAAGACATTTTGAGATCAAGCGACGCTAAAATCTACTTCTGCCTTCTTCTGTCTGCTCCCAAACGACGTCTGACCTTTCAAGAAAACTGCAACGTTGCGCAAGTCTGCGCGACAACAAAAAAACGAACAAAGCCTGTTTTCTCGGAAGGATACTCTATAAACGACCGCGGCTTTTATGACGAAGAAAGTGCCGAGTGGAGAGCCTGATAATTACGACTCCAGTGCAATTAAAAATTAGAGGATCTTGGAAGGAGAAAGTCCTTCCAGTCTTCACTTGATTTATTGGCAGCGCCTACTTCCTCGCCCATCTTTTCGTTCGATTCTCTCTGCCACAAGAATAACAGTTCACAGCATAACACTTAACGTCAAGTCGTTTTCTGGGATCCGTCTTGAGATCAGAGCGTCGCCATATACGATGAATTTATTACTGCAAATGATGTACTCGCGACAACGACGACGATGATGATATTGGTGGTGATGATTATGGTGGCGGTGATGATGATGGTGATGTTGTTGTTGTTGTTGTTGTTGATGATGATGATGATGATGATGATGATGATGATGATGATGATGATGATGATGATGATGATGATGATGATGATGATGATGATGATGATGGTGATCAAATGCCCAAACATACCATTTTGATTTACTGTTTTATTAACGAGAGCAATAATGAATCTTTCAACCTTCTTCCTATCAAAGATTTCTTCCATTTCTCTCACATTCTCGTCCCCTCTTTCTTTCTCTCTCTCCCTCTCCCTCTCTCCCTTTCTCTTTCTATCTGTCTGTCTCTGTCTGTCTCTCCGTCTCTCTTTCCCGCATTCCTGTACCTGCTTGTACTGTTCATAGGATGCCAGCGACTTCTAAAGTTGATTAAGCCTATCTTTCAGTCGTTGATAACATTTGCAGCTGTTGCTATATTTTGCTACTGGTCTGCGATTGTATTTTCCGAATGCATTTTGCCTACAGCAGAAGAATTCAGAGACCAGTATTCTAGTTCCTGATAAATTGTTTCAAACTCTGTAAAATTATAATCTGGCCTATAATTAACTAGTCATCATCATCATCATCATCATCATCATCATCATCATCCAGCTCCATAGGTGCTGTACCCGTAGGTGTCGACAGCCTGATTCATAATAATAATTTGCCTCTTTCTCGGTCCTGTATAGATCTGGTTAGTGCATGTATGCAGTAGAGATTGACACGGTAACGGTTACCGCGGATTTCCCGAGGTAACCGCGGTAATTACCGCGGTAATGGGGACAATTTGGCAAAAAATTACCGCGGTAGGTAACTGTTTCATGTCATGCGGTAATACCGCGGGGACGGGGACATATACTACGGTATAATACTGCGGTAACGGTGTCGGTATTATCAAGTTGATAATAATAATTTTGATGACGCTGTGCAGGCGTTCTTGCATTTCTGTATGTAGATACTTAGTAACTCAGTAAGTTATTCGTTCAAAGTATGTATGGGTGCAATTAAACACGGCGCTAGAGCAGCCGAATGACGTAGCAACGTGCCGGAAGTTCTGCCTAGTACTTTCTTTTCCTGTGTCCCTTTTAAATTGTATTGTCTTGTGCACATGGCTTGTTATTTTTCATCACTCGAAGTTATAAATGGAAAATGCGACATCGATAGATTGATTGAAAGTAAAAGTGAGTGAATATCTGTCCAAACGTATAACGGAGTGAGTTATGTGTGGCCACACTACACGAGACGGTTGCACAATGGAGGACCGTCGTACGTAGCTCAGTACTGATGCTGTTGTAAATATTTTTTTGTTATACTTAAACTTTAATTGCATAATATTGTCATTTAACAGTCGAAACATGACGCCATAATTTTAAAGCAAAAACGCAATAGCATATAGCGATAGGTGTTTTTGTTAGCATATGTTAACGGCTTACTGCGGGGACAATGCGGGGACGGAAAAGGCTGATGCGGGGATGGGGACAAATGCTGCGTGGATGGGGCGGGAACGGGGAGAAGCTAATCTAATCTAATCTAATCTGAAACTTCTATAGCGCCACTTTCATAATGCACAGGAGCATCAACCGATGGCACACCAAATCCAAATCACTAAAGATCCAGGTCAAATCCAGGGTATCCGGCCGAACAAACGGGTGACAGTCTATGGTGGATATGGTGAAAGCTATGCGGGGACGGGGTGGGGACGGGGAGAAATGTTTGGGTGCGGGGTGGGGATAAAATGTTGTCCCCGTGTCACTCTCTTGTGTGCAGCTCCGCGTTCCCTCAAACATCCAACCACTCTCTTCTCGGTCTCCCTCTTCCATTTTCTCCATCCATTGTTCCCAGCATGATCTTCTTCGCCACTCTGCTGTCTTCCATCCTGCATCCTGCACACCTTTGACCGGGTTTATCCACCATAGACTGTCACCCGTTTGTTCGGCCGGATACCCTGGATTTGACCTGGATCTTTAGTGATTTGGATTTGGTGTGCCATCGGTTGATGCTCCTGTGCATTATGAAAGTGGCGCTATAGAAGTTTAATATTAGATTAGATATGTGTCCGAAGAAGTTCATTTTTCTCTTTATCAATGTTTGCGTGATATTTGTTTTGTTCTTGATTCTTTCTCGTATCGTTGTGTACTTTATTTTCTGCTGTTATCTGATGTTCGTTAACTAGTATCAATGTAAAATATGGCCATTAGTAGAGAAGATATATATTTTTGCGACTTTGACTTGGGAAATGCACGATTTTTAGGTACAGGTGTCTGAGGTACACGTAATGTTATTTTCTTCCGACCTAACCTGGCTCTAATTCAGTTTGGATTTGTTTGTGCCATCGGCCGAAGTCCTAGGGAGTGGCGCCTTAGAAGTTGATTGATTGCTGTTACACGGAGGTTAATGTGGTTCTTTCAAGGTTTTGAATGATGCGGTTCGGGGTTTCCCTTTGACAGCATTGGCCAACAACATAGCTGTTGACATATTATCGTGTTTCAGAATTTAAAGATGTCCCACGTTTTCGCCTGACAAGCAACTGAAAACGAGGCTGAACAACGGAAGTACGCGCATGCGCCGCCGACCACCGGGGAAAAACTAATTTCCGTTGACCACCAGTCTTGGAAAATGTCACACAGAGAACCAGTTACTCGCCTTAAATAACACAGGAGGAAATGTAATAGACGAACTCCGCCATAACCGTCGGCAAGCCCCGGATGAGAAGGAACAGCCAGACATCCGTCGTCTTTTGACGGACGCGAGTCCAAAATAGACACACTATCAAATCAATCGAAGCAAAAATCTCTTTATTCAATTAACCTTGGCAAAACGTAAGGTCAAAACACAATGTATAATAATACATAATACGTATCAAATATACAAATCAAAGGTTATTGGAAACTAAAATTAATTTTTACATTTATGTCCTGAATATAATAATCTTATAATAAAGTTTTTATCAGTCAAATATTATAACTAATCTGGTGAGGAATTTCCAGGTTGTGTCCTCGAGTTCTAAGAGTGTAGTTCTGTTGAGAGGTGGTTGCTTTATGGGGAAGGGATTTCCTTAGGAAGCGTAGATGTCTTCCATTGCCTGGAATAGATCGTGGTCTAGTTGATTTACCATGTCTTCAAAATTCGGAATGGAATTGGAACCAAGATCAGTTTTCTACATGATTGAATGAATGTTTAGATTCTTTGTTTATCTCTAGCCAGTGGCGGCTCTAGGATTTGGCAAGTGGGGGGCCGTTGGGGTGGCAACTTCTAATCATGGGGGCCAACCATTTATTGTTTAATGTATGTAGCATTAAGTATAGGGTCCCAACTGGGGGCCAGGCATTCAATAGGTGGCACGGGCCCCCCTGACCCCCGCGGTGGAGCCGCCACTGTCTCTAGCATTAAGAAAGCCCTCCCAAGCAGGAGAATCATATACAAATTTAGATCTCACAACTTCGCACATTCACGTATTCTTTTCAATTATGCAACCTACCCCACCCCTACACATTACTCAACGATTTGCGCAAACTCCACGACCGATTCCTAACAGAATATGGGCCCTCTCCTCTCCCCTCTCCCCTCTCCCCGTGTCTCCCAGTGATTAATCCAATTTAAGTGCACTTACCAGTCCATTTTGCGTTGTTCGCACCGGTGAATTATTGTTTCGTGTTTCTTCTTGCTCTGGTTTAAAATCCTTTGTGATCCGGGGCATCTACAGGAGCGCAGTAACAAGACCAAACAGCGTGCTTATTTGCTGTGACTTGTGACCTTTTTTTAGAACGAAACGTGCCTGTGTTCTCTCGGGACTTGAAAAGCGCAGTAGCCTAATAAAAGCAGATGTCTGTCCCGACAGCTAAAACAGGCAGCATACACACATTTGCAGAGAAACAAATAAGAGTTAATAGCGAGCCTGAATAAAACACTGTCGCAAATGGAAATTCTTTTAGAATGTGGAAGACAAACCAATGATTTTCGACTTCTTCTTTTTCTTCTGTTTCTTCTTTTTTTCCTTCTACTACTACTACTACTACTACTACTACTACTACTACTACTACTACTACTACTACTACTACTACTACTACTACTACTACTACTACTACTACTACTACTACTACTACTACTACTACTACTTTCTCTTCTTCTTTTTCTTCTTCTTCTTCTTCTTCTTCTTCTTATTATTATTATTATTATTATTATTATTATTATTTATTATTCGTATCCTCCTTCTCCTCCTTCTCCTTCTTCTTCTCCTCCTTCTTCTTCTTCTCCTCCTTCTGCTTCTTCTTTTTCTCCTCCTTCTTCTTCTTCTTCTTCTTCTTCTTCTTCTTCTTCTTCTTGTGCCATGTATTGCTATGTTGGCGACCATGGATTTCCATTCTTCTCTGTTTCTGGTTTTTCTTATCAGTTCTATGTTGTCGTTAGCTCTTTTTGCTTCGCATAGGCTGTTTGTGTACTTTAATCCTTGTCTCCCACTTGCTCTTCTTTCCCCTCTATTTTTCCTGTTATGACTAGATTTTCCATTCCGTCCTTTCTTATTAGATGTCCGAAAAAATCAATCTGTTGCTTTCTTATGGTTTTTAGCAATTTTCTTTTTTTACACAAAAGGCTTTTAGCACTTCCTCATTGGTTATTTTTTCAGTCCGTGTAATTTATTGCATATTGCATACGTCTGAGAAATCACATCTCTGCAGCATACAGCTTCTTTTCTGCTGCTTTTGTCAACGTCCGTGTTTCTGACCTGTGCACCAGACCTGCATGCCCAAACATAGCTTTGAAGAATTCTGTGCCGTTCTGCTGCTGAAATATTCTGATCTTCGACTAGGCCCGCATAAATAAGATTTTGTTATACAGCCTCTACTTATTTCAATGAGCATCTTCGAAACTTGCGAAACATTTCGTTATGAAGCGATAAGGTTCGCCTCCTAGCTGTGTACACCGTACACCTATAGCTGTAAGTGCACGCATATGACATGACGTAAGTGTGTCTTGAGTCGATTGCACAGGTAGACGCACCTTTGCAGATCGGAGAAACGCAGGTGCGGAGCAGCGACGACTCGTGTCAGAGATAACACCTGATGCCAAGTGTATACGCATGTCAGTGATAAGATAAGGAAGCGCCGCAACGTCTGAGAGATCTGATGAAATGCATTCCGTTATCTTCCGTCATCCTCGGATTTCCATGCAACGAATCTCTTAAGTGCGTCAATCACTTGAACAGCACACTTAACGCTAAAAATTATTGTCGTCTTTATATATATATATATATATATATATATATATATATATATATATATATATATATATATATCTTATTACATAATTCTCGATGTCCGGTCTGTCTGTCGGTCACGATACACGACATATTTTGCAAGACGCTGTTACCATAACAACGAAATTGTTTAATCTAAACTGTATAAACAAAGCAGCGTTTAACGAAGCGTCTTAATTGCAGCTCAAATCCCCGTTCCCTTCCCTCTCCCCATCCCTCTCCCAATCGCCCCGGCCCCAACCCATCTTCGCCCCGCCCTACCACACAGGCCCCAAACCCACGTTCCTTCCCTCCCCTCTTCACATCCCTATCCCAACCCCCTTCCATATCCCCATCCTTCTCCCAATCGCCCCCGGCCCAACGCATCCCCCCGCTCAGGCCCCAAACACATACCTGCTCCGCCCTACCCCACAGGCCCCAAACCCCGTTCCCTCCCCTCACCCCATCCCTCTCCCAATCGCCCAGGCCCAACCCATACCCGCCCTGTCCTACCCAACAGGCCCCAAACCCCGTTCCCCTTCCCTCTCCCATCTCTCCCCAACCCCATTCCCTCTCCCCATCTCTTTCCCAATCGCCCCGGCCCCAACCCATCACCGCTCTTCCCTACCCCGCCGGCCCCAAACCCCGTTCCCAAAACTATACAACGCTGCTCCGAAAACCCGCACAACCCACTTTACTCCTCCCAAACCTCCCTATCCTCCCCAATGCCCTGCCCCCGTTATTATATATATTTATTCCTTCCTAGCCTCAATACCTATTTCTTAAATTTAACCCTTCAAGTGGGGATTACATTTTTAGAAGCCGTCACCGTACTGGGGATTTAATTTTTGGAAAAGCGTTCTATAGAAATTATTGCTGTAACGTTTTAAATTTGCTATATCTCAGGCTGTATAGAAGCTAAAAAGATGAGGTTTGCACCATTGTTTAGATTTTTACTTCCTCTTTCTAACCGTCCGTGAAAAACAAAAACATTTGGGGGTAGAGTCCACTTTACGGCCTAAAATATCACCCTCTCCCTCAAAATATTTCAAAGCCCTCTAGCAAAATATTTTCTGCGGTAACCCCACTTTGGTCAGCGGCAAAGTTGTAAAGGGATGTCAAAGGAACAAAATAAACCAAAAATTTTGAAAATCGGTTGACATTTGGCAAAGATCTATCCATTCTAACCCGATGACCCCGATGTTTGAACATAAGTATTATCGGTGAATTTCGTGAAAGTTTTGAATTCTGAGAAAGTTTCCAATTTTTTTAAATTTGCTATATCTCAGGCTATATAAGAGCTAAGAAGATGAGGTTTGCACCATTGTTTAGCTTTTTTACTCCTCTTTCTAACCGTCCGTGCAAAACAAAAAAGTCCAGCGTTCACGAGCTTTCCGACAATCAAGTGAGAATGAGGAGCAGGCTGTTGCTCGGCGTGCAAAAGCAGCACTACAAACAAGAGAATCAAGCACTGCATGTCGTTCGACACTGCCAAATCAGTACACTTACCTTGACTATCAAGTTTCAGAAAATTCATGCGAATGGGCGTTAACTCGGTTGAAGGCAAAGGCGGCGAGTTAAGGATAATTAATTGCGCAAAATCGGGTGGTAAAACAGCCAATCTACCCCGTCATTTTTGACGGGTAAACACCTAGTATATATATAATATATATATATTATATATACTATAGTTTAAGAGGTCTATTACTATAGTCGATATACTATATATATATGTGTGTGTGTGTGTGTGTGCATGTGTGTGTGTGTGTGTGTGTGTGTGTGTGTGTGTAAACATTCTTCTGCATTATTCTCCAAATCTTATAATCAACTGGGTTCAAGTCAGGACTGTTTGGCGGCCAAAGATTGGGAAGTATGAGATCAAGAGTTTCCTTTGTCAGCAGTTCAACAGTTTCATGAGTTTGGTGAGCGAGTGCACCATCTTTTTGAAATGTTTAATAATCTGAATATTGCCCAATATCAGAGAATTCATTAGTTTGGTAAGTATGTCAAGACTAAAGTGAATTTCAAATGTTTAAAATTTATAAAAATTTACTATAGTCTTTTTCATCATTATAGCACGGGATTCCGTTTTGTCTGGACACAGCGCATATATATATATATATATAATTATATATATAATATATGTAGACCTATAATATAATAAATATATATATATATATAATATATGTAGACCTATATGCTGTATTTCGTTGCTCTGTAGTGAGTCTTACAGCTTTGGACGTCATATCAACTACAAATGAGATGCCATTTACATCATACAGACTCACAAGATATGCGATGGTAATATCCGTCCAAATACCAGCAACAAAAAAGCGGTCGTGGGCTATGGGGTGGGGGGGAGGGGAGGGTCGGGTTAGGCACATGCAACATTTCCACAAATTCTGACTGCTGACAGACAGGTGCGAACGATTGTCAGTCATAACGTGCATTTATATGCTGTAAATAATTAACTTACTGTGGCCTGCTAATGTAATCAGAGTTACTGAAAGGCAAACAGTAAACAGCGAACTGCAATCAACTCGAAGTTATTTGACGAAGTTAGGCGCCGCAATAATTAATCACCGTCGTTTCAATTATTACGTTTTAAGCAACGACGCAGCTGGACATTATGCCGGAAAGAGGGCGCAAAGGTCGACCAAACCCCGCAGATGGACAGACGACATAGAAGAGATGAAACTATCAGCAGCTGTAACAGCAAGTTCGCAACAGCAGCAGCAGCAGCAGCAGAAGAAGAAGAAGAAGACAGAGACAACTGGAATAATATAATCGGTTCTGCCGCCTCAGTCATAGACAATGAAGGAAAGAAGACCTGATGATGATGATACTGATGGCGATGCTGATGCTGATGACGGTGATGACGATGACCGATGGCGGTAAATGATGATGATGAGAAACGACTCATTGTGTTTGTAACAGTCTGTCATTCTGGGATTTAATGAGAGAACATTCGTTTTGATTTTTATATTGGGGCCTACTAGGTTCAAATATGATTCTATTTAATTTTCAGAATCAATTATTTCATTTTATTGTAAAAATTCAAAAACGCAATTTTCCTAATTGAAATTTTAACGCTATCATCTATCGCTCAGAAGAACGTCATTCTTTTTTACCCTTTAAAACTACAGTGTAGGATTTCGGGCCGTGTCTAATCAAGAACTCTTGCCAATCGAAGGAATAAGAGAAGAATTATTGTCTCAAGAGCTTCGGCGTATCTACATCACTTTGAAGATGTTCAAAGAATATCAATCAGAAATCAATTAGATGAAATTTTCGAAGCCCAATATTTGTTTTTGTTCTCGAAGATTCTTTTCTCTTCCTACGTCTTTTCACGTGAGAATGTTTGCAGATGTTGCGCAAGGAATGCAATTTTGCAGATGAATCGCTCGAACAATTGTCAGATCTGATTTCACGATTTGAAATATGAACGAGAGCGACCTGTCAGAGAGAATCTCTCCACAAGAGATTCGCTGCTGACATTGGTATCAACACGAGCATCCAATTTTCTTGATGTAAATACATCTTCACGTACGGAACGATTCAAGAATGACTTACTAAGAAATACAAATTCGGCATAAGGTGTCTTTTACAAGCAACTTTAACTGCTTCTGAAGTTAGGCGGTTTTACTGTACAGCGTGGTATCGGTGCTAGGACAAAATGTCCGCGGACAAAATGTCACGGACAAAATGTCACGGGCAAAATGTTATGGGCACAAAATGTCAAGGACAAAATGTCAAGGATAAAATGTAACCCTAACTCTAACCCTAACCCTAAGCCGTGACATTTTGTCCGCGAACATTTTGTCCGGCCACGGTGGTAGTATCCTTAGTGCGCAGATGAGTAGCGATGCTTTCCTTTTGTCCTGTTATAAGATAGCATTGTGTAACGATGAGGTTTTTTGTTGCAGCCTCAGAATGGCCTTATCACTGCGCAAGGATACGTGTTCAGCGATAGAGTTTCAACACAAAACACGTGCACATGTACCAACTCTCTCGTATTAAGTTTGTAAGCGAGTGTAGACTATAAGTAACTTAAGTTTTGCATTATAAAATTTCTGATGTAAAGCTTTTCGAAGATCCCTTGTGAAAGTATGCTTAATTATCTGCTTATTCTTCATTATGTCACATTTTAGAAAAATCTTTTTTTGAAAATACGCATCGGTAAAGGCGGTGCAAGCATAGATGTATAGTTGTATACAAAGCTAATTGACGCATGAAAGAGTTATATTTAGAACTGCATAGAACAGAGAGATTATGGGAAATGACAGAAACCATGGTGCTTCGAGAAAAAAACGAATATTATTATCAAAAGACGATCAAAGCCTAAACATTAAACAAACTGCAATTAAAACTAAGAATTTGATCAGAATCAATCAAAGCGCTATTGCATTCATCTTTTTGTAGCCGTGCCACGTGTTGGAATTCATACAACTTCTAAAGCGCCTTAGCGTTTCAAATTCTTCAAAGTAATTCTCTTGAGTTCTCACTATTCATTCGATAGTTGAACGTCGAATGTTTTTCTAACACTTATCGACGGTAACACATTATTACAATATATCGGTCCACTATATCAGTAAATATTAAAAAATAGTTGATCACGAGTCAATATGAATTTAAATGCAGATCCTCAATTTATTTTGTCGCGGTGATAAGTGACAATAGCATGGTTGTGGGAACACTGAGACATTCATCCAAAGTCAGAAGTTTAATAATTAATTTACTGCCGTTTATAAAGAAACGTTAGAAATGTTGTTGCATGCCTTTGGGATTCTGTTAATAGTTCACAACGGGAAGAGACAGTACTTAAAAGACATCATCATTATTACAGCATAAGCGTTGTGTAAAAGATATTACGTATAAATATAATATTAACTAAATAGACTAAAATATGAATATTACTATAACTTCTTGTTAAAGAGGATGGAACGGA
This sequence comes from Metaphire vulgaris, assembly GCA_018105865.1. Taxonomy (NCBI): domain Eukaryota; kingdom Metazoa; phylum Annelida; class Clitellata; order Crassiclitellata; family Megascolecidae; genus Metaphire; species Metaphire vulgaris. The sequence continues at coordinate 7,569,102 of CM030853.1, forward strand.
AGGCTGCGTTACGGGAAAAATCATTTTGATCCTGAGATTAAAAAAACTTGAGGAGAGCTGACTAAAAATTGCTGCTTCTAGAGAATGGAGCCGGGAAGCAAAAAGAGGTTAATCATCATCATCACCATCATCATCATCACCATCATCATCGTCGCCGCCGCCGCCGCCGCCGTCGTCATCAGCATCATCATCAAACTTCTATAGCGCCATTTTAGTAGTGTCCATGACATCAGTGGATGGTCACTCTTTGATTTCAGTCGTAATCCCCCATTGCCAAATCCAATAAGAGAGAGAGAGAGAGAGAGAGAGAGAGTTACAGTAGTCCAGGCTATTTCTTAATGGGAGAACATCTAAGAGAGAACCGCAACAAACGAGGCGGGCGGACGAGGAGCAGATTCGACAAGTAACCAAATCGAATTTATTATGTATCCCTAGAAATTTTTGATCTGACGTTGCTAGTACTAACCTCGTTGAATGTATACATTTGTTGTCATGTAAATAAAATTGTTTAAACCAGCGAACGCACTATTCAGCAAATTACGGGAAAGAGGAGCAACTGAGCATCCTCCCTCCCCTCCACCCCCTCTATCCACCGGACATTGAAACCCGTTCTGTCAGAACATCGCCGCTGTCAACAAGCAAATGTTTAATATTATAACGGGCGAGGATAGACAAACAAGATACCGCAATATACAGTGTTCAAATCTTCTAAACATTACGCCTCCCTTTCCAAAGTTTAGAGATATATATCGACAGGGCGCGATTTGCGGAGGGGGAATCTTTCCCCCACTATCCAACTGCATCCCCCTACTGCTACATCCCCCACCACTACATCCCCCCACTGCTACAGTTTCCAACAACTACATCTCCCCAAGCTCGACATATCCCCCCCCACTGCTCCAGGTCACAAATCGCACCCTGTATATCGACATTTCTAGGTCTAAGTCAATCGTTTGTTTGTGTAAACGCTGATTTCAACGTGTTTCCAGTACAACAAATGACACCGATGCTCTAAGATGGTCGCCATCTTTATTGCGATAATTCACAAGAGACGGGTAACATCAGGCTGTCCATTAAGGCGGTCGGTCGGTCGGTCGGTCGGAGACAGAGACTTAATAAGAGTTACGGTCTCCACAGACGTCGCTCTGCAATGACTGTTTGGCATTGACTTAGGGTTTCCGTTTACTTACTTACTTACTTACTGTCTTGCTTACTTACTTACCATAGGAAGACCATCGCCAGTTGTAATTGATTAACGTCTTGGAGCAAAATCACCGAGCTTAGAAATGCAATAGCAACTTACACTGGCAATAAACAGTCGGCAAATATCATCGTCATCATCGTCATCACCTTTATCATCATCATCATCATCATCATCATCATCATCATCATCATCATCATCATCATCATCATCATCATCATCATCATCATCATCATCATCATCATCATCATCATCATCATCATCATCATCATCATCATCATCATCATCATCATCATCATCATCATCATCATCATCATCATCATCATCATCATCATCATCATCATCATCATCATCATCATCATCATCATCATCATCATCATCATCATCATCATCATCATCATCATCATCATCATCATCATCATCATCATCATCATCATCATCATCATCATCATTAGCAGCAGCAGAAACAGCACCAGCAGCATCGTCATCTCCTTCTTCCATTTTCTTCGTCCATCTTCTTCTTCTTTCATCATCATCATCTTCTTCTTCTTCCTGTTCATCGTTATATGTGTATTGTGTAGTACAGATATAAAAGTACATAGTCTGCTGTATGATCCAGTAGCTGCCTTAAAATATGATTTTCGTCAAAAATTACATTACATTGTAGGCTATCAGCATGTTTACGATTGGATAAAAGCGTTGTAATAGTGCTCTTGATTTTACTTTTTGCTGGATCGGTACTTGTTGTTTCTATGTCGAATCTTCTCATTTTGATTTGTCAACGGCAAAAGATTATAATTATCGACGTGGCCTACATTTTGAACGAATTTTAAGAGTCTTTAAATAAAAGGCTGTCCATTAATTATGTCAACAAATTTTGGGCAATTTTTGACCCCCTTCCCCCTTGTCAACAACTGTTAACTTTCACTTACCCCCCGCCCATAATTACGTCAAAAACTTTTGACCTCCCAAGATCAATGACAGGTCCCAATAACAAGGTTATTATTTTTGTGGTGATGACCATTTTTCCCTTTATTATTATTATTATTATTATTATTATTATTATTATTATTATTATTATTATTTTACATTATTAAAGTTAAGTTTATTGTGGTAACTAATCCAGAAGGTCTACGTGAACACATTACAGTGTCAAAACAGAATCATAACTAGTTCGAAATATAGCCAGGTCTTTAAGCGCTTCTTAAATGTACCTAGTGATGGTGAGAGTTGAATGGCCAGTGGTAGACCATTCCAGACCCGTGCTGCCACCACGGGAAATGCGCGATCACCCACGGTGGAAAGACGCGAGTTCGTATTGCGTGTCATTTAGAGATTGTTTGTATTTGTCCGTCGATGGCCTATATATCATCTGACATTAGTTAATTTTGAAGCTGCAATAATTCTTGGGGAACAAGACCCTATTATCTCTTTGGCAGGCGCTTCAGATGACCAATGACCATACACGTATTTGTTCAGATCGAAAGCTGTTCGCTGTCTACATCAGCTCATGTACCATTGTGGCTTTTGGATTATGTCGCTACTGATTCACACGAAGACGTTATAGAAGTAGGGCAGTGAGGAATTCAAAGCATTGTTCTGCTAGAAGGTTTTGATTTTGCTGAAGAAATTCTAAGTGTGGACTTCATGGTCGCGGTGGATGAAATTAGTTTTGAGGTCAGTCGTGAGTGTAATAGTTCTTGTAAACGGTAAAGGCTTCGTTGGTCTTTGAAGAATTTTCCAATACTGTCTGTCCTGATCCTCAATAAAACCGACCATTTACGACTGCAGAGCTCGCGTTCTGTGCAGGGCGTAGCCAAGAATTTGATTTGGGGTATAATGCAATTGGGGGGGGGTATAAATCTTTTAAAAAGCGTTGAAAAACTTAAAAACACTTTAGAAACTTTAAGGTAGCCTGATTTTTTTGGGGGGTAGGGTATATATACCGATATACCCCTCCTTCGCTACGCCCCTGCTTCTGTGCTTCTGTCAGATGTTTGATCAATTTCATTACGATTTTAATTAACCCCTTAACTGGGGATCCCGGATATATCCGTCAATTTTACATTGAGTTACAGTTAAATACACGGTTAAGGGGTTAAACCAATATATTTTGAACATATCTCATGTACTTGGACATTCAATTTATTAATAGAAATAATATCGAAAGAGGAGGCATCGATTCGATTTCGCACGACGGATTGACAAATTGTGTTATGATTGTTGATTCCCTATAAAGACTGCACTTCATCTAACTAGGTCCGAAAGCGGAAAGCGGAGTCCGAAAAGTGCGCACTTTGTCTAAAGTGCACACTCTCTGCGAACGACCGTCAGATATGGCATTATTATTATTATTATTATTATTATTATTATTATTATTATTATTATTATTATTATTATTATTATTATTATTATTATTATTATTATTATTATTATTCCAGGACAATTTATATAGCGCTGTACGCATGGTTTAAAATCCAAAATCAAAAGCGCTTTGACAACGCTGACATGTCAATGAAGGTCAGAAGGTGGCGATGTTAAAATCCACTGTGATGATGGAAAGAACTTTGCTGCCGTGAAGAAGTCCGGTGCAGAGTCCTTTAGAAGCGGTCCTTCAGCGAAACTGTAGCCCCATTGACATGCCAACGAGGAACGGAAGATGGTGTAAGAGTCCGCAAGTTGGTAGTAGGAGTTATCCACGCACTGTAACCATCGGTGAGTTTCTAAAGAAGCGGTCTTCCGCAAGAAGATTGTTCGTCGTCATAATCGGCAAATCCGACGAAGATGGAAAATCCAACGAAGTCCGGAACGACAGCCAACCGCAAATCCGCCAAATTTTCACGCGGCACCCAATACGGCTGACTATTAACAATTGACTGTCCAAGTGCATGAGATTACGTTTTTTTCAGACTTCGCCGCTGACCACTATATACCCCTCTCGCGGACAACTTGTGGCCGCGGACCACGAGTTGAGAACCACTGAATCACGGGATAGGCTAAGCCTTAGGCAATCTAGTAGGCTAATCTTAACTCGTGGCTTCGGTATTTTCGCGCATAATCCAGGTTCCTTAACTGAGACGCAAATACTTGAGAGAAAAAGACCTACAAATACATTGGCAGGAGACGTTTGACTATGGTGGGTCAATGGACTCAATATTGAGTATTCACTGTTTCTGTAGGATGTTTGATGGAATGTCTATAGGTGTATATGTTAACAGAAAAACGTTTACAAACTATAGCAGCAACTGCGTTATGTCTCTCAACGTCTCCGCGATGAAAAAAAGACAAATATTTCTAGAGGATACTTTTAACAAGCCAAGCGCTGGAGCGATCAGATGGCCACCCTTTCTAAAACCGCAATTATAGAAAAACGGCGTTCCATCTTTCTGAATTGTATACAGGAGATGATCACACTGAAAGCTCGAAGCGTTCACTCTGTCACATTATTCACGGTCGTATACACGCTGTTAGCGTCGGCTCAATGTTTGCGTATCTTCATTGCTTCGTCGTACATCTCAACTACTATCTCCCCAAGAAGAGCTTCTTGACGCCTTTCGACAACACTGACGATAGATTCTTACGAATCTGTCCCATACGTGGATCGTGGGTTCCAAAACTTCTCGTTTTTAAGGGTCCGCGGCTAAGCACATGTCGTCACAACCATTTTCTCTAACCCACACATGCGTCTTCTCTCTCTTTCTCTCTAGATGTCTGTCTGTCTGTCTGTCTATCTATCCTTCAGTATATCTCCTTTCTCTCTCTCTCTCTCTCTCTCTCTCTCTCTCTCTCTCTCTCTCTCTCTCTCTCTCTCTCTCTCTTGCATAATCTTATTCTGAATTGGTAGTAAGATCAAGCTAACCAGCAGTTGGATTTCTGCCAAGCAACCGGAGAGTAGCAGGTCTGACTCTTACCCTATTCAATGCGTAGCGCCCTCAGGCAAGTTACTCGCCCATGTCTTGCGCTACACTTATGCAGTGCGTAACGTGGGAGGCTAGGGTAGGGTTGCCCCGGGCGCAAAGTTCTAGGGGGCGTACAATTTAAAGTGAAAAAGAAAAAAGTAGTAATAGTAAACCATAAAATAGGTCAGCATATGTCAGTCATAAAGAACAAGAAAGAATTTCAGTACTTTTCTAAATCTATTATTGCAATGTGGGAATTCTGGAAAGGTTTTTTGATTGTCAAGACAGTTTGGTCACAAGTTGAAGTCGTAATCCCTTTTTGCTTTGGGTGCTGGTAACACACGCTACGTCACTGCGCTTACGTAATACTACTGTCATTAGATTTAGTCTTGAATCAGGCAGGCCCGCCGAAAGAAATTCCGGGCCCCTGTGCACAAGGGGCAGTCACGGCCCCCCCCCCTATAGGTGTGAAAACTGATGATGACCTTTTTCGCTTGTCACTCTTTTTCGCGATGTTAATACATGACCGGCTCGGGCCCCCTACAGGTCGCCGGGCCCCTGTGCATTTCACCCTGCCGCCCCCTCTCGGCGGGCCTAGAATCAGGACTTCTATATGAAGCATTATATCGAATCCACACCTGACAAGAGACAGACCGTCGTCATTTTTGGTCCGCGCGCAAGTTATCTCGAAATAAAACAGTTTTACCTAGGACACTCCCCTCCTCTAAGGAAACATTTCGCTGATGAGACACGCCACCATTGTTCGCTTTTTGGTTCTCTTTCTTCCCATATGAAGATGCCTATATCATCAGCCGTTGTTGTGGAAAATACATACATATAGGCCTATAATATGCGTTTCAACGCATCGAAATACTCGTCTCGTTCAAAATCGTAATCACGAAATGCCGGAGATAGTTTCTGGCGAACGGTGTACGCCGCCTCCCGTCTGCAAAGCAATCGCCCGTCGACGACGCCCGTACATCCATCACCACAGGACAGGCTATTCGCCAGAACACTGGGCGGGGGGGGAGGGGTGCTGCTGCGTGGAATTGACCAGATGGTCAGTTTCAAATGACCGTGAAACGAAGGCGTCGAAGCCATGATATTCCCATCGGTCGAACAGTGTAGGACGACCGTCAAACTATCGGGAAATTGAGTTTCGACGGACCGTGAAAATTCTTCGGAGCTTGCCGATTTTCGAAGGCCGACTGCATGTGTGTGTCCGGTAGCCACAGATGGTGATTAGGTGAGTGCTTGCACTGCACTCCAGTAGTGCTTTCGAGTAGGCGACAGTTGCACTTGGCGCGCGCGCGCGTCGTGGGAGTGAAACGGAATCCGATTTACGCGCGTCTGCTTATCGGATGGCGTGCGTGTCTCATCAGCGAAATGTTTCCTTAGAGGGGGAGAGTGTCCTCGGTATACAAGACAGTCCCTGAGAATTAATCGCTATATACGACAAAAAGCAATCAGTCATCCGCATTAGATGAATGGCCGTAACATTATTAGGCAGTATGGAACCATTGTTCGCTTTTTGGTTCTCTTTCTTCCTATATGAAGATGCCTATTTCATCAGCCGTTGTTGTGGAAAATACATACATTAATACATATAATCAGTGCTTTTTTAAGGAAAAAGGTTTGGGAACTCATCTTTTTTTACTCAATAAAAACTGGTGTGGGAACGCCGTACCTGTACGTTCCCAAACGCATTATTACATATCCATAATTATATAAACAATCTGGCAAAAAGGTGTGGAAATGCCTTTCCCGAGCGTTCTGGCTGAAAAAAGGAAACAAGGATACCAACAGCGAAACATAATTTCCGCCAAGAGGTACCTAGTAAATTAACATTTTACATAGTAATTGATCTAAGTAATGCAAGGTGATTGACAGAATACTCATATACAGCAAGTCAATATTGGAAAGCTGTAGGGGCCTAAAGAAACCTAACAGATAAACAGGTACATAAAACTAATTTAGTAAATTGGGTGATAATTTAGTAAATTGGGTGATAAGTATAATAAATAATTTTTCAACTTATATTTAAATTCATTAATTTTGATAATATATGATAGTTTTTGGTAATGAATTTCATATTCTAACATAACATAATCCATTATCAGGGGCGTCATTTGAGGGGGGGCAGGAGGCCGTGCCCCCAAGGAAATGAAGAAATAATGTATAATGTTTTAAATAAATAAATGTGAAATGCGCAAAAAATCAAATCGTAAAAATTGCCAAAAAAATATAAGAAATTTGCAAATTTGCCAAAATTGGCCCAAAATTTTTCCAAAAATTGGCAAAAAATTGCAAAAAATTGCCTAAATTTGCAAAAATTTATCTTGCCCCAAGAAAAGTGTGAAATGACGCTACAGCCCATTATCAAAGTCCACGGCCATATAATTAAGTCTAATAGAACTCAGTCGAAAGTAAGCAAGTATGGTTCATTTCTATAATACGGACGGCATTGTAGTAATAGAATTTTACGCCTAAATTTAATATAATGGTTCAGGTATAATTTACTAATAAAACTATTTCTGAAATTTCGATCAGCATCCTTTATGCCTAGACAGTGTTTATTCTAGGCCTGTTTTGGGGAGGGGGAATTCCCTTTCCCCAAAGTTTTAAAATCCTCCCCAAATATATATATATATATATATATATATATATATATATATATGTTGGCTTGGTGGATGGAAATCCCCAAAAAAAAAAGCCGTGAAGAGACAAATCTTGTCCCCCAAACATTTCAACCCTCCCCCCAATGTCAAGGTGGCTAGAATAAACACTGTGCCTAGTCTACCAAGCGTAAACTATAGCTATATACATAGAGTTGAGGAATTAATTGGAAAAATATCTGTTATCTCCGAGGCCTGGATAGATACAGTCCGATTGTTCAATTGATAGATAAGCAAATTGAGAAATGGTTTAGCGTTGAAACGCATTCGCCACTTTAGAGCGTTAAGCGCTTTTATAATGTAATGAGCCGCTTCCTTTGTTTCGCCACTCGCTCTGACAATTCATTCTATTTTAATTCATATGACGGTACAGTATGGCGTGATTTAAAGTGGCTTAGGAGGCATTACTGCCTGTGTGAACGCCACTAAGGGTGCTATACAGCGGGTTATGATGTACCTCACTCCGTCAGCCTATACCGCTCAAGATCCGATTAATCCAATTGTATAACTCAATTGTAGCTCAGCGAAGTGCTTTATATCAACAAATAACCTAATTCATAGCAAAAATTATAGAAGATAACATGCTCAAACGGGTGTCCAGACAAAATCGCGGACGACAAAATAGCGGAGACAAAATCGCGGAGACAAAATCGCGGAGTCAAAATCGCAGAGACAAAATCGCGGACACAAAATCGCGGACGACAAAATAGCGCAAAATAGTGCGAAGCAGGAAACGATAGAGAGCACAACTTTTAATTTAACATGTTTATTAAAATTCATAAAACACCAAAGCAATTATATTATTTGGTTGATAGGAAATACAAGTGCTGGGATTGCCGGGGCGCTTGGGGGATTGAACCCCCCCAGCTAACTTTGCAACCATCACAAACTCGCATAGTAGGTACATGCAGTCTCTGCCCTCTTTTGAATTTCAGTCTGCAAGCCCCATTTCCCCCTAGCTCAAATTACACAACGATACTGATTATAAGTCATAGCCGAGTAGTTAGTCGATAGGAAAAACGATACTGAACATCCTTCACATAACATAGCCGAAGCCAGAAACGATAGAGAGCACAACTTTCAATTTAACATGTTTATTAAAACTAATACAACTAGCCTACAAAGCTAATCAAAGAGACGTATAAAATATACTAAACTGTTTAAAATGTCTCTTCATATTAATCAATAACGTAGATTTAAATAAGGCCTCTTCATATCAATCAATCACGTCGCTCCGTTCCTATCGCACAATTACGTCGGCGCTATTTTGTCGCGATTTTTCCGCTATTTTGTCGTGCGCTATTTTGTCGCGGTTTTTTCGCTATTTTGTCGTGCGCTATTGTGTCGTCCGCGATTTTGTCTCCGCGATTTTGTCTCCGCTATTTTGTCGTCCGCGATTTAGTTATGGTACCGCTCAAACGATCAGTGGCGGCTCTAGTATTTGGCAAGTGGGGGGCCGTTGGGGTGGCAACTTCTAATCAGGGGCCAACCATTTGTTTTTTAATGTATGTAGCATTAAGTATAGGGTCCCAACTGGGGGGGGGCCACGGGGGGGCCAGGCACTCAATAGGGGGGCACGGGCCCCCCTGGCCCCCCCGGTGGAGCCGCCACTGCAAACGATTCCATTTTATTTTACCGTCAATGAACAATGCTTAGTCAACCTAACTCAAAACTACAGATCTATGCACGTTATGTGTGTTAACAATGTTCTAAGAATATGTAGCAGACATTCTTATTTTAAATTTTTTAGAAATGCATCTATGTCAATCCGTTTCACTTTCTATAAATAGTCAATGTATTCTGTGTAATCTTAGCAATTAATAACTCATCAATTAATGCTGCTCAATTATCAATCTACATTTTACTTTGTTACATGTTCTTAAACCTATGACTATGTTTATTGAGCTGAAAAATAAACTTCACTTCACTTCAATTAACCCATTTAACATCGTCATTCAACAAGGTTTGCTGACTCATTGTTAAATGTACCCAGAACCATCACTGAAATTGGCAAGAGAGCTTTCTCCATTTCTGGGCCAAAAATCTGGAACTCTCTCCCTCTGGCTGTCGGATCTTCCAATTCATTGAGTATTTTCAGATACAGACTTAAAACACATCTCTTTCAATTGGCTTTTCTTCCATAGTCGGTCTTACTCTCGCCCTCTGACTGGTCTCTGGAATGACCTGGATCTTTTGCGGTTGGATTTGAAGTGCCATCGATTGATACCCTTGGGTATTATAACTGGTACTATAGAAGTGCATAGTTAATAGTTATTATTATTTATTATTATTTGTTTCAACAGCTTTACCGAATTCTGGTAAAATATTAGTTATTAATAGTTATTGGTCTAAATGGTTCCAACATTCAAGAGACAATCGACGCAGGACTTAGCCAACGCTGACTGTCGATTCCACGATAAACCACAAAGTGATAGAGTGCTCACTTTTCCAGTCTTTCCGAAATGCGATTCTAATTTTCTAATGGTTGATGATGATGGATTTTCGGTAGTGCGAATGCGCACACCACTTTGAAAATGGCACTAAAAGCCCTCTGAAATGACCCACAGTAAATGACTCACTTTGGGCTCATATATTATGCATCTTTGCCGCACGGAATATAAGATAAATGAGTTTCGCGTGCGTCTTATTTAGGCCTATAATTACTGTTTCTGCTGACGACTCACAATTCTGGAATTCTCTTTCAATGTCTGTTATATTTTCCAAATAGACGGTGTCTTTTCAAATCTAGACTAGATTACCTTTTTCTGCCTGCCCTTGTCCCACTGTCTTCCCCACTGTCTCTCTATTGCATGTGATGGAATGCATGTGTGCTTCGTAGAACCGGTGTCGCGAATAAAACTGCGTCCTTAATTCGATAATTCTTCCAGACCATTAATTACCTAGCACTATGCTACTATCAGTGGCGGTTACAGGATTTCTTGGTGGGGAATGCAATGAATTCATAGGATTTTGGGCGGGGGATAAAAAAGAGAAGGAAAACACCAATAAACTTTGCTGAAAACGGCTGACAAAAGGTAATTTTTCCCCACTAATCTTACTACATTTTTACTGAAAAAGCGTTTACCGAAAAATAGGTTGAAAAGCAAAAAAAGTCATCCGCAGTTTTTTCCACGTAGTTTTATCAGACGTTTACCCAGAAATAGGCTTCACAAGCAAAAAAAAAGAAAAAAAGTCCCGTGGGGAATGCATCCCCACTCATTCCCCACGTGGAACCGCCACTGGCTACTGTAGCCTATATTTTGAAAAAAGAAAAAAAGCTATGAACCCTGTTATCGTACTCCACTAAAGTGTCAGGCATATATCAAATCTGTATTCGGTAAAGATAAAATAATATCCTTGGTTTTTTGCGGGACGCAGTTTATTCAGAAATCACCAGAATATTACAGATGACGCTAAAACAGCCGTCGCTCAAAATCGTAGTCATTCGCTTTGCCCCATTAATCATCAGCGTAGACCGTCTTCGAAACGTCAGACTGCTCGAAAATAACCGTTCGTTGGTTGCGCGAAAAGCTGGTTTGGTCCGGATTTAGTTTAGCCAGACATGTACATGGGCTGGGTCCACCCATGGGTTGGATTAAGTTGGGTCAGAAATTTTCATGGGCTGGGTTATATGTTGGCCACAGAACCTTTTTAATGATGAATTTTCTATGATCAATAACAGTGGCGGTTCCAGGAATTCTTGGTGGGTGGATGAACAAAATGTATAGGAAGTTGGTGAAGGGCACAGCGAAGAAGACAACACAAAAGAAAAGAGACAAAAAGGTCATTGTTAGTGTGTTGCCCACTAAATGTTAGTAAACCTTGCAAAAAGGCCGACAAGCAAAAAAAGAAGGTCATTCGCAGCATTTTTCACTAAATTTTTTAAATCTCAAGTCTTTAATCCTTGTGCAGATAAAAGGTTGCTTAAAAAAGCATCCGGAAGCAAAAAAAGAAGGTCATAGATGAAGCATTCTTCCCGCATATAATACCTTGACACATTTGCCCCATCAATACCTTGAATTCATTCTATTTCAAATGCATACATGAGGCAGTCTACCCTTGCACTTAATTCACATAAACCTGGTTGATCCTATAAATCAATGAAAACAGTCAGTCAGTAAAATTTTAAAAGTTAACAAATCGTACTGTTAGAAAAATGGTCAAGGTAAAACGATACTAAATGTATTTGCTAAGAAGAAAAGCGGTAGTTGAAACATGAAGAACAAATAAAATATCGGATACAAATGGTATTATGGCTCACCGGGATTAAAGAGGCACAGGGATTTTTGACTGGGATTAAAAGACTAGGATTAAATCAATTTTTTTAAACTCACTGGAAAATAGGTTGACAAGCAACCATAAAAGGTCATCCGGAACCCCGGTGGGGAGGATCATCCCAGTCATCAACATGGTGGAACCGCCACTGGTCAATAACTGATTTAATAAATTGTAGCGTATTGAATTGAAGAAAAAATAGGTAAGTGGATATAAATTTTAAAAGGGACAAGGCAGGGTTGTGGTTTATCACCAGATTTCTACAATGAATATGGGGAAGAGATTATGAAGGAAACAGAAGAATTGGAAGGGATAAAGATAGCAGGAAAAAAATTAAATAACCTAAGATACGCAGATGACACAACACTAATGGCAGATACTGAAAGAAAACTACAAAGGTTATTAGACAAGGTGGCAGAAGAGAGTGAAAAGGAAGGACTAAGAATAAATAAAAAGAAGACGTACTGTATGGCAATTACAAAAAAGAAAGAAATTCCTAAATGCAGGCTACAATACAGGGGAATGGAAATAAAACAGGTAACACAGTTCAAATATCTAGGAAGCATCTTCACAAGCGATGGAAGAAGTGAAAAGGACATTGAAACCAGAATAGGCATGGCGAAGTCAGCCTTCACACAACTCAAAAAGATTCTCACAAATAAACATATTTCAACAACAACACGGCTCAGAATTCTTCACAGCTACGTTTGGGCGGTTCTGATGTACGGCTCGGAAACATGGACGTTGACAAAAACATCAGAAAGGAAACTGGAAGCTGCAGAGATGTGGTTTCTCAGACGGATGCAAAAAATTTCATGGACAGAAAGAATAACCAATGAGGAAGTACTAAAAACTTTTGGTGCAAAAAGAAAATTGCTAAAAACCACAAGAAAGCAGCAGCTTGAATTCTTTGGACATCTAATAAGAAAAGACGGATTGGAAAATCTAGCCATAACAGGAAAAATAGAGGGGAAAAGAGCAAGAGGAAGACAAAGAATAAAGTTTACGGACAGCCTAAGAGAAGTGACAAGAACTACAGACAACATCGAACTGATAAGGAAAGCCAGAAACAGAGAAGAGTGGAAATCCATGGTCGCCGACGTAGCAATACATGGCACATGAAGAAGAAGCGTATTGCGGTGGGTAGGGTTGGTGTTGGTCAAGTAACCCCATTGCTTTCGTGGGTTGGGTTGGGTCTGAATCATAACGGGTTGGGTTGTTTTTTTTTAATGGACCAATAATTATTCATGTTTGAGTCTAGTTTTTCTCTTTCGAAGTGTATTAGGCTATATCTTCCAAAAAGATGTGTTTGTTCGAATCTATAGACTATCTTTTTCGTTGTGTGTGTGTGTGTCAGATGTTTTGATGTGACTTGACATCTAGCGTGTAGTGTGGTTGAATACCCTGTAGCTGTCTTCAGCTGTACTTAGACAAGAGATCAGACCAAAGAAACTATGTGAAGCCGACGTCATTGCTTGAAACCGGCTTCTCTGCGTCGCCATCGGTCATCGTTTAGACGTCATCGAATGACGTCGATCTACGTCATTCATTTCGTCCCTCGTCATTCATCACCCGGCGTGACTCGATTAACCGGAAGCGGTGTCGACGCGCCACCTGTCGACGAATATCCGAAGAGTTCGACCGACACGCGAATCTTAATCTCTATACGCAGCAACTAGTGGAATTTCTAATGAATCACGATTTCTAGATTACATCCTCGAAACCGTCTTCCCGACCGTTCGACCCCTAAATATCTTCGCGGATTTTGACGGAAACAAAAAAAACGACTTGACTAAAAGACATCTCGGTGACAGACAGGGGCGTAGCGACGGAGGGGTATATCATTATATATACCCCCCAAATCAGACTACCTTAAAATTTTAAATGTGTTTTTTAAGATTTTCAAAGATTTTCAAGATTTGTAACGCCGCCCCCCCCCCAAATCACATTATACCCCAAATCAAATTTCTGGCTACGCCCCTGGTGACAGATTTTGTCGTTCGTACAGAGAAAGAATAATTTCTCTGGCTTTTGCGCTTACAGTTCCTGTCATTGCCTGTCGCTGACCACGTATTAACGCTGTTGCGAATATATTTGTCGTATATTGGGAAGCAGAAGCGACAGAATCTGGACTAATTGCTAGTAGCACAAACATCAGTCGTCGAACGCGCTCTGTTTGTCCACACAATAATCGCATTTGACGAATCTGAACAAGGTGAGAGTCGCTAAACAAGGTCCGTGTGATTACCACTAAACGAGGTCGATAAGTGATTCTCACAAATCTGTTTCTCTATCTCTTTCTGCCTCTCTGTCTTTGTATCTGCCTGCTTCAGTCCGTCTTTCTCTATATGTGTGTGTGTCTCTCTCTCTCTGCCTGTCTCTCTGTCTCTGTAGCTGTCTCTCAATCTCTGTTTGTCTGTCTGTATGCCTGTCTGCGTCTTTCTCTGAGTCTGTCTCTGTATGTATGTATGTTATGTAAGTATCTCTCTCTCTCTTTATATATATATATAAATATATATATATATATATATATATATATATATATATATATATATAAGTTAGTTATCAGAAGAACAGTTACTCGTAAAAGTCTATGGATGGAAGCAGATAATGCAGCCAAAGTATCAGTTACATTATTCCCTGTTCTCTTTCAAATGCCGCTGCCTATCTAGAATCGATAACCTACGAAATAAGCAGTAGGTGGCTACTTGGCTTCTCGGCCTACTAGTTCTTTAGCGCGCTCTATCTCTCTCTATCTCTCTGCTTTGTGATTATCGCGTGACCAGACCGAACCTTTGAACGAAATTCTGCCACTGTCTTTACTTCTACGTACCGTATAAGAAAAATTAAGGCGAATGACCCAATCCGAACAAATTTTCTCTGATCTTCTGTGAAGTCCTTGAAACGGCGAAATATGTTTGGCGCCAGTCGCCGTTGAAATCGGGGACTAATCTAAAGGGGCAGAAGTAGAAAACGCTGCTCTACAATCAGACCTTTTTTGCATTACTGTCTTCGGTTGATGGAACTCTCTGTTCATTATATTGAGCCGTTGTAGAGAAGCCAATTTGTAGAGTTTGGTCGAGTCTTCTGAGAGTAATCCATCCTACTTCTTTCTGTTCGTCTGTCTGTCTGTCTGTCTGTCTTGTCCGTCTATCTGTTTGTCTGTCTGTCTGCCTGTCTCACTGTACAGGATTTCCGTTCCTTCATCCGGTCCAGTGATTGAGAGATTGCAAGTCCATGGAGCGTCGTTTGACGTCCCTGGAAGTATCGCTCGAACCTTAATTAGATAGATAGATAGATAGATAGATAGATAGATAGATAGATAGATAGATAGATAGATAGATAGATAGCATTTGTAATGCGCCTGCAATTTCAGTATCTATCTATCTATCTATCTATCTAATTAAGGTAATTATTTGTAGGTAACCTTAACAAGATGCGTCTCACCTGAACTCACCTGAGCGTGATGCATGACTGAACCCGAGCATGATACGTGGCAAAAGCGAGGGGGTAGGGGGCATATTTCCTCGGGCGCCGAGGTGAGGGGGCGCCAAAATTGGGTATTTGGGTAAGTGAAATGCATAATAAAGAAGAAGAAACATGTGCGATGACCTTTTTTGCTTGTCAGCAGTTTTAAGGGCGCCAACGGTACACTTTGCCCCCGGGCGCCGGACACCCTCGCTACGCCTCTGATTAGCTTCATCTGAGGATATAGAAGTCAACTTCAAGAAGAATTAAGTCACGTGATGATGTGATCTGCGATTGAAGTTTCTTGTGCCTTCAGAGTCCGCACTTATGTAATTCAATTGAATGCATACGACTTCTATACAAAAATGTAGTCGAGACTTAGTCACGCATTCGAAACGCACCATATAAGTAGAGACTGTGAAGGAGAGAGGTTGGTGGCATGACAGTTGACACATAGACATCATTATCGTCAAACACCGAATGAACCATCAACGTTATTTAGTAGCAGTAGTTGGTGTAATAGTAATCGTAGCAATAGTAGTAATAACAGTAGCATTAGTTGTCTTAGGACCAGCAGCAGTATCAACAGTGGTAGTAGTAGTAGTAGTAGTAGAAGTAGTAGTAGTAGTAGTAGTAGTAGTAGTAGTAGTAGTAGTAGTAGTAGTAGTAGTAGTAGTAGTAGTAGTAGTAGTAGTAGTAGTAGTAGTAGTAGTAGTAGTAGTAGTAGTAGTAGTAGTAGTAGTAGTGTAGCGAACCGGGCTCTACGGTTCTTAATCGACTATCTTACTTGCTTATCTCTATCTTCCCTCCAGATGGCTCCGACTCAGCTTGCCACACGGGGTTGACTTAACTAAAGGCACGTGATCGTTCGTCCTAGCTCTTTGGCTAGGAAGTACTCTATGCTGAGTGGAATACAAGCGCTTTTATCTCTTCCTCCCTTACTCACTTGGTGTCGCCGCCTCTCACGGCGTGACTATCTCTCAACAAGTCTTCATTCTTAATTAAGGAAAGCGACGTCCTACCTAGGAGGACTTCAATCGAACACTACAGTACAGCGCAGTCCCTTCACTAGCAAGACACCTTAACTGACGACTTAACTGAACTGAATTATCACTGTGGCCCTTGCTTCTCTTCGCTAAAACTACTCAACTCTCTGTACTTCACTCAAGTATGTGCACAGCGGCGACGTCCTATCTTAGACAGCACTTCATCTTACTGCATCCAAGTTTCTCTAATTCTTCTTATTCCTGCACTTCTTTCACGCGCTCCTCTGGCGAATGCCTATCTTAACGCTTTGCCTGTGCACTTCTCGTGTGCATCCTTCCTAGCGCTTTTCCTGAACCCCTTTCTTATGCAACGCTCCTGAGCGATTTTCTAGCGTACCTATCCTGAGCACCTTTCTTATGAACCGATCCTGCGCGGTGCTAGGGTAAAATGTCCTAGGACAAAATGCCATGGGGACAAAATGTCACGAATAAGATGTAATGAGGATAAAAATGTAACCCTAGGCCTAACCCTAACCTAAACCCCAACCCGAACCCGTGACATTTTGTCCGTGACATTTTGTCCTCGGACATTTTGTCCGGCCACGATTTTGAGCACTTTTCTATGAGCGACGAACCTCAGTCAATTCTCTCCGAAAGGTGCCGTCTAACCCTGAGAATGGTACCTTGTCGCCCTAGGCATATTCTACAGACGCGCTTTCGTACTCATCTGCTTCACAACGGTCGCGCCGCGATTTTACCATTTGGGGCTGTCCACCCTTTGGAACCGCTGTAGCGGTGCTCAAGCACTTTCTTGCCAGAAGGCGCCCTCGCCTAGCAAATTGGCAATATGAGTTTTACCCCAGTTCACCGACCCTGTTGTCATCTAAGGGGCTTTCTCTTATACAGAACTAAGCCTGTCAGAAAAAGGTTTGCTAACTCTCTTACCGTCAACTACTTACAACTCAGCAATGCTAGACGCCACCTACCGACTATTCGGGACTTAAGCTCAGGTGACTTTTCGTGTAATTATTGCGTGATTATTATCGAAATTGGACCTCAGATTTAACTGCAATTAATTATAAAATATATTGATAGTCATTTGCGATTTCGCCACAGTAGTAAAAGCAGCAGAAGCAGCAGCAGCAGCAGAAGTAGTAGTAGTAGTAGTAGTAGTAGTAGTAGTAGTAGTAGTAGTAATAATAATAATAATAATAATAATAATAATAATAATAATATTAATAGTGGTGGTGGTGGTGGTGGTGGTGGTGGTGGTGGTGGTGGTGGTGGCGGCGGCGGCAGTAAGTAAAGGTTTTCACCCGTAGGCTCACGCCCGTTAAACTGAACATTTAAGCCAACAGCCCATAGGTGGTGTCCAACATCGGCGGACGGTGGCCAGTCTCTTCCGCCGAACCTATGGTTACTATCGCAATGTTGCCATTGCTACTCATTTTGATGTTTACCGCCCTCTAGCGATTAAAGTCGACTTGACGGGATTTTCGTCGGCGTGCCTGCCCAGTGATATTACCACTCATCTATCTCCCCCGGCGGCGGCGTAGTAGAGGTTAAACAACATTAAGAAATATTGTGTCCAAATCGAGCACTACCTGGATTTGATATCCAGTTTATGGAGAAACACTGAAAATTTTAGTCAAAGGATTCAGCATCTGCCTAGGTGGGCGATCGGTTTCGATAGTGTAATTCAGCATTTATATAGCGCCTCTTCTGAACGAACATGAAGCGTCCAGGTAATACTGGGAAATTGTTGATCATGGGTCAGCACTCAGCATCGACAATTGGCAGCTATTATTATGGAGCGCTAGTTTTCTTGGCGTCTTCCAATACGTTTGCCATTGGAATGTTGCTCAGTTATTCCTAAGGGCACCAAGAAAAGCGTGCAAATGCACAGGTTGTCAAGCAAAGCGGTGTTTTGTACACGCTTTCTTTCTTTTTTCCTGGAGTAGGGGGACCATTTGTTTACGTTGAGACTGTGCATTGCTTTCGACGTGAGACACCTTTCGGCGGCTAATTATTAATCGGCGTCGTTTGAAAATCGACTCGTTCTAACTGTTTAGTGTTTAGGTGTTTATGGTTCGCGCACAGATATCTCTTAGCTTGTCTTTGCCAAGAGAACTTACTGGCCCGCCGAGAGAAATTGCGGGCCCGCCCTTGTGCAGAAGGGCCGACGGGCCCCTGACGAGTCTTAAAAATGATGATGACCTTTTTTGCTTGTCGCTGTTTTGCACGCTGTTTATAATGTCCTCACGCCGGGCCCCTGTGCGACTTAACATGGTGACCTTTTTATGGTGTTATTATTGTTATTATTGTTAAGAATATGTCTTCATCATCGGCCGGGGCCCTCTCCAGACCGCCGGGCCCCTGTGCATTTGCCCCCTGCCCCCATCGGCGGCCCTGAGAAGTTACATTTCTGAAATAGTCGGTTCATGACTGGACATACAATTTTCAAAGACAATCAACATGGACTTACAAAGAGGCGTTCGTGTCTGACCAACTTGTTGGATTTTCTGAAAGAGATTTATGATAACCTGGATGAGGGCAAGACAGCATCTTTAGATTCTGCTAAAGCGCTTAATAAGGTCCCCATACAAGACTGACTGCCAAATTAAAGTCCTGCGGAATAGGAGAGACTAGTGTTTTTTGTGGGGGGGGAATTCACCCCAAAAGTTTTAAAATTCCCCCCCAAAAAATTTGTATATGTTGGCTTTGGGGATGGAAATTCCCCCCCAAGCGTGGAGAGACAAATCTTGTCCCCCAAACATTTCAAACTACCCCCATGTCAAGGTGGCTAGAATAAACACTGGGAGAGATTATTCTCAGTTGGATGCGAAATTGGTTGATGGAAGAAGAAAATATGCTGGCATCAGGGTTTGCATTCGCAATGGGCAACAGAGGAAGAAAAGACTTGGGAGCGATCGTCCACAGAAGTATGAATCCATCTTGACAATGCACCGAGGCAGCAGAAATGGCAGCCGGGTGTTAGGAATGATGAAAAGGATAATAACGAGCCGAGGCAAAGAGATAACGGCAAAACTATATAAGACATTAGCACGGTCTCATCTGAAATACTGTGTTCAGGCATATAATCCTTTTTTACTTACTTACTTAGCATGGTTTAAAGTGGCTTATAGAAGGCATTACTGCCTGTGTGAAAGCCACTAGGGGCACTAACGGGGCTTGAACCCGCTCCATCAGCCTGACGCTCCAGCACGTAACCCATTCTGCCATCTTCCGCCCCTTTTTGAAAGAGATATATTGAGCTTTTATAAAATGTTCGAAGACGAGCAATAAAGACGGTCAATGGATGCCATAATAATTTAAGACCGGTCAGCGAAGAAGAAGGACTTCAATATTGTCGAGTGACAACGTTAGAATTACGATTAGTCCTGGCTTCAGATCTGATTCGCCGATATAGCCTAAGCTACCAGCGAATCAGAACTGACGCCAAGACTAATCCTAAGAATCAATATTCAACGGAATATTGCCGACTGCTGACTGCGGCTCGTTAATTGGTCAAAACTGGCAGACATCAAGGAAATACTAAAGTCAGCACCCGCTGAATGTATAACTGACTGACACAAAGACGACTTCGTGAGACTCATCTAATGAGTCGTTAGGCAAGAACTGTATTGTCTTCTACGACAGAACCTGACGATAATGACATTTCTCAAGCAGCATTCCTAGAACCAAATACAGGTATTAGCAAATTTCAAATAAAACCTTCATTTCTCCGCTTCATCGTATACTGTGTTTTGGCTTCACTGCTAGTCAAAAATAAATCATTCATTCATTCAGTCAGTCGTTCAGTCGTTCAGTCGTTCGTTCATCAATTCATTATTTCATTCATTTTGCAGCTCAATTTTAGATGACTGTCATGATGTTATTGGTTGTTGTAACCGTTGTACGGGGTAGTAATAAATTGTAGTTATTGGTTGTTGTAACCGTAGTAGTAATAAATTGTAATAGTAGCATCAGTTGTTGCTGTAGGCTTATATGTTATAGTATTATTGTAGTGTTGGTAGTATTAGCTGTAACAGGATTTGTTGCTTTTGTAGTTATTGTGCAGTGTTTATTCTAGGCCTTCTCTGAGAGAATCCCCCCAAGTTAGTTTGAATTTTCAAAATTTTTGACATTTTGGCAAGTAGTATGACCTCCCCAATGTCTGTTCCCCCCCCAAAAAAACTTCTCCAATGTCTAGGTGGCTAGAATAGCCACTGGTTATTGTGTAGTTCAGAGGTCGGCAAACTCTTTCTTTAAAGGGTCGCATGAGACTTAACGCGGGCCGCACATAAAAAGCCAAAATGTTTATAAATTAAAGTGGGAAAAAATAATAGTTTTAAATACATTTTCGGAATCCATTATTGCAATGTCATAATACGATGCAATAACTTGCGATTATATTTTTTCCTTGACAAGACGTTTTGGGAAAAGTTGGAGGTGCGATCGTTCTTTAGCTCCGAGCGCTGCCAACCCTTTCTAAGATTTTTAAATAAAGGGCCATGTTTTCGTTAAATAATTTCAAACTATCTCCCTTTTCTGCCCGTCGTATGCATGTTTTTAAATGATCTCGCGGCCCGTATGGAACCCGGTAGGGGGCCGCATGCGGCTCGCGCGCCGTAGTTTGTCCACACCTGATGAAGTTGTTATAGGCAGTGGCGGCTCCAGGATTTGGCAAGTGGGGGGGGGCCGTTGGGGTGACAACTTCTAATCATGGGGCCAACCATTTGTTGTTAGGTATGTAGTATCAAGTATAGGGTCCCAACAGGGGGCCTTTGGGGGCCAGGCACTCAATAAGGGGCACGGGCCCCCGGGCGCCCCTGTGGAGCCGCCACTGGTTATAGGGCAGATATTATTAGTTGCTATAACAGATGTGGTAGTTGCTATAGTGGCTAGTTGCTATAGTAGCTGTAGTATAATATGTGTACTAATCTTAATAATACTATTACCCTGTCTGTGATTTGACGAAATGAATGAAGGTTTTGTATTCTTAATAATAATTATCGTTATATTTTAATTGGAAATGTATTCCTTGTAATTATAATTAATACTAAATGCATTTCAATCGTAGCAACGTTATCCACCGCTGTTTAAACTCAAACTAAAGAGACGCAAAAAGTAAAATATCTGCTCACACTCAGTATGCGCCATGACGTACCCGTCAGGCTATAAGGGCCTAAATCCCTCCATGACAAATGCCAAATGCCAAGATTAATTATCAAATTGCCTTTTCTAAATATCCGAAACTTCTGTGAAGCAACCTTTGGCTCTAAGATCCATTTATTTTCACCGCTAATTGACGATTTTTCAAAAGAAGAATTGAAAAAGGAAGTGGTCGGATACCCCACCCCAAAAATCTGCACTTAGAGTGGAATGATTGGAAGGGTGAAAGGCTAAGATGCAATTGTTCCTACCACTGGGAAACCAAACTCCTCCCGAAACCCCGATGAATAGAACGTTTTCTCGTATATCCTATAGATTCTCTAAAGAGAGAATTGCCAGCAAGATGAAATTCGAATCAAGAAAACTCATTTCGCTATACGCAATTCGGTTTTAATAGCTGACAATTGTCGTACGACTACTGTACAGAATGCCAGCAACGTACCTACCTACCTACCTACCGGTAATGCACATCCGCTACGTGTATGAACAGCTTTGCTCAATTCTTTCCCCGCGGCCATTTGTTCCTTCCCCGTTGCCTAATGCTGACGTTTTTTTTAAAATTGGTCTTTGAGCAACAGCCGTACATATCTCACGTCTCAGCGTATCGGTAAATAGCAAAGCGCTTTGTTCTTGAAGACGTAACTACGGAGCGTACTATATACGGTAGTAGAGTTCAAACAGTGCACTGGCATTTCGGAAACGCTCCAGTGCTCGAAAACAGATTTTTCTTCCGGCATCAACTTCAAAGCCTTTGACTGCGACGCTGAACAGACATCGCCTGAGAGAATTGAGGTGATCTGGTTCTTGGCAGGGCCGTATTCCTGCCATCAGCATTTGAGGAGGGGAGGATAGAATCATTTTTTTGCATTTACACATCCCATCGACAGGCTCAAAATAAAGATACAAGTCTTATTTCGATCATCAAAAAATCAGTCAAGAAAACAGCATTCAATAAAGTCTTGATCTGTAAGAAAAGCAATAATTATTTCTGATTATTATTGAATAATAAACATGAGACGTTCTGAGATTTCCCAGTGACAAATTTCTCGTCGTTGTCCTGGTCACCCAACAGAGATGGCAGAGACCTTGTTTAACCAGGCTACGTCTAATCCGGGATGAAAGTTCCAGTCTATCCTTGTCATTATTTATCAGTGGGATAATAAAATGAACAGGTTCCCAAGTCTTTCCGTCTCGCAGTATGGTGGACCTGGCTCCGAGATATGTCCGAGATATTAGGCCTTATCTTAGTCAGCTATTTCTATGAATCCAAAATGGCAAAGTCGTACTTGGACTCCAATAATAATTGTACCTAAAACCATTTATTTAATCAATCGTGTCGTAAAAGCGAATCGTGATGACCAGAAGCATTCCTAAAGTTCAAAATTCACGAACTGAGTTTTATTGGCTGCATTATAGACTAATCACACGTTGAACCCAGTGGCGTAGCGTGACTTCTGGGGACTCTCGGGAGCCGGGGGGCATCCTTTATGTGGGGCCCCGGTTGACGAGCAAAAAAAGGTCATCGCCCACAAAAAAGGTCTTCGTTCGTCCACACTTCTTTAATAGTATTGACGAGCAAAAAAGGGTCGTCGTCCACCTCTTTGGGGGCCCCCTCTCTCGGGGCCCGGGGGCTGTCTCCAAAGTGCCCCCTCCCGGCCCTCCTCGTTACGCCACTGGTTGAACCAGATGAGTTCTTGTTCGAGTCGAGCTGCAAAGTTTAAAAAAACGACATCGTCATTCTGCGACGATTGCAGTCTAAAGTAAACAAATAGGTAAAAATCACGCGAATTTACATAGCGCCACTGGGTAGTCAGGGATATTTTTACACCCCCTAACACCTCCCCAACACCCCCAACCCCAATTTGAGCCCGACACCCGAGCACCCTTCCCCCCAAATCTTATGTATTGGATGACATTTTTTGGTTGACAGACATTTTGGCAGAGTACTCCCAGAATTCACGGACACCCCCCTCAAATTGATAAACCTAGAAATAACTCTGGCTGTAGTACTGCAGTAGTTGGTTATTTCCGAACGCTTAAATCGCTCGCGCTAGTGCGTCCGTTTTTGTACCGGCTGCAATTATAAATTATTATAATTGAATTCTTACGCTGCACTCATTACTGTCATCTTGTCGCTTGACTCAATATTCGAAGCAGAATGTTGCGATAAATGTTCAGTCGCATAATTGGTAATCTGCAAGACTGTCTCGTATAGATTGTACCGGTTGTATATTACGAAAATGAACATGAATTATGCTACTGTCAATACAGTCTGTGCTGAATGACTCCAATCAGGTTAAGTATGATATAGTGCAGGGATGGGCAAAGTGCGGCCCGCGAGCCGAATGCGGCCCTCGAAGCCCTTTTGTGCGGCCCCCGACAGCGAGAAATATTGCATTAATGTGCGGCCTTCTAAAACATATGAAACATTTGCCAACGACGCCTCACTGGAAAATTCAGCATTCAAATTGGATTTACGCTTTGGCATTTGATCGCTAACTAGAAATAATGCTTTTAATATAGTTACTAACTTTTCTTCGACTTGACAGTCTTGGCTGTTAATAATTTACTTATACTGAACAGTATATAATACGTTATGTTAATTAAAGTCATTTTGAAGACTACTTAAAAATTTAATTCTAAATGCCGAAAAAAATTGTGCGGTCCTCGGCTTTCGTCACAGAAACTTTTGCGGCCCTCGGATAAAAATTTGTGCCCATCACTGATATAGTGGGTACATTACAATAAGCAATCATTAGCAATATTTAGAATCTGTATCTAAAAGCAACCAATTTGGCTCAAATTTATCTTTTATAGTTATGCTAAAATGGATATAAAGTAGGCCTATATAAAAATAGCTGTTTTTTATATTCCAACCATAGTTGTTCTAAGCCTAATGTAAAATTTCGGTTTGATTATTATGCCAATTTCTAAAAGTTTGTCTAAAGTCAGTATCGGAAATTTACCCGGTAAAACACATGATGATTTTGCTAGCTATATTTTATAACAGTTTCAATTGTATAGGTATATCTATATTTTTTTCGAAGTATGGTTGACGTTTCAGATAGGAGTTTGTATCATCATCATCTTCTTCTTCTTCACTTTCTGCCTGCATGGCGGCAATAGTTAGATACGAAACATTTCCACTTCGCTCGATCTTGCGCTAATCTGCATCCTTCAACAATCGAGATGTTCTTTGCTTCCAAGTCTTCCTTGATGTTATCCATCCATCTTTTTCTCGGTCTTCCTCTACCTCTGTCTCCTTCTACTTTGTGCGTATGCAGTGCTTTGTAGGTCCATCTATTGTTGTCCAATCTTTTAATACTTAATTAAGACTATTTCATGCATAAAATTCATATGTTCCAAACGTTAAACCTAAGTAACATTCGTTAACTTCCAAGTCAACAAGAAAAACAATTCGTTCCGACGACGTTTTAAACTGCGGTTTTCCCAAAAACTTTGCAAAAAAGCGCGAATTCTGATTGGCTGTTGGTTTTCTATAGAGTGAGCAGGTGCTACCAATTTTCTAAAGACGCAAAGTGCTCCTGAGCGATTACTGACAAGATGGCGCTATGCGATTATTTTGCTGCATTGCGTCGCAAGTGATGCCGTTTCCGTTAATTTCATTCATGAAATGTTTTTCTTTGTCTGCGCTTCTGGTTTCTATGGTGTTGATGTGACGTCATTTGGGGGCGGAAGATGGTAGAGTGGGTTGCGTGCTGGAGCGTCAGGCTGACGGAGCGGGTTCAAGACCCGTTAGTGCCCCTAGTGGATTTCACACAAGCAGCAATGCCTTATAAGCCACTTTAAATCATGCTAAGAATTTACATTTCCTCATTTATATTTTATCAGGGCCGCTTTTAAGCATTTGCAAGCAGTGCACATGCACAGAGGCCCCCACAAAAAAGGGGCCCCGCAAAATGGGGGTTATTTTTGCGTGAATAAACGTCAAGTAGCTTACTTATTTACTTGGCATCATCAGTAGCAACTCTTAATTATCGAAACTATAATATTGAATTCAAAATTCTAGTATGTTATATTATATAGTCACAGTATGTTAACGTGCCGCATTTTTTTCTTAAAATTTCGGGTATAAAAAGTCTTCAGGTAAGAGATAAGTTAGATTTTGCCTAGTGATGTAAATTCTCACGAACAGTCCATAGGGCCTCTGAATTTCTTTCTGCACAGGGTCTCCACTTATTTAAATACGACCTTGTATTTTATCTTAGTCTAGATCAGACGCCAAATACAAATTAAATATTTACAGTATACTACTATTTAATCATCGTCAGAAAGAACTCGTCGCAAAGAAAGACCGTCGAAAGATTGTCCAAAATAAAGAGCAAAGGCAATCACAAAGAAGGAAATAATTGATATGTTAACCTTGTTATTATACTCGCATCAAATACGTTGGTCTGTGCAAAATGATGCTGATATCAGAAGAATGATTATTCTGTATTTCGAGCACGTGCTGTGGAACACAGTAAGTGCAAGCAAGTCACAAGTCACATGTGGATCATCAAATATACATCACACAAGTCACATGCACAGCAAGTCACATGTGGACACACAGACGAACGCACAGGTGTAAATTGTCACGAACTGATCAATTCATTCTTAAATGAGCGTAATTCAGAGTGGAAAACTGGAGATGCAATAAGTTGAGAGGGGAAAGCATGGGAATTGGAACGATTATAAAAGCTCGTAATATGACATCACAAACTTACTTGAAAAAGAGAAGAGAGTTCGATATGAAGGTACTAATTAAGTTTAAATGTCGAAACGTTAAACCGCGGTGTAGATGAAGACAATGGGGTCAGTTGAAATCCTTTCTGAAATAATTGCAGATTTCATCTGGTGGACAGATCTGGTGAATTTTAGACAAATTTCGTCTAGAAATCGAGAGAGAATTTAAAGAAATGTTTTAGATTATAGTCAAGTAACCTTAGGGGCATTGAAAAAATTGGTAAAAACGTTGGACGATGGAGCAGGAGGTACGGGTTAGTTTGGGCCCTAAAGGTCGGTCAGCCTTTCTGGGTGGTTAAATGAGGAGAAGTGGTAAAATCTGACGATAAGTCAAACTGGTACGTAACAACCTCGTATCCGTGGTTTTTCATGCCTGGCTAATTGCTAGAAAGCGGAGATTAATCACTTTGTGAAGCCCGTGAGGTTCGGGAACGTTGCTTTTTCGACAAGTAACCTTGGCATTGAAAAAAAATTACAGAAAAGAATGCAGGCTTTCGAAGTGTACTCATTAGAGAGGGGACAGAGAGATTCTGGAGAGTAACCGGAGGTAGAAAGAGAGAATCTGACGAGAGAAACTGAGAGAGTAACAGGCAGAGAGAGAGTCAGATAATTGAGAAGAACGATTAATCACTTTGAGAATGATTTAACGTTGCGTCGACAACCATGCGATAAATAATACTGCGCATACCACGCAAGGAGTAAGAGAGAGAGAGAGAGAGAGAGAGAGAGAGAGAAACTTAAGTGTTGCAAATGGCAAATACAGAAAGGCGGTTGGTCAACATGCGCTGAAAGGAGGAAGCTGCGATATTTCGTCACTGTGAAACACCGAAGCTAAATCACCATCAGAGAGGACAATCCATCGAAGAACGATGCCCGGAAGAAAACAAAGACGGCAGCCAAGAAGAAGAAGAAGAAGAAGGAGGAGGAGGAAGAAGAAGAAGAAGAAGAAGAAGAAGAAGAGGAGGAAGAAAAAGAAGAAGAAGAAGAAGAAGAGGAGGAATAAAAAGAAGAAGAAGAAGAAGAAGAAGAGGAGAAGAAGAAGAAGAAGAAGAAGAAGAAGAAGAAGAAAGAAGAACGGATGACGTGGAAGAGTGGAAATATTGCAGTTGTCAGCAGGAGTCAGGAAAACACAGGATAGACATGTACTGCTGGAGAACGGAAATTCATTTGTCATTTTCACATCAGTTCGTTAAAGAAGCCGGAATAAGATGAACGATGGTGCCTCTGTTGTGGAGTATTATTAAAGAAGGAAACAGTAGCAAAGTGGATGCAGAATATGGTTAATATTCAAATATAATTTATTCCTTATTCAGTTCAATATTCACATTTGTTTTCAATAAACTCATTAGTATATTTTTTAAGTCATCATTTGCACAAGGAATCTTTTGGCCAGTTACGAAAATTGAAGAGGCAGGCGACTTGAAGTGGTAACATCGCCACCGCGCTCATATATGTCACCTGAGGGACACAGATTGTTGTCGCCTGTCACGTGGTCTCCCGTGTCACGTGGTCTCCCCGTCTGTCACGTGGTCTCGTCCACTTGTCGCGTCTTCAGAATTTTTCCTCTTCGTCGACGAATTCTGAATCTGACCAGGAATCTACTCGGAATTTAATTAGGAGATCACAGCAGACTCGCTCTTCTCCCACTACTCCGTCGTATCTTGCTGTGATAAATATCCCGGCGTTCCTCCTCAGAGGAAACCCAAGTGATTAAAACAGTGCGTCTGAGACGGCTGGGTGTTTTATTACAGTGTTAGTTTGGATTTAGTATGCTGTGTAATCTGGAGACCAACGTAATTTGTAAACTGCAAACGTTGTTTGCGATTACGGAGTTGAGAAAGGTCATTCAATGCATTCAATGACTACGTAATTGCTCTTTCACTCAGTAATCGTGCGGGTTCAACTGCAAACGATTTCTAAAAGCCATTTTGGAATGACCCCAATAATAATTAAAGCATTTCGTCATCTAGTGAGTCCGGAAGCCAAATGAGGCATTTATGCGGCATTGGATTACTGTAAAACGTTTTTGGTATTTTTGTAAACTCAAAGACAAGAATACAACATGCGAATACAGTACAGAAAACCCTACTAGAGGACAAGAAGACACAGAATGAGACCATGTTGCGAATGAATGGACGGGTTAGTGGTTACCATAGTAGTTCTCAAACAGGGTAGATCCTACTGAATCACTCTAAAGCTCTTATTATTATTATTATTATTATTATTATTATTATTATTATTATTATTATTATTATTATTATTATTATTAGTGCAGGATAATAATATTATTATACCCAATCATTGAATTATTGTACAACATTTCAATGATATTGATGTTAAAATCACGCAACTGTGGCCATTTGTGACGCTGTACACGTATTTTTGTGTACGCTCAAATGTACTGAACAATTGTTTAGCAACGTCGTCGCACGCCCAGCCCTCTGATTGTTGATGAAAACGAATAGCAACGTCATTGAACACATCGCGACGTAAGGACTAAACGGTCTAAACCGTCTCAAATATCGCCCACCAACGCATCGCGATCTAAACGGTTATATCATTTATGACTAAACGGTAAACCGTCTACCAATAGTCAACCAATAGTAACAGACATACAGATAACGATTTTAATATGATAGATGATATTATTGATGCTGTTGTTGTTGTTGAAAAGGAATGCATTGTATGCAGTGTACTTCAAATATCAGGCATTAATTAAATATGATATCAAGTAATGGCATTAATTAAATATTATCATACAAAATTCCGATTATATCAAAAATGAATCAATAATTGTTCTCTTTCGTCAAACCATTCGATTTTAGACGATAGTATGCGAGCATAGAGTTCATCTGTGGTCTGGACAGTGGATAATCTGGCGGCAACAATCTTCAGCGTCAAATATGATTAAATATTTATGCTAGTATGGCCTATTCATCATCGTCGGATCCGGGGGTTCTGTTTAGATGACACTTTGTGTTCCATTCTCCATTCTACTTTTCCTTTTCCTGTCATCCAACTGTATGGATCGATGCAAATCGTTAAAATTATCGAGAGGGAAGAATACGCGACACCAGCTTGTTCTATTTCTGACTTTACAACATTTTGGCTTTTCGCCATGACGAGAAATGACCAAACAAAATTCTCGAGGTGCGCTTTGGGAGCGCTCAAGCCCCTGTGTCCCTGTGTTCCTGTGCTTTCTGTGACGACCTCCTCTCCCCCATAGACCCGCCTATGGCTGAAGACTTGAGTACAACTTAGCATCGGCAGCGCTCGTTTGCTCAACGCTTCGGCTTTGCATCGAATCCAACAGCCGCATTCGACTGCACGCATTCGGGCATTCGGCGCAGTCACTCGACAATAAAAACGCACCCAACACAACCGCGAAATCATTATCAGCGCCGTCGTCGTCGAGTTTGTGTAACAGCAGCAGCTGTTGGCTGATTCGCCGAGACCCCGCGTCTCTCGAGCTGTCTACTGTATGGTTCCAAGACTGTTGTTCCACCGAAGATAAGACCGGATTTCGATAGACGGGACTCGGGAGAACGCCGTATAGTGATAAATCGTATTTTCTCTCTCGCGGAAAACTGAACCAACCGCTGACTGTCCGCTTTATAAGCATAGACTCATTTTGTCGTTTTAATTAGGGCGATGTGTTTGACCAAGCAAGCGTTACTGCATGCTCGTCGTTTACTTTTGTCCGATCTTTTTGGTTTCGTTACGAGCGTCGTTCGAAAATAGAACGAACGGGCATCAAGATGTATCTACTGTGATCACAGCGTTATGAAACCGGTCATTTTTCTCTGGTCTGGTAGACTCACAGAAGAATGTCTCTGAGAATGTGAACGTCTTACATGTCGTCATTAAGGTAAGAACGGTCGGAATTGATTTTCTGAGACGTCGGAATTGTGAAATTTTATTCATTGTGCTTTTTGACTGGAAGCATTCCTGTGAAACCTTCAGTCGATGCCAGCAGTGTTTAATCTAGACTCCTGGACTCCGGGGGGAACTGAAAAAGCCGGGGGAAAACTGAAAAAGCCGGAGGGGAATTCTGCTAGGGGCCGCTGTTAGTCCATGTAGTATTCCAAAATTCCCCCCCAGGGGGGAATTTGAAATTTCCGGGAGGGAAGGGCAATGTTACCCCGGAAACGGCCTAGATTAAACACTGGTTCAGATTTGAAGCCACGACAAAGAATTATTCGTCTTTCGTAGGCCATATTGTGTGTCAATATCTTAAAACAACGTTGGTAAATTAAAGTCAGAACGTTGTTTTCGCCAATTTGATTTCAGATTTGAGAGAACCGTGCAAACCAAAGTAATTATTCAAAATATCATTCAATAGGCACAAAATAATATTTTTTCATTCTGGTAATCAATATAATACAGGGTGTTAAAACAGTCGTTGTAAATGTAAAGTCAATTGAACGATTTCCAATGAAATTTTAGGCCATAACTGAGAATGTTTTGATTTAGCCAAATTTTCATTTTAAAACCAAAACTAGAGACCCAAATTTTAAAATTGACAAACAGAAGATAACATTCAACGTTTTTTAAGTCTAAAACCATTTCAGACAAGGTCAAGGGTTATTTGCCAACAGATAAAAATATGCATTATGATTGGCTGCAGGATTCAATATTTGCTTGGAGAAGAAATTCCAGCAAGACGGAACATTGCACACTCTTTCATTTTCTGTAGCAAAATTGTAATTTCATCAAGAAAGATGATAATATAGTTGATTATTCTGTTAAATTTAGATATCAAAAGTATCAGCAAGCCACAAAACATCACGGAGTTGAAGACTGTGCTGAAGAATATCTGGGAGAGTTTTGATGACCAGATCTCGATACTTTGAAAAATGTGGGTGTGTGAAGGCTGAGAGGGGAGATTTTCACCTGCTCCGTAGCAAATCATCTGTCTATATTCACGGCCAAATAAAACAAAAATATTTTTTAGACTTTATTATGACGTTATACCAATTCAAAAATGTGGGTCTCTTTAGTTTTTTTAAAGACTAAAAGATATAATATTTCATTTCCCAGGTTTTTAATCCATTGAAATTATTAATAGAGATAATAAATATATAAAGGGGTGCCCTTTTGATACCCAGTTGATTATTCTGTTAAATTTAAAATTTACTCAGTCCGAATTTAAAATGTAGTGTAATAGAGATTCATGACGTCTATTTAGAAACTATATTTTTAGACTACGAACATTAAAATGTGCTTTTAAAGTATTAATATCTCTTTCGTTTTTTAATCAAATTATTAATAGGCATATAATAGTGATGCAGGTATTATTGAACGGAAATCCAAAACTGTCATAATTCTCTGCGATAGTCTGATCTGTAAAAACTTCTATTCGATTCTTAACAATACAGACTGCGAAACGAAGGTCAAAGGTTGAGCCGCTTAGTGTCAAGCAGCAGATGTACGCCATTAAACGTAAACAACGACGGACACATAAAATGGCTAAGCAAGTTGATATTTTGAGGGGCGCGGTGGAGTAGTGGTAGGATTCTTGCGATGTTTCATGTTAAAGTTAATCCCTTAACCGTGTATTTAACTGTAACTCAATGTAAAATGGACGGGTATATCCGGGATCCCCAGTTAAGGGGTTAATTTTAATCAAAGCATCAACCGATAAATCACAACTAACCAGTTTTTCCATATTTACTTTTCGAAATTTCATTTGTTCCTTCATTATAGTTGTAATAGGCCCTCTGTCAATTGTTAAAATTCTAGAGTTGTTTAGTTGTTCAAATTCTAACCTTTCAATTCTATCTATTCTCCATCTTTCGTCATATGCTTGCATCATTTCCTGCCATCTCTGGTTTTGGTCAGCTATTTCATGTCTCCTCTCAAAGTCCTTCTGTTCCTCATACCTCCTTCTCTCCTGCTCTCTCTCTCTCTCTCTCTCTCTCTTCTTCGTATTTTTTTCTCTCTTGTTCCTTCTGTTCTTCCCTTTTAATCCACATTTCCATAAATATCACCATATCTGATGTATGCATCCAAACTGGGTTTTCTCTTACCTCCTCGACTAAACTTTCTTCTAATTGTTCACCTTCTTGTGTCCCATCCCTGGCAACCCATTCTCTGGCCACAGATTCCATCTTCTGACTCCTGGACATCTGTTGAATGTGCTCTAAATCAAAACCAAATTTCAACAATATATCCTCTAGTCGTTTAGCACTCGACTTTTTAATTGTCTGCTTTTGACTTTCAGCTAATTTATCCATTTTAAACACCTTATACAACACACCAATCAATCACTGAAATACCAATCAGAAAAAAACACCAAATCACAAATATTCCTCTAAACCACAACACAGCCTGTAAATTCTTATGTAAAATTTAGGTATTATAGTAATTAAAATTTAGTCAGAATATCCAGTGTCGGCTCTAGGATTTGGCAAGTGGGGGGCCTTTGGGGTGGCAACTTCTAATCATGGGGGTCCAACCACTTGTTGTTTAATGTATGTAGCATTAAGTATAGGGTTCCAACTTGGGAGCCACTGAGGGGGCCAGACACTCAATAGGGGGGGCACGGGCCCCCTGGCTCCCCCGGTGGAGCCGCCACTGAGAATATCACCAATTCCAAATGACGAATGCCCGTTCACTTTATAGTCTACGCGATATGGCACGCAGGTACTGTACTTTTATGGAGTGGAAAGTCCAACGTTCGTGTGAGCATGAATTGATACAACACCTCCACAAGACTTCTTAGGGGCTGTCCATTAATTACGTCAACAATTTAGGGGAGAGGGTTTGAAAAAGTTTGACAGTTGTTGACAGGGAGAGGGGGTCAAGAGAAGTTGACGTCAACAATTTCACTTTTTACAAATAATCAAAAAATAGGAAATTTCATGGAATACTACTTATTACAATGGAAAAAAGCATGGCAAAAAGGGCATCACCACCACATTTTGACACTCGATGAGCAAAAAAGGGGAAACATGGTCATCACCGCAAAAAATAATAACCTTGTTATCGGGACCTGTCATTGATCTTGCGGGAGGTGGGTCAAAAGTTTTTGACGTAATTATAGGGGGGTCTCTGAAAGTTGATAGTTGTTGACAAAGGGGAGGGAGTCATAAATTGCCCAAAATTTGTTGACATAATTAATGGACAACAGCCCCTTATCACAGTTCACCATCGGAAAATCCACGTCTGATTCCCGTAACTGTACGTGAGTGACGACAGCAATCCCGTCGACCCTCCAGGAAACCAAGGCAACGACTCCGTCAATTGCTCCAGACGATACCAAGCAACGTCACGTCCTTGAGAACACTCCACCGGCCCACACAGCGTTCATTCGCCAGCAAAGACCCAGGAGATGCCACAAAGCCACGTCTCCTGAAACAACCCCAAAGCAGAGGCGTCATTTGGGGGAAGGCTGGGGGGGGCCGTGGCCCCCTACCAAGGAAATGAAAACATTAATTTATAATGTATTAATGTGCAAAATTGCAAAAATTGCCAAAAGTATCAAAAAATTGCAAATTTTCCAACATTGGCCCTAAAATTTGCCAAATTTGCTCAAAATTTGCAAAAAATTTGCAAAAATGCCTAAAATTTGCCAAAATTTGCAAAAAATTGCAAAAAATTTTCTCGCCCCCCCAAGAAAAGTGTGAAATGACGTCACTGCCCCAAAGCAGCGTCACCGTCGAAAACTCCGACAAAATTAATCTTCACAAACAATGTTTCCGTCAACCACTCCTCCCAAAACAAACCAAGTATTCCCGTCGAACCACTTAACCCAACAGTAATTCGAAACACTGTCCTTGGCCTTCCAAGTATCCACACGCCCGTAATGGGAACACACCGCAACGAAAGTACTTTCACCACATCCACAAAAACTTTTAAACTGACACCAAAAATGTAGGACTCTACTGTCCTAGAACACTAAACTTTCTTTCTTAAAACAAACAAAGAATGTCAACATATATAAAACTTTTATTTCAACTCAACTAAAAGTCGACAGCCTCCATTTTTACTGCCACAGACATTCTACATAAGATGACACCTCTTCCTTAAACTCTATGCTCCATCTATATAGTTCCTTTTTTACTACCTTCTATGAAACACCCTTACAGTATTTTTCTAATTCAGTGTTCGCCAAAAGTGGTTCGCAGGGCTCAGTCTTAAGAAATTTATATGCACGCAATCCTCCATACACAGCTTGTATTAAAATGGTTAGTGTTTCATGCATTTTTAAGGCAATTTTAATCTGCAATAAGTTTGCATGGCCACGGCATGTTACAAGGCCACTGACGTGAGTCGCACGATTCCAAAAGTTTGGGTAGCCCTGGTCTATAGTACTTGTAAAAATTAATCTTATTTCACAATAACGCAACGAAGCGTATTCCGACCATTTTGCTCTGAAACTCCAATAACAATAGAGTATCTCTCGCTGTTGCAAATGTAACCTTGCGGTTAAGCGATTTTGCCCATACTCATAGGATTTTTAAGACGCGTAACAAAGGTATGTTCCTGGCGAAATATTAAAAAGGTAATTTTCAAGAAATTTCAATATCCATTTCTCTCATTTTGTCTTATTTGGCAAAAATATGAATAATTCAATCTAAATTTGTTATATTTTCATTCAAATTGAATAAGAGCTTTTGTTTTGCCATTTATTCAAAACTCTGAATATTTTTAAAACTAACGTTCGCTAGATGGCCTAATGATTTTTTTATACAGCATGTTATGATTAGGGTCGCGACACGTTACAAAACCGTTGAAATGGGCTGCAGTTCCAAATTGTTCGAAAAACTCTGCTCTAATTGATTCCTTCTCTTGTTCTTCGACAAATTCATTGAGCTAAATTGCGGTTCACAGTTTGCGCTGAATGTCAGACATGTTCATCTTATATCGATCCATTCGATTTGCTAGATCTTGAAACTGTTCACAATCAAGCTCAACCATGAACTCTTAAGAGAAGTCGCTGTTCGTTTTCTTTTCAAACATACCTGTAGGCGTAAACTTCTATTAGGCCTCTAGCACTAGAAGGACCGAAATTTTTTATCTAGAAGGCTGAAGTTCCCCATTTTTGAGAGGCTATCATATTTGGAAAACTTTAAAAAAGGTACAGGGCTCGGTTCTTCTATTGTTGTTTTTCTTTTACGTTTCCGTTTTCTTAACTTTTTTAAAATCTTTGTTATAAAACATTTATATCGCTGGCTTTCTGTTTTTTTTATTTTATCGATATTTGGAACCGCGGGCTTTGCACAAATAATTAAATAGAAGACCTTTTGCCCATCATTCTAGACCAGAAGTTAGTAATTAATTGTATGGAGCCGTTACAAGTTCACAACAAACCGTGAATCTTCATCAGTAAGTACGTGCATGATATGGAAGCAATGGAAAAGATTTCAAAAATTTGTGCGCTCCATGTTTTCCTCTGTGCGCTCTTGCTTTGAAAATCGTCCTCAGGTTGCGCAGTACAAGCACTGGCGCATTGCAACAGTCTAGTGGAAACCAAAAGAGGCAGTGAATCCGACATTGACTCATGCGCATGGTTGATATGCATGTATCTATGGATATCGACCGATTTATATAGCGCCGTAAACACAGCGGCGCCAAAAACAAGGGCGCGTTACAGTGCAGCTGTGTTTGTGTGTAGGGGGGTATGACTCTTGGAAAAGATGGCACTGACAGTAAGTCGGTGGCATCACACTGTGATTTGCGAAGAACGCCCGTGAGGATGGCAGAGTGGGTTACGCGCTGGAGCGGTAGGCTGACGGAGAGGGTTCAAGCCTCTAGTGGCTTTCGCGCGGACAGTAATGCCTCCTAGACCGCTCTAAATCACGCTAAGTTATATACAGGGCGGCGCAAAAAACCGGATTATATTAAATGCAAACCCTAATGTGACTAGTCCGACTTTTTTTTTTGTTATATTACTAAGATAATATATATTATATATATAATATATATATATATATATATATATATATAAGATTGGTAGCTAAGAACAAACAGCAAACCAATTTTAATGTACTTCGTTAAGTAGATCTGGAAAGAGTTTTCTCCATTTATACTATGCACATCACTTTAATTTCTTTCTGTTAAACATAAATCAGCATGAATTTTAAAAATTCATTCTATGACTTTTCATATGTCCTATTTCTTTAATTTGAACAGACATTTGAATAACTCTAACCTTGATTCTGCTGTGTATGTCCACTGATAAATGCTTACTAAATACGCGTTGGTGCTGTGAGATCAGTGGCATAGCGTGACTTTTGCCCATTCTGGGAGCCGGGTTCACAACAAACATTTTGCCATGGGGGCCCCAGAGTTTCTGTGAGCTGACGAGCAAAAAGGTCGTCAGCACATCATTTCTATCGGTTAGGTTAAGTTAGGCAGTTAATCCTAACCTAACTTGGAAAAGATAGACCCCTCTTCGGTGGCATCACCCTGATTTGCGAAGAACGCCCGTGAGGCCCAGAGGGGCTGTGAACAAAGTGTAGGCCTACGGGTTCAAGCCCCCACGTTACGCCACTGTGTGATATTGCGAAATAAGTGCCAGTTAACTGGACAAACGGACTAAAACTTGAAACTCCTGTGGCGCCGACATTGCGGGAGTTAAATTGAAATTCTATAGAAATTTTAACAGCATATATCATCATTCGAAATCAGCTTCTTCAGAACTGATCTGTGTTAATCTAGTTAAGTCATATTGTTTGCCTTCAGTGGCGTAACGTGGGAATTTTAAAAATTCATTGTTGACTGCCCATATGTCCCGGGCGGGGGCCCAGAAAGAGGGGTCTAAGCTTGGTTAGGGTTAGGCTTAACCCTGATAAACCCTAAACAACCCTAATCAGTAGAAGTGAACGTGCTGGCGACCTTTTTTTGGGGGCTCGTGAGGGCAAAAACGAGGTGATGTGACCTTTTTTTTTTTTTTTTTTTTTTTTTTTTTGCCTCGTCGGGGCCAGGGGAAACTTTGGAACTTTGGGGCCCGTTACGCCACTGTGTGAGAAAGATGCCCAGTTAACTGGACCCCAAAAGTCACATTGCTACGCCATAGAAATTTTGCCTTTGGTTTTGTATGGTACTGAAGCAACATATCTTAACAAAGGCACGTTAAATGCTTTGGATAGACTTATACAGCAGGCTGTTTGTAAAATATTTAACGTTCATTGTAAAGATACAATCGTATAAGGGATATGGTTGGTTTGCAGCTGACACATGATGCAGTAAAATACCGGCAGCAATCCTTTTTATTGAAGTATAAAGGGAAATCGCTGTTTTTCTCTGATTGTATAGTAAATGTGTGCTTGAGGTCTGAGGTTATGGATATGATGGAATGAATGTTATGTTAGTTGAATAGGTACAGAATTTGAGTTTTGTTTGTCTTTTTACTTGGCTGCACTGTGTAAAGTGTGTGTTTTATTAGTCAGGCTTGTTAACAAGCACCTAAGGCACAAGGCCGAGCACAAGACCAAGCACCTGAGGTACAAGGCCAAGCACAAGGCCAAGGACCTAAGGCACAAGGTCAAGCACAAGGCAAAGCACTCGTAGTCCAAGGCCAAGGTCAAGCACAAGCACTTGGTTTTTGGTACTTAAGCACAGCACAAGGCCAAGCACCAACAAGCCTGTTATTAGTTTATTATTAGTTTATTATTGTTTTTTGTTCTATTTGATGCTGTGCTTGTCACGAAATAACGATTATTATAGTTGGTTCAGCGAGCATTAGCACGGCAGAATGGTTATCACGACATTTTAGGCTAAATAATTAATTGGCCACGATCTCTAGTGGCTGAGGCAGAGGGCGCCCTCTGGGCTCAGGGTGCGGAGGAGAATTGGAGGGTTTAGCGCCTTCAGTTTGTCACGGCATCGGCAGTGAAGAAGACATCGCTTGTCTCGCACTCGTCCCCTTTTCCTTCCGCCGAATGGGCGTTTGTGTCGATCGAAACTGATTTGGACTCCGGGTCTAATGGTTGGCGGATCAGCGATCTAACTACTGCAATTGTGCAACATCCATGTGTATGTGTGTGTGTTTTGTGTGTGTGTTTGTGTGTGTGTGTGTGTGCCAAAGACATTTCTTAGACGCTTTAGATTGCAATTGATTTCTCAAATCTTTCGATCTTTCGATTCGTTTAATTAAAATGCCGCTTTTATGGTTTAAAATAAATTTTCAAGACGTTGCCTCCATGTTTGAATGACAAATATTATATCAGCTCAAGTAGGCCTACTGTGCCAATAAGGGTTGCTATCATCATCATCATCAGCAGCAGCAGCAGCATCACCATCATCATCATCATCATCATCATCATCATCATCATCATCATCATTATCATCATCATCATCATCATCATCATCATCATTATCATCATCATCATCATCGTCGTCGTCGTTAAAATCGGGATCATTAGGATTGATGTCGTATTCTCAAGCATCATCACCAATAAAAGAAAATCGTATTTATTTTCGAGTTCTCTCGATTGGATGTCAGCCTAAACTTTAACCCCTTAACTGGGGATCCCGGATATATCCGTCCATTTTACATTGAGTTACAGTTAAATACACGGTTAAGGGGTTAACTGTGCATTTTCGACGTCTGTTTAGACAAACTGACGGAAGAGAAATGACGCCCAGACGCCCAACAGCAACAGCAGTTACCGAGAAGTAAGAAAGAGAGACAATGGACGAGTGTACGTCTCAACTGGAACTCCTCACTAACATCAGCAGCGGCGGCGGCGGCGGCGGCGAACCATCGCTACCACCACCACCACCACCACCACCACCACCGGCGAACGACACCAGGTCCTCGGCCAACTTCACCGCCCACCGCCAACTGCTGTCCCCCGACGCGACCGCCGCGCTGATCCTCAAGGCGTCCGAGGCGGTGGAGGACCTCGTCTACCAGAACGTCATCGTCGCCATCTGCGCCTTCGGTCTCGTCGGCAACGTCGTCAACCTGATCGTGCTGAGCCGACGGAGTCTCACGCGTACCATGGAGCGCATGGAACGCTCGGCCCACTACGGCCTCATGGGCCTGGCGGTGTCCGACGCCCTGCTCTGCGCCTCGGTCCTGCCGACCGCCTACGTCGGCAACAGGGTGTTCGGATTTCGCGTCTACGACTTCCGCATCGTCTACGCCACGTACGGCAACACCGTCATCAACACGTTCATTCTGTCGAGCACCTGGTTGACGGTTACCATGGCGCTCGGTCGCTACCTGGCCATCTGTCATCCGTTCCACGCCCGACTCGTCATCGGAAAACGCTACGCGGTGACGTCGCTGACGGTCGTCTTCTGCGCCTGCGCGGTGCTGAATCTTCCGCGGTATTTCGTCGACGAGATAAAGGCGATAGCGTGTCAGGAGGGCGGGAGCTTCTACTACAAGGACTCCGGACTGCTCGGTCGGCGGAAGGCGCTCTGCTCCGTCTACTTTCACGTCTACTTCTTCTTCAGCATCGTCGTTCCGTTCCTGCTGCTCGTCTTCTGCAACTCCAATCTGATCCGAGCGCTGCACACTTCGATGAGCATGTGCGCCGTGCAGCAGCAGCGGGGTCACGTGACTTCCGGCGGAAATGCGTCGGCGAATCGCATAACGTTGACGCTGATCGTAATCGTCGCCATGTTCCTGTTTCTCGTCGTTCCGTCGGAAACGCTGACGTTCGTCAGAGACACGGTGATACGGAACGTGGAATACCTGGAGACGTACAATCTGGCACTGGCGTTCCTCAATCTCTTCCAGGCGGTCAATTTCGCCTTCAACTTCCTCCTCTACTGCGTCGTCAACAGTCAGTTCCGGAAGACGCTGTGGCGACTGGTCGTAACTCTAGTGTTTTGTCGTCGGCGTTCCGCTTACGTCAACTACAGTAGCGGTAGTCCGAGGTGTTGTAACAGCGCGTCGAAATTCAGCGCCACGTCTTCTTCGCGGAACGTCATCTTCGGAAAGATAACGCTACAGACCAGCGCGACGACATTATAGCGAGAGAAAAAGTAAACTAGTTGCAACACTTGCGTGATTAGACTGCCGCCTTCTGCTACGGAGGAATTCTGATAAAAAGCGCTAGGAAGAAATCACGGAGAAAGATCTCCAACAAATGGAATTAAACCGTTCAGTACAAATGCGTTTGACAGAAATGTCACAACGAGTGTTTAAAACGTGTTCGGTTTAAACTTCCGCTGGCGCTACATAATCCAAGCGTATGAGTGACGTTTTACGCGACGTGACGTAGTTTTACGTCGATTTGTCTCCTTTGATATTTTAGAATAATTAATTAATTATCGATTGTCAGGAAACATCTAGTTTCAACGAAGAACTTTGAGACAGTGGCGGTCCTAGGATGTCTTGGTGAGGGGATGAAATGAATTCTTAGGAAGTTGATGGAGGGATAAAAATAGAAGGAAAAATAAATAAACTTTGCCGAGA
Organism: Metaphire vulgaris; assembly: GCA_018105865.1. Taxonomy (NCBI): domain Eukaryota; kingdom Metazoa; phylum Annelida; class Clitellata; order Crassiclitellata; family Megascolecidae; genus Metaphire; species Metaphire vulgaris. The sequence goes on from CM030853.1 coordinate 7,609,907, forward strand.
AAGGCATGATTTTACTGCACTTTTACCAAAAAATATGTTGACAAGCAAAAAAAGGTCACCCGCAGTTTTTCCCGTTGTTTTACTAGACTTTAAACCAAAAATAGGTTTCACGAGCAAATTTTTTTTAAAAGTCCGATGGAGGGATGCATCCCCACTCATCCACCACGTGGAACCGCCACTGCTTTGGAACGAGAAAGTAGAAACTGAAATGACGACGATTATAGACAGAATCGTGAGAAGTTATCGCCAAATGGTATTTGGTTCTGTCGAGATAAGAGCGCCTCCTTCGGTCACAGTGGGGTGCAGAGAGCGGTGGGCGCACGGGGCTAAAAAGTCGATGAGAAAGGTCACCGAGTCAATTTTGGCGCGCCCCCATCTGGTCGGCACCCGGGTTCATGGGCGTCCGCAGAAAGTTTTCCATGGGGATGCAAAACAAGGTCTTGTGACAAAAGAAATTAAATAAATTTTCCAGGGGGTGCAAAAAAAGGTTTTGTGACGAAAGAAACGAGTAATTTTACTTGTTCGTAACTCCACAATTTTTCCATGGTGGGTGCAATTGCACCCTCTTGCACTTCCCGCCTCCGGACGCCCATGCCCGGGGTCACCGCCCCACCGGTCCCCCTTTGCACGTTACTGTTCGGTCAGCTTTGCAATGTAACAAAAACCATTCGTTGCGAATGAGGAAACGAACTTGAATTTTCAGATTTGAATCGTTGCAAGCATTTAATAATAACATTGACCCGATTGCAATGACCTTAAAAAATAGGCAACAAATTTACGGCTGAATCTTCATAAGCTGCTATCAAAGACACGAATCAAGGCGAAAAAATTGTCGTCGCGTGATATAATTAGTGACTGTTTTAAGATTCGACTGCATTTTTTTGCAGTTTTACTTTTGCGGTTTTTATCGTAGGCTGATTGGGCGATAGGTCACATTAACCGACTTTGACAAAACAAACATTTCCTCAATGATTTAGAGGTTCAGGAGATCGTAAATCGCATTGGCGTAACCACGGAGGGGGAGGGAGTCACGGGGACCCGAACTCCCTATTTGAACTGGGACCGGTCATGAGATTTGTGCAAAACCGTTGAATAGTCTGGCAGGGCGTAGCCAGGAATTTGCTTGGGGTATAAATTTGGGGATATAGATTGTTATAGATATTATATCATATATACCATATATATATTGTATATTATATAGATATTATATATATGTTATATATATACACTGAACTATATAATTATATACTGATTTGGGGGGTATATACCGATATACCCCCGCGTTGCGCCCCTGGTAGTGCAGGTAGCATTATTTTCGTGGCCGGACAAAATGTCCGAGGGTAAAATGTCACGGGTTCGGATTGGGGTTGGGATTGGGGTTAGGGTTAGGCTTGGGGTTACATTTTATCCCCATTATATCTTGTTCTGACATTTTGTCTCCATGACATTTCGTCCTAGCACCATTATTTTTGCTCGCCGTCACTTTTTTCTCGAAAATGTCAAAGAGCCCCCCCCCGCCTATTTGGGAATCCTGGCTACGTCACTGGTAATGCGATCGGTCAGTAAGACGCAATGCTGGCGTCAATACACTTGACAACATGCCAATGTTCTAGTTTCCGCTTATTTCCGAAATTATTGCGGACATCGCACGCAGCTTAACATTCATACTACGCACAACCACCAATCGGCATAAAAACGAACGGAGAGTTTTATTACGTATAAATTACTAAGTAGAGACTAAATGCAGAGTCTGCATTGCAGACGGCACTTGTGTCTTGGAGACGTTTTAGAACAAGAAAATGTTCAGAAGGTCACGTTCTAAGTCTAAACTATATATATATATATATTACTTCCAGCGGTCTCAACACCGTAAAATGCAATGTGTGTGTATATGCTGCGAAATGTTTATCACACTTGAAACGACAGTTTAGTTTCAAGCGTGTGCATTTTGTCCGGAAAGAAAGGAACCCGTTGGTATGGTAATGATGAAAACTAATGCAAAAATTAAACAGTCCTGGTTTAAAAACCAGTTGATTATAAGATTCAGTGGAGGAAAACGTTTGCATAAGAAAGATTAGAATCACGGAAGAACTCTGAGAGTGAGTCGTTCATGTATGGGATGAGTTCGATCAGTTGGTTATCGATGCGTGTTTTGAAGCCTATGCAGTGTTTTATCCAGACTCTGGGCCTTTGGGTGAAGGGGAGGGGATTGAGACCTTTGGAGGGAAAATTGGCTTGGCTGGAGAGGAAAAGACACAGTTTAATGCAAAATTTGTGTAAGTGCTGGGATTTTTCTGGAGGAATGTTGAGGATTGGGGGAAGGGGAGGGAATCTTCCACTAACAGGCCTGGATAAAACACTGAGCCTATGTTGAAGCTAATGGCGAACTGAACGAACTACTCTGTTTAATAAAAGTAACATTTAACGTTTAGTCAAACTACGAATATCTCTGTAAAGTGCGAACGAGTGAAGCTAGTGACAAAATGTCTTCGTCCATATTTCCCCACAAACGCATTTTTTGACACTTCGCTTAAAAGAAAATCGCAATGCGATTGAATCTTGCTGCCGTAATTTTGCATTTTTGTTGCGGCAATATGTGTTGGTATTTGAGATTCCTACCAGTGCAGGGAAAATACTTACTTAATTCTTTGCGCTATATGAGTTAGTTAAATAAGCCAATGACTCCGTGAAGCTGTGACCAGGAATCAATGTTTTATCCAGACCCCAGGCCTGGGGGGGGGGGGCAAATTGACTTGGCTGGAGGGGAAGAGACACAATTTAATGCAAAAATTTGCGTCATTGCTGAATCTATTTTTGGGGAGGGGATTTTGAGGGGTGTTTTTTTGTGGAAGGTCGGGAAATCCCCTAACAGGCCTGGGTAAAACACTGCAAGGAAATCCCTCCCCCTTTCTCAGTGGCTGATCCACCGAGGGGGAAAGGGGGCCCGTGCCCCCTATTGAGTGCCTGCCCCCAGTGGTCCCCTGTTGGGACCCTATACTTAATGCTGCATACATTAAACAACAAATGGTTGGCCCCCATGATTAGAGGTTGCCACCCCAACGGCCTCCCTCCACTTGCCAAATCTTAGAGCCGCCACTGCCCTTTCTCCCACGAGTACCCACGCTGCCGTTAACCTTAGTCTCTGCGCCGCATAGGCATACTAGGCCTACTTACTCCTGGGTTGTTGAAGTAAAGACCTGGTCTTAAATCTGCTCGAGTCAATCGAGTTATATAATTTTTCCTTTTCTTTCGGAATTAATTTGACGCGCCCGGCGTCCAGAAATCGCAGCACTTACCGATATTTACCCTGGCACACGCGACCGACCATTTGCCGGCAGCCAGCGCGGCAGAACGCTTTTACGGACAATAAATGCTCTTCTCGTCTTCGATTTCGACGCGGCCGCCACTTCGCCTATGCTGATGAACAGATAAGGACCTGAGAGACTTAATCTCGTCCTGGGTTGCGGGCTTGGCATGTGCGGCTTGGCGGGACTTTGTCCGATACTTTTTCCATCAAATTTTGTCGAAGAGATTTATTGCATTTATAATCGAATACGCTCTATCTTACTTTGATCCACGCATGCAGGTGCAACGATATGAGAACAGATTTCGAGTGATCCGTCGAGTGAGAAGAAAATCCAGTGATGTTAACAAGGACTGACCCCCCAAGGACGAGGATAATGACAAGGACGAGGGACTGACTGACCCCCAAGGACAAGGAGGACCCCAAAAACGAGGACGAGGACTTACCCTCAAGCACAAGGACCACAAGGACTGACCCCCAAGGACAAGGATCAAGGACAAGGACAAAGACCAACTTCTGTCAGACAAAAAAGTCAGAAAGGAAAAAAACAAACACAATTTCAATTCGAATCACAAAATTAGAAAAGGAAAAAAAAGAATGTTGTAAAACAATGCTCCGTTTCAAATGCGCCTTTGACTTTAGCCACCTAGCTATGTTACTGCGCTTAAGAAATTGTCAGTTTAATAATAATAATAATAATAATTTAATAATAATAATAATAATAATAATAATAATAATAATAATAATAATAAATGAACAAGTGTTTCCAGCAGCTGATCAGTCATGCACACGAGGTCTAATTATGAGGCCACTTTGCGAAAACACTCGTTCAACTGGAGCCGACGTCGCTGGGCAACAAAGAATTCTGCTAAAGAATCAACTCTTCAACTGGTATTATAAAGGAAACAATGACTAAACATTTTAGTTAGAGTAACTCAAAGCAAGTGTGTAGTCTAAATATAAATCCACATACTACTCTTACCTTGGAACATAATTATCAGTACAATTGAAAATGGTATACAAGTAATTTGATCCTTATAAGGGCTTTTCAAGGACTAAGTTACAAGAACCAGGACAAGGACCGATCTCCAAGGACGAGGATAAGGACGAGGACCGAACCCTCAAGGACGAGGATAAGGACGAGGACTGACTCCCCAAGGACGAGGACAAGGACAGGGACTTCAAATTGGTCCTTAAGGAGTTCTTAAGGACAAGGACCAGGACAAGGATTAACATCACTGAGAAAATCACTTTCGATATTACTGTAGTTTTCATTTTAAAAAAACTTAGTGTCCATATGTCAATATTCAGGTATCAGTCAGAGTGGGGGAACAGCGAGGCAGAATATGGAAGAAAAGTCAACTGGAAGACAGCTAGGGGCGGTTCAACGTTGGGGATGACTAGGGATGCAACCCCCCCAGCTTTTTTGCTTGTCAGCGTTTCAGGGTTTGCCGGGTCCGAACCGCTATCCTTGTCTACTGCAAAACAGAGCTGATTACCTTTTTTGCTTTTCAGCCTTTTCCTGCAATATTAATTTCATTATTTACTGGCCAAAACGCTGCTAAGCCAATAACCTTTTCTGCTTGTCAACCTTTTTCGGGATTTCATTGCATCCCTCAACCAACTTCCCAGAAATTCATTGCATCCCCCCACCAAGAATTCTTGGAACCGCCACTGCTGGAAGATATAGGCCTACTTTAAACGTCTAGAGTTGGACATGCTCAGTTCTTTGGAAGATACAGAGGAATTAGATCCATCCCAGATTCTTAGGCCTGCAGCAGAAACGCCCTCTTACCAATTGCAGTGTTGTTTCTGGGCGCATTTAATCACGAATCAGCAAATCTTGTTGGGTGAGAATGTATTGTGCGACCTGACATAGATTTTAAACCTCTGAAGTTGGCCAGACCTGCTATACAGTGTCTTATGAACCAGAAGGCTAGTCTTGAATACACGGTTCTTTGTTTTGCTGGTAGCCATGCAGCGTAACGTTTGAAGAAGAGGTTTAATGTGATCATGTATACCCGTTTTATTTTAGCTAAGGTTCGAGCAATAGAATTCTGAACCCCGTAAAGCTTTCCAAGTTTCCATGCTACATTTCGTTGTACTGCTGTATAAAGAATTACAATAATTTAGGCAACAAGAGCATTGGCAAGAGGCATACAAGCAGATTTAGGTACAATATTTCGAATTTATCAAATACTACATCACCGATGCGAACAGACTGACTTTGATTGACTGAAATGTTGTCAAATTTGATGGAATTTAGTTATTCAAATTTACTGAGATCAGATGACGTACCGAGAAGTAAAAACTCAGTTGTTAATGGTTAATGCAAGCTTATTACTGAACATCCAAGACTGTATAATAATTTTTGTAGATAAAAGCAGATAAATTTTCTAGTGACACTGAAGAGGTCTTGTCATCAAAGACAACGAATAACTGCGTATCGTCAGCGCAGAAATGATAGATGTTTTTTCCGACGTCGTTTTCCGAGAGACGATCCTCTTCTTCTTCTCCTCCTCCTCCTCCTCCTCCGTCTCTATTCCCTGATCGCTCGTTGTCTGTGACTTAAGCTCTTATCTCATGCTCCTTCTAATGGTTCGTCGTCTTCTACTTTCTCCAGAGTACAGAAGTATAATGCTGCATATCGTTCCCTCGTCTTTAACAAAAAGTTACGCTCATTGACCTGAATAATCTAAGACTAAGCGCAGTCCTGCTAATCTAAGACGTTGCAGTGTATTTCACATAATGATGATGACGAAGATGACGACGATGATGATGATGACGACGACGACGATGATGGTGGTGTTGGTGTCGGTGATGATGATGACGATGACGACGACGATGGTGATGGTTATGATAGTGATGGTGGTTGTGGTGGTGGTGGTGGTGATGATGATGATAATGATGATGATGGTGATGATGATGATGGCAGGGGCTTTTATCCCTATTTAAGGCGGGCGCAGATGCGCCCGGGAAAAAATGGGAAGGGGATATTTTTCTACTAATCTGAACTCAACCGAGACTGATATTGATTTAAAATAACACTGACCGTGAAGTAATCAATGATAGCTATGCCTAACACAAAGGATGAAAAGCTGAATATAATACTAAGTCTACAAGGGGGCAAATTAACAGGGGCAATTTGTAATTTGGGGGGGGGGTTGTAATTTGGGGGAATTGAGCCCGGCTGCAAGGGGGGATAGAAGCCGCTGGATGATGGTGATGATGATGATTACGTTTTGTCGCCAAATGCATCGAATAGCTGGCACAAATAGCCACAAGTGTGTGTACATAAGCAAAAACAGCAATGTCTCTGACGTCATGCTTTGTGCATGCACGATGATGGTAAAAATTAATTAATGATGCCGTTAAAGCAGTTTTTAGTCTGCGTAAATTATTGTCTCAGTCGGGCAAAGTACCAAATTAGAAATCTAAGCATCAAATCATCACATTTGGTTAATTAGTACTCTTAATCTGAAGATAATGGCGTCAGGATGTTTGGTTATGCAATGGAGGCTAGTGGCTAATAACTAAAACATATAAAATAGATGGGTATTTAAGTCTTCCTTTTCTTCTTCGGATGCTCCAGTGTTTAATCTAGGCCGTTTCCGGGGGGAAATGCCCTTTCCCCCCGGAAATTTCAAATTCCCCCCGGACATTTTGGAATACTACATGGACTAACAGCGGCCCCTAGCAGAATTTCCCCCGGCTTTGTCAGTTTCCCCCCCGGCTTTTTCAGTTTCCCTCCCGGAGTCCAGGAGTCTAGATTAAACACTGGGGTGCTCTGTCCACAGAAAGGTTCCATAATCCAGTGTCGCCACTCCTCTCTATCTTGAGCTTTTATCTTCAGGGCTGAATACTTGTTTATTTTGTCCGTAGTGTCGAACATCCACTCCATCATCGGTGTCCTTGGTCGCCATGTCTGAGTTTTCTGAGTAGACTATTTTAGTCACACGGTGTTAATTCAATACGCTTTAGGTTGCAAGCAACATATGGACTTATCGATAAGAATGCGATATCTCATAACTGCGTTCCGATCACTGGTAATTTTATTGGTCTGAGAGACAGTAGGCCTACAAAGCGTTTATTTTGAAATGCTGCTATTATCTAATTTCCATATATATTCCACTCAGTATACAGTCATGCTAATAGCAACAACAACAACAACAACAACTAATAAGAGATATGAAATGACAATTCAGTTTAAAGCAGTGCCGACCATGAAATTGATGTGCATATAAGTAGAATTGATAACACACGTCTACAAGTTCAGAATGATTCATTAATTAATTCTTTATCAGTAACGTTTAAGAATATTTAATTATAATGTTGACTGGAAATTTATTAATTGGAAACTTTCAGTTTCAGGCAATCGCGGAGTTTGTACAAAATAAGTTAGGGCCTACTTCTATCTGACTACCACTTCTGGTTTTAAATTTTAATGAATGAATAATTTCAGATATAAAATTGAAAATTACAATGTGAATATAGGGACATTTAAAATTTGACATAATAAGTATTAATAACAAAATCATATTCATTATTGATTAAACACACATTGTGCATTGAGTCTCTTGGCAGGTCTCGAATTGCACCTGCATATCGAAGTCCGAAGACATGTGCATTTACGCTACACCTTTATGTTACAGTATATTATTTAAGTGCATGATCATTAAAACACCCGATTTGGAGATTTAGACAGACAATCGGTATCGGCAAAACAATCGGTTGTCCGACAGTCGGAACAATCGGTAATCGGAACAATCGGCAAACTGTGCAATCGGTACAGCTCTAAATTGCAAATCGACGTACGTGTGTGTGTGTGTGTGTCAATATTTTCTGCCTTTTTTTACTCTAAGGGCTTCTCAGTTTGTCTGTGGCCAAGAACAAGAAACGACGGAGTAGACAAGCACCTATTCATTCAGCCGATGCCTTGACGAGAATTCTTGCACTGCATGAGTTGACAATATTGGACAGGCAGGCAGGCGGGCAGGCATCGTAGAATGGCAGAGTGTAGTTTCTTTTCCCAGGTGTAACGAGTCCTATACGCAGTTGAAAACACACGCTCATGATGCCGGATTGAAAGCGACAGGTATAGGAACCAATAGCCGAACGCAGACAGGCTTTTTATCTACGATGGGCCTCACGTAAAACTCACATAGGCCTACATACCACTTGCGTCATCCCCGTGTAGGCCTACAACAAAAGATATATTACATCCTGCCTCAGGCTGTTTAAGATTTACAACAGTCTGCAGCAATTTAGATTCACAAGGGCGTAAAACACGGAGGGACGGTCCTCCCAATAATTGGTAAGAGGGGATAGAGTATCAATTATCCCCAATGTTTTGTGCCTTATGGTAAAATCATTCATTACGGATAACCTTGTTTTGCTCGTCATTACTTTTGGGAGACGAAAAGGGGGTCTGACCTGACTTTATCGACGATTCCTACCCCCCTTTCAATGTTGGCGCCAGGTTTACGCCACTGCAGGTTCATATAGAACATATTGCTTGCGCAACATCAAATGCCTGTGTGCGTAAATTTATTATGGCAGGGGCCTAATTGTCCATAAACAGAGATTTAGCAATAGCAATAGCAATAGCTAATAGCAATGGCAATAGCAATGCTACAGATATTATAATTAGGCTATATAACATTTCATCTTCTACGTGTCCGACGCCGTCATGTTATCTCATGAAATGAAAGGAAATGCTCGGTATTCAGAGTTTAATCTAGGCCGTTTCCGGGGGGAAATTGCCCTCTCACCCTCGGAAATTTCAAATTCCCCCAGGAAATGTTGGCATACTACATCAACTAACAGCAGCCTCTAGCTGACTTCCCCCGGCTTTGTCAGTTTTCCCCCGGCTTTGTCAGTTTCTTCCCCCCCCCCGGAATCCATTGTTTAAACACTGCCGGTTTAAGCATACATTTGTTTGCGTTTCGCAATCAAAATATCATCTAACGTTACTAACAGGTTCCTGCAGAGTCAATCGAAGTTTAGATGTTTTAAGGTCTCAAGTCCTGTGCAAATCTAAGCATGTGCTGCCGCTGTCGGTTTCGATTTCCATTTCTTTGGGTTTTTTCCTGAGTTCTGGTAATAATTGGAGACTTTAGCGGAAAAATCCAGTAGTTATTGAGTCCTATTATTATTCACTCGATCTTGAGGCTGTTGATGATGATAGAAGTCGCGACTACTGAGTAGTGCATGGCGCGGATTGCGAATGGCAAGAAATGTGGCGTCAAATATCAATATCCAATATGCCTTCTACAAAAAAATTCTTTAAAGGCTTTCTTGCAGGACTTTCTTCAAGCATCCGCGAATAGGGGGCGGAAGATGGCAGCGTGGGTTACGTGCTGGAGCGTCAGGCTGACGGAGCGGGTTCGAGCCCCGTTAGTACCCTTAGTGGCTTTCACACAGGCAATAATGCCTTCTAAGCCGCTTTCTAAACCTTCTAACCCACTTTAAATCATGCTAAGTAAAATTCCACGATCCATGAAGTGTCGGTTGAAAAGCATCCTGACATTCCAGTCATTAGATTCTAGGGAGAAGGGGTGGTCACTCGATCATCGTCATTCAAATGAAATCTTAAGATTGGTGGACAAAATCGAGTGACAATTATTTCGCGGTGATGATTTAAGTTCTCCATACTTCGAAAGATTTTGACAACGAGAGTCTGAAGTCGAAATCCAAACGCTTCGTCTGACGCAGTCTCCGCCAAATCAGCTTTTTATGGGAAAATTTCAACGAATATTCGACCGTTTGACTGGAAACCCCGTGCTTCGATTTGGTTTGGTACATCCAGACCATGGCCATAGCGTTGTTAACGCGTATAGTCATTAGTCTTGTAACGACGCTATTTTAAATGAAGCCTGGTGCGAAATGATTGCAAGGAGCTGTGATTGTTTCCGTAAAAACTTACACTACATGATGAGAATCAGCTGCGCAGGAGCTATACAAAATGGTCTTATAGGAACGCCACTATTGGCAGAGTGTATACAGCCACGGTCTTCCAGAGCCGTAACACAGAGATTGGGAAAGGAGAAGCAGCAGCAGCAACACGCGATGTCTCTATACTATAGGGTGGCGTTCAAAGATCGAGGGAATTTGGCGCTACGGACCATTTGGGCGACGTAACACCGTCCGACTTGACTTCACCGGCGGCGGCGGCGGCGGCACTTCGACCGGATCTCATCGCCATCGCGTCGAGGACCGTCTGGCGATCCTCCGGGGAGGACAAGGTCGTCGCCCCCCGCCGGTCCCCGTCCGGACAATCGGCGGATCCGTCCGGGGATTCGTCGCTGAACAGTCGCGCCCGTGCCTTGCCCTTGGCCTTGCAGCGTCCGGACCTGGATATGGACAGCGTCTTGTCGGTGACCGTCGATCCCATCAGCCGACTGTCGATCGGGAAGGATTCCATCTCGGCAAGAAAGTTGGCGTCGAAGCTCTTGCTGCGCGCCACTTTCCCGAGCTTAGACGTACTCGACGACTGCTTGGAACTGGGTGGGAGCGGCGGCGACGCATCGGCGGCGGCTGCGGAGGAGGCGCCGGCCGGGGAACCGCTGCCGACTGCCCGGATTTCGACCCGGAATTCTTCGACGGCGCCGTCTTCGAATCCGATTCGGTCCCGGTTTTCGACGACATCGACGTCGACGATTTGGAATCGCTGTTACTGTTCCGTTTCATTTTGAAGAGCGACGACATTGTAGTCTATGACGATCGAAGTCTCCCTTCTCCAAACCTGTTCTGTGTCTACTCGCTCCGTTCACCGAAAAATCGTCGCCCGATGCAGAGCGGAACAGCTCTTTACTACTTACGTTACGCCGTTCACTTTCTGCGTTCTAGACATCGGAACAGAACTGCGAGAAGAGACAGAGGCTTCGGGATCGGCGTACGTGCACTCGAGAGGATTTGAAATTCGACAAAAGACTTTGACTATACGTCCGATTCGAGATCTTATACCCGATGATACGTAAACGCGTTGTGCCGGGCTTGACCTGTCACGCTTATAAAAGTCACGAGGAGGCGGGCGGAGGAGCGACGAGGCTAACCGGGGTGACTCGTCACCGCTGCTGCTGTGTGTTGCGCTATCAGCTGCCACATTGGGGGTGGGGGAGGGAGTGGGGACCCGTAGCACATACGGGTAGGCACAACGTTGTTGATCTAGGGTAGTAGTAGGCGCGATCTCCGTTGTTGCCATTGTTGTGTTGCTGAAAATCGGGTCTAAAGTTGCGCCACGCAAATTCCTGCTATTCGTTTGGAAACCTCTCACCTATCCCCCTCTCCTCCCCACTCCCCCACCCTCCCGCTCCTTAGGTGAGAGAATTCAAGCAGTCACGCAAGGCCCGCGCCGCCCGTGTGAAGGACCATTTCAGGGCCATTTGTCTACTCACGTCGCTAGATGGCCCCGAGTGGGAAACCATGCTGAGATTAGTTTACTTCGACGGTACAAGTACTCGAGTACTTTATCGGCGTCACGACCCTCGACAGTTTCATCTAACTTCCAGAACGCTTGCCCTTTGAGTACGACGTACGCTAGATGGCTTCAGTCTCACGTCACCAGATTAAATCCAGCATTTCCTTCCGTTCCCTTCTGTGCGTCTCTTGCATGGTCAACGGAGATTGGGACATTTGTAGCAGTCAGGTTGTAGGCAATTTTCAAGGCATTGCCAAATAACGAATAAAGATGATTAATAACCAGCTTTACTACTATTATTATTATTATTATTATTATTATTATTATTATTATTATTATTATTATTATTATTATTATTATTATTAGTATTTATTAAACTTGACAATTTCTTAAGCGCAGTAAAATAGCTAGGTGGCTAAAGTCAAAGGCGCTGTACAGGGAACGAAACGTTAAACAAATGCGTCTTGAGATGTTGTAGGAACCGATCCGGATACATATATAGTATGACTAACGCATATATATATATTTATATACATGTATATGTATATATATACTAGCTGTTAGCCGTCAAAAATGACGGGGGAGAGTGGCTATCTCCTTCCCGATTTTTTGCAAAACTTTCCAAACAAACTTACAAAGAAAATTATTATATATAGATATATTATTTTAAGTATCCGGATGAAAAGGCTACGTAGAAAAAAAACAGCCCAAGTTTCGTTATAGGAGCTCTGTGTCTAACGAGTAGTATTCTTTTCTAGAATCGTAGAATAGGCGAAAGGTTTATGACTGCATAAATTATAACGAATCAGACCTCGACGTTACAGGGTAATCGTGTTCAACGTCAGGCAATATAGGGAGGTTAAAGAAAATACAACATCTGCATAGTCTGTGCATTTCTAGCAAGTGCAGAAGAGTGAACTTGTCTACTAACTACGTCAACAAAATAGGGGGAGGGGTTCGAAAAAGTATGACAGTTGTTGACAGGTGGGAGGGGTCAAGAGAAGTTGACGTCAAAAAAATAGGGGGAGGGGTTCGAAAAAGTATGACAGTTGTTGACAGGTGGGAGGGGTCAAGAGAAGTTGACGTCAATAATTTCATCTTTTACAAGTAATCATAAAAATAGAAAATTTGATGGAATACTATTTGTTGCAACGGAAAAAAGCCTGACAAGCAAAAAAGGTCATCGCCACCACATTTTGACACTTGATGAGCAAAAAGGAGAAAGGTCTTATCACCGCAAAACAATAATAGCCTTTTAAACTTTTTCTGGAGGACCCGTCACCAATCTTAGGGGTGTGGTCGACAGTTTTTTACATAATTATAAGGGGTCACTGAAAGTTTGAGAGTTGTTGACAAGGAGAGAGAAGGGTCAAAAATTGTCCAAAAATTGTTGACGCAATTGCTCCTCAACAGATTTCAGATATGACTCAACTGAAATATACACATGTATGTATGTATGTATGTATGTATGTATGTATGTATGTATGTATGTATGTATGTATGTATGTATTATATATATGTATGTATGTATGTACGTATAATTATATATATATATATATATATATATTAGCTGTAAGAATATAAGAATATTGTTTTAATATTAACCAATAAGCTTATAAATTGAAAATCAGCGTTTTCGGTGCGAAGTAAAGTGCGGGCCTAGACATTTGGTTGGCAACCTACTCTAGATAAGTGTTTCCCAAACTGTGGGTCACGACCCAAAAGTGAGGCGCAGGGCTCAGTCTTATGGATCGCGGGGTAGCGCGAAATTAGATTCAAAAGTGTCATTTTCTAACCAAAACCGCAATGTCACAAGCCTTGAAAGTTGCAAGTAGGCTTAGGTTTTCAGAAATTTATATGCCTGCACTTCTGCATACACGGCTTATATTAAAATGATTAGTGTTTATCCAATTTTAGTTGACAATAAATTTGCAGGATCACAGAATGTCACCAAACCAAACAAATTGAACTTCCGGTAACGCCATTTTGGCTGCTCGCACGTGTCTTTACGTGTTTCGGAATATCGCCGTTCTTGACGGTTTTACCGGCGTCTTGCGCTTATTTATTTGCGCTAATCGCGTGGATTGTCGCCTAACTGTCGTTTTCGAAGCGGTCGGCGATCGTCTTGGCGTTTTCTCTGCGCTAAACGGGTCGGATTTATGTCGCCCGTGTCGGCGTGGTTGGCCCGCCATTTTACCTAAGCCACCAGCCAGTCGACGGAGTCTACAGGTTTTGAAAGAGCAAAGACTGTTCCGATTCACGCGCGGAATTCCATCTTCAGTCGGTTCCCGTCAAGTTCGGCGACGGATTACTGTCTCGCAGACGACCGCCCTCAAGGATTCGCCGCCTGATTTTCGCCACGCGGAGAATTTTTCTCAGCATCCACGCGGTCCTTTAACATCTTTTCTGCGTTTTCGCTGACTCTTCGACGGAACGTCTTCTTGCTGCCCAATTTCGAAGACCGCCGGATTTTTCTCAAGACCAACATCTTCCGTTCCATTTTGATTTGGCAATTACGCAACGGCGCTATAAAAAGCGTAACCATTCGCGACCATTTTTTGCTTGCAAAACTAATCTGAAACTACACTAACAATAGGAATCTCTTCCATCACGACAATGGTGCTAAACTGCTAATTCGACGACCTCGAGGTTAAGTGATGTTGCCAATACTCATAGGATTTTTAAGAAGTCTAACAAAGGTATGTTCCTGTCAAAATTTTAAAAACATAATTTTCAAGAAATATTAATATCTCTTTCTCTTCTATTGTCTTATTTGGCAGAAATATAAATAATTCTGTCCATTATATATTTGCCATATTTTCATTCGAATTGACTCACAGTTTTTTGTCATTTATTGAAAACTCATAAGATTCTTTACAACTAACGTTCGCCAGATGGCCTAGTGCATTTTTTTTATATAACGTGCTACAATTTGGGTCGCGGCACGTTATAAAACCGCTGAAGTGGGCCGCGGTTCCAAAATGCTTGGGAAACCCTGCACCTAAGGAATGGCAGATCTAGGCAAATGGTGTCTGCCCCGTGGCCGAAAAGGAAAAAAAATAATTTATCGCTGTATAACCTAAGAGACCGGAGCTCAACACCGGCCCCCAGCAAACGTTCGAATCGTTTCGAGCATAGGAGTTGGAAACTTGGCGTCAAGAGCATTCCAAAGGATTTTCAAAAACAGGAACGTTCGTGCGCACCTGAGAAGACCAGAAGTATGGGACCAGGGAGATAGCTCTGAAAGGTAAGATCCCCCATCAGAGAGAGTGCGTCACATTTTTCGAGCAGGATAAGGCAGCCAGTGTAAAATAGACGTCATATAATCACCGTCTTGTGACACCAGCAAAATGAAAAAATGATTTATAATGTATTAATGGAAGTGCAAAATATCGCAAAATTGAGCAAAAAAATTTGAATCAAAAAAACATATAAAATTGCCAAACAAAATTTGCCAAAAACATATAAAATTTTGCCCAAAAATTTGCCAAAATTGCCAAAAAATTGCAAAAAATTGCCAAAATTTTGCAAAAAATGCCTAAAATTTGCAAAATTTGCCTGAAATTTGCACAAATTGCCTAAAATTTGCGCAAATTTGCCAAAGATTTGCCAAAAAAATTATCTCGCCCCCTCAAGAAAAGTGTGAATTGACGCTACTGTGCCCCTGGGCGCCATTTGAAGGGGACGCCAAAACTCTGTGATCTTGCTATGCTAAAAAAAGAAGAAACTGAGAAAACCGACTTACAGCGCAGTATAGATCAGTTCGCATCCGTAAAAGCAAGAGAAGCGCATTTCTTTGTTTTATACTTGCACCGATAAATGGTCATGATTTGCTAATTATCAAAGAGTTGGTAACCTGCTAATATAATTGTCTAATCCCCTCAGGGGTCCTTATTCTGGAAACGTGGCTACCCCGAAAGAGGAGACATCACTCGACGAGCCGATATAAGTCTATTCATAAACGAAAACCTCAAGGATCAACTGTCAAACTCCACTTCTTAATTAAATTTTATGGGTTGTTCACCGTTGTTGTCAATAGTTTGTACTTTCTGCAAATACTTTGCAGCAAGATACAAAAACTTTGATTCTGGTGTAACAATTGCGTTTAGCCTCCAGTCAATTTCCGAACGAAACGGTGAGCTATTATCCAGCCCCATAAGGAATTTGCACGTGTCGTCCTATAAGATCATTGTTCACTTATACCGTCACGCCATCAGCATTTCCGGAGGTCGTCATAAGTGCAAACCAAGTATAGACGAGTGATAAACGAGTGATAAAAGAGAGAGTAACCGAGTAACGAAATGTTTGCGAGAGTGCAGACTTGCAGTAGATAGGGCAAAGAAACTAGAAAGAAAGAAAACAAGATCAAACGCTGTCTTCTTTTTTTCATCGCCCCGTAAAGGCAGTCTCTTCGCTGAAATGGGTTTCTAGAAAGAGGGCGCAGTCGAGTAGTGATACAGTATGGTTCTTGTCATGCAATCGGAGGGTAGCGGGTTCGAATCTGACCCTGGTAACTGTGTAGCGACCTTGGACAAGTTGTTCACTCCCCCCCCAGTTGTCTGTGAGGAAACTGGCATCTCTTCCCGGGGTGGCGAAAGCCAATTGAACCAGAGGTGAAACATGGCGGTTCTCACACAAGAACCATTCTAAACCTTGTTATTTATGAATATCCGGCCCTAGGGTAGAGAACTAATAATAATGATCGGATTTCAAAAGCAGCTTTATTCGGTCTTGAACCGGATACAAAAAGCACAGTCGCCTTTTGAGTTTCTGTAAACGAACCCGAGACACAACAAGCATCCCAGTGACTACAGAAAGTTAAGAAATTCACAATGATATTATTTGCACAGCGGCCCCATTAGTGTCAAATATTTGCACGTAAAGTCATTTTGAATGAATAGTAATCCTTTCAAAATGTTGCTCTATTCGATAGTTGATTGCAAGTACTGAATAACCCGCCACCTTATGGATACACTGTAGAGATGTGCGGGTACAGCAAAATGCCTACCCGTGCCCGTACCCGTACCAGAGGGTACGGGTACAAGGACTCGTACCCGTACCCGTACCCGTATCCGTTCCTAGATACTATAGAGTGGCAGCAACATTAATGTATTGGTGAAAGCAGAGTACATTTTCTAAACATGTCATATGTTGACAAGAAATTTTTTAAAGTGGCACATGTTTACACTGTAGATTAGGACAGATCTAGGATTTAGAAATCAGGGTAATCCACTCGGCAAATAGTAGGCAATGGTTCTTTCTGGGGTACTGGACTTACTGATTGGTAACATTGAGTAATACAGCTAGTCAGCTAGCCTAAGGGTATGAATGTCGGACATGGACTAGAAGACTCGATGGGCCTTTTTGAAATATTTAGTGGATATAGTTTGGCTATGAATAGGCATTAGAGCTGAAGTCAAACAACAAAGGGTTAGGGTTAGGGTTAGGGTTAGTCAGACAACGTCGTTTATCTTCCCTTTATGCTTTCAGTAAGTAAAATGCATGCAGTGGCATATAACTGTCTGACAAACTGAACGCGATAGGCCCTTATACAATTTACACTAGGGGGAACATGGGGCAAGATGACGAACGGGGCAAAATGACGAATGCTGCCCAGCAATGTATGCGATGAAATACTTAAGAATCACAGTTGAGGGTTGTGATAAAGAGTAATCAGCACATATTTGGGCGGGATTTCTTTGTTCTGCATGCTTAGGCAACGAGCGCACGACTGTAAGAAAGTCTCGTATATCTAGTGCCTATTTGTAAGCGTGCTACGTTTCTGTCGCTTATTTTTGCACAGACAGCAAAAACAATTAGGTCAGTGAGTGCTATTTGGTACATAATTCTTGCTGAATTAAATAGTATTAAGTTTTTAGGAGAGATTTAATCGATACGTCTGTAAAATGTGAGATTTCAAAGATCAGGTGGTATCTTTTGAAAGATGACGGGGGCAAGATGTGATTTCTTCGTCATCTTGCCCAGATAGCGTAGATGTGTTGAGTTTTAGTCATTTCGTTATGATGAGACCCTATTCCCACAGCTAGTTTAAAGCATGCGTAGATGTTTTTGCTACATCTTGCCATTGAAGCTACTATCTCAAAAATAGTAGTCTTAACCAAACTGCGAATGATTTCGGCCTACCAGAATCGACATAAAGACGCCATGTCAAAAAAGAGCCGACTGATTATAATATATTATCAACCAAACTTGGGACGATTTCAGTCAGTTTTTAACGTAGAGCTAGAAGATAAGTTTGCAAAATGACGAAAAATAAGCCAGACAGTTTGGAACTTACAAGATGGCAGCAGTATCTTTAGAGAAGATGGCAAAGCCTGTGACACCTGCGTATATACCGTAGGCCTACAGTACATACATGGTAGCCGATTGATCCACTGATTGATGACGAGTGATGCAAATGCTTTCGTGTGCAAATGGGGCCACATTTCTTGCGGCGTTTCAAGTGCTTTTAGATTCAAATTTGATTACTGCTTCTGGCGACATTACTTTACTATGCATTTGCACTGTAAGCTGTCTTGAGACATAACTTGTGGCATTTGAGATTCTAGTTGGATAAATTGCAGCTTAGGCCTAATTACACTGGTCTGCTTGATTCTAATTGTGAGTCACTCCTTCCTTAATATCAACTTATGCACATAAATATTGTAAAGGGGTAAGATGACGAACAAATGGGGCAAGACGACTTTCCTATAGGTCATCTTGCCCTATAGGCGATGGGCAAGTTGGCGAATTTTTGCATATTGATTCTTCGAGATTTCAACAATATAATGGCATAACTTAGTTCATTGACGTTTCCAATCGCTAGAGTATACCTATATACAAATACAGAGTAACAGACTTGACAATTGGAATAAAAGATACATAGGAAACGGTCGTTTTACGTTAACCTCGTCATCTTGCCCCATGTTCCCCTAATGCACTTTACTCAATAATATTTTTTCTATTACTACATTGTTAATTTGCTATAGTAGTGAGAAATGAAAATATCATGTTTTACGGGTAAAACAGGGTGTAGAATACCCATAGCGCTAGGTGTTTTACCCGACCCGTACTTGTAAAATCATCAGCCAACTACCCTACCCATACCCGCGGGTACGGGTACGGGTACGGGTATACCCACACATCTCTAAATTACACTTACCTTTGCCGGCCGACAATCCACCTTGTCTATAGCTATTTCAAGAAAGATTAAGCGCATAAGAATAAGCAGCTACTACTGTACTACCCTCCAAAGCGCTATATAAATTTACGAGATTTTACTTTCTTACTTACTAATAAATTGGCATTACGTGCGGTTCAAATACTGTAAATCGCATAGTTATTTTATATGATGGTCAAACAATATCCATTATGAATCTAATATCTACGCTGGCTGCTGTTAGTAGGCCTACTTAGTAACTGTGCGTCTAGTCAAATGCACTTTAAGTTTTTATTTCAATATTTTGCAGATTTTCACGCTACAGAGCGCGGTGGTCATATAGATTGCGAGATTTTCACTTCGATTTTCCTTCTTGATCGTGTGGGTGACTAATATGCCTCTTTCCAACATAGCGGTAAATGGCTGAATATAACAGGCGTTGTATAATGGCGTCGTACAACCAGAGGTGTCCATTGGTCTATTTTTAGAACCCAACCCAGACCATCAAATCTCCAACCCAACCCATCCTATGCCGGTAATAGGGTTACTTGACCCAACCGAACACACCATAATTCATTACAATTTCTTAAACCATAACTTATTTTCTGACCCAACCCAACCCAACCCAGCCCAACATTAACATGAAAACGACGTCTGACCCAACCCAATCCATCCCAACCCAACCCATGGTTAACCCAACCCATAGCGGTAAATGTCCATGGGTTAACCCAACCCATGGACAAGACTGTGTACAGCCACTCCCGTTAGAGTTAAGTCCACAAGCAACTTCTGGAAACTTAAAGTATTGTTCTTCCAGATATATTATACACCTATGATCATGCTTTACATTACCACAGAACGAATAAAAGGGTTATTAGTATTAGTATTATTATTGTTTTTTTTATTATTATTATTATTATCACGTGAGAGTTCCGTAGAAGGCGACTGCGTTAAATCTCTGGAGTGCAGGGGCGTCATTGGAGGCTGGGGAGGGGCCAAGGCCGCCCAAGGAAATGAAAAAATAATTTATAATGTATAAATGTGCAAAATATCGCAAAATTTGCCAAAAATTTGCCAAAAAACTAAAAAATTGCAAATTTGCCAAAATTGGCCCAAAAGTTGCCCAAAATTTGCCAAAATTGCCAAAAATTTGCAAAAAAATTGCCAAAAATTGGCAAAAAAATTGCCTAAAATTTGCAAAAATTGTCTAACGTTTGCACAAATTGCCTAAAATTTGCAAAAATTTGCAAAAAATTTGCAAACAAATTATCTCGCCCCAAGAAAATTGCCTAAAATTTGCAAAAATTTGCAAAAAAATTTATCTCGCCCCCAAGAAAAGTGTGAATTGACGCTACTGTTGGAGTGTCACGGATATTCGTTGTAGGAGAAAGGATGTCTCTCTTTTATCTCCAGATTGTCGTGATAGGATATTGCTATTATTATTATTATTATTATTATTATTTTCATTATTATTGAGACAACATATTTTGTATGCATGGTAAGCCAAAGTCAAGGGCGCTTTGACATGAGTCACCAATAAGAGTCATGGAACAGATGGGTCTTTAGGTTTTGTTTTAATGCTGTTATGGCACACTTGGCCCAAGTCACTGAAGGCGTTCTATATAAAGCCCGTCCCACATGTGAAATAAAACTGAAATAAAATTGAAACAAAACTGAAACAAAACAAAATGTTTTGTTTCCAGTTTCAATTATCCCCACATGTGAAATAAAACTGAAATAAAAATTGAAACAAAATGTTTCAGGACCTGAAACAAAGTTCGACATGTTGAACTTTGTTTCAATGTTTCAATGTTTTAGCCAATCAGCAAGCAACAACCATGCCACGTGCAACGTCAGGCAGAGGTTAGCTGTCTGACAAACTTCTGCTGAAACACTTCTGTTTTGTTTCATGTTGTGGGGACGCTAATAAAACTGAAACAAAACAATGTTTCTATTCGTTGGTCTGTGTTTTGTTTCAATTTATTTCAGTTTTATTTCACATGTTTTACGGGCTTAAAACCTCCTCAGACCCAACGGTTGTTCAATCATAAATTTTAAGCAATTTTATTGAAACCAGGACAGTCATAGAGCCTTTGCACAACATGTATTGGCAAATTATGCATACTAATTTTGAAAATCGAGTAATTTGATGTCCACATTTGTGGACACTGGTTTCAAGCAATAATTGTCCACGTATGTGGACAATTAACTGAGCTTGTATTATCATGCTAAATGTCTTTAATAAACAGTAGTATCAACATAGCCATTAAAAATTATGCAGTTTGAAACAGTGTAATTATTATTATTATTATTATTATTAATTATTATCAAAGTTAAGATTATTATGAAACTAATCCGGAAGGACTACGTGAACACATTACAATGTCAAAACAGAATCATAACTAGTTAAAAATAGCCAGGTCTTTAAGTTTTCTTTAAACGTATCTAGTGATGTGATGGTGAGAGTTGAATGGCCAGTGGTAGACCATTCCAGACTCACTTGCTGTTCCATGGGAAAAGCGCGATCACCCACAGTGGAAAGACTCTTTCCAACATAGCGCTGCAGTGGTGGCGATCTAAGGCGTTGTATAATGGCGTTGTAGATCGGAGACACGATGCAGTTCTTTCTTTTATAGTTCTGTTTTGTATAGCAGTTCCTGTCAGCAGTCAGACAGAGGTAAATGTTGCATGATGAGCATTTAACCCTCGACTTCCCACTACACCCCTTCATTCTGCATCGGGAAGCATTCTTTTGTTCGATCATTTGAAGCAAATGCCTAGCTCCATTGAATGAAAGGTGTGATGATGGAACTGGAACAATCTTCCTTCATTTGGTTGACTTCATTTGGTTGACTACAACAAGGTCAAATAAATGCATTATAGTTCTAACAGTCCATTTTCTTTAAGCACCTTCATTCGATAGTAACTAATCATGCGGTCATTGAGATCGATGCCTCCCATGTTGCCATTGTATTGGGATATGACATTTGGACAAGGAATCATTACATTATTGTTTTTTTTCCTTCTTGCACCATCTCCGAACCTGAACCAATGGTGCAATGCGTTAAAAAAACAGAACTGGACAGCTGGTGTAATTCCTTCGACAGCAACAACGTTTTATAAATATCAGAATATTAAATTAATTAATATTAAATATTAACATATTTGCAATATTTTACTGGCATGCTTATAATTAAACAATACGTATAAAATAAAGAGCCTAACAAGCCTTTCTTACTAATTTTACTTAAAGAATTGAAACATTCTCTTCACTAAGCTCCTTGTCCACTATTGTGGACCTGTAAAATTCTAAGAAATTGTGTCCACATCTGAGGACACGTTGCAAACATAGCTTCATAGGCAATCTAAAATATTTTAAATTTATTAATTCTGCGGCGTTTACGTTGCACCAATAAACACTACGTTAAAATTCGTTTCCAAAATTAAAGTATTTAAAAGATAAAGAAGTAAATAGTTATACCTTTTCTCTTGCCATGTAAATTCTCCACACCGAACGCCGCAATGTTTAGTTAAACCCGATACCATAGATATAAATTTAAAATAGCGCCAGAAGTATTTGCCATTATGTCCTCAATCAAGGACATCAGGTTCTTAAAAGTTACTTTGAGCCACAGATAAGCAGCTTATTAAGAACCTTTGTCCCCGTATGTGGACATATGGACTGAGGAGGTTAAGATCGGATTGCCTCGCGATGCAGGTTGCAAAGGTAGAGAAAGTTCGAATGGGGTGGGAGTGGGGGTAATGCTAAGCAGTGCCGTATTAGCCATGGTGCAACTGGTGCACTTGCCCCAGGCCCACTGGTTCAATTTTTTAAAAATTTAATCTTTTAAATTAATTTATGAATTTTTAACGCAGTTCTAAAGATTTCGGTAAACGTCAAGCTTAGCGCTAAATAATTTAATAATCATTGCAAAAGATCTTGAACAGTAGTTTTCTATATTTTAAAATTAATTTTCTTAAATTTCGGGCAAATATTTAAAACTTCGAACTTGTAGGGTTGAGTGCCTTTTAAAGTTTTGTTGCGTTGTTTGCCCCAGGCCTCCAAAAGAGTTAATCCGGCACTGATGCTAAGAGGCAGAATGAATGAGGTAAACATGATAGAAAGAAAGAAAATAGACGAAAAAGAGCGGGAAAAGGGTGACGAAAGTGGCAGGGATGGAGAGGGAAAGAACGGAGCGAAGGGGATCAGTGTGCCTCCGATTAATAAATACAGTGTAGGCCTATATTAAACGAATATCGAATGGGGATAGAAAATAACATCGAACTCTTGAGGAACAGTAGAGACTGCGAAAAGTGGAAGTCCATGGTCACCGACGCAGCAATGCATGGCACCTAAAAGAAGAAAACGAATACCAAATTGAAATTCGATTACGACTGACAGAAGCAAATTTTCTCACAAAACCATCAAACTTCACCATTTTATCCTTTCAGAAGAAGATTTACTTCCACCATATAATTTTTATTAAATTTTGCTGTTTTTCATGGTGCCGAGAAACTTGAATCCTGGTTTTTTAGGGAATCCTCTGACATGGAGACCTAAGGACGTATGAAACATTCTCGTGACTGGTGTGCATCGTAACCCGATTCTAACATTTCTTTCGTTCTTTAGATGCAATCTCTGTCCTAACATACGAGTAGTCATTCGTTTCACATCACGGTTCAGACAGATCTATTCTTTTTGCGAATTCTTTCGGTGACAAGTCGTTCTAAAGCTCGCGTTTTGCAGCAGCGCGAGTCGTTGTAAGCCTAGGCAGGTTCGTGAAGAACGATTTTGTTTACATGGCTTCCCTGTGTCGATCATCGACTCTTAACGTTTATCGGCTACATTTTGACTCGTAGGACCAAATCTGACAAATACGCGCTGTATGCTGTGGTGTGGTGGCGTAACCAGGGTCTTCTTACAGACCGATGTGTCCAGTTTAGAAGAAGGGACTTGGTTACCGTCTTGAGCTCCTCCAATGGGGTCTGTGGCAGCGCCTCGGAGGAAAAATTTAGGGCTATAGAATATCAAATTCTTGAAATGGAACGCATTGTCTGACATGATAACAGGAATTCCCCTTCCCTAACTGATAAGCTTTTCATCGGTTTTGCACGAGTCTCACCACAATACTATTTTAGGTCCGAATACTTCAGCCATGCTATTGGTCATAAGTTCCCCAGGCCCAGCCGCCCAAAATTTAGGGTAGGCCTAATACTAGACTGGCAAATGTGCAGCCTAGGAGACAGTTATTCGAAATCCTTCCACCCCATGAAGCACGCTTTGTTTTGTGCTTATACTGTATAGGCTTTAGGGACTGAATATTGTTAAACGCAATAATATTGCGAAAATGCCATTGGATTTTTTGGCAACCCTCGTCGAAAGGAATTTGTTAATGCTGTCAAGAATGGAAAACGTGAAAAGGAGAAAAGGTGTATTAGATTCGACCTGTAGACTACAAGTAGGGCTGCGCCGAGTAACTCGAGTAACGCGAGTACTCGACTCCAAATTGGAGTCGAGTAATTTTTTTGAGTCGAGTATCAGAATAACTAAATAAAGAATAGAATAGATAAATAAAGAATAACCAAAGAATTTCATTAAAAATTTGGCCTACCGTTTTGTGAATACACGCTTGAATATCCGAAGAAATTGATATGTAACTGTATCTAGTGTTCTGCTTTGGTTAAATGAGGGCCATGAGGCAAGTAATACGCATTATGTGACGTGTAACGTTTGCAAATCATGTATTTCCGGTTTTACGCGAGTACTCGAGTACTCGCTAAGCTACTCGACTCCTACTCGACTCCTAAACTACTCGGTTAGCGCAGCCTTAACTACAAGTGATTCGAGCAAAGAGTCAATAGTTATTGGCTAGATCAGTGGTAAGGGCTCTAATATGTGAATCGGTAGTTTCATGGGTACGATTCCTTCAGAGAGATAGAGAATGATTTCGTCTATAGGCTCTTATACAGTGATTTTCAACGCAGGGAAAATCATACTAAACCAATTAAAATTCAATTATTATCATGGTCATTATTGAAATTATTATTATTACCATTATCATTAATATTATTATTATTAGTAGGCCCCTAGTAGTAACTTTCCAATGTAGGCTATGGGCCATTACTATTGAAACATATGGAGAAGAAATTATACGCCTGCGAAGACTACAATTGAAATCGTTTAGCTGCCAAAAAAGTCTTTACGGCAAATAATAATAATAATAATAATAATAATAATAATAATAATAATAATAATAATAAGGTTCAAAGTGGTTCAGTAGGGTCTGCCCTGTGTGAGAACCA
Organism: Metaphire vulgaris; assembly: GCA_018105865.1. Classification (NCBI taxonomy): domain Eukaryota; kingdom Metazoa; phylum Annelida; class Clitellata; order Crassiclitellata; family Megascolecidae; genus Metaphire; species Metaphire vulgaris. The sequence goes on from CM030853.1 coordinate 7,635,092, forward strand.
TGTCAATATGCTTTCGTATTCTGTACTAAAGAAAACATGAACAGGAGTTGAATGTTTCAGAGAACACACTAGAACATGATTTTTGCATTAGGCAATTACTGGCAATGTAATATTATTTCTGACATTGTAGCCCTACAAGTGAGCTGGTAATTCTTTCGGCTAAAGTATCGTCATGTAGGGTCAGTGGCGTGCAGAGAGTGGTGGGCGCACTTGACGCCCGGGGCCAAGTCGATAAAAAAACGTCGCCGTCATTTTTGGTGCCCCCTCATCTGGTCGACGCCCGGCCCGGGGACACCGACCTCCTCCGCCCCCCTCTGCACGCTACGGTGTAAGGTTTCGATGTAAGAGCCAACGAACGTGTCTTTGAGGCCGTCAAACTTATCGCGTGATTTGGTTCGCGCGGATGCAGAAATATGGCGCTATGGCACAACGCATATACCATGACCAAAGAAATACAACACTGAATAAAAAGAAAATAGTCCACGTAGCATTACAAACCATCGCAGACTAACAGGGGCGTAGCGACGGGGGTATATTGTATATATACCCCAAAATTCAGACTGCCTTAACATTTTTAATGTGTTTTTAAAGATTTTCTAAGTTTTATTCAGATTTATACCCCTCAAATAACATTATACCCTCCCAAAATAAAATTCCTGGCTACGCCCCTGCAGGATAATCACAGGAGGACAGCCATATTGTGTTGGCGTCGTCCCCTCCTGGTTTACGAAATTCTGCCTTGGAAATCGTTGATCTCGTGGGGTGGGGGCATCGGTCACAGTTACAGCATTCCTGTTTTCTAATTTGCAGTATATGCTCCGGCAGAAATTTTTCTAGGGGATGCAACATTTTATTGACCACACAGACTAAATGCTAATATGCACTGTGAGCCGATAAAAACAATGCCACTGTATATTTGTGCATAACTTTGGCAAATGTGAACCGATTTTCAAAATGTTTCCACTATTTGACTCAGAAATGAATGGGGACACTGTCATACACAAACACATATAGGCCTAATATATTATTATTGTTATTATTATTAAGGTTAAGATTACTGTGGTAACTAATCCATAAAGACTACGTGAACACATTACAATGTCAAAACAGAATCATAACTAGTTCGAAATAGCCAGGTCTTTAAGAGCTTCTTAAACGCATCTAGTGATGGTGAGAGTTGAATGGCCAGTGGTAAACCATTCCAGACCCGTGGTGCTGCCACGGGAAATGCGCGATCACCCACGGTGGAAAGACGCATTTGCAGGACGAGTAGCGCTGCAGTGGAGGCCGATCTCAGACGTTGTCGACCATCGAGATATGAGACACGATGCAGTTCTGTCTTTAGGTATGCTCAGTGTTGGGTAGTAACGAGTTACTGTAACTAAGTTACTGTAACTTAGTTACCAAATCAGTAACTGTAACTGTAACTAGATACATTTTTTGTGATGTAACTAGTAACTGTAACTAGTTACTTTTTTGAGGAACTGTAACGGATATTTTATAGTTACTTTGCAAGTTACTTTTTATTTGTAATAGAATTTAGACTGTAATAGAAGCAAGTAGGAGCGCGCCAAGACGATAACGATAACATAGATTCTAAATTTATAATGTGCATTGGGGACCGCATGTCCGAGGAATAGCGTAGATCTATGCTTCTAAGAATCATTTCGCGGTCAGTTCTTTCTTTGCTTAGCTATTGGCACGTGTGTGCTTGCAGTTATTGCTGAGAAATGCCTGACTTTATTGGAAAAAGTTTTTGGAAGAATTTTTTTAAACGATTGGGGAAAACGGAAGAAACAGTTCGGTCCAATGCATTCTCGGTGTTTGCAGTTTCTGATTGTAACTTTTTAAGTATTGAAATATATTAGCTTGCTAATTTTCTTGCTGCCTAAAAACCTAATATTCGTGTCATCAAAGTTTTGTACTTACATTATTTATGGTTTCTGTATTTGATTACTATCAACTGTTTGCTTAGTTAAACTACTTGTGCTTTTACTTGTGCTTTATTACTAATGTTGAACCCGGACAAACCTCCTGTCAAAATTAGCCGGTTCCTCCTGGGGAGCAAACGCCGCTACTCTGAGACAGTCTGCACTTTCACTTTGCTATTCAGCCGCGGAATACTGCTGTCCCGCCTGGTATCGCTCCTCGCACACAAAGGCGGTGGACACGCAGCTGCACTCAGCCATGAGACTTGTCTCCGGAACCCTGCGCCCAACAGCGCTCCAATGGCTGCCAGTTCTATCAAATATCCAACCACCATACTTACGACGGGAAGCTGCAGTGGACAGATTTCTATCGAAGATAGCAGACCGTGAGGACCTGCCACTCTTCGAGGACCTGTCCAACCCTCCTAATCACCGATTGAAATCACGCCATCCTCTGCAGCTTAACAAGGTTCCCTCAGATGTCGATAGACAGTGGAGACTTGACTGGGAGTCGGCTCAGGTGATCAACTGCCAATTGGTCGAAGATCCCGCTATCCGACAACCAGGCTTTGACACGCTGCCTCGTCACCTGTGGTGTCTGTTAAACCGTTTTCGAACTGGACAGGGACACTGCAATTACTGTCATCAGAAATGGGGATTAACTGACTCGAACCTGTGCCCCTGCGGTGTCATTCAAACAATGTCGCACCTAGTTGACTCTTGCCCTATAACCAGGCTAGAGGACGGTGGATTACAAACTTTACACACAGCTGATAATGTCGCAATCAAATGGCTGACATCATTTAGCACATTAAGCATTCGATAATAATACTAATGTTGAACAACAAAACTAACGAAATGAAACTGTACGTATAAGAACTGTTATTGGACAACTGGTACTATATTGTAATGTATTTTTAACTACAAGTAACTGTAACTGTAACTAGTTACTCCTCAAGTAACTGTAGCTGTAACTAGTTACTTTTTGTTAAAAGTATCTTGTAACTGTATCTAGTTACTTTTTACTTAGTAACTTGTAACTGTATCTAGTTACAAATAAGAAGTAACTTACCCAACACTGGGTATGCTGGGCCCATGCCATTCAGACACCGGAACACCAGCAACGCCATTTTGTATTTGATACGTTCTGGCACTGAAAGCCAGTGTAGATCTACCAGTAGAGGTGTTATGTGGTCGCTCCGTCCAGATCGGTGAATCAAACGCGCGGCAGCATTCAGCACCGTCTGAAGACGGTTGAGGAGATAACTAGGAGTCCCTGCGAGGGTGGCGTTGCCGTAGTCCAGTCTTGTCAGCATTAAAGCACTGACCAGCGACTTAAGGACTGTAGTGGAGACGGATCGTCGGATGCTCCGTATCAATCGTAGAGCAGCGAAACATCCGGCGACGGTATTGGCCACGTGTTGTTTCATCGATACAGTACGGTCTAAGTAGATGCCTAGATTCCGAACCGAGGCAGTCGGCTGCTGCACATATATATAATATATATTATATATAATATATATATTATATATAATTAATTAATATACAATATATATAATTAACGACGCCCTTAGCGTGTAGCAACCTTACCTGCTAAAACTGAAGCACGTGGAAAAGTCCCTGAGTACCAGCGTTTTTGCGTATTTTCACGTAATATTGGACTATTTAAGCTTGCTATATCTCAGGCTGCTTGAAAGATGGAATGGTAAGGTATACACCATTTTTCTGCATTTTTATTCCTCTTTCTAACCATGTGTGCAATAATATATAGAATTTGGGAGGGGTCCACTCTCTGGCCTAATACATGCCCTCTCAAGAAATCTAATAATTTTATTTTATTTTATTATTTTTTCATTTTTGAATGACAACCTATCATTTGTGAGTGGCAAATATCTAGGGAAAGGTATTTGAAACAAAACAGTTCCAAACTTTTGAAAATCGGATCACATTTGGCATAGATAGGCCCTATAGCTTTTAAAATCCTAGTACCCTTGATCTGATAAAGGTTGCATCGACAAGTCGCAAACAGAGCTTGCCACAGAACGGTGGCTCCCAAACAATCCAGATCTGAACCACGTGGACTACAAAGTTTGGAAAGGAATGCAGTAGTGGGTCTACCGAACCAATTACTTTGAGCTTTAACTTGTTATAACTTTGCTTTAATTGGTTCATTAAATTCAGAACGTTTTGTGAACAATTAAGAACATTATATGTGTTTACATTACAGTTTCTCTAATTTTCGCTTGCTTCAGTTTTTTCCGGAAATTAATATAAAAGATATCATATTCGCTAAAAGAATAATTCTACTCGTTTTCGCTATTCATATTACGTATTTGATGATTCTTATAAGATAGTTTATTCTTATAATAGTAGAGCAGAGCACTATTTCTGACCGCAATACTTGCAGCGGAATGGTATCGTAGGCCTATACACTATCGTATTCGGTATTCGTCGAACAGTGAACCAGACTATTCGTATTCGTCCGAATAGCTAAAAACCCCTATTCAATCCAGTCCTATTATTAAGGTCAAATATTAATTTATAAATAATAATCTTTTTTATAAATGTATAATTTCCATGGGGTACAGTTGCACTACCTTGCACCCCTCTCGACGCCCATGTTCAAGCTAATTAACCAAAAATGCACCAGAACATAAAAATGCATCAAAACGAGAGCTCAGCTTATATATATATATATATATATAAAATTTAATAATAATCTGTGGTCCAGTTTTGATGTATTTTGTCGTACAGACTAATATACAGTAGGCCTAGCATGTCAAGTCACTAGAACCGTAATACATACTGTACGTGGTGTAAGGGTCCGTAAGATTTACTCACTCCCCAAGGGGTTCTGGAAATTTTCCATCCCACAATATGGCCAGAACGTCCCCGGTGTGGATCCTGGTACAAATTATATTGGCCAGTTAACGCCTGAGTGTGACAGACCCTCAAGCGTAGAGGTAGCGACTGTCACTGTTAAGTATATTGTTGATTTCGAAATTCGAATTTGCATATTTTGTTACCCTGCTCTGTTGTATGCATCGTGACATCTCGTATACAAAGGTTTAACTGCTCATGTCTGACTTCCTAACTTCGTGCCGTTTGCCGTTCGGGTGATTTTTCCGATTGCCATAATGGGGGGCGGTGACGGGTGTTCAGTGGGCAATTAATTATATAGGCACATGAAGCGTCAACAACGCGAGGAAAAAATCAGAAACGCATAAAAATGTGTTCTCTGGTGACAAGTTTTAAAAATAAAGACTATTGACCATGTAGCAGTAAATCTTTACAACCTTGGTGTGATATTTGACTCTTCCCTCTCTTTTACTAGTCACATAAATTCAGTCTGCAAAATTTCTCATTATCATATTCGGGACATCTATCGCATCAGACATCTCCTCCTTAAGCCTGTTCTTATTCAGTTAGCCAATGCATTGGTATCTAGTCGCCTCGATTATTGCAATTCCTGCTTTTCGGCATCACAAATTCAAATATGCAGAAACTCCAGAGAGTAAAAAATTCCTTAGTTAGAGTAATATCCAAAACTCCAAGATTTTAACATATAGGCTAACTCCAGCTAGACAGTCCCTACATTGGCTTCCTATCAAATACCGAATTAATTATAAAATTTGTCTTTTTGTTTTTAAAACCCATGTTATATAGGCCTAATGAACCCTATTACCTTAAGATGCGACTAATCCCTCGACCTACTACTCAATCCACTAGGTATTCGGCAAAACTTTCATTTGTTGTTCCTTATTCTCGCACCGTCATTGGCACTAGTTGTTTCTCAGTGTGTGGCCCTAAGCTTTGGAATTCATTGCCAATATCACTTCGTAAAACTAACAATTTATCATCTTTTAGATCTGGTCTTAAAACATGCCTGTTTGACTTGGCTTATCCCTCTAAGATTGCTCCCCCGCTGTTCTGACTGATCTTCCGGATTGACCTGGCTCTAATTCTATTTGGATTTGGTGCGCCATCGGCTGATGCCCTGGGCATTATGATCGTGGCGCCATAGAAGTTGATTGATTGATTGATTTACTATCTCTTTTACTTGTGAACGGTCTAAGGAACACTTTTCTAGCAAAATCCAACGTTCGATTTCTCGGGGACTTTTCCTGTTCGGGGTTAAATTCCTGCCATTGGCTGAGACGACACCCTTCGTGAAAATATAAAAAAGATTATTTTCTTAGCTGTCCGATTCCCTGGATGTAGAAAATTTTAGGATGGAAATGCGACTCCGACTGCGATTCGGACGATCCGACCCAATGGCGGCTCCAGGATTTGGCAAGTGAGGAGCCTTTGGGGTGGAAACTTCTAAGCATGGGAGCCAACTAGACCTATTTGTTGATAGGACTATGTAATAGTAGCCTAAGCTTATGTGGTCCCAACAGGTGAAGCCGCCACTGAATCGACCACTGGTTAATTAATGTCTGTGAAGTTTCTGGGTCAGATATCGATAAATATTCTGCAATTGGGTTGTCAGAATGGCCCACGCCTATTAATTTGCAAACGTCAATCAGCAGAAGCTCCGCCCATGCGTAAGTAAAATCTCGTGAATTTCTATAGCGCATTCGTATTTAGGGATCGTCATAGCTGCTTATTCCTAGGCGGTTAATCTACAGCTGAAATAGCCGAAGTTTAGTGGTCAGCCGGGCAAGGTCAATTCCAGAGATCAGTCACAGAGTGGGATTGGGGAAGTAAAGTAAAGTAAAGTAAAATCCCGTGGATTTCTATAGCGCCTTGGAAAGCAGCACAACAGTAGCTGCTTACAGTGGCGTATTTACCATTGGGCCATTTGGGCCATGGCCCCCTTTGGTCCTTGGCCTAGCCTGTCCTCAGACCCTGACAAGCAAAAAAAGGTCGTCAACTTTTCAAGCAAAAAAAAGTCGTCAACTTTTTTCCAAAGTTGTAACTTGTCAGGTTGAAAGTGTCTTGCCCTCCCTGAAAAACAGTTAAATGACGTCTCTGGCTGGCCCCTTACCAAAATTCTAAATACGCCACTGGCTGCTTATCTTTGGAAGCAGCTAGGCAGACTATGAAAAAAGAAACAGAAACAGAAAGAGACGCGATTTAACTACTAAGGACAAACATTGTCTGAAAATGTACTTAATTTCATAAAGAAAGTCGAGTCGTACTTCGACTCATGCAGTAACTCACGAGCTCAACACAGCTCAACACAAGACGAATAGTGCCAGCCGATGTTAGTAAGAAACAGCACAATAGAGAAAATTTGAAGCTTAATTAAAGCAAAATCCAACGATTCGAAATTTGAATCTTTTAGTCTGCGTCACTGCTTCCTCAGACATACGTACATCGTGAATTCTAAAAATTGAGTAAGTGACTAAGTGTACATAACAATGATTAATAATCATGCAATTCTACAGCACCAATTCTAATACCCAAGAGTATTTATCAATCGATGGTAAAATTTCAGAACCTCAGGAGTAAAAATCTGCAGAGGAAATCTTAGAACTATGAACTATGTTTATGTCTTGAGACAAAAACTGTCGAGTGACTCACAATACGGGTTCAACGTTTTCTTTTCGGGAACTGCTTAAGGCATTCTTTTATAGTCTGTTTTGACAATGAATCCCATTATCTGGTTCCTAGCCGGTGCCATATCACAGTCATAATATAATCGAGGCATGCAGGTATGCGGGTGCGGTTTTTTAAAAATCTATTGTGGCGCGGAAACTAGAGTTGTTTTTCTTGATCGACGACTTCGATGTCGTCTGCCTTTGGCGCCCAGGTCTTTCGGGACAGACGTCCATATGAGCAACAATTATTATTACTGCAAAGCCAGGTGCAAAGACGTTTCGTCTAAACAAGATAAAACTAAGCAGTTGCATAGCCTGATATTACTGTATTGTGAGCCCAAGGGGCTGTACGTTAATTATGTCAACAAATTTTTGGCAATTTCTGACCCCATAAAATTATGTCAACAACTTTTAACCCCACCCCACAACCTCTACAAGTCTCTATTGCTTTCGTGGGTTGAGTCTGAATAATAATCATCATCATCCAGCTCCATGGGTGCTGTACCCGTAGGTGCATATTGTATTGTAATTATGCCAAACAATTTTAGGCAATTTTAGCCCCCGACCTTTGTGAGCAATTGTCAAACTTTCAGTGACCCTCCCTAATGAAATTATGTCAAAAACTTTGAAATTGAACCACTCCCCTAAGAGCTAAAAATATTTCATACGGCTGGCTTTTTGCTAAAATAGAATTATGGAAATTAATTTTATATCTATCAAATTTATTGTAAAAAATGAAATTGCTGACGTCAATTTATCTTGACCCCTGTCAACAAGTGTCAAACTTTTTCAAACTCTCTCCCCCTATTTTGCTGACGTAATTAATGGACAGTCCCCAACCGAGATTCATGGTTGACGACTGGGAAACGATGACGCGCTTTAGTAGTCGCGAGACATGAATACTTACATGCATGATTAATTTTAGTGCACCTGGTTTTTGCCTGGAGCGATTTGATAGGCCCATTTGTCTGTGGGGTTGGATTGGATTTGGTTTGGTGACATTTATATGTTTATGGTGGGTTGGGTTGGGTGAAAATAAGTCATGGTCTCAGAAATTGCAATGTATTACGGTGGGTAGGGTTGGGTCAGGTAACCCTATTGCTTTCGTGGGTTGGGTCTGAATCATGATGGGTTGAGTGGAATTGGATTTTTAAAAATAGACTCACGACCTTGGCTGGTCTGGTCTATCCTTTTCACCGTACATGTCCATGGAAATATGTGTACCGAGCCTAAAAATGTTAATCCGTCACTGCATCGTGACTCGTGCTGTGGTCAGATGGGTACGATAATCCATTAAGCCAACATAGGCCTATTCCTTTTGTTTATTTTTGTCATTTGCAATCCATGCTATTACTCTTGTATAGACAAAGCCGTTCGCATTATGCATACTTACGATCGTATACCTTGCTTTGTCTTCGTTCTTCTTGCCAATGTCCCTATTACGTGTCACCAGTGGGTCAGGCATTCAATAAGGGGCACGGGCCCCGGGGCCTCCATGAGTAGCCGTCACTACGTGTCGCATTATTTTAATTAGCAGTGGTGTAGCCAAAATTCCAAAATGTGGTTGAGGTACATCGACATTTTTATGCGTTCAGATGAAACAAGTATTGACGGGCAAAAATCAAAACGTCGTCTTGTCAATCCTCAGCGCTTTCAACTTTTTTCGTTCATTCTCACATACAGGCCTACCCATACTACTTATACCCCACCCCACCCAAACCACTCAACGTCTTTGCACAAATCCTGCGACCGGTTCCAGTCCCAGTCCGCATATGGTGCCCAGGTGCCTCCGTGACTACGCCAATGGCAAATTGTGTATCTAGTCGCAAAACCAAATTGTAAAAGCGCGATGCTCTGCTTATAGAAGGGACTGAGTTCACCAGGACCATGGTTTTAATGAGCCACCGTTGGCATATAAGTAAGTAAAATCTCGTGAGTTTATACAGCGCTTTCGAGGGTAGACCTAATGCCTTTAACGGTAGCTTCTTAGTCGCTTATTCTAAATTTGAAATAGTTATGGTCAAAATGTGGGGTAAGTCATGGCAAATGACAATCTATAGAGTCATCATGGTATACCTGAATGTTTGAGTGGAGTGGGATGCCACGAGCTTAGAGCATCGAAGGAGTTGCCTGGATGAGACTGTTTTATATTCGTGGGTAGCAGGGATATTTTTACATCCCCCTAACACACCCCCAACACCAGTGTCGGTTCCACCATGTTGATCACTGGGAATGCATCCCCCACCGGGGTTCCGGATGACCTTGTTTTGTTTGTCAACCTATTTTCCGATGATTTAAAAAAAGTGAAAAATACTGCAAATGACCTTCTTTTTCTTGCTTGTCTGCCTTTTTTGGCAAGGTTTCTTAGCATTATTCTAGTGAGCAAACACTAATAACAATTACCTTTTTTCTTGTTTTTCTTCTTCACTTTTCATCCCCCCACCAACTTCACAAAAAATTTCATCCCCCACCAAGAGTTCCTGGAGCCTGGAGCCGCCACTGCCCAACACCCCCATTTGAGGTCGACACCCCAAAATTTGGTAATGTGACAATGGCATGCATACAAATTGCATACTAATTAGCTCCGGACACCCCCTCATTTGAGGTCGACGCCCCCCCCCCAATTCACAATCCTAGAAATATCCCTGGTGGGTAGGCAGAAGCTGAAGGAGGGCCGGACCATTTCGACATTTTGAGGCCATTAACTCCAATTGTTGCGGTCCTGTGCATGCCCGACTGATTGCAAACATAAATAGTATATTATATCAAAATTCAGCCGAATAGAATGTAGTATCGTTATGATTCATTCAAAAATCACTATTACAATTTACAAATTATACGAACATTCAATATTGTAACGTTAATAGAATTGTAACACATCTCAATCAGACATTAACTTAAAAATAAAGGCCCCAAGTATTGGAGGCCCGAGCCAAATGGCCCAGCTGGCCCACTCTGATTGGCCCTGTGGCCGTGGGTAGGGTCATGATCAATTGGATGTTGGAGTGACTTAAGGTAGTGGTTAGTTATATACACAGTTGATTTCGCTATCTGTCGATAGGTAAGTTCACTATTTATAAGACTCGGATTCATTTTCACATCCACTCTTTTCGCTGCTTTGAAATTGTTTAAAGTCTGTCACGTAGTCCGTAAACACGCAAAACCTACCCTGCAAATGACCAGATTGAAAATCGTCCTTATCATGGGAATCACGAATTTGACAGAGAGGTGAGTAGGTCTATGATCAACCGGATCTTAGAAGCTTTGCCGCCTCTTTGTGAGTAAAGCTGTTTAAAAGAAGCTCAGGTGACAGCAGCCCCCTCGACGTCTGCGGAATGATTGATGACACGCGGGTAAATTTTTTAAAAACCCGGGTTCCAATTGCCGTTGTGTCAAAGCGTCAAAAATGACGACCTCCGTCCAGGCTGTTACGAGACATAGACCTAGAGATGACTCACCTGACGACTGACGAAGGCATTGGAAAATGCAAATACCTGTGCATTAAATAACTCTCAATCTTTGGTCGATGGGCCATTTTTCATTGCCAACACAAAACCCGTCGCCTTCTTCTAAGAACGGGTGCGCAAATGATCGTTAATTTCGACAGTTCTCGTGCTTAGCATTGTACTGAATAGCCCAGATGCTCAGTTCGTCACAAGAGGCAGTCTCAACTTCTAACTACTGTAGGCCTACTCACGAAAACACTGCCCGTACCTATAGGATCGGGAGCTAGCCGCGCGTGAGGACTGGATAACGTCTTTAAAGGCCAGCAGGCGCATTGTCAGGAGGAAGGGCAGGCAATACTGGCGAACTGCTCTGTTATCAGCTGGAAACGATTCGAAGCAGACCTGGAGACACCTGGATTTGCTACTCGGTAATAAAGGTACGACTCCAGAACCGTCTTTACATTTCACTGCTGAGGACTACCATCAACATCTCGACAATAAAATCGCTGCAGTCAGAGATAAGACTAAAAGACCTGTAGAGCTAGGATACGAGGCTTATTCAAAGTCTGCACTAGGATCTTTCTCAATGCCTACTATCGCTGAGGTAATTGCGATGGTGAAAGCCATGCCTACCAAACATTGCCTTTTAGATCCAATACCTACCTGGCTACTGAAAGATTCTATAGCGACGCTGGCACCGTTCATCACTGAGTTGCTCGTGGGGTCGCTCAGTAGCGCCGAATTTCCGGCTTCATGGAGGAAAGCTTTAGTCTTCCCACGCCTGAAGCGAACTGGCCTCGACGGCTCTGACGTCAATAACTACCGACCAGTGACGAACTTGACCTTCCTATCCAAGCTACTGAGAGGGTAGTGAACGGGCAGTTGGTAGCATACCTGAAGAACAACAATCTTCTGCCCAGTGAACAATCCGCCTACAGAAGGGGATATTCAACTGAGACGGCTGTTCTCCGCATCGTCAACGATATCATAGATTCGACGGCAGAGGAAGAATGTCGCTACTGTGTCTTTTAGACCTCTCAGCGGCATTCGATACTGTGGATCATGTCATTCTACTCCGCCGTCTGGAGTCCTCCTATGGTCTAAACGGAACAGTCCTTGAGTGGCTACGCAGCTATCTTGCAGAGAGGTACCAGACCGTCCAATGGGAGGCCAGGTGTCAAATTCACGAGTAGCCTGCGGGGACCGACAGAGGGTCAGTGCTGGGCCCGCTGTTGTTTATCCTATATGTCGGAGATCTCGGTCGCATCATCAGCTCGTACGGACTAAATGCACACATGTATGCGGACGACGTCCAAGTCCTAGGCTCGAGCGAACCGAACGACGCGCAGCGACTACGAGCGGATCTGGAGGACTGTGTCGCAGCGATTCAACGATGGGCCGAATCGAATCGGCTGTCTATCAATGTGAACAAAACTGAAATCATAACGTTCACTACTCCGAGACGCCACCACTTGATCAGTCACGAGCCACTCCGGATCGGGAATGTCGACGTCATCCCGAAACCTGAAGTTCGCCTCCTGGGTGTGATTCTGGACGAGCATCTATCCTTTGGCGGCCACCTGGATCTAGTGGTCCGGAACTGCTTCTACCACCTCAGGAGGATCAAACTAATTCGTCGATATCTGCCAACTTCGGATGTCATCAAGCTAGTCCGAGCGCTGGTCCTGAATCGGGCCGACTACTGCAATGGAGTACTGTATGGCCTTCCAGCCAATCAGCTGCATAGGCTGCAATCGGTCCTCAACGCGTCTGCCAGGCTCATTTACGGACTAAAGTGGACAGATCAGGTCACGCCTCTGCTTCGAGACTGTCTACATTGGCTGAAAGTTCCGGAAAGGATACTGTTCAAACGCTGCTGGCTGACGTTTAGGGCATTGCATGACCTGACCTGCCCTGACTACCTAGCTAAGCTGGTACATAGGGTAGGGTCGGACACAGATCGTCCGAACCTAAGATCGAACCAAGGGTTAAGACTAGTGGTGCCTCCCCCAGCCAAGACCGCTAAGTTTGGGGACAGATCCCTTTCAAGGGGAAATGCCATAGTGTGGAATTCCCTCCCGGTAGACGTCAGGTCCGAAATCTCCCCCGACCGTTTCGCTCAGAAACTGAAAACTTACCTTTTTAGTACGTCTTATGGAACTCGTCTGTAAAGTGCTCTCGACTACCGCCCGAGCTTTAAGATAGCGCTCTAAAAGTCGTCACTCTAATAATAATAATAATAATAAAGAGTATGGCAGATGCCCTGGGCGACAAAAACTTCGTGTCTTTACTCTACCTAGCATAGAAAGAGAAGAAACGGAGACAAACTGACTTTGAGTTCGCACGAGTAAACTGTCATAATTAGTTAAGATATGGGTTTTGCAGACCAGCTACATATGTCTCAAGTTAATAATAACAATATAATGTGTTCACAAAGTCCGCTATCGGATAAGTTACCACATAAACAGGGACGTCATTTGGGGGGGCATTTGCCCCCCCTGATTTTGAGGGGAAAATTTTTTGCCAATGTTTGTTATTTTAGATTTTACACGCCCTAAAGGAGTGCTTGATGATGTTAAGTAACCGTGAAAATTGGCTGACAAGCAAAAAAAAGGTCGTCAGCTTTTTTGCAAACTTGTAACTTGTCAGGTCGAAAGTGTTTTGCCCCCTGAAAAACAGTGAAATGACGTCTCTGCACATAAAGCCTAACTTTTAATGATAATAATAACGCTTTTCTGACGCCCTTCCATGGGTGACAAATACCCCAAATACCATAGGACCTAGTCACCTAGGGCACTGTTTATCCAAACTCCAGGCCTATGGGAGGGGGGATTGACTTGGCTGGAGGGAAAGAGGCACAGTTCAATGCCAATTTTTTTCAGTGCTGAGATTTGGGGGACTTGAGTTTGTTGGGGGATCTGCCCCTAACAGGCCTGGATAAAACACTGAGTCCTAGGGTATTTGGCTACCTAGGTAGCCTACACCATAAACGGACATGACTCACGACTACAAATTTCACTCTGAAGTGCGACCATAGGTTGATGCTAACGTAAATGTATTACAGGCTTAATGTAAGCACCAGACATTTTTGTCATTTCAGAAATTCTGAAACAAAGTCTCATTATAGCCTTGTTATTCAGCATGGCAGGTTAAGTCAACAACAATATAATTCACTTAAGTAATAGTCAGTTACGCTGATTAATCGTCCTCCAGCAACTAAGTAGTTACAAATTAACCGATTACACAGAATTGAATGCTGCTATAACAATGGAAAGTCATAAAAATAAATACTGAGGTAATTGGCTAGTTTAGCATCCCAAATTAATCCTGACTTTTTCACAAATTGGCTAACTTTATAATGTTTGAAAATATGCCATTTCATGTTGTCGTTATAAATGTATAAGTATCAGTTGTAAGTTATAACATTTTAGTTATAAATTGCAAAACCCATCAAAGAAACGACAGGTAGACCTCACATACTAAGAGAAATTGTACCTGCTATCCAGTTGCCTGCCTCATTAGTCAAATACTCCGAAGGTATCGATGGATACTGTCGGTCATGTCGGTACTTCATATAATTTTACAATAACTTTGAGTAGATTGGAGACAAAATGTACCGGTAATAATGAAATGATTGGAGACAGCATGTATTGATTTAATTTGGGATGCTAATTTAATTTGGGACGCTAAACTAGCCAATTACCAATACTGAAATAGGTCTTAGACATGGTTACTCTAAATCAAGAGTAAAATTTCTAAAAGTGCCTCCAAATTGTTTTGCCCAAATTTTTCCGGATAAGCTTGCCCAATCCTGTTACCCAGCACAAAGAAACTTAACATCGTCAGCGCTGCAACAAATATAACACAATTTCAAGGTTCTGACCATTATTACTTGGTGGCATTTTTTGTGTGGAAAAGACAGCCATAATAAACTGTCACCCCAAAATAAGAACCCTCTGGATGCGACATCTACAAACCGTTCCATTTCAATATCGCTATTAACTAAACTAGAAATTCACAACACACTTAGTAAAGAGCAACACAGAAGCAACGTAATTCGAAAGAAAAAAACCAGAATCAATAATACCTGACACTAAAATATGTTCACAATGCAACTCCAAATTACACCTAACATTTGACATCATTATTTGCCTCATACTTTGCAGCCCAGCCAAGCACCAGCAGCTCTGCTTCTACAAGCTGTATTGCTTATAGCATTCCAGAAAAAGCAGTGCATTTAGCAGTGGCTGTAAAAGCTGGAGGCACACACATATAGGTGTGCACACATATGACATGTATTATTACACTACAGTTGAATGTTACTGACAAAGCAATTATAACTACGAATTGTCAATATACCGGTAATCATACAAAGCCAGAATCTGTGATAAATTCAATAATATCAAAAGTCGCTATCTTCAAAATAATCAAAAGCACAACTGTTAGTGAGGCTCATACAAAATTTTATATAACAAAAAGCAATAGCAACAAATTTACGAGGTGTTATTTAACATGTTGCCTGCGGCACAGTTTCTTTGCCAGGCGCGGCCGTTATTCAACCTCCTTGGCTTCAGATGCATTGAACAGAGGACGTCATATGACGCCCCTAGCGCCCTGCAGTACCAAATTAAGGACGTCAAATGATGTCCCCAGCGCTCAACGTGTTAAATCAGTATGAAGCAGCAAGCAATGTTGATGAGGAGCCTAACATATTAATAACATCATAACAGCAATAGTAGCACTCTTCTTATAATCAAACAGCAGAACAAAGAAAATTAATGAATAACTGTACGTCCAAAAGGAAATTCATAAAATATTTTCAATATGCATTAATACAAAATTAGTTAGAATTTCAAATATTATAAACATTTAGGGTACAAATGTTACATAAAAATACACAGTGAAGTGTTTAAATAATAAACAGCTGCCTATTTGTTCCCAATATTCAATGTCCAAGAATGTAACTGAATTGGAGCAGTTCTGATCAAGAGGCTGAAAATAACATAAAAGTAAAATCAGTAGAATGGAATAGAGAAAAACAGAAAAGATAACTACTTTGTAACAGAGCTATACATGTACCAAATTTCCATATCAATTAAAAATATTTTCAACTGATTTATTATCAAACACGCTATCAAAGTTGCAAGCCAAATCTATAAAAAAGTTTATTCTATCAAATCACACGAAGGCTAAATGCAAGAACATTTATGCTGCTCAAAAGTGAAAATCACCAAAGGACAAATGCTCCAGTCAAAATTTTCAATTCCATCAAAACCTTTTCATGTGCAAACAACCCGTATGCATTGAACAACATCAAATCTCCAGGAATTTTTCAATGTTTATATGATATCAAAAACCAAAGTAGCAAATGCAAGAAGCTAACACAACCAAATGTTTTACTTAAACATACTGCAACATTTACATTAACATTTGCAAATCTTCTTGAATATAATTTATTTATTAGAATTTACTGGTAATGTCCATGAACAAAATTTTTTTAGAATTTAATTTACCATTTCATAGCTTTAATATTATTCAAACTTGAATTAAGCAAATACAGAGTACCATGTATATATGTCTTAAGATACATTCAATCATCAATTAATCTGTGTAACGAGAAAAAAACTATTAAACTATTATTACATACAATAATTGATCAATCAAATGTATATGGAGAACTGGTCATCACACAACCATTTGGACATAAAATAATGAGCCCAGAAACACAACTATTCACACTAAGCACCAAATATAAAGGAATGGCAAGAACATAAGACTAGTGAATCGGTGTTAAAAAGAAAGATCACAAGAAAATCTTATCACATACACAGTCAAAAGAAAATCTTGTTGACCAATATGGAATTTGTAAATGCATGGTTAAATTTGGAGCATCAGTATTGCGAGATGATATGCCTCGTACACTAGTTTTTAAAATTAACTCTATGTAAATATAAATGCTATACATAAAATAGATTCACCAATTAAATCTGTAATCAATTTCAATGCATGTACCAAATAAGATCTGCTTTAAATCGGATCACACACGAAGAGTATGCATATTGCTTTCAGTCTCACACACACTCAGTCACACAAACACACACATCCATCAATAACTGAATAGTGAAACGTTTAATTTGTGGCAACTGCCTTGAAAAATTTTAGTCTCAAAGTTATAAAGCACTTCCAAATCTTGCACAAATACACACCTTATCAAATAATTATATAAAATATTACTAAGGAAAGTAAATAAATCATTCTGAAAATTCAGCACTAATAGTATTTCTAGTTATTCTGCTGCAATGTCCACAGTTTCTGTCCAACTCAAAACTAAGAAATATACAAAACATTACATCCGTATTTTAAGAACAATTTTTAAAGTGTCTAGAAAAAAACCATACTCACTGTAAAGCCATCATCACAAGCTCTACATAAAAGCAACATTCAAAATTACCTGAAAAGCTAAATAAATTTAAAGATGTCTACTTTGATAAGTTTCTTTATTTCATGATTATACAATATCCATTACATCTAATAAAACAAACTTGTTCAAATGATGTCTATAAAGTCACTGAAAACTAAAACTTTAACATGCTGGAAATACATTATTTGATCAATATCAAATTTACAGTTGTTCCATTTTACTAGAATGCTCAGAAAAAAGATGATGGCTGCCAAAAATGCACATTGTATACCACCCCGGCATTCCCAAAACAAGACACAATAACAAGTGTACTTGTCTGTAAGTTCTTTAGAATTTGTGCAACAATCACACAGTGCTTTCGGAATGATCAACATGCACATGAACACATGAACAAAGAAATCGTTAATCATAATAAGTACTCTGCCTCATAGTTTGAGTAAGCAACAGTCATCATCAAACATTAACAAAATGCAATAATTAAAGACACATCCTGCTTAAATCTAATCTAATCTTAAGCTTCTATAGAGCCACTTCATAATACATTCAAGCATCAGCCAATGGCACTTCAGTTCTTCACTACAAGATCAGTTCAAATCACAGATATCAGGCAGGACAACCAAAAGACGGTCTGTGATAGATAAGACAGGTAAAAAGATGAGTTTCTAATCTGGTTCTAAAATTTGGTAGTGAATTTGCAGAGCACACATGAGGTCAAGTCAATGAATTCCAGAATTTTGAGGCAGCCACTGAGAAGAATGAGTATGAGAGAGGGAAAGCAGTAAAGCTGGTAAGGATGATGAAACACATAAAACTTTATAATGAAGATGCTAAATTTCATTGAAAGGTCAAAGGTTTTAAATCACTTGTCTACCATGAAACAAGTGCTTTTAAACTGTTTTCTGACAAGTTAATTCATCCATTCCATGAAGACAGCTATCAATATATTTTATTCCAGCCAGCCAATAAAAGCAAAAGGTTCATAATTAGAAGTGTATTCTACACTGCAAGGTGACCAAAATAAGCAACATCAGAAAATTATAAACAGCTTTTCTAAAAAAAACATTACAAAAAGCAGGAATCCCATTCATGCCTCTTGTCAAAATGCTTTTGACATTTTCACAAAATAGCAGTGTCAGAATAAATTGACACAAAATAAAAAACAAATCTGCTTCAGTCTACTTCACTACTACATCACTGGACATAAAACTTATACAATCAATAGACTTTCCACTGTTTTGCCACTATTTCACTGAAAAATCAATGTTTCAAAACAAATCTACATAAGTATAAGTAAATAACTTTCTTGTTAAAAATTAATCGAGGAAAGAAACTGGTGGCAAATGCATAAGACAAATGTAATTATGAAGTAAATGCAAAGTCAATCTTATTGCAGATACCACTTTTAGATATTCTCCGGCAAATGTCTATGGGAATCGCAGTGAAAACTCCAGACCAAATCAGACAGGAAATTTGAAAAGTCACAGTCATACATACATTGTAGGCAGCTGCATAAAGCAATGCTTGGTGCAAATACTCCACAGAGGAAAAGAGATTTCTATGATTTCAAAGCAAAAACTAAAACTGGAAAATAACATCAGATCAAGAATGGTATGCTGCAGAACATACATACAGCTCGATATTGACAAAACTGTTGCTTGTCAATTCTCAAGTTAGCAGCAATCTTAGTGGGCCTTGCTTCACTCACCCAAGGGGATAGATGCCCCCAGTCTTCCTGCCACACCCATTTGAAAATTAGCATAGTAGTCTGTGATACACATTTCATAAAAGTTACTTCAAAGTCTTTATTAGCTTTAATAGAAGCAAATGTACATAAGCACAAATAAAAAGAAGCACAAAAAGAGGAAAAAAACGCAATCAAACAGAATAATAGGAATCTGCAACATGGCTACGATTTATGTCACAATTTTATAATTGCATGCCAGAATAAAGACACTTCTGCAACTATTTTTTAACATACCAAAAGAATGAACTGAGAAAGATCACATCCTTTATCTTCCTACCAGAACAAATTCACAACAGTTCTCATCTGAACATGCACTACTCAACACAAGATTAATATTAGTACATAATAAAATATGGCTCAAAATTACACTTTTCAATACATCTGATCTTCTGAGAGCACAGGACTCTATATAATTTCAATAAACGCACACAAACACAGAACTCAATCGCAGCACGAGCGCCGAGCTCGATAAGCCTGACTCGTAACACAAAAGGAAGCAGTGAACATTGTACGCAACTCTTAAATGACTTGCTCGACGTAGTTGGCCGGAAGCATTCCTCTCTCTCCCGTGCGAACCACCGTTCCAACCATCCACCCCGCGTCTATTAATTCACACTGGACGACCTGGTCGCCTTCGAGGAATCCGACTTCGTCGTCATCCTGCGCCTCGTAGTCATACAGAGCAGCAAAAGTTCCCTGAATAAACATCACAGGCCAGGGTCAGGGTCCATCCATACAGTATGTGCAGTACACAATGAGTGGGAGGTTGGATTAAAGATATTTAGTGTATGTACGGCATGCAAAACGTGAGAGGGGGATTGAAAATATGCTTTTTGCATATGTACTATATGGATGGGTGGGAAGTTAGCTGAGTGGTAACAACGTTGGACGTTGGAGCAGAAGGTCGCGGGTTCAACTCCCGCAGAAGCCCTACGGTCGACTCAGTCTTCTTTCGCCAGATGGCAATGGCAAATGAGTAGTGGATTAATCAGTGGAGTAAACAGACGTGTTGCATGAGAACACTGGCCCCATATCATGTAACTTGCACCAGTCGCCTGGCTGAGGGCCTTGGTAACGGAGATCAGCGCCGCCCTATGAGCCTTGAGCTTAGCCTTGAGTGCTCGGGAAAGGACTTTACTTCTTTACTTTTTTACTATATGGATGAGCCCTCAAGATCCTTTCACATGGCACGTACAGACATCACCATTAATAATATAATTGCCAGCAATCACATACTCAGCAGACTGAAGCATTGACAGTGTACACAAAATCCATGCGTTGAAATGTCAGTAGAGAATGAACAGTAATCTTGCCAGATAGCAAGGTAATGCATAGAATCAACTTTTGCCTAAATATCATTTTTTGAATAAATTAGCAAATGATCAAGGATCAATATAAGGATGACAAAGTTATAAATTTACTATTACTACAACTTGGCATTGCATGACCAGTTCCTATCAGTAAACTGAGGTTAAGCAACGTTGAGCTTGGCTCATACTTGGATGGGTGACTTTTGTGATCTAGTCCCATGCCAAGCTGCTCATTATTTAGTCATGGATAAATTGGTTGCAGTATTAAGCTGTGAAGATAAAAGGTGGGTCTAGAGAAAGCAGTGGCAAACTACTCTAGGTCATAGAGAACATCAAACTCATTGCTCATATTTGAGCATGGGACTAACTTTACCCTTTACTTAAACCCTTTACCATGTATTTAACTGTAACTCAATGTAAAATGGATGGATATATTTGGGTTTCCCGGTAAAGGGGTTAAAAATGTCTATTTCTGGATGATTCCAGGTTTCAAATCTTAAGCAAATATTTTATATATACTAACAAATGCCCAAATTTTACTGGAGTAAGTGCATGTTACTGAAGGCAGAGCCACCCTGCTACATGACTCAAGTCAGCAGTGCAGTTGCCATTTAGCCTCTGAATATTAGAGATGGGCCGAATAGGGGTCTTTAACTATCAAAAATCGCAGAGAAAATTGTTCATCGCATGAGATTTTACTTACTTACTTATTTTTTTCTTTGAAAATTCAAGCACATCTGAGGAAGAGCTGAATCCTGTAGAATGTTTAATGAAATATGGAACTGATAAACAAACTGAATCCTTACAGTAAGAGGCTTTCCTTCTGCAGCTTTATTGTCCTCTGGCGACTGATTACGTTCTTCCTCAGTCTCCGATTTTCTTGCCTCTTCCTCTCTCTCCTCTGCTTCGTCAACAGGTTCCTCCACCCTGTTGACAATAATGGGTTCAGACTCAGGAACTGAGGCGTGTTCTAAAATAAAAAATTCCAATTTTTTGCACAAATATAGATTATATAGGAAAAATAACCAAAAAACTGACTAATGAAATGATGAGTCATATGAAGTTTGCTAAAAAATGTTAAGAAAATGATAAATGAAATCATCAAAATTTGTTTATATTACTATACTGTTGCCAGTCAAAACCATGCATTATAATTACTGATTCCTAAATATCTGCAAATGACAAAATTTCAGGGAGATGACAACCTTAAAAAATCTGACATTTTCAAAACAGAACAGGACATAATGAACCTATTCCTAAGAAAATTATAAAAGGCAAATTTTGAGCACATAAAAGGCACTCAAAGTAGCCACTCAAAATCAGTCAAATGAAACTGTCTTCAACGCATTCAGACTAAACTAAGAGAACAAAAGTTTATTCTGCAAATATATTTGAATTTGCCATCGAATTAGATCTTCAGAGAAGAAATTCTACTTCTACCACAAGGAAGGGCCATGACAGAGCATCAACATGATTTAACAGAACTTAATTCCACAGTTTATGCTCTTAATAATAGCAAACAAGACTACACCAGATGACAGTGGGTTTTACCAGCCACATTTTCATGAGCATTTGAAGGAGGAAAAGTTGATTTCGTTTCGACGTTATCGTCAGTGTCACCGTGAATCTCTTTAGATTCATGTGACCTCTGCTCTTGAGGTTTATCTTCTGTGATTTCTTCAGCAGAAGATGCATTCTGAACTTCTTCCGTTTTGATTTCCACGTTCTCTTTCAATTCACTGAAAGCCTCAGCCCCATGATGTACCACCTCTTTGGGAGAAGGTACCTCCTCATTCCCAGAATTTGTCCTCTCATTATGGAAGACATCCTCACTATCTGGTTCCCTGCTGTCTCCATTTAAGTCCTCCTCCTCCTCCTTCTTGTTGTTATGATCTGTCAGTGCACGTTCATTTACTTCAATGTCTATGGACTTTTCCTTTATCGAGTTCCTCTTTGCAACAACCACTAGGAACAATAAACACTACATGCTACACTTGAAACAGCACGAAACGCTAACATCAAGCACAAAGTGATGAACACAGCACAAAACAGAAAGAGCACGATTTACTGAGTGCCAGCAAGGAATTTTTTAAACCGCAATTATAAAAAATAATGTTTGGAAGTGCATGCAAAATTTTGGGTCAAAGTTTCAATAAACAGCTTCAGCTACAAGGATAAAATTATTCAAATGCAATGGTAAAATTTAAAATAATAGCTTATTACTGATCAAATTTAAACTCAATAGCTTCAATAAACTTGTTACTTTTCAACTGCAAATTGGTTACTAGATTAAAAATTTAAGGTTCGTCATTAATCTTATAACAATATTCAGCCACTCAAAGCCATAACAGGAAATCATGTATTACCGGTAATTTCATGCACAGCTTGAGAGGGATTGCAAAAAATATGTGAAACATCAAAAACACCACAAAACAGACTTCAAACAAAACTGGAGAAACTTCATCAAAACAAGCAAATTTCAAAAATAACAGGCCAATGGTTTGTGCAAGGTTCATCGAAGCCAACAAAACCTATGTCTAGGCAAGAAACATTCAAACCAAACTTAACATGAAATGTCTTTAAAATGAAAGCCATTGAAATCAAGTAACCAACAACATGACAAAATCAAAATGAAGAGGAATGCATAAACCATTATAATTCGGGCAAACAAGGGATGGCATAACAAAATAACTGTGCAACATGTGACAAAAAAGACAAAGCATACTCGATGGAGACACTGGAACCGTTTCTTCCCACTCTTGGCTCTGGCTCAAGCGAGACACGGGATTGTAACCGTGGGCTAAGGATCCATAATTTTCATTCACTGGATCATAGTCGGCGATGGAACCGATTCGCTTCTGACGTGGAGCCTCAACTGAAGTGTTAAACAAACGTCTATTAAATTATACCGTTTCTATGTTAAAATCAGTGGTGGCTCCACAGGGGGCCCATGCCCCCTATTGAGTGCCTGCACCCCAGTGGCTCCCTGTTGGGACCCTATACTTAATGCTAGACACATAACAACAAATGGTTTGCCCACCATGATTAGAAGTTGCCACCACAACAGCCCACTTGCCAAATCCTGGAGCCACTGGTTAAAATATGTATATATTGTATTGAAAACTATTTCAGTGTGGCATATTTATACATCTGAAAGATAAATAATTGAACATATGACTGATACAAATTCAAAATAGGCTTTATATAAATAAACAAAACAAAAATTAGACACTTGAAATATCAAATTGAACCATATCTAAAATAACCTACCCAACATTTAAACAAAAATCCACTGACAGAACACTAAACAAAACACTTGAACTGCTACATGCAGATAGTTTGGTTACAGAATAGAAATTCTTCTTCTTCTTCTTTCTTTCCTTCCTTCGTTCCCTATTGGGTTGGATGATGGGTCTGAATGAGTCCCTTCCACATCTGCCTGTCCCTTGCCGCCCTGGTCATTTGGTTCAAGTTCATTTGCATTTATTCTGTGTCCTCTTTTAAGTTTTCTATCCATGTTTATCTTGGCCTTCTTTTTCTCCTTTTCCTCCAACATAGTTGTATAGAGCTTTTTGTAGTTTTTCTTCCTTCATTCTTTCAATGTGACCAAACCATTTCAGTCTTCGTTTGACAGAATAGATAGACATTTTGATAATTGTTTTGAAAGACGTTTGATAAAAGTTTTGATAGAATAGAAAATGCTGATAGTGAATTTAATTGCACCAGTCCACCAAATTCTTGTTGCAAAATATATTAAATCCAAATGAAGGGTTGAAGGGCAGAACTTTTCATTTGTAAATGATGCCACAATTTTTAGCACAGCTTACAAAATCAGACTCAACTCTACCATTAAATAGCTAACTAAAGCTCTTAAAATTTGGTAGGAAGACCAGAACTCTTAGTACTATTAATTCTGCTTCTATTAAAACTGAAGCAGCTTATACAACAGTGTTTAAAATTTTCTCAAATCAGAAATGCACAATTATGTTTATTTCAGACTTTTGGTTGGTCTAAGTGCTTCCAAAGCTGTCGCACTTGTTTTTTCAACAGAGATACCTTTGCCATCAGACGAGTAAACGATAGAATTTGATGTATTGCGATCAGAATACGGGGATTTAGGAAACTCCCCTTGGCCACCACTGCTGACACTTGGCCACCGCTCTTTTTTCTCAGCTGTAGACATATATTGTGCACAAGAAAAATCAAAATTAAAACAAAAAACCCAAGCCATAAATGCATAACATGCAAAACAAATTATAATACTTACATCTCTGCTAAACAATAAATGCAAGCAATTGATAAAAGCATATTGAATGCTTCCAAAAGCATGTTGAGGGTATCAGAAAGTATCCACTTTGAATTTTTAAGAAGTGGTCTATTAAATGTTGCCCTCATCTCTGTATATAAAATAAAGAACTGAACTTTTGCATATAGCTTATTCACATGAAAAATGTTTAATAAAAAAGGAAATTCAACTTCTGCCAAAAATTTAATCATCTAACGAAAATATTGACAAAGAAAATATTGACAAATATTTCAATTATAAACCCCTAGATTTAATATGCATTTAAAATCAGATGAATAAAAGTCATGATATAATTTCACACTTGCTAAAACTGTCTCAATTAAACCAGAATAAACTGTATGATTAGGTCTGCATGAGATTTATTCTTAAAGCAACCAACTATCCAACTTCTACTTACCGTAGATACCCCAAATTTGTTGCTCTTTGCTAAATAATTATTTACTTTAATATTAAAACCTGCGAAACCAAATGGCCATGAAAGAACCAAGAAAGTCCACTGACGTTCAAATATCAACTTAATACTTAATAATAATGTCACTGATAGAAGTGGTCAAAATAAGAAAAACAGTTGAGCTGTTTTAACCATGCTACTGAAGCCAGAATAAGAGCACTGTAAATAATTTGGATCGATTAATACAGCAAGTTGTATGCAGAATTGGATCGATTAATGCAGCAAGTTGTATGCAAAATCTTTGACTCTCATGATAAAGTAACAATCAATTGATTGTATTCGTGAAATGCTTGGATTGAATCCAATACATGATGTTAAGAATCATCAATGCTCTTTTACACTTCGGTTCTCTAGGAAACCACTTTTATTTTGTCAATTGCATAATAACAGAATGTGTAGTTGTTAGTTAAGAATGATGTTTATCTTATGTCATCTCCATTTGTGAATAAAGATTTCTGTGAACATGCAACATGACCCAATGTGGACAACATAACTGGATAGGACACTTCCTAACACAAAACAGAAGGAAACCATAAGAATGAAGATGCTTTACTGGATGCATGAGAAGGAATATGAAAACGCTATCAACAAGTATTAAATCCTACAAGAAAATGCAAAAGACAAAAAGAGTTGATCCACTGGAGAAAAGATCCTATTAAAAGAAAAAGCATGATGATGATGATGATGATGATGATGAGAGGATGACGATGACAATGGCTGCACTACAGGCAACTTACAACAAGTGCATTATTCTTGAAGATCAATTTTAATAAATGACGAACATTAGCATGCCACATAATACATATATGGGTAGCAACGAATAGCTTGAACCATTTATACATATCAGTAATACAAATTGTCATGTAGAAAAGAATAGAATAGTAAACATACAGCACAATTAAAACTAAATCAAATAACTATTCACCATCGGGTATACGTAGTATTGTAAAGCGCTCTTGTCTTTGGCCATTTTTGCCATGCTTATTGCGCTATATAAATTGTCTAGCTAATAATAATAATAATATTTATTATTATTATTATTATAACTACTACAATGCCATTAAAATAATGTTTGCCACTTGAAGGCAAAATCATTGGTCATAACCTTGGCTGTGGTAATTTGAGAGTTGAATTCAAAAGGATCAGTCTTCATGGAAAGGAAACAGGAATAAAACACAAAAATCTGTAAATAATAAATATGCCATATTTCATTATTATCCAGCATCAACAACAAAGACTAGAGAAGAAGTTGTGAAAATCAAGAGTATTACATGTTGGAGGAAGGCTCTGTCTCCGTGATTCCATGCTTCCAGTTTTCTCTCGAACTCCCTTGTACTCAATTTGACTGACAACGCTGTTGACTTGTTTGATTCGCTGTGTTTCAGGATCATCTGATATCTGGATTTTCGACCCTTTGATCTTCTTCTCAAATTCCTCATGATACTTCACCTGTACATGATTTCAAAGTATTAAAGAATATCAATGAATGCATTGTTACCAACAAACAGCCTATTCATAAACTCTACTTCAGTCACATCATTTCGAATAAAAAGCCATTTTAATCTGAACAAATTATGTATTTTGTTGTAAAAACTTTGGATAATACTGAAACAAAGAATTCATTAATCTCAAAATTTTTCCTATGGTCTATATGTGCAAACAAGCCTTCAATCCATTACATTATTATTACATTATTATTATCATTATTACTATACTATTATTATTAATTACTATTATTATTATTAATTAGACAATTTCTATAGTGCAGAAAACATAGCTAAGGCTAAAGACAAGAGTGCTTTAACACATGTCATTTATATCAGATAATAAATAAGCGTGTTTTAGATTCCTTATAAAAGTCTCAGTGATTGAAAACTCTGTACAGAAATCAAAGAAATCAAATTCCCAATTACTACTTACTTACTTGCAAAGACACAGACTCTGAAGCCCCAAGTTATGAATTCAGAATTTGAACTGTTGTTATGACAAAAATAATTTCTGCTAATTCAGTGAACCACCATAGTTTTAACGAGCATAAATAAGGCAAAACCAGGAAGTGTGAACTCTTGTGGCAAATGCATTGGCTCCCACTTATAGCTAGTCAGAAAATAGACATCTAAACAGAGGCACATGATTAACTAAAATTACCAAACATTAAAGAAAATAGAAGAAAAATGTTTCCCATACTTGGCAGATTCAACATAATGAAACTCTAAAAAGATCTTTAATATAAGAAGTATAAAGTTCTCCAAAGCATTTTAAGCAGTGATTTCTCATTGCTTAGAATAAATAGCTTCACAAAAATTACCAATAATAAAAATTGTGAGTTTGCATAAAAAGCTATAAATTTAATGCTTCAAAGTCAACAGACAAATTCAGATTATTAGCACCTCTTTATGGGCAATATCTAAACAATCAAACCTATATAAATAAAAGAGTTAATAGCTTATTACTATTTATATATCACTATTGTTACTAGCTTATTTATGTACTGTTTATATATAGGGGCACAGTCACTTTGAGATGGGCTGTTTGTAGTTTGAAATGCCTCAGGAACTTTATTATTTTAAACGTAAATCTGTCATTAGATGATGATACAAGTTCAACTTGACCTCAAAAAATACATTACTTCAAAAACTTCTGATACAAAATTGCCATTGTGGCAGTAGTAATATTACTGTAGGTTGTGTGTCACCAACATAGGCAAAGTGACAAATGTAACCATATTTAACTAAGGTCATAATTCAACTTTTAAAACCAAGAATAAACTTATTCAGTTACATGATATTTAGGCTCAATGAGCTAATGAAGAAAATTTCCACCAAAGAGCTCCTGCTTAAAATTACCACTAGGCATTTTAAAACCACAATGCAGCTCAAAGTTGACAATTTTAAAGGAGCTCTATTCATTGTCTGATTTTCAAGAGTTCTGAATCAACAAACTATGACACCATTGTACAGAAGACAACCAAAAACATACATACATACATACCCATATACACACATTGTTAAAATGGCTGGGTACATAGTCATCCATTAGCAACAGGCCCCTGCATGATACTAGTGCATTACCATTTGCCTATGGCAGTCAAGAGAAGGCTGTGGAATATTTTATCCATTCACAAAGCCAATGAACCATTCAGAACTGTGCCTCTGAAAGTTAAAAAACTTTAATCATGAATAGTTCAAATGCTTAAGCTGTCAAAAGCTACCACACAAAATCTCTTTAGAATTAATAGTGAGTTTGTCCTCTGCCTTAGGACAGTGCATGCAATAACTCATAAAATTCTGAAAATTCATTATTCGAAACACAATGAAGGCCAGATTAAGTATAAATTTCTTCCCATCTCTCTTCAAATACAAAGTCCAAAAAGCAACTTCAGGCATGACCAATTCTCTACAACTCAAAAGACCAGTGGAAGGGCCAGACTCGGCAGACTGTTCAATGTACCCTACATTAAGAAACAGACAATACTAAGCATTACTGGAAATTACTGGAAATTCAATGTACCCTACATTAAGAAACAGACAATACTAAGCATTACTGGAAATTAACCTGTGTGGAATTATGACCAATGCAAAAAGATCGTTAATTTATATTTGAATATTTAAATGTGGCCATAAAAAGATCACCCAAAAACTGCATTACCAGTAACTGGCTGTGCTGTCTACCAATCTTAATAAATAAAAATCTTATGAGTCCATTTGCTTGAAAGTGTATCTAAAAACTCAAAGTTCTGCACAGGTTTTTTCAAAATTATTTTAAAATGTTCAATTCAAATAGGAGGATGTTTTTACATTAACATGCTTTCTTTTAAAAAACAGAATTTAGACTGATATGCGTTGAAACAAATTCAAAATGCTTTAAACCCGTTTTTGCCGATCAAAGAAAACATCACAAGATACTAAAATTAGCCTAATATTCCTATTATAGTAATACTTAGGAAACGCCCTGTTGGTAAAAGTTTTTCATAGCTACAAGTAGTTTTCACGTGATTATACAAGTCAGTAAGAATTTTCATTTATTTTTAGTAAGGTTATTAACGGTTAACCGGTCCTAAGGGCAAGGACCGCTCCTTTTAACCTTGACTGGTTAACCTGTTGCCGGGCAACACCGTCTTAAGACGGCGTCAGAAAATCATATTCAGATGGGTAAAGCCGTTTATAAACGTTGCTCACGGCGCGCCACATAAGGATGTGTGTACTCCGGGCATTGAAGTTTTAAACCGCAAAAAAGCGACTATTCAATTTATTTACTAGCCATTCGATAGATGGCAGCACTTTCTTCGCTGTTGTTGACTATAATATAAGTCAGAAAACTTGCAGAAGATCGTCCAACTTGCCGTTGATTTTGCATTGAAATGCCTCGAAAACGATTCAAGTCTGGAGTTTGAAAAATCACAACTCTGCCAATTTTGGCCCGATCTTCAAAATTTTTGCACCATTCTGTTCCAATTACACCGCCCTAAAACTTTCGCGCTCACAGTTGGGGGGTCACCGCTGAAAATTTTTTGCTATTGCGCTTTGAAATTTTTTGGAAGGAGGGTTCCGATTTTCGGCTGTAGAGTGGACCCTACCCCCAAAATTTTCTTTTTTGGCACGCATGGTTCGAAAGAGCAATAAAAATGCTAAACAACGGTGCAAACCGCATCTTTCTAGCTTCTATACAGCCTGAAATATACGGAGTTGTTCGGTTTTTCAGATTGAAAATCTGTTCGCAAAATTGTCATTTCTTCGAGCAATGAGTAATATTGTTTGAAAGAGCATAACTGCTCCAAATTTTGTCCAATCTTCAAAATTTTTGCATTATTCTGTTTCAATTACACCCCTTTACAATGTTCTCGCTCACAGTTTGGGGTTACTGCGGAAAATTTTTTTGCTATTGGGCTTGGAACAAAATTTGACCAAAATGTTGGGGAGGGTCCTATTTTGGGCTGTAGGGTGGACCTACCCCCAAAATTTTCTTTTTTGGCACGCATGGTTCAAAAGAGCAATAAAAATGCTAAACAACGGTGCAAACCGCATCTTTCTAGTTTCTATACAGCCTGAAATATACGGAGTTGTTCGGTTTTTCAGATTGAAAATCTGTTCGCAAAATTGTCGTTTCTTCGAGTAATGAGTAATATTGTTTGAAAAAGCATAACTGCTCCAAATTTTGTCCAATCTTCAAAATGTTTGCATTATTCTGTTCCAATTACACCCCTTTACAATGTTCTCACTCACAGTTTGGGGGTTACTGCGGAAAATTTTTTTGCTATTGGGCTTGGAACAAAATTTGACCAAAATGTTGGGGAGGGTCCTATTTTGGGCTGTAGGGTGGACCCTACCCCCCAAAATTTTCTTCTTTGGCACGGATGGTTCGAAAGAGCAATAAAAATGCTAAACAACGGTACAAACCGCATCTTTATAGCTTCTATATAGCCTGAAATATAGTAAGTTTAAAACTTGTATGTTCACATTTTCACATGAACGCCTTTTCCCCAAATTAAATACCCCGATTGGGGATGACTTGAAAAAATTAAATCCCCCTGCAACGGGTTAACTGTAATTTCAATTTGAAAACATCAAAACGCTTTGATGTAGGCCGCAGGACGCGGACATAGGCGCTGGCAACATCAAAGTGCTTTCATGTAGCCGTGCAGTTAACCGGTCTTTTTTGAACAGTTAACTGGTCCTTTAAAACCGCGGTTTTAACAACCTTAATTTTTAGAACATCAGATAGAGTGCACATAAATTATAAGGGATGCAGTAAGACAAACTGTGCAACTACAAATATGTGTGTCCACCTGCAAAACGTTAGACCAGCCGAGATATTCTCACATCACTGTTGTTAGCTACACGTAGTTTTCACGTGATTATACAAGTCAGTAGGAATTTTCATTTATTTTTAGAACAGATAATAAAGTTCACATAAATTATACGGAATGCAGTTAAGACTAACTACGCAGCTATAAGACTAACTACGCAGCTACAGATGTGCATGTCCACCTGCAAAATGATAGATCAGCTGAGATATTCTAACATCACTGTTGTAGGTGTGGAAGGCACCTCCAACAATTACAATAGGGGGTCTTGTGGGAGGTCCTGAAGGAACCACCTCCAACAACTATTGGAGCTGCTGAAGGGAGAAGGAGCAGGAGAGGAGAGGGAATGGAAGAGAAAGAGGGAGGAAGAGGGAGGGAGTGGTAAAGGGAGAAGAGAGGGACAGAGAGGAGAGTGAGGAAAACGGGAAGAGAGAGGGCAGAGGGATATGGAAAGGAAGACAGGTGGACGTGGGGTTTTGAGAGTTATATAAGAAAGGACATTTGGGAAAGGGCATGGGCCACAGAGGGTGAGGGGGACATGGAGATTCAGGCTCAGCAATGGCAACAGGTCCCCAGGTTCTGCTAGTAATATACTATATTTACATTAACATCATCATTGCTTCTAACATGTGTAGACCATCTAACACAGTGGTTCTTATTCTTGTTTGAGGTAGCAAACCCCTCCAGTCTCACATGCACATTCACCAAAGCCTTCTTTATGGACAAACAATATATATATATATATATATATATATATATATATATATATATATATATATGAGTATATTACACATTCAGAGCATTATAACAAATAGTACCCAGTAATTACTTCAAACAGATTTATCCAATTTACAAAGAAAACAGTCTCTATGGACAATTGGACATATACCATAGTCTTTACATCTGCCACATAAGTCAGGTGTGTGTCTTGACCTCCCTCCGCAGACCCCCCCACAGACTCATCGAACCCCTAGGGTTTTATCGAACCCCTAGGGTTCCATCGAACCCAGTTTGAGAACCACTGATCTAACAGATGCTGAATTGAAAATCAGAATGACAACAGTTTACAGTAAATTACAAGATATGTAATACTGTTTGTAGTCTGTAGCAATGGTTACTTCACTTATCAGAATTGGCGGTATTGCAGATCTTCCTACAGTTTGTTCATATTCATCATTGTTTTTAAATATTTCAAACACAAAGTTGATTGATGTCCAATAGTTTTTAACATATTATATCAGTCACACAGCAGAGAAACAATGCTTAAAATGAGCAAGGCCAACGATTGCAACAAGCAGTGGCAGTGACTAAAATATGTGTAAATAAAATTTCACTCCAGGGCAATAGCTCTACCGTATTGTAAAAGTCAACCAAAATATCCAATGATAACATAATAGGTGTCAATGATTGGCCTAATTAGTCACCTAATTCTAGCTTCAGCTTTCACATGCACCTACAGTTGTACCAAGGTAAGAGGAAAGCAGCACCGTTTCTGTAATTAAACTAGTGTCTGGGACATGCACAAACAAACCCCACACAGGAAATGGATTTCAAATAGTAATAGATCTAATATTTCCTATAAATGCAACTCTGTTTATACAGAACCTAGTCATACATTGTTTGCATAATTATGATTATTCATTTTATTTTCAACCACTTTTCAGTAATTATTATAACATTTCATTATAATTCATTTTTAATTTGTTTGCCAGAAAAATATATTACAGTATTTAACACGCCAATTTAATAACCATCTTTATTAGCAGCAGAATTACTGGTAGTCAAATTTTGCATGCAATTTTGAACAACTGTAAAAGTCAAATTCGATAAGAGCTTTAATAGTCTGTGCACAAGTTAATTAAAAGCTACTAATTACTAAATTGCTAACATTAGCAATGTATTCAAGTCATCTAACGGTACTCTGCCAATTGCAACAAACCATTAAGGGGTCATTATACCATTCAGGTTCTAAGTGGAATCAGTAATCTCCAATGAGAGTAGATGTCAGGATGTTTTAGAAAAGTTACAAGAAATTTGGCCATATAATTTAGATTTGGGGGAAAGTACAGGACATCAGGAAGTGAGAGGGAGTACCGGTAGTCTACTTCCTTTCTGTGACAGTGCAGTGATGAGTACTAATTTTAAGTCTTTTTAATACAAGTACTAAATAATGGTGTTCTCATGCTATTCACTCACTCAGTTGGTTAGTATAAAGTTTGAGAGTAAAAGATGTCATTGGCATTTAACCCTTTTGCCCTATGGCTCCTGTGCATCTGTGCCCTGTCCCCTAGGCTCCTGGGGAAAATTATGGGGCTGTTTGCGGCTCCCACATAAACTCAAATATCTTGAGCAAATGTTAACATAGAACAAAAATGTTTTAACCAGTTTCCTCAGAATTGTACTGTGTTTTACTTCCAGCGTAAAATATTTAATGCCATGAAGAAAATCAAAACCGGCCGTGCAGGGATCAGGAAAAGACGCAGAAACCCCAAAAGTGGCCTTACAGGGACTGGCATCAGTAGCAAAAGCACTTTTGCTGCTTTGCAGGCCGACAGGGTTAAGGTCCCTCCTCATTTCAATGTAAACAGAAATGTTGGTCAAAAGAGTTGGAGCTTATGCATTTATACAGGTTATGTATCCTGGATGCAGAGCAGAGGTAAGCAAACACACATCAAAGCCTTTAGATTTAAAAGTAGTTAAATTCATCAA
Source organism: Metaphire vulgaris (assembly GCA_018105865.1). Taxonomy (NCBI): domain Eukaryota; kingdom Metazoa; phylum Annelida; class Clitellata; order Crassiclitellata; family Megascolecidae; genus Metaphire; species Metaphire vulgaris. Next base: position 7,668,756 of record CM030853.1, read on the forward strand.
AAATATTTTTTCAAATCACTAAATAACATGAATCTTGGAATCAGAATGGGATATTAATATACATATTTCTTTCCAATTAATTAAATATTGTGGTAGTAATCCCCATAATTATTTGCATCACAATATGGCACTGGGTGGAAGGAAGAATAATCGAAGACTGAAATGTGGGAATACAAGACAATACAACTGCATATCCTGTGATAATACAACACCAATAACAACATACAGTAATGTAATGGTCCACTTTCTCTGGGACCTTCCAAATATTAACCACACTTAGCAATTTTTAAACATCACCGTAACCAACAAGGACCAATCTCTTCACAAGATAAACTTGGTGGCAATTCATGGATCTGCACAGTGCTTAAAAATCTCAGCTGGACCAATGGTGCAGTCAGAGAAACCATTGCAACAACCCATAATTAATATAAACAAGTGAGTCACTCCATGTTAGTCAGTTTGGAAATTCTTTCAACCTCCTTCAATTTGGATGAAATATGTCAGAATTTTGCTTAGATGGTCACAAAGGAAACCAAGCAAAGCTATACTCACCATATAGACCTCCAACACCAAGTTCTTGTTAACAGGTTATTTGTGAGATACTGCAGACAAGTTAACCCCTTTCCTGTGGAATTGTTTCTTCAAAAGCTCCCCATCAACACAAAATTTTTGGGCTAACGCTTTTGTTGTGTTAAGTTATTATCTTGCTCTATTTTCATGTGACCCAGTTTCAAGAGTTGCTTAGTCATTGACTATTAGCCTGGCATATCCGGGGATCCATGATTTATGATTGGAAACTGAAAATAATATATTGGACATAAAAAAGGACTTTCCAGAAATATCTTGGGATCCGCCGTTTTCGATTGGCTTCCGCTGCCCGAGTTATCTTGGGACCCACCGTTAAGGAGTTAAACAGAAGAGTTTCATATAATTTGGTGAATAATTGCAAAACCTTGATGTCCCTAGATCACAGGTCAACAGAGATCTTCCAGCAAACCCTAATAAATTCTTTGACATCATGGGTGACATTCACACCAAACGTCTTCCAATTTCAAGTGGATGGAGCAAGGACCTTGGATGGATCATGTCAGTTCCATTAGGCATTAACGCCTTTACGGAGATTACATTTTAGACGCCGTCAACGTACCCGGGAATTATTTTTTGGAAAAACATTCTTCAAAAATGAAAACTGTAATTTTTTGGAATTTGCTATATCTCAGGTTATATAAGAGCTAAGAAGACAATTTTTTAGCCTTTTTACTAATCTTTCTAACCATCTATGCAAAACAAAAAATTTTGGGTAGGGTCCAGTCTATGGCCTAAAATAAAACCCCCTCCTACAAAAATTTGTTTAAACTCTGTAGCGAAAAATTTTCAGTGGTAACCACAATTGGGTGAGCGGCAAAGTTGTAGATGTCAATGAAACAAAATAAATCAATAAGTTTGAAAATCCGTCAACACTTGGTAAAGATATATCAATTCTAACCCTAACAAGTCGTTTTCTCAAAGCGATTTCCTACAGAGCACAGCCCAAGGTTTGACCTCTCGGTCCAAAGAAAATCTATTCTCTAGCACACAGAGCAGAATTAGCTAAAAAGCGAAAGGGTAGCGAAAGGATAGATACTAAAACGATTTATAGCACAAGACAAGAGTTGGACTCGTTACGCAAGATCTAGGAACCACTACAAAACGAGTAACGCTCGGGAAGCCCGAATAACGAAGGATAGCGGTGGACGAGTCGCGATCTGGGTGTCCGGTTAAGGGGTTAAACTACCTATGCGAATGAAATCATTTCATACCAGCAAACCAGGGTCATACTTGTCAAAACAGCATTTTACTTCAGCGCTGCCAGAAATTCAGAACTTTGGATGCTGATGTTTTAATTTGACATAATATTTCACTAGATACTACTAAATTACAGTCTTAGTTCATGAAAAGATAAAAATAACTTCTAATTATAGTTGTTTATCCACAGTAATTTCCTCCAGCAACAAGAGATAGCCTCGACAATCATTAATTAAGCATCCTTTGAAATCTTGTAAAACTTGTCAAGTCAGACAACTGAGACTAATTTCCCTTAGTCTGTTATCAGAGTGAAGATATAGTTCAATGTCACTAGACAACTTTAGATCTTATTATATAATCACTGTCACACACATACACAGTACACACACTCACATACCACACACAGGTGACACTCATTTCAAGTTTACTTTCATAGAACTGAGTTCTAGAAACAAACTACAGAAACTGTCTGCTGTCATACCTCAAATCGTCCATATTGTGGATTCCACAATCTCAGAAATAATAATAATAATACAACAATGCAGTGAATTTTAGACAATTGAAATCTAACTTTCATTAGAGTAAAAAGGATCATCACCTTATCACAAAAGAAATATAAAAATTTCTTAGCAGAAGAGACCAGCTAAATAAGTATAGCAACACTCAGAACAAGCTGATAAGTTCAAAATCAGAATAAGAAATATACCATTTAGATCAGTGTTTCCCAAACTACGGGTCGTGACCCAAAAGGGGGTTGCAGGGGTCAGTCTAATGGATCGCTGTGTAGTGCGAAATTACCTAGATTCAAGTGTCGTTTTCTAACCAACACCATGCATAATGTCACTAGCCTTGCAAAGTTGCCAGTAGGCTTAGTTTTAAGAAATGTATGTACCTGCAATCCATTCAAGGTTTATATTAAAATGATTAGTGCTTCATCCACTTTTATTTGGCACTAAGATTTCAGGGTCGCTGCACATTACAAAACCACTGAAATGGGTCACAGTTCCAAAATGTTAGGGAAACCCTGATTTAGATAATATAATACCTTCTAACATGAACTAAGAGCTAACTAGTAGTATTCAGATATTAATCAAATGAAGTGGATACTTCAATAAGGATCTGTTGAACATGTATTTCATGCACTGGACGTTTTACAGCTAAAGCCAAATATAAGAAATTATCACCCATAGAAATTTAATACACAGAGTTCAAAAGAAACACTTTGATCATATATGTTACAAACAGATGCATAAATTAATCAAGCCTGTAAGTTGCCATGCAAGACCATAAAAATACCAAAGCAGAGAATAAATGAAAAATCTACACCTGAATATATTACAAAATGTTCAAGACTACTTTACTTGCCTGGCTCTGAAGTTCAGTGTTTCTTGCTAGACGTTGTAGTTCTGGAGTATCAGCCACAACTGTTGCCTTTGTCTGTGGATAATGTCTGTAAGTTTATTTGAATATAAAACATCAGTAATCAAACCTATACACAGCTGTACATGATGTGTAAAAAAGTATGATATATGATGAACACTGATATGTGAAGACCGCAACAAGCACACAATGTGTATTACCTGTATATCTGTAAGATTATTATATGATGGTCCAGTCAAGGAATGCTATATTGAACATTCAGAAGTCATTGGTCCAGTGGTAAGCAAGCATGACTGCCAGCTAAAACCTTGACCATGGCAGAAACTTTGCCTTGTTTCCTACCTCCATTCTTATAAAATACTTGGCAGGATAAACTTAATTCTCAGCTACATGTATTGTGCATAATTATAATGAGCTATATGTCACAAATAAACACTAACAAAATTCTCCAGCAAGTGCACTTTTAGAAACAATGTTTGATTTCACTAACAAAATGATGCCCTTTTTCACCCAATGTCTAAAAATTTGCTAGGCCTCCAAACTTTTCCCACTTTTCAGTCTAATGAAAACAGTTAACATTTTCACATTATATTTTGATTATTGCATAACTTTCAATGCATTGACATATACTTAAAGCCTGAAGAACCTCCTCCTGGTTAAGCCAATGTTATGCCTATCTATGGTAAGCATTTCATTATTGGCTTCTTAGCCACACTGACCATATTCACAATAATTAATGGAAGTAAAACTTACCATTCTCAGAGACTTTATTAGGGTTGGCTAAAATTACATTCTTTAAATTTCAACCCCAGACAGGTAAATTAAATAATTTCTTAACCAATTTACAAGTTCTGATAAGATCAAAACTTGTGAAAGTCATTAAAAACCTATCAATGACCCTGGGACCGCATCATCAAGCACCCTGTATGGAATTCCCCATCTCTAGCATCTAATACATTTAAAACCCTTTTAAAATTCATTTGAACTTCTGTTGCCAAACTAAATATCACCATATTCAATGCAGATTGTATGGCCCTGTACAAAATATCTGGTAAATTTATATTGTTATACAATATCAGGTAGATAATAGACACTCTGGAAAAATCCATTATGCTGGTAAAAGTGGAGGGATCCAGAAGTGGAAGACAACAAATGAGATGGCTGGATGAAATTTATGAAGCAACATGCATGAAAATGAATGAGTGAAAAGAGGTTGTGAAGAAAATAGAAGACTGAAAAAACCATATCTGTGGTATCACTAGGAGTTGACGCTGACTTGATGATGATGATGATGATGATGATGATGATGATGATGATGATGATGATGAGATAGAAGATTGGTGCCAAACTTGAAGAGTTATACTTACGCACAGCAGTACGGCTTTTTGTCGTACCCTTTGTAGTTTTTCATGTTCAAAGTCATGTTGCATTCCCAGCACCTGAAACATCCTTTATGCCAGATCTAAAACAACATTACAGAAATTAGTCATTTCAATTCTGAAAATCCTATAGTGTTATAGCAACAATTAAGTAATGACACTAGCAGGCATCTCTTGCTTTATCCCTAACCTACACATTTACAAGTGGACTCGGCACATACATTCAAGGAAACCCTGGAAAACAAAAGCTAAGGATACAAGACTGAATGAACAATGTCAGACATGAAATAGGACATGTAAACAGTCTTGGAGATGTATGAAAACATTGTTGAAGTGATCTTGGGTCTTGCTAAGATTCACACATTGCTGAACAATGTCAAGTGTACACTTCTAAGTCAGCATGTCCCAGTCTAAATATGCAGACTGCAGGCTAAATTTGGCCCATCAAAGTGTTTCAAGTAGTCCACAAGGTTCTCTTCCACAACAATTGTTCATTAATATGCATGCACTATCTCACACTTTTTGTGTAACAGTAACAACTCTACCATTCTGTCTGAAACTGCAACTCTATTGCATGTACAATTCATAGGTCAAATAAAAATATTTTTACAAAAGACATTGCAAATTTTGAAGCCAGAATTCTTTAACTATGGCCCACAAAAATAAACGAACTAAAATATTTAGCCTTTGTGGGAAAATATTGCAGTTTGCTGTTCAGAATTACTTACAAAGCCAAGCTGTAAATACAGAACTGTCAGAAATGTTTTGAAACATTAACTGCAAACAATTCTGCACAAAAGAGGTCATTATTAACATCTGAAATTGTTTAATATCTCATGCATGTGACAACATCATCCAAAATTCAAGCAATTAACTTCTAAAGAGGCATATAAACGGGGCATAATTATTTAATGGTTGGTAATTTCCACAGCTTGAGACTAGGCTGGCAGTGCAATAGAAATCCAAGGCAGATTGTATCAGAAAAGTTCTGTGCTTTGTGAAATGGGTCAAATGAATCAAGTATTGTAGCTAATTTTAAAAATCCCAAAAAACATCCATTAGATTACGAATAAGATTATGAATAAGATCCTTAGATAATTAATTGAAAACTAATATCACAGTAATGATAACGTAATCTTCTATTTGTATTTGGACTTCTAATGATGCAGTAAAACGGTTTTTTTCATACAGACAAAACGTTCACTGTGTTTTCATACAAGGATTTGGCTGCACAACCGGAACTGATCATCTAATTCAAAGTTCCAACCTAATACTCTTGTGTAAATGAATATGCAGAAATGCACTGCATTCAAATTGGCTTCAGTTATATGCTACTCAAACTGTTGCTATTAAAAGCCTTAATTAGCATGTTTGGCCTCTGTGCCTTCTTTTCTGCATGCATTTTAGTGGATCAGATATAAACCGATTGTAAAATGGGCTGAGCACATTCATGTGATGGTGCACTAGTCTATATCTATAACAATATGGTACATAGGTACAGATTCTTAATGAGTAAAAGACATTACATAAATGTCTTCTTCTTCTTTAGTGTCATAACAATACTTTATGCACATGAGATGATTTCTTTCTCCCCTGCCTGTGTGTTCTGTTTATCTTCTTATAACTTGAACTAGGTTTAGATTTAAATCTTGACAAGTTGTTCTCTATGACATCCAGCCATCTTATCTTATTCTTCCTCCCTCTCCCCTCCCCCCTCCCCCCTCCCCCCTCTCTCTCTCTCTCCCTCCCTCCCTCCTCCTCCCCCCCCCCCCTCTTCTCTCTCTCTCTCTCTCTCTCTCTCTCCTCTCTCTCTCTCTCTCTCTCTCTCTCTCTCTCTCTCTCTCTCTCTCTCTCTCTCTCTCTCTCTCTCTCTCTCTCTCTCTCTCTCTCTCTCTCTCTCTCTCTCTCTCTCTCTCTCTCTCTCTCTCCCCTCCCCTCCCCCCCCCCGTATTCTGCCCTGTAAGCACACATATGGCAATCTTCATCAATCCATCCCACAGTCGTAAGTTTACTTACAGTTAAATAATCCATGTAAAATCTTACCCAGTAATAGACCTGGAGCCAGTGGTTTTTCTGCCTTCAGTGTTCCACGTCCCCAGATCTCAGAAAATGGGGGCAGCAGCTCACTAATAAATGGGCTAAACTGGATTAATGGCTTCTAGGACATTAGATAAGGTTTTCTCACAGGTTCCCAACAATTGAGACAAAAATGTCCAGGTCAGAAGGAGCAGAACAAAAAAAACAGCAGAATTTATTTGCTCAGATAGGAATGATGCGAATAACCCAGTCTGTCATACTCGTTCAGCAAGTTAATGAAACTAATTAAATTAATTACCGGTAAGTAATGTACTCAACAGAACATTCCAATAGCAAATTTATCCAGCAGACTTTTACATTATGATAATAACAATAATATGACAACAAGGTTTTACAGTCAATCAGTAGGGTCTCCCCTGTGTGAGAACCACTATGCTTCAACCATCCATTCATTCACATTGTGATCTTGCTGTGTAATCTCACTCTATGCCCTCTTGTCCTCTAGTAGGTGTCTTCCTGTATTCTCCTTCTTTATCTTCTTGTCTTTGCATCCACAAATCACAAAACTTTGAAGTATGCAAAGGCATGAATGCCTCATTCAGTTACTGTACTCAATACTTATACAATACTTCTCTACAGTCTACTCTAATAGCTATACAAGACCCATCAAGTATCCATTGCATCTTAACCCTTAAACCTCCGAACCTTGTATACTTAGTTACAATGCATATAGTTACAAATTATCTGAGTGTTTAAGAGTTAAAACCTCTTTACCGTGTATTTAACTGTAACTCAATGTAAAGTGGACGGACATATTCGGGGTTCCCGGTAAAGGGAAAAATTTATAAACTCTACATTTACAAATAGTAACTGGAAGTGTCAAGTATAAAGTAGTAGGCGTAAAAATGCATCAACTATTGCATGACTTACGACAAAGAACAGATGCATCAAAGATATCTGGCAAAATAAAAGCCAGCTTTTGCCACAAAGTCACATGCGTTGTACTGACACTATGCCTAATGAAATACTAAACTCTGTAAGGGTTTTTTGTCCTAAACAGAGACTGATAAGCATTAGTTGAACAATCTAGCAATTAATAAGTGAAATGTATATGCTGCATTCAGTGGAACACTATTTAACCCGTTCCCAGGTAACGCCGTCTATAAACGGCACCTGAAAATCATATCCAAATGGGGAACGCTGTTTATAAACGGCGCGCCACATAAGCACGTGTGTACTCCGGACACTGAAGTTTTAAAGCGCCCCAAAGCAACAATTCGATTTAATTACTATCCATTTGATAGATAGCAGCACTTTCTTCGCTGTTGTTGACTATATAAGCAAGAAAACTTGCCGTTGATCGTCCAAATGCTGGGATTTTGCATTGAAATGCCTCAAAAAAGACTCAAGTCTGGTGTTTGAAAAATCATAACTCTGCCAATGTTTGCACTATTATGTTCCAATTACACCGCCCTAAAACTTTCTCACTCACAGTTGGAGGGTCACCGCTGAAAAATTTTTCCTATTGCGCTCTGAATTTTTTTTGGGGGTCCGATTTTCGGCTGTAGAGTGGACCCTACCCCCAAAATATTTTTTTAGGCACGGATGGTTCGAAAGAGCAATAAAAATGCTAAAAAGGGTGCAAACCGCATCTTTTTAGGTTCTATATAGCCTGAAATATACTGATTTGTTCGGTTTTTAGATTGAAAATCTGTTCGCAAAATTGTCATTTCTTAGAGCAATGAGTAGTAGGGTTTGAAAAATCATAACTACCCCAAATTTTGTCCAATCTTCAAAATTTGTGCACTATTCTGCTTAATTACACCCCTTTACAACTTTCTCACTCACATTTTGGGGGTTACCGCGGAAAAAATTTTGCTATGCGGCTTTGAACAAAATTTGACCAAAATGTTGGGGAGGGGTCCTATTTTGGGCTGTAAGGTGGACCCTACCCCCAAAATTTTCTTTTTTGGCACAGATGGTTCGAAAGAGTAATAAAAATGCTAAACAACGGTGCAAACCGCATCTTTCTAGCTTCTATATAGCCTGAAATATAGTAAGTTTAAAACTTGTATGTTCACATTTTCACATGAACGCCTTTCCCCCAAATTAATTACGCCGAATGGGGACGACTTTAAAAAATTAATTCCCCCTGGAACGGGTTAAGATAACAATTTTTATAGAAATCAAATTAGTTAATCACATCAGTAATTTAACACCAAATAGGTTAAATACTATTATACTCACATGCCAACATTCTATTTTTTTTTTAATCAGGGCAACACATACATACATTATACATATATAAGTACATAATGTATGTACATACAAACATACACAAACACACATGGCATGCATTTCATGCTCCTACTTCAATAGTTCTCACAGACACAGCAATAAATTTCATAAACTGTAAATAACTGGATTTAATTGTCCTTGAAAGCTGTCTATATATATATATATATATATATATATATATATATATATATATATATATATATATATATATATATATATATATATATATATATATATATAATAGTGTTAAAATTTTAATCGCATCATAATTAATTCCTCGCGATAAAGTGTTAATCTGTTAAGTGATAACGTCATGAATTTTTTTTGAAAGTTGCCTGATTAAAATATTGTTCTGCATCATAATTAATCTCCTCAAATTTCTCTAAAGAAACTTTAAAAACTGAGCTTCAAAGTGATAACGTCATGAGTTTTTCTTGAAAGTTGCCTGAAATGGAAAGCCTGTTCTGCAACTGGTGCTTTGTTTCTTTCAATTTAATTACTACTTCGAGACCAGAATAACGTTGATACAGAAATGTGACTTATCGTGATTATAAAAATTAATCGTGATGCACTTATATATATATATATATATCAGGAATATATACAAGATATATATTATATATATATATATATATATGGATGGGGAGGAATATATATATCTGTATCAACAATATATATAATTTCTTTTTAATGCCCATCCCCATAACTTAGCCAGCATCTTTTAGTTCCTGAGGGACTAATGACAAAAAGTGTCCAGAGACCAATATCAGAACAGATACCATATATATATGTATATAACAGTATTTATGCCCATATATATACTTATATATACCAATATATATATATACCATATATATATATATATATATATATATATATATATATATATATATACATGCCTAGTTTTAAAATTGCAATTAATAAAGCAAACATACATTGGCACCCATACAAACATACCCATTCAATGCCTCTACAGGAAGTCACTTTTTGGTTGCATGTATATGTACAGAAAATGAAAGTACTGCGAGGTCAACTTCCCATTAAATTAGATAGGCACAATGCAGTCTGAAGCCCATATTACAGCACTAATACCGGTAGTTCATTCAATATATTGAATGATATAGTAAGTCTGCTGTACATCCAACCATGTAGGCCTAGGTCTAAGAATGAACACTAATTTGATACAAACTATAAAAGAGAATGCATAAATCACAATCAGTATCAACTGGTTTAAATGAATGATACCCTCTTGCTTAGTCACTCAACTCAGTCTCCAATAACTTCAGTTACTGAATGAAGATTCAAATTACGATAAATAAATATTCAACGGTGACTTTCTCACCCAGACAAGCCATTCACCATCGTTTTAGGTTCTAATTTCATTGCTGACTTCCAGGCATGATTCTCTCTCATCTTGAGACTTGACTTAAAAGCATTGTGCATGAACTTACACTAACAGACTTGTGACTCAGGGTAACCTTTTGTCACACACCTAAAGTCAACAGGCTGAAGAAACAGCAGAAACAATGACTGAAATCAGTCTGCAGAAATCAAAGATTACTCTGGCTCTACATGTCATATGAATTATTGACTCAAGAAATTAAAGAGATCACACTCACTCACTCACACAATATATATATATATATATATACACATACATACATACATACATACACATATATATGTACATATATATACACACATACATACATACATATATACACACATATATATGTACATATATATGTGTATATATATATATATAATATATGTCTCAGGACTAATAAGTACTGCATAAAATTTCAATAAGCAAATAAGATTTCAAAATTAATTGACATCAGTTGAGGATTCTTAAAAGTTCTTGAAGATTAGCAGAGACATCTCTCAAATAATGGTGGAGTGCTAGTCCAGTGGGCATTGATCTGGAAAGCCAGTTGTCAGGTTCATGGTTCAAACTTGGCTGCACAGAAACAGCCCAGACATTTATTTGCCCAGTCAACTCTGCCATCAACAAGTACATTGGGTCTTCAATCAGTGTAGGGTAGAGAAATATGAGAAAGGCTGGTAACTACTCTCATTCTGCTAATGCCATTGAACAGTCTCTACAGAAAGCAAGTTTAAGAAATGACTTGTACTTTTACCCTTATCACACAGATGACAAATTCACCTAGATTTAAAATAAACTAAGCTATTTCTGCCAGCATAATAATGAAATTACTGTATGTATGACAAACAAAACCAACATGTCCTTTTGCTGACATTTATTTTTAAATAGTAACAGCTAAGATGAAAATCTGTTTCTTTTCATATTCTTTTGTGGTCCTAAATCCTGTCTGTTACCAGTCAATACTTTAGGCATATTTAAGTCAGTCTTCTGGGTTAATTTTTTATTCTCGGCCAATGGCACTGTATGCAAAAATGCCAATGAGTCTGGAACGTCTTTGAATCTTAGGCAGCTAAAGGCCATATGTAACTGCCTAGTACAACACTTGAATACAGGCTTCCTGATTCCCTACAACAAAACCGATTAACTACTTGAAATGAAAACAACCAGATGAGAGTCAACCATAAGGGGTCATAATCTGTTCATTTGGCTAATTATGCCAACAGTTACAACAGGATGTACCATGGAAATGACTTCCACTGCCCAACGGCACAATAATGCTAATTCCAGCCTAAATATAGCAGTCAAATTGCTGCAGGATATAAAAGCAAATGAGAGAAGGTGAAATTTAATCAGTAATAGTCCTTTTTGAATTGTAATTTAATATGTACAATGGTATATAAGGGAACACTTTCAAAGCTGGGGCACAAAATATGGCGGTTTCATTGGTCTATTATCAGACTTTAAAATAAAATTACAATAAAAACCACTTTACTTATGCAATTTCAGTATCTCACATTTAATTTAGTTAGTGCTAATGTCGTGCAAACTTTGCTGTTACTTTATTGTGCATATATGTAGTTATTTGGGTATCCGGTCCGGCCCTCGGAGTTGGAACTCCCTTCCTAGGACATTACGTGATCAATCTGCTCTCGTGCCGTCTTTTTGAATAGACTTAAGACGCACTTTTTCAATCTGACATTTGACTCAGCAGTAAAGTAAAGTAAAGTAAAGTAAAAGTGATTTTTGTAAAAATAGCGCAGTAGCTGCTTATTATTTCAGTAAAATAGCTATAGGAAAGGTGTGGGATTTGCATTATTACCGTATCTGTTCAGTATCAGTAGCGGCGCATTTTTATCATAGTACATCATTAGTCTAGCAGCCTTTATCATAGTACATCCAGTCTTAAGGTTTACCCAGTGATTCAACAGTTTAAAAGTTTCAGCTTTGAATTAACAAAGCAGCTTCTCACCTTGTCGAGGCATTTCAGTTCCTCCAAAGGGTACACGGCCTTCGAACACTTGGCGCAGATTTTCGACATTTCTAAATGATCGCAACACTAAACCTTCTACCTAACTATCGAAGAGAAACGTAATATAATTCATAAATGGGTGCTATATAAATGCGGAATAAATTATCACACAACCGCTTCTAACTAATGCAGGAGAATCAAATTTTATGCGCAGCAACCGGAAACGCACAGACGCATGCGCTGGTTCCCTGCTTAAGAGCTTCTATAGCATCGGCATTAAGTAAAAGTAAGTAAGTAAGAAAAATCTCGTGTATTTCTATAGCGCCTTAGAGAGCAGCACAACAGTAGCTGCTTGTCTGCTTATTCTAAGGCGCTCGGTCTTTCTTAAAATAGCTATGGAGAAGGTATATGATCAGCCAGGCATTAGGCAACATCCGAAGGGCAGTGAGGATGAGGATTGCTCACAGCTATGGAGGAAATGATTTTAGAAAAAGGAATGATTTAAGCTTAGACCTGAAGACTTGAAAAAATAATGCAGGAATTATAGGGAATGAGGATTCACATTTTATTGTTTGAAAGTGTCATTGCAAGTCTGCGGAGGGAAGATGGGATCGAGTTCCAAAGTTCAGATGAGGCGCATATGAGAAGGCACGGTTGCAAATTTTCAGGGATTACTGATTCAGTGGGCGTGACAGAATGCGGTAAGATGATGAACGTGTGGGCCGAGGAGGCTGAGGGGTCAATAGCGATCTAAGGTTGACAGATTTTGATGACTGAAGTGAGCTATATGTAATTAGGCCCCTAATATGCATAATAATAATAATAATAATAATAATAATAATAATAATAATAATAATAATAATAATATTTTAAGTGGTTTAATAAGTTTATAATAATAATAATAATAATAATAATAATAATAATAATAATAATAATAATAATAATAATAATAATAATGTGATTTTAAGCCCAAATGGGTTTAGAGAGACAGCTAAGTTTATTCTTCTGCCATGACATCTTCTCTTATGAAATGCCATTTGTATAGCACCTTTTTAGATCTTATATATATAATAGTGAGACTTTAGATTTTGCTCTGAACAGAGGAGCAAGAAGTGAGGCCCGAATGGATGGATCGGTCCTTGTCCTGATTCAACACATCCTACAGAGAGAGAGAGATAAGAGAGAGAGAGAGAGATTTATAGGGAGAGAGAGACAGACAGACAGACAGACGTCAATGACAGATGAGTGGCAACGACTGTCTGCCAATGTGACATCTCTTATGAAATTCCAATTATTAGCAATTATTATTATTATTATTATTATTATTATTATTATTATTATTATTATTAAACCCCATATTTTTTTAGATGTGTCAGAGAGTTTAATGGATTAAAGAACTCCTGTGATTCGAATTGATAGTTACACTTTTTTTTGCCTTACAGGATAGGCCTACTGGTGTATTCCGTGGCGTAGTTTCAGGAATAGAGGGCATATCTTTTATGAACGCGTCCTACCCTGGCCTGGTTTTTGTAAGGTGGCGTCGCTGTAGGCCTACTTTGGAATTTGAAAGAAGGAATCAAATGATTGCTTTCAGAATTTACTACAACAAAAGTGCACCAAATTTTATGTATTCTGACCCAGGGACTGCATATGTGAAGATATTTACAATAAAACCGGGTGATACCGGTTTTATCTGCCCACTCCTGTAGGCCTATATATTGCGTATTGCGGGCACTAATTCTAGAAAGAATGCGTTGGGGCGGGGCGGGAGGGCGGAAGATGGCAGAGTGGGTTACGCGCTGGAGCGGTAGGCTGATGGAGCGGGTTCGAGCCCTGTTGAGCGCCCCTAGTGGCTTTCACACATACAATAATGCATCATAGTGGTTTACTCGCCGGTCAAATGCTAACGAGAACAATTGCTCGCAATACCTATTGCTCGCTGATTCGAATCGCTAGAGAAAAAACGACGGTTAGTAGGCAAATAATGTCAACCCTAACCCTAACATTTTCGGTATGTCTGTAGTTATAATACAGTTTTAATTTCCTGTCAGTTTTTATAAAGTTATTAGATATGTAAGTTTTATAACGCTCCGCGATCGATAGGTACTGCGAGCAATTGTTCTCGTTAGCATTTGACCGGCGAGTTATTGACCGGAAGCAATTGACCGGCGAGCAATTGTCGGAGAGCAATTGCCCGTATCTTAGCATAACTCACTTTAAATCACACTATAGTTGAACGAGTTAATTAAGAGAAAAGGCGCTAACTAGAAACGCTGCATATTCGCTTCCAAAAGACATGTCACGCGACCAGTGGCGGCTCCACATGGGGGGCCCGGTGGCCCCGTGTCCCCTATTGCGTACCTGCCACCACTGGCGTTCTGTTGGGACCCTATAGCTACTACTACATACCTATCAATAAGTGGAAGTGGTTGGCCTCCATGCCTCCCAGTTGTCTTGGAACTGACACATGTCCAAGAGGTCACAAGAAGAGCAGCCCACAACTGATGATAAGATCTGCAAATCAATAAGTGAAACAAAAAGAAAATACTGAAACCTGTATCTTCAGCAGCTTTTTATATGGATGCGAAACATGGACCATCACCAAAGACCTGAAAGAAAAATACTAGCCTTTGAAAGAAAATGTTATAGAAAAATACCGAATCGGATGGGTCGAAAAATCACAAATGAAGAACTATACAGGAGAATTCAGCCCAAACAAACCATGCTTGAAACTCCAACTTTTGACACATATGCAGAATGAAAGAGGACAGAAAGATCAAAGCTCTAATGTTTGGAATAATGGAGGGTAAGAGAGGGAGACCACACTTGATATTGAAGAATGGTGTCCAGTTTACAGGATCTTTCACAGAGCAATGCAGGAAAGAATGGCAGAAAACTGTACATTTGCGATGAGCCATGGTACTTGCTAATGCGGGCGCCTCCATACAGTAGTTGTCACACCAAAGGGCCACCCCACCAGAGATGTAGTACTCGGTACTTGTACTTGGTACTTGTCCAACTCGAGTACAATTTTTCAGTACTTGTACTTGTACTTGGAGGCTAGGTACTTGTACTCCAAGTTTTTTGTGTATGGAGGCCAGGTACTTGTACTTGTATTGTGTGTCTGCTACATCTCCGCTTGCTCCATCTCTGCCACTAAGCACTAAGCAGGCAGCTGCTAGGTTGCTGAAGAACTATGTGGTCTTCTTTCGGTTGTTTAGGCAGAGCATTGAAATTAAGTACAGCCTATTAAATATTCTATGGCATAGGCAAACAATAACAAGATCAACATGCCTGAAGATAAAGCATTTGTGTCTGGGGTCTCCAACTCAACTCAGATGGTGGGCAGCATTGGACCGATTGTAGGACATTCTCCCCCTGGACATAATCTCCCGGAACATGATCCCCCCCGATACACCCTCTGAAATGACACAGCCGGACATAATCCCCTTTTGTTAACTCTATAGACTTTGACTATAATCATTACCCAAACCATAAACCAAGACACTAAACACTAACCCTAAACGATACTGACGGCAGCCATGGCATCAGATAACCGATAAATACCTTTTAAAATTAATATCTGTTACTTTTTTGCCGGGGTGGAATATGTCCGGGGGATAATGTCCGGGGGGGTTATGTCCAGGGGAGAATGTCCGTATACCCATTAGACCACAAACCCAACGTCGGGGGCCGCACATGATTACAGCACCGGTAATACCTAGGTCTAAGACTAAGTCTATAAGTCTAGGATTCTAAGTAATTAACAGTATAAACTGTAAATGTTGGTAAAGAACACAATGAAACATAGCATTACACATTGTTATTTATTCTTGTTCTATTTCCTTGTTGATAAGTAATCAATTTGGTATCTCCTAGTCCTAAAAATAACGGTAATAGCCGGTCCTATAGCTAAAATTGTTATTTTCCCAAACTCGGTGGCGGGCCGGATGCAACTGTCCCGCGGGCCGGATCCGCGGGCCGCCAGTTGGACAACCCTGATTTGTGTCGTTAGGCTTGCAGTTACTGATTATAAAGTTGAGAAAAATAGTCTTAGTGGTAAATGTAAATTGTGTACAATTAAAGTGGCAGTTATAACAGACAAATGGGATAAGATGACCGATGCAAGGTTCTCATCGATCTTTGATTTTTGTAAAGTGCAACTGTGATGGTATTTAGATTGTTCACCACTGTAATGAACAAATGAATTGACATCATGACTAAACCTTGTTGCTAATAATGTGTCCATTTTATTGAATAACTGTGACAAACAGACGTCTAGCCGTTAATAAAGCGTACTTGCTGTTTGTACTTGGCTATGAGGATCGGTACTTGTACTTGAGGCTTCGGTACTTGTACTTGTACTTGGAGGCCAGGTACTTGTACTTGTACTTGAAGTTTTTGGATTGCATGTACTTGTACTTGTACTTGGAGGTCAGGTACTTGTACTTGTACTTGAAGTATTTTGTACTTGCTATGTCTCTGTCCTCCACTTGCCAAATCCTGGAACCGCCACTGCACGCGACGAATCTCGGAACAACTGGAAGAGTTTGTGACAAATGCTTCTCGAACTCTTGCCAGACCTTTCCAGGTGTCCAGATTGTTTTTGCTCTGCTGGTATATTTTGCGGGTGTGCATCTAGCAGCATATAGGGGCCGTCCATGAAGTACGCCACCATAGAGGGATGGTTCTAAGAAAGTGTGACAGTTTGTGACAGAGGAAAATGGGCGAAGATCACTGCGACGTCACACTTTCCGTACATATAGAACCTGAAATATACGATGATATCTTACTTTTGGGGGGGCGGAAGATGGCAGAGTGGGTTACGTGCTGGAGCGTCAGGCTGACGGAGCGGGTTCAAGCCCCGTTAGTGCCCCTAGTGGCTTTCACACAGGCAGTAATGCCTTCTAAGCCACTTTAAATCATGCTACAGTGTAAGTTTCTCTTCGTATGAATATACAGTATTCTAACGGAAGATGTCACTGGTGTATCCTATTATGCTAGTTACGCGGAATTTCAACTTCCAATTTCATTCGTCAAGTTGAATATTTCTTTTTCGCTGCTGAAAATAGAACGAGAAACTCGAATTTATTAAATAGAAACTTGCGTGCTACTAATTTATGGACGGTCCCTATGCTATCCGGGTATTCTGACTTGAAACTTATTCAGCCTGATTTGATCGTTAAAGTTTGAAACCACTGTTTGAAGTTGTTGATATTTTTGGATTTACAGATTTTACCCATGCGGAAAGGAAAACAATATTTCAAAGCAGGTAGCCAGCCAGATATGGTATGGTACGGTATGGTATGGTATGGTACTGGACAACTCCTATAGCACCGTAGCATAGCGAATGCAAAAGTCAAAGGCGCTGTCGACAACGCTGACAAATCAACATGGAACGGAAGATGTTGGTCTTGAGGGAAACTCCGCCTCAGATGGCACGAAAGAGGTCGCTGCCGTGTCGAAATCGCGCAGTGAACCCTTCAGAAGACGGTCTTCCGCAACGAGACGTTCCACAGAAGAGTCAGCGAAAACGCAGAAAGGATGTTGAAGGACCGCGTGGATGCTGAGAAAAATTCTCCGCGTGGCGAAAATCAGGCGGCGAATCCTTGAGGGCGGTCGTCTGCGAGACAGTAATCCGTCGCCGAACTTGACGGGAACCGACTGAAGATGGAATTCCGCGCACGAAACCGGAACAGTCTTTGCTTTTATAGTCTGTAGACTACGTCGACGGGCTGGTGACTTAGATAAAATGACGGGCCAACCACGCCGACACGGGCGATATAAATCCGATCCGTTTAGCGCAGAGAAAACGCCAAGACGATCGCCGACCGCTTCGAAAACGACGGATAGGCGACAATCCACGCGATTAGCACAAGGAAATAAGCTCAAGACGTCGGTAAAACCGTCAAGAACGGCGATATTCCGAAACACGTAAAGACACACAGCGAGCAGCCAAAATGGCGCTACCGGAAATCTATCAGATAACAAATACATTTAAAAACTGACATGTTTGTTGTGCTCATATGCTAAAAGTCGACGACACATCATGCTTAGATATAAACTGTTGGTTAGGCTAATGCCGCGTTATCATGATATCCAGTCATACTTACAGTAATAGCCAGAATGCGAGTTTAACAATGTCATTAACATGATGGCACGAAAGTGTGCTAAACAAATATTTTGACAACGTATCAACAGTAATTGTCAGTTGGACTTAGAAAATAATATGTAGACCTACATGTAACATGATAAATGAAAATAACTGCGAATAGAATTGAACTGAAACTCGTAAGTAAGCATGCATTCGAAAATTCCTAAAATGACTAGGAAACTCCTTAGTAGTACTAACTGTCGAATTGAGTTTCAGATTTTCTCGACATATTCAGTGGCGGCTCCAGGATTTGGCACTTGGGGTGACATCTTCTAAGCATGGGGGGCAACTATTTTTCATAAACTTGGACTATTCTAGGCTAGTTGCTTAGAACGATTGTACTAAAGTATGGGGGACAAGATATTTTATAGGGGGACACGGGCTCTTCGCCCCCCCATGTGAAGCCGCCTCCTGACATATTCACAGCGAAGAGCGTACAATAATATTCGTTCACGACCCGTGCGTATGTCAGTGCGCATGCGTTTGTGTGTCTATAAATATGTAATTGAACTGTGTATATATAGATTCAGGCTCCAGAATTAAACCTAAATGAGTGACGTCCGCTAGTATCTAGGTGGGGGGGGGGCAAAAATCCATCCCCACAGAATGAAATATGGGGATTGGTTACAATGGTAGTCGAGCCTGGATCTGAGAAACTGTACTGTTTCTTTCGCAGTAACTACCAGGCCCTCCGAGAGAAACTACCAGTAATAATTTTTTCTTTTTTTTTTTCGTCAGCCGTTTATTATAAAACGACCTTTTATGTTGACGACCTTTTTTTTTTTTTTTTTTTTTTTTTTTTCCTCGCCGTTTATTTAGGTCCCGGGCCCCTTGTGCTCGCGGGCCCTCCTGAACTTCTTTAGTGTTATTATTCATTTTATTGTTAATTATACATATTCATCATCGGCCCGGGCCCCTCCAGACCGCCGGGCCCTGTGCAGTTGCCCCCTGCCCCCTCTCGGAGGGCCTGGTAACTAAGTGCTTTTTCTATTCCCTAACGTTTTCCTCGATAGGCCTACTTCGTAAATTTTAAAAAAATAAATTTATTTTATGATTTTATGAGTTTTCAAGTTCCAACCGACTTTATATCAGCGTCTTAAGTATGGTTTAAACCACAGTGGTCTAAAATAAAAGTGGTATATAAAAGATCGGATATAAAGATGCGTTCAGACACCTTCTTGTCTAGAAAAAAGCACTGGTAACTGTTGGCTTCATCTCTACCAGTGACGTCAATTCCGTGAGAGTCCTTGGGTTCGGACCCTCTCAAAAATGTGGTTGTGAGGGTCCATAAGGCATTGGGCTCTCACAAAATCTGAATGAATCTATACAGTATATTGCACCGTTGTACGATTATTTAATAAATTGTTGCGTTGGGTAGATAATAGATATAATCAGAAAATGGCATTTTTGAACATTAATAAGTAATAAGAATTATGCTATAAAAAGTACACGGTGCACAAGTTGGCACAACAACAGCTGGACCCTCCCAACTTTTACTACAGATTGACGCCACTGTTCTCCACTAACAGAATGTGGATCGGAGGAGACGCAACTTGCCTATAGGCGACTTTTCGCATTGTCAGTTTATACGAATAGCTTGATTAGTTCTTCATGATTAGGAATATGTGCATAATACTTGTGTACGAATTCGATCGCTTCAAAATTTGCCCTAATATCGTTCGCCGTGACGTCATCGTCCGTCGTTGCGTCATCGTCCGTCGTTGATCTACGACGATGACTCTTTATGACGTCATCGTCCGTCGTTGATCGACGATGACGATGACGCTGACTCTCTGTTTCCCGTCATCGGACTTCCCGCCTCCTCGGTCGAGTAGGTCTTCAGCTCTCGAAAGACTTCGGTGAAGTACCGCGGGTCCTTGTTCATGCGCAGCATACGCGTGCTGAACTCGTTCACCAGCTGAACGCAACGATCCCAGAACCGCCCGCGACTGTCGTCGACGAGGAACGGCTTGAGCGGATAGCTGATCTCGTTGCCCATGTAGGCGTAGGACAGGTAGAGGCAGGTGAGGACGGACGCCTGAAGGTCGCGCTCGCTCGTCACCCGGTCGTCGACGTGGTCGCGGACGAGCATGAAGACGAAGACGACGTTGGCGGGGTTGATGAACGCCGTGTCCTGCCAGCCTTGCATCAGCAGCGCCCGGTCGACCGACCGCAGCCAGGCGATGGCGTCCCCGGGACCGAAGTGACGCAGGCGCCAGCAGCGACGGAACAGGAACTCGCCGAAGCACTTGAGCAGCTCCGACGTCGACGCCTGGATGACGGTCGTCTTGCTCGTCGGCTGAGCGCCGCCTGAGATGCTGCTGCTGCTGGTGGTGGTGGTGGTGGTGGTTGTTGTTGCCACGGCAGCGGCGGCGGCCGGGGCGTTCTTGCTGCCGTCCGGATGATCTGGAATTCCGGGTGTGGTGGTGGTGGTGGTGGCGGTGGTGATGCAGGTTCTACGGTTGACGTCAGAGACGCCGGATGACGTGGTCGTGACGTCGTTCGAAGGTGGGGGTGGAGGAGGAAGTGCGTCGGTCGGGAAACGCCGGTCGTTCTTCGGGGTGACGCCCGTCGGCTCCGTCTGACTTTCCTCCGATCCAAATCCGCTGTCTCTTTCGGTCAGAAATCTGACGTCATCTCTTCTTCGCCTACCATTTCCGGACGAGTCGCACTTCCTTCGCATGTTCACGCTTCCCGCGTCAGCCTCGTTTTGATCTTCCGTTTCGTCGAGGCCGTCGTCCAAGGCCAGGCAACGACCGAACGCTCCACAGGTGGCGTCTTCAACGTCCGTCTCTTCTCCGGTCCTATCGTCTCCTTCGATTCTTCCGGAAATGACGTCATCCGTGTCTCGATCTAGCTTCTTCACTTCCGTTTCTGCCCCGTCTACCTCCTCCTCCTCCTCCTCCTCCTCAGCATCCGTTCTTGTTCCCTGTTCTTTTTCTTTCGTTTCCGGTATTCTCTGCCTCTCAGTCGATCGTCTCAGCTGCAGTTCTTCTCCGTTCCCCTGATGATGAACCCCCGCCGTAGTTCTTGCGGT
Source organism: Metaphire vulgaris (assembly GCA_018105865.1). Classification (NCBI taxonomy): domain Eukaryota; kingdom Metazoa; phylum Annelida; class Clitellata; order Crassiclitellata; family Megascolecidae; genus Metaphire; species Metaphire vulgaris. Next base: position 7,690,182 of record CM030853.1, read on the forward strand.
TCCTTTCTGCATCTGATAGTTGTTGTTCGTCACGTTCTTCATCAGCCTTTCGTCGTAGGCGGACACCGGCGACACCGTCTCCGCCTCGGCCGGCGCAACCGCCGCCCCCGACGGCGGCCGCATTGTGTATATGGACGCCGACTTTTTCACCGCCGTCTCCGTCAGTTCATCCACCGACGCCATTCCCTCGGCGGCAGCGGCGGCGGCGGCGGCGGCGGCGGCGGCGACACCTGTCGGTCGTGGCGAGGTCTTGTTGAACAGGTGGTTGTTCGTGGAATTGTTGTTTTCGACGTCGCGCAGGTGTGCGGCGACGTCCAGTCGGGCGTCGCCGGCGAACTTGGCGATCAGCTTTCCGCAAGTGGCCCGCTGGTCTGCGGTCCTGGGTCTTGTCCACCAGTGGCCGGCGGCCGTCCCCGCCAGCGTCCTCGACGGGCGGCCGGACCCGTTGTTCCGCCATTCGCCGTTGGTCACGTGGTTATTCCGCCGTCCGATGGAGTCCTTGAGCGTTCCGTTTTCCATTTTGAAATTGTCCAGGTTGATTGTTTCATAGTCGGACATTTTGTGGCGCCTGGGTGACATAACGCTTCCCATGGTCTTCTACCGACGATCGACTCTGAAATCAAACGTTTCCGGAAGCGATCAACATCAACATAACACTGCGTCCGAATTGTGTGGCTTTATTCCACAGAAAAATTAATGTTGTTTAACTACCAGTAATGACACGGCATAGATGTCAGATCTCTTGAATAGATTCATATGTCTTATGCAACAACTCTTTGCTAGTCTATGATTCCTTTTTTAAAGACGAAAAACTCTGTGCCCACTTTAGACTTTCTTCTGTTGTTAAGTCTCACAGCTCATGTTATGATGTTAGCAAAGAATTTATGACACAAAATTGATCACTTTCATGGACTGATTTCGAATGTCATCTGTTTTGATCCCTCGCACATTAGAACTAGTGCGACAACAGCGCATTACTGCTACTACTGCTGCTGCTGCAGTGCTGCTGCTGCTGCTGCTGCTGCTACTACTACTACTACTTTTACCAGTGTTGGAGTTGCCGAGGGGTTGAACCTCACCCCCACCCCCTAGCTAACTTTGCAACCCTCCCAAAAATCGCATATCGGGTACATGCAGTTTCTGTCATTCATTGGATTTCAGTCCTCAACCCCCCAGCTCAAATTTCACAACTCCAACACTGACTTTTACTACTACTACTACTGCTACTGCTTCTACTACTGCTACTACTACTACTACTACTACTACTACTACTACTACTATTACTACTAGTTTTTGAAATCTCGATTTTAAAGCTTTACTGTTTTATTAAAGATGACTTAATGAGGTCAGGAGACATCGCAAGAAATTGCATCATCTGGTTTGGTTCTACAGTCGATATCAAGCAACTCTGGAAGAATTGGCTTACGATTTTGGAAGTGGGGGCCTATCCGCGAAACTATTCGAAGGCATGTTAAACAGCAGAATCATAATTTATTATTGAAATTTGAAACGAAAAATTGTTTGCATTCCGTCATTTTATAAAACAGCATTTGCTATATTTTAAGATTAAAGATGACCCATAATAGAGAGGTCAGGAGACATAAACAGAAATTTTTTGCATCTTCATAAAATCAACCAACAATTTATTAAATTGAGTGTTCTTTATTAAGGAACTGCCGGGTCTGCAGTCGATATGATATGTAGATGTAACAAACTCGACAGTAAGAGATTAGATTCTCGATTTTGTGTCGTTTTCACCTTGCATTTTCCAGATCTTGCCAAAAAATCCATTATTTCAAGGCTAAATGTTAAAGCATCAAATTCAAGAATCTTATAATTTATTATTGAAATCTCAACACATTGTAATAATTTCAAAAAATGTATCCTTGCGCGCTCAGACGCTGTTGTTTTTACATTGTAAAGGTCGCAAGGACGGTGACGTCAACGAAAGACATTAATGTATCGTTGCGCGCGCAACGTTATATAAAAAAATGGATGTCCGATATATTTACCAGGCTGGTAAGATTAAACGCCACAGCTCATCCGGCAAAAATTTTTAGGAAGGGAACAAAAATTAAAATAATAGAAATGTGGTATACTGCCATTACGAGACACATAGAGAAATACAGCCATTACAACAATTACAGCGTAATACAAACTGGCACATGTTGACTCATAGATCAGCACTTAAAATCACTAACATTGTTACCTAACCAATGTTTATAAAGATATCAAGTTCTAAGTATTGACTTGTTTGATACAAGTGTACTGTAAACCTATATTGATTGCAATCGATTACGTTTAAGATTGTTGTTGAATAACGGTGGTCGTCTTACTTTTGACGAACGGACAAGAAACGTCGAAGTTTGTCCGATGGATTCCAACTGCACAACTGATCGCGAACGCAACTGTTGCTGACCTTCGGAACCGCTGAACTCAGAACCATCTCCCTAAAATCACAAAGCTCTCCATGGCTCTATCCCACAGTTCTCCAATATTCAACCGATAAAGATTACTTCTGATCGTAGTATTTTAATAGGCCTAACTGTTCGTGAAAGAAGAAGAAGACAGCCTACAACCTTGACCACCACAGACTACGGATGACAGACTGTGGATTTTACCCAGATTGAGTGCTGGTGAATAAGTTGGTGCACTGCGCCAAGCTTTCGGACAGCGCTATAGGAATTTCGTTTTACTTATTTACTTACAGAATAGGGGTAAGAACAGTGGCCTATTGAGTTGATAGAAGAGAGTTCGATACCCAAGGTATACCCCTGACGTTGACTCAACCTTAACTCGACGGTAGGCCTACACAGAGATAAAAATGAGTAGCAGCGGCAACATTGCGAAGGTAACCATAGGTTCGGTGGGAAAAGGCTGGCCACCGTCTGCCGATGTATGGTTTAGCCACCTATATGGGCTGATGGAAAAGAAACTGGGGATAAGCACCGGATCCTACGGACAATGAACATACGGATACATCTTTACCTTTAGTGAAACGATTAGAAAACACTCGTAGTCTAGTAGACTCTGTTTACTTTTTAGACTGGTAAAACCGTAAAATTAACATATATGGTTAAAATCAGGGGCGCGTAGCCAAGAATTTGATTTGGTGGTATAAATTTGAGGGTGTATACACTAGTGCTGTTACGGTTTCACCTCGAGCAGTCTCGGTCGGTTTCGGTTGTTTGGACCGAAAAATATAGGTTATTAGGTTAATAACTCTATTCCTAGGGTTAGCGATAGGTTAACCCTAACCCTATGACCTCTTTTTGCTTTCAGGGATTTTGGAGAGGAAAATGATACAATCATCCTTTTTGCTTGTCAGGGTTTTTCGAGAATACAAGAATGACCTTTTGAGGACTTTAATAAGAAATAAAAAATAAAATGACGTTACGCGATTTTTGAAAATGGGGTCGGCCCGTTGTGACGTCATATTTTAGGGGGTCCGATGGGTCTGACGTCATTTATGGACGGCCCCTTTATTTCCTTTTCACTTCTGTCCTAATTTTAAACTCGGCATGATTTAAAGTGGCTTAAGAGGCATTGCTGCTGAAAGCCACTACGGGCACTAACAGGGCTTGAACCTGCTCCGTTAGTCAGGGATATTTTGGTGGGGGTGTCTGCCTCAATTTTGAAGGTGTCCGGAGCTAATTGGCATTCCACACTAAACTGGCACTGCGCGACACTACTAATGCAGCCATTTTAAAATTGTTTTTACTGATTTCATTCAGACTCTGACTCATCATAGAAATATAGACATGCCAGAAGAACAACACTCGTTATTTTAGCGTTTAAAAGCTGTGCATTGATTGAACTGCATTCAAAATGCATTAAATGCATTTAATGCATTGAAAAAGAGATCATAGGATTAGTGTTAACCCTAACCCTAACCTAGGGGTTTTTCTAGGTTAGGGTTAGTTTTTAACCTAGGTTAAAACGGAAGAAAACCGTCCAATTTTTGGTCAAAACCGCGGTTTCGGTTCGGTTCGGTTTTGACCGAAAAACCGCGGTTTCGGTTCGGTTTTAACCGTTAGTATACACTATACATTGTCATATATATTTTATATATCTTCTTTTTCTTTCCTTCCTTCCTCCGTTCTCTATTGGGTTGGACGATGGGTTTCAATGAGTTCCTTCCACTTCTGTCTCTTCTTGCTGCCTTGGTCATTTGGATGAAGTTCATTTGCATTTTTATCATTATAGTTGTAGGCCTATATAGTGCTTTCTTCGGTAGTCTATCTTCCTTCATTCTTTCTTTATTTCATTCTTTTATATATATATATATTATTTAGGATATTTATTTATTTATTTATTTATATACGATATACTTCCCGTCGCTACGCCTCTGGTTAAAATGTCCATTTTTTTTTCAACGGACGTGTGCAATCACACGTTTTAAAATGGAATTCAAAGTCAACGCAGGGTTTATTGATCACGACTTCAACTGACCGAATGACTGACTGACCGACCGACCGACCGACCGGCCGACCGACCGACTGACTGACTGATAATGTGGATCGATACTCGATAGTGAACTGGTTTTCCAGTCACTCGCCGAACGGTCGATTTTCGAACACGCTTTGACGTCTAAGTGGCAAACCAGTCACAATGGCCTGCCATTGCAACGACAGTCAAACGACGACGCGGTCTGCCGCTAATGACTATTCATGGCATCGAAGAATCGAACGCCATTTCGTCGGTAAATATCGTCTATATACGCTGGAAATAATCGAATATTCTTTCCCGACGGATAATAATTATTGACGCACATGTGTCATGGAAAATGCCAAATCAGATACGGAACCGTTTAAAATTAAGCGCATATGTTCAGCGTCAACAGTGGCGGCTCCGGAATTTGGCAAGCGGGGAGAGGGGGTCCGTTGGGGTGGCAGCTTCTAAGCATGGGGGCCAACCATTTGTTGATAGGTAATTAAGAAGACAGAGGATCGACATGGTTGGAGGAAAGAAATTCATGCTGTCACCTTAACTTCAGTTCATGAAGGAACAAGGAGAAGATGATGATGATGATGATGAATTTATTAGGTATATTATATAGTATAATAGTAGGAACCATAGGTCCCTAAAGGAGGGACCACTGGGGAGACATTCAATAGGGGGACACGGGCCCCCCGAGTCTCTCATAGAGGACACGGGTCCCCCGGGTCCAGAGATATTTCTAGGATTGTGAATTTGGGGTGTCGACCTCAAATTAGGGGTGTCCGGAGCTAATTAGTATGCATTTTCTATGCTTACCATTGTCACATTACCAATTTTTGGGGTATCGACCTCAAATTGGGGTTGGGGGTTGGGGGGTGTTGTTGGGAGTGTTAGGGGGTGTAAAAATATCCCTGCCCGGGTTCCCCATGTGGAGCCGCTGCCGCCGCTGAGCGTCAATAAAAGAAAGCGAATGTTTTTAAAGTCTAATAATGTGACGTTTGCTGCAATATAATGCTAAAAATAAACAGGGTTTAGAGCGAGTCAATAAGATCTGCCCTGTGTGAGAACCAACCACTATGCTTCACCCATTAAGGTCTTGCTTTGTATAGGCCTAGTTAGTTATAGGCTGATTTATATAGCGCTTTGTCCTAGCGGGCTATAGAGTCAAAAGTGCTTTACACTGCATTAGGCCTAAAGGAGTGTCCGAACAAGTGCGTTTTTAGTCTCTTAATTAGTGAATGTTTCCAAGTTGGTCGCGTTGGTGACACTGTCTGGTAACGCGTTCCAGAGAGCCGGGTTCCCTCGTGTAACAGAACGCTCCCCCAATTTGCCTGTTTTCGAGAGAGGAGGCACCGTCAGTCGGACCCGACTGGAGGAGCGGAGCCGCAAGCGACCTTCTGTCGATGGAGGCTTTCGAAGAAGCACTGATATATAGTCTGGGCAGAACGGGTCGTAGAGTGCTCTGAACGTGAACCAGCACCTAGCTCTTGTAGATTACCCTAAGCTCATGCTTTGCCATTTTGCGCTCTGATAGGTTTGTTCCTGTATTCTCCTTTGTCTTCTTGTCTTCGAATCAACCAGGGGCGTAGCCAGGAATTTGATTTGGGAGGGTATAAGTATTTTGGGTGGGTATAAATCTGAACTATAACCCAAATAAACCACATAAACCACATATAACCACATGTAAATCACATAAAAAACTTTAAGGTAGACTGATTTTGGGGGGTATATATACCGATATACTCCCCCCCGTCGCTACGCTCCTGGAATCAACAAATAACAAAGCTTGCACTTGACAGTTATTCGTTCAGAGTAAAATTTAAAACTACTGCGCCTACGTGGTCCGGGTGGTCGTATCAAATTTGTTTTGCGAAACTTCTAGATTTCGTTCAGCTTGAGATAATAGCCTATACATATCGAAGGGCAGCTGTTGGACTGAACAGATCAGGAAAACTGTCTTTGTTTGCACTATAAAGCGAACGAAAGGACCACTTCTAACCTAAAACTGATGAAACCTTTGATATTCTGAACCATACAGGGCTTTTTTGTAAAAAAATATTTTCCGGAGTGCAACAGTCGGAAGTCACTTGTCAACATGATGTAGTCACGTAGCTATATATATATATATATATATATATATATATATATATATATATATATATATAATGATTATAATCAATACAATACAACAATGTACAATTTTCTATTTAATAATTTAATTTTGCAAAAAAGAAGTCTTCGGATTTTCCGGAACACGGTCCGGATTTTCCGGAGCGCCGCTCCGTCTCGCTCCGGCACAAAAAAGCCCTGGAACCATACAAAAAAACGGTTTCTCAATTCCGAGTACGTATAGAACTAAAATAAGCGGCTAGACGTGGCTAACAAATACAACCTCCATGCACGTACACAGTGTTGTATATAGGCGGGTGGGGGAAATTCTCCCCAAAATCTTAGATTTCTCCTCCACAAAAATCTACAGTAATTCAGGAGTTCAGGTAATTTCTCACAAACACCCTCATGGTAAAAAAATTTCGCTTGGTAGAGGAGAGCGTACACAGCGATGTCCTATGCACGTCTCTACCTCGAATTACTAAGTTAAGCCATAACTTGAAAACTATTCCAGAGAATAAACCTAGAATTAAAATAGTTTATCATTTAAATGTGATCATAACATAGGCCAGACCTATAGGTCTACTATAGGCTTAAATTTTGTGCCTTCAATTTCAAGAATTCTGTAATGCACTCTATAGTTAGAGTTCGCCCTTAATCCAGATGTCAGTATACATTATAGTCGAATATTAGCTATTCAAAGGCATCTATTTTATAATATCAAAAGATCTAATTATCTGGTTCTTTAATGAATGATGTCACTCTTCTAAATATAGCTACATTTGCATATCGTCGTATGCGGCGACTGCAATGATTTCGATGCGCTGCTATTTACAGATCTTACCGCCTCTCTCTACGATTCGTGACGGAGTTTTCGTCTCATGAAGCATCGACAGCATTTCGGCTTCGGTTAATAATTATTATTGTAAGACAGGTCTTTTAATTTTAAAAAATCCGCTGCAGTCGACGCAGACTTCTCTTTTGTCGCCGGTCTTCGACAGTCGAAGGCCAGAACGGCGTCTATAGAACGCATCTTCATAATTTATTCTTCTCAAAGCGTTGAAAAATAAGTAAGATCTCGACGCGTCGTTCAAAGCAGTCTCGCCGGCGTCGCCGCGCAGCTACCGAGGCGGCGCAGATCAGCAGGCGGCGGCGGCGGCGGGAGGGCGGGAAAGAGGGCGGGCGGGCAAAGCAGACCGTCTGCCCCTTCCTTCCCCCGAGCGGCAACCGACGGAACTAAGGCACGGAGAGGCAGCACGGAGGACCATCGGCCATCGGGTGGGGTTCCTGGATTCCCTCTCGATCGCTAGTCGTCGTCGTCGTCGACGACGGTAATTCAATGCAGACGTAGGATCCGTTGATTCGTCATCGCTGTTCTGCTCTGCCCTGGCATGCTGGCAGCTGCTGCGGCCTGAGGAGGAGGAGGAGGAGGAGGGAGGAGGAGGAGGGGACCGGAGGAGGAGGCAACAGCGGCGGGTCCATCGGCGTCGTCAAAGCGATCGATCGATGTCGATTGCTGCTGCTGCTGCAGCTGCAGCTGCTGCTGCGACCGAAGGCCCAGATGGTCGGAAGACTACGGCGATGCTGTTTCGCTGAAAAGCGGAATTTCTGCTTCTCTCGGGATTCGGTCTGTGCCGACAATCTACAGAAGGCACAGACGACGTTTCGATCCGTTTTCGTTTCTGCAGAACAGACAGCAAACCAGACTGCTTTCGAGAGAAAAACGTCTAGTGAAAAAAGGTTTACATGCGTAAAGGAAGGTCAATGGACATAATAATGGTCAGACTAGTATTGAGCTTCCAGAACCCATATCAAAAGAGAAACCGTTAGGCCTATATATAGCGGTGAATGAACTATAGGACAGTTTTAGTTCGGTTGAATCATCGCTTCGAAATGTATAAAAATCAGAAATAAAAATTAAGAAGAATAACCGATATACAGCATTGAAGATGATGACAACCTTCTTCGTCCATCAAAAAGTACAAGGCGCAAATGCATGATTGGGCCAATGTGCGAGGTTTAAAATTCAGCCTTTAATTAAGAACATTTTGCAAATAGACTGCCTAGAAGCCACTCAATTATAAACCCTGCCTTCGTTATGGCCAATAGTTTGCAGATGGTGCTTCAGAGTGATAAAGGGTTGATTATTATTTGTGACTGCTGACTTTGCCAGGATCTCAAATCGACAAGTTCCCGACTAAGTCTATATATAGTCTCTCTCATTCCAGGGCGGTTCCACGTTGGGCACGATTGGGGATGCATGACATGCATCCCCCACACCGGCCCACCAAAAATGAGTCATCAATGGAAGATGATAGTCTAAACGGATTAGCCTTGATGTAACTCCACAAAGATGTATACATATTCATAGACAATGCCTGCGACAAATTCGCTTCGAGCAATAGAAAACTCGATTTTGCACTATGACTTTTGTATAGCCAGACTTAAATGGCTTTTAGCCAGTGTTAGGAAAGATCACTTGTAAAATGATCTTGATCAAAGATCAAGATCACTAGAGAGAAATTGATCTAAGATCAAGATCAAAGATCACTAGAGTATAAATGATCTAAGATCAAGATCACTTTAAAAGTGATCTAAGATCAAAGATCATACAAATATAGTTATTATATCATGTATGACGTGTCACGTATGATAACGATACAAATGTCCACTCTACGATGCATGTAAACATTTGTAATACTAAGTTACTAACACAACTGAAAATAGTTCATGACAATTTTAGCAACTAACTGTCAGTTCACAGTCAATGTTGAACACAGCAGTTCATTTTCAGCATGAGCAGACGCTCAAACGTTGCGTCAGACAACCTGTTTCTTCGCGGTGTAGCAATCAAACCAACAATACTAAAAAGTCTTTCGACAGGCGCAGAAGATGGCAGGGCTGTGTTATATTTCACAAATGCTGCCTTGACATGTGGGTATGCCAACAAGCTAGAAAGTTCCTTATTTGGGTTATTCAAGTAGAGCATGACCTCTGTCTTGACCGCATTTTCACGACCAGTTGCAACTGAGCAAGCCTCCCTCTGAGTCCCAGTGGCAGTGCCAGTACTAATGTCAGGACCTTACCCATAATCTTCATCATCTGCACTGGCTGCACTAACATGATCATTGAGGCCCGAATACTTGATTTGTCCGCCATTTTACTCAATACACATAGAAGTTTGTTGATTGATTGACTTAGTTGGGAGAAACGTATAATTTGATCTTTGATCTTCTGTTGATAATAAAGATCAAAATCACCAAAAAAGTGATTTAAAGTCAGAGTCAAAGATCACTAGTAAAAAGTGATCTAGATCAAAGATCAAAGATCATGAATTGTGATCTTAGATCGTGATCTTTGATCTTTTGATCTAAGATCACTCCTAACACTGCTTTTAGCCTTTTATACGTTGTCAATTCTGAACATTATATTTTACAAATCAAATCTACAGATTTCTTCTAAACCGTTTACACATAATTTCTTTGACAATAATTGGCGAGATATTTCTAAAAATGCATTGCTCTCCTTACCAACTTCTTAGAAACTCAGAGCATCCCCACCAATAGTAACTGTTCTTGGAACCGCCACTGTCTCATTCATCTGTGACCGGCCACTATTGATGGCCATATTTAGACACATATTTAGACACTCACTTAATTACACAATATGATGTACTATTCAACAATTCTTATAGCGCTAATAGGCCTACATTATTTTTTCGCGTGTAGACATTTCGTATACAAAGTTCGTTTAATTAACCCCTTAACTGGGGATCCCGGATATATCCGTCCATTTTACATTGAGTTACAGTTAAATACACAGTTAACCCCTTAACCGTGTATTTAACTGTAACTCAATGTAAAATGGACGGATATATCGGGGTTCCCAGTAAAGGGGTTAAGAGGTAATAATTAAAAAAAGTATATCTAGTTTTAATCGGTCTATAAATTTAAGAAGTAAGCTCGATCGACGATCGCCTATCATTCGACAATGAGAACTGCCTCACAAGTCATACTTTGCATTAGCACATCATGAGCAGCACCAGAGGCCACGAATGTTCTGAGGTGTGACAATTTTTATAGCACGAAGAGGCATTTAAACATTTTTAACTCCGATCGCAGCCAAAATTTGGATTTGTCACCTACAAACAAGACCACGTGACGTTTCGGGCGCATCACGTATCGTCGCTTTATTGGACCTAGGCAGGGTTGTTTCTAGGATTATCAATTTGGGGGTGGGTGGGTGTTGGTATTTTCTGGGTGTGCCCTATCGAAAAATCTGACAAGCAAAAGGTCGTCCGGTTCTCGGATTGGGGGCGGGTTTGGGGTGTCGGTCTCAGATTGGGGTGGGGGTGTTGGGGGCCTAAAAATATCCCTGGCATCACCACCAACTTTCTATAATTTTTTTCATCCCCCTACCAAGAATTCCTGGAACCGCCACTGGTAATTGGCAAACATTTCGGTTCATCAGACTGTTTAAATGGTCAATAACTACACACTGTACAGTCATGTCTATTTTTATTTGCCTTGCTTACAAGTCACTCCATTCAACATTCCTTAATAAATTACTGATCAATTGAATCGATACTGTGTTCGGATGGCTTCAGTGTTTCATACAGGACTGTTAGGGAGGAGATTCCCTCCCCCGCCAAAGCCTCAACATCCCCCAAATTCCACCACCTACACAAATTTTGCATTGAACTGCGTGTCTTCACTTCCAGCCAAGTCAATTTTCCCCTCAAAGGCTTCAATTTCTCCCCCAAAGACCTCTAGTCTGGATAAAACACTGCGTTGCTTGTTCGATCAACCAGCCGTTTTTCCAACTGAATCTTTGTGAATTTGTTAAAACAAGACTTCATTATAATAATTATAATCTACAAAATAAGGTTAATTAATTAGTAAGGTTTAGTCTAAAGTCTAGCTCAGTCTATGATGTCGTCATCTATTTTTGTCGACCTTTAATGAAATTACGTAATCGTTCGTTGTCATGGAAACATGCTGCTAAAGATGTGAAGGCAAAGTGAAGGAACAACAGCAGAACGAAGACCCTTAGAACAGGAACATCGCTGGCGATTAGCTGCTTGTAATTGGTTCGTTCGTGTTTTCTAATGAGTTCTTGAGTTGTACGAACTTTAGTTTCATAGTGCTATTTAACACCAAAGAATTATTTGATGTCGAATATTCGCTGCTTTACCCCTAAACTAATACTGTTCCGAACGTAGAATAAAGACTATGTAATGTCATGTGTAATGTAATGTAGCATTTGCGTAGCGCCTCTTATATTTCTACAAAAGGCACTCAAACTATGTTGTTGAAACATTGAAAGTTGTAAAAACAAAAATCTTTAAAAATTTAAAAATAATTATTATATTATTATTGTCATTATTATTAGGATTTATTCGAACATTTATGGTTTATTTATAGGTCTATAGGCCCATTGGTGTAATCCTGCCATCAACATGGGGGACAGAATATTTTTAAAAAGTATGCCCAATCATATATGTGTAGAGAAACCTACCTTTTTTACTTGTCAGACTTTTTATAGAGACTTTTATGACGTTAAAGAAACGCAAAAAAACTAATGATGGCATTTGCCCCCTTTCCCTGTTAAAGTAGCACAAAGAAGCACAAAACATTGGGGGAATAAATGATACTTTATCCCCTCACTAATTATTGGGGGACCTTCCCCGCCTTGCCCCCGTGATTTACGCCCATGTATAGGCCATACCCAATGTAGTATAGTATTCAATATTATTATGAAGCAGTTTTCTTATATAAAAATTCATATTTCCAGGCAATTCTCCGAACAACTTCCTATCGTCTCTCATGTGCATCGCCATCGATTTACTCTCATCTTCGCCACTCATTGCCTATACCTACAATATTCGTCGAGATAAGGCGCCGGTCTGAATGGGAAACATGTTCGACTACGCGGATTCCGATTATTATTCCTTCCTCGCCCCCACCGCCAAGATCCGCCTGCTCTGCTTCTACACGGCCTTTGTCGTCGCCGGTCAAGTCTTCCGATGGTTCGTCTGGAAAAACGTCCCGCGGAAGTACCAGTCGACCGCACACGACTGCATCACGACGTTCAGCGTCTACGGCTGCACGATGGCCAACAACTACGTCTACCGCGTCTACGGTCAGTCGATGCATCTGCTGGCGATGGCGGTCGTCGGGATCGGTCACGCGCTGGTCTTCAGCAGGGACGGCACGACGGGCAACCCCGTCACGCACGTCATGTCGATCGCCTTCTGTCGAAAGAACGTCCTCGAACGGATGGTGACGCGCTTCGGCGGTCACGTGCTCGGCGGACTGCTGTGCCATCCGGTGGCGACTACCTTCTGGCAGCTGCTGATCGGCGACTACTGCAGCCGGCGGACGGAGCTGGTGATGCACTGCGTGGCGGACAACACGTCGTCCGGGGAGCCGATCGACATGACCATCTCGCTGATCCTCGAATTCATCGGGACGCTGATCGTCTGCTGGGCGGCGACCATCTGGAAGCAGCCGGTTGACATCTGCGAAGTCATCGTCAAGGTCATGTTTGGCTCCGTCCTCGTATGCTCAGGTAGGTATACCGGTTACCGAACCTTACCGAAGCTATCGCTTACATCGCCATCCATCGAAGCCACCCATCTGTCTGGCCGGGTACCCTGTATTTGACCATGCAGGATCTTTAATGATTTGATTTGGTGTGCCATCGGCTGATGCTTGTGTGCATTATGAAGTGGCGCCATAGAAGTTTAAGATTAGATTAGAAGCCTACGCAGTATTTAATATTAAGAATTCGCGAAACTTATTGAAATTTGGACAGTGTCGTTTGGACGCCAGTTGACTATACAGGCCATGGGTTAAATTGAGCCGGATCTTGCCAGATTCCGATCCGGGACGTCTGGCAAGAGATCCGGCACGGCTGAAATATGATCCGGAACGTGGTATTTATTCGTTGTGATCTTTTATTGTTTACTTTAGCACTTTGCATGCGCGGGAAAGAAAAGAAAACGTGAACTGCAGTCTAAATGTTCGTTTAAAATTCATTTTTAAAAGATGTGAATATAAAATAAGGAGATCCGGTGTCGTATAAATTTATTTCCCCCATAAAATTATTTCCTGGTCAAATTTTGATTGGTCGGCAGATAGCCTGTCAATCAAGATTAGAACCGCCTTCCCATAGCAACGACAACCATAATTTTATTTCCTCCTTGGGAATTCTTTTCAGGCAACCAATGGCAATGCTTGAAGCAATTATATGGGTGGAGCCATAAGGCATAGCACGTGTGACGTCACAGGTTTACATAATGGCAAATCATACGCAAATCTCATGCACATTCACAAGTCCATACACAAATATACATTACCTAGAACCACGGTGACTGGCTGCCTTTGAGAGTCAATCACAGTGCTCGAATTGTGAGAAAATGAAAGAGGGGTCATGGCGAGCGTGGTATTTTAAGAATTTACACTTTTGTCATTTTTGCATTTCTCTAGGGAGGGTCTGCCATTTTAAAGGGGGGATGAACCCCCCAACCCCCAGCAATTCGAGCTCTGGTCAATCACAGTCGTCCTATCCAACATTTGTTTTTCGAATTCGGTCAATCGCAAGTTTGACAAAGTAGCTTTAAGTTTGCATTTAATTACATAGAAATTGCAATAATCACTTGTTGTTAAATGTTGTATTAAGCTCACTGTTATATTGTTCTGCAATGGGTTTTTTTGTTACTCATCCTCGTACATTCATTGGCGCTGGTTTCTCAATTAACTTCTATGGCATCACTATCATAATGCCCAGGGCTTCAGCCGATGACGCACCAAATCCAAATTGAACTAGAGCCAGGTCAATTAATTAATAGTAAAAACTAGAAAATTTGCAGGGTCCATTGAGGATAAAATTAATGTACTTCATGGGGCCCTAAACTGCATATATAACTGTTTAGGGATACCAGATCAGTTGGAAAGAATTTAAGGACTAAACTTTCCTACCTATCTACACATAACTATATAGTCTACTGTTGGTGAGGAAATAAAATTATAGCCGGCAATAAATTTATTTCCTAGTCTACTGTCTATCTATACCTGTGCAGTGTGCATAGCATTGGTTGGAAATGAAATCATATCCTATGGATGATAAATTTATTTCCTACCTATCTACACATAACTATATAACCTATGTTGGTAGGGAAATAAAATTATAGCCGGTAATAAATTTATTTCGTAGTCTACTGTATACACAGGTAGAGATAGACATTAGACTAGGAAATAAATTTTGTACCGGCTATAATTTTATTTCCCCATCAACAGTATGCTAGATAGTTATATGTAGGAAATAAATGTATTGCCTGCATATATTGCCTGCATATATTGCCTGCATATATTGCCTGCATATATATATATATATATATATATATATATATATATATATATATATATAAGTTTATAGCATATTGATTGGTAGTTTTGTGTTTGCACATTTTGAGATATGAAGTCGGCGGGAGTCTTTTTAAACCCAGTGATGTCGAACAGCCTCCAGTTTGGCTGTAATGGCGACTTCGGACAGCACTTGGTTATCTACTGGCTCGCTCCAATCGCCGCAGCCATGTTCTTCTCCTTCATGTTCTGCGTATCTCCGAGGCGCAAGGCCAAGGCGACGCGCAGTCCTTGTTCCGACCAAGTCCAATCGTGCAGCCCAAGAGACGATCCGACGAGACGAACTGTGTTTGTTGCCGACTGTCCGTGCGCAGTGACGCACCACGACTGCGCCGCCGCAGGAGAGGACGCAGCCGTCGCTGCTTGCCCGCCGCCGGTTGGTCGGGAAATCACCGCTCGTGTGCAGCAGGTGGAAGCCAAGGGCGGAGAAAAGCAGCTGGCGTACGTATTCGACATACCTCCGACGGTGTGCAAGAAAGGTCTGCGTTTGAAGCACAACATCGTGCTCAGCAAAAAGTCTCAGCCTCATAAAAAGAAGGAGCGCGATGCTGACGACTGCCCTTGCACAGAACTCAGTCTACGTAGACGACGGCTAAAGCACGATCGTCTTTATCGCGGCGGATACCCTGATGATGGCAGGCATGCAGATCCGTTGGCCGGTTGTTGTCCATCCATGACTCTCGGTGATCATAAATCTTCATCGCTATCAAAATCTTTGTCTTGTCGATGTCCAAGAGAAATTTCAGAAGCTGAAATGACAGATGAATTCGATGACATCCTTTTGAACCAAGGTCGTCAACCACCAGATTATATGAAATGTGACCAGCACCTAGTACAGGCCGATCACAGATATCACAGAGCGTCGCCATGCAAACGAAACGGTCACAAACAGGCTATTCAACCAATGACTGAAATGCCATACAGCCAACAGCGAGCTTCTTACCTAAAGTTCTGTCCACGCCCAACACGCGAGACAAGACAAAATTACCGTCAACCAGAAGGTGTGAAACACACTGACGGCTCAACACATGATGTGAAACAAATCCCGCGCCTATCAGAATTTGTGAGTAAAAACTACAGGCCATCGGACTGTGCGAGACAAAGTGATGACCAATTAGATTATGCGAGACAAAGCTCTCGCCCATCAGGTGCGAGAAAGAGCTCTTACGCATCAGGTGCGAGAGAAAGTTACCGTCCATCAGTCGGGTTGAGGCAAAGTGATGGCCAAGAAGATGATGCGAGAAAAAGCTCTCGCCCATCAGCTGTAAGTGATGGCCCATCAGAAGATGCGCCTCGCCTATCAGCTGCGAGAGAAAGTTACCGTCCATCAGACGGTTTGAGGCAAAGTGATGTCCTATCAGATGGTGCTAGACAAAGCACTCGCCTATCAGCTGCGAGAGAAAGTTACCGCCCATCAGAAGGTGTGAGGCAGAGTGATGGTCCATCAGATGATTCGAAACGAATCTCCCGCCAATCAGGTGTGAGAGAAAGTTACCGTCCGTCGGGTGAGCTCAGGCGTAGCAGTGACCAGTCGCAGAACGCGCGGCCTTCAGCTGGTTTACGTCAAAGCCGTTTATCGTCATCGCCCGCAGCCAAACCAACTCAACGAAGATCTACAGATGGTTATCTGCTTCCACCTCATGATCGTGGCGGCAGCATTCCATCCGCATCCATTCCATATCCAGAACATCGAGGAAGCCTTAACCAGAGCAGCAATTCTCTGATAAGACAAGATAGACTATCTTCTTTGAGAAGCAGTGTTGCTCCTGCTTTGCAAAGCATCGTCAGCAGTGGTGCTGACATCAGCAAGCCGTCGACGGCTGACTTGGCCGTTGAGGACAAAGTGGAACGCCCTACCAGGACCGAACCTGAACTAGAACAATCCATTCAAAACAACAACAGTCAGATTGGAAGACGTTCTACCGATCAAAAATCTCAACCACCTCTGCCAAGTATCACCGACGTCGTGTCATATTACGCTTCTGCCGACATGCCGAACCCCAGAACACGTCAATCTTCGGCTGACATGCCGAGTTCCAGAGCACGTAAATCTTCGGCTGACATGCCGAGCTCCAGAGCACGTAAATCTTCGGCTGACATGCCGGACATCAGATCGCGTAATTCTTCTGTTCACAAGTCGGATATCAATTGAAAGCCATGCAATAATTATTCTGCTAATAAAACAATTGCATCATTGACCACCAAAGCTTACGAACCTCTAAACTTTGTCATCCGTTTGTTTAAAAAAATAAGAATACAAAGAAAATCAGTTTTGCATTTAAAATCGTAGGCGTACATGCTGCTCACTACTGAGGACTATTGCACGGCTTTATCATTCAAACGAAATTTCGTAAAATAGTTTTAATATGCGATCTTCAAGTGACGATCATTTTTCGAAAGATCATATGTCTAAAGTATTCTTGCTATAACATCTTGTGTGTCCAGCATCATGGATAGACTAAGTAGACTCCACTCATATGTAATATCAAGTCATGTATATGCTTATAAAAATATAAGCTCAAAAACTAAGAATATGGAATAGGTATAAAGTTTATAATTTCCAAAACTAATAAATGCATGTGTTTAAAAGTTTCCGAAGTCTTGCATGCCTTGCTGTGTTTTACAACACATAATACCGTAATTAATTACCTAATTAATTGCAGAGGACAAGTAGGCCTAACTGGAATTGTAATCAATTAATTGGACATCGAGCAATAATTGTAATTAGGCCCTATAATTGATTACAATTAATGATAATTCCAAATTTTACATTACTTTTTTAATTACATGCATGTCACAGGTCGAATTCTTTCTATGAAGCGGTGTATTAAATGACTAAAGATGCTACTACGATTAACAGTGTATCAAGCTCTTGAACTGTCGGTAGACTAGATCTTATTTTCCTGTTGAAATGCAGTTTATTAGGAATTACTGCTGCATGTATTGTCAAAACGACTTCAAATCAAATCCGCTTATTAGGGGCCTATATTACGGAGAGCTGATTGCAACGAGTTACATGGTAGACCACAGATGAAACTACCATATTAGATGGGGAAGAAGCTGCTGAACTCGAGAATCATCCGAGAATAATAGGCCTTATTAATAAGCCGGAGACAGAAAGAGATGGAATCACTTGGGAATCGAATAATGGCGATGGTTGTGATGCTGCTTGACGATGTTTCAGGAGAATGTGGTCAACAATCAACATTTCTGGAATACTACCGAGGTCCAATACCATAACTCGTCGAAGACCGATACCTCGCCGAAGACTGCAAACTCTTGCGCCATGTTCGTCGGCCGACAGGCCTACGCTCAAATGACACGAAACTACTAGATACCCATTGCACTCGGAGCAAAATGGGTGATAGGTCTTTTAGGGCAATCGGACCGAATCTCTGGAACTCTCTCCCGTCAGAACTACGTGACGTTGCCATTTCTAGAACGGTGTTCTAACTAGGCTCAAGACCTGGTTGTTTATGTAGCAGCGCGCATTTGTTCTCTAAGTGCGCCTAGGAAATTAACTGTCATATATCATATCATATACGTATTAAGATAAAGCACTCCAGTGGTTTTAATACGCAAAGTATTAGCCTAACAATATAATCATTGGACAATTTGCGATCGCATAGGCCTATAAGCCTTGTGGTTCCAGATTAAAAGGTCTCTCCGTAGAATGTTGGCCCTGCTGAACAGTATCTAGCATAGGCTACACTCATACGTGAATAAATCATAAAACGTTCCTTAAAACCTCACAGTTAGTTTGGACTTGTGTTTAACATAGATTTTAGAACTTCGAGCCATGCATAAAGAATTACTGATAATTAGTGATTACACGTGAACCAGTGTTATTTCTAGGATTTTGAATTTGGAAGGGGGGGGTGTCGGGAAAATCTGGGGTGTCATAATTTTTAATTCTCTACCCAAAAAGGCTGACAAGCAAAAACCGTTATCAAGTCCCAAAAGCAACCAAAAAACCTTAAAAAGTCTCAAAACCCTCTGACAAGCAAAAAAGGTCATCCGAGAATAAAAGTTGGGGATCCTTCTCCATTTGGAGGGGTGTTCTGAGCTAATTAATATGCATTGTGTATGCATACCATTGTCGCATGACCAAATTTTGGGGGTGTTGGGGCGGGGTGTAAAAACATCCCTGCCGTGAACAATGCTGTTACCTAATCACTTATAACGTTTCAGTACAGAAATTTGGCATACAGAATAAATATCTTTGATGTAGTGTCTGATTAAAGTTTAAACCATGACTATTGACTACTATAAGCTTCAACTGATAGCTTATACTTGATGGCTCCACAAAGTGATGCACGGCACTTGTTTGAAGAAATCAATATAATATTTCAATATCAATGGCTTAATAGTTTATTATTTACTTTGTCTAAAAGAAAAGTCTTTAATGGAATATATAAGGCTCAATTTTTCATATATCATAAAGGAATGGTTGCTAAAGTTTAATATGATATATATTACAATATTAAATAAAAGTATAGACATAAAGTATACTTCATAAAAGTATACGGAAATATAAGGCTTACGCCTAAAGATGCATGTTAGATTAACAAATTGTTACATTTCGCAAAATGTCTAAAACAACCAACAGGTTTATAAGTACAACGCCCGTGTACATCTTGACACGCAGGCCCTAATTATCATACTGGCGGTTTCCAAACAGGAGCTGATGATTGAGGAAGAGGAGGCTTGCCTAGAATAATATCTGCCGATTTTTCTGCAAGCATAATGGTTGCTGCATTGAGATTTCCACTGACGATGCTTGGCATAATCGAAGCATCGACGACCCTCAGACCCTCCACACCGACAACCCGTAGATCTGGACCGACTACAGTCGAAGGATCCTTGGGAGATCCCATTTTCACCGTACACGATGGGTGATAGGCCGTCTCGGTCGTTTTCCGGACAAAGGCATCCAAATCGTGATCCGACTGAGTGGCCGATCCTGGAAGAAGCTCTTCAGCCCGGAAAGGGTCGAACGCCTTCTGAGCGAAAATCTCGCGACTGACGCGGATGCACTGGCGAAGGTCTCGTACGTCTTCACTGTTCGAAAGGTAGTTGGGTTCAATGATAGGATTCTGACGAGGGTCCGTGGTTCGCAGCTTCAAGTAGCCCCTCCCTAAGGGACGCATCGTGCCTACGTGAACCTGATATGCGTGGCAAGGCGCCGGCTTCTGCCCATGATCAGAGATCACTGATGGAAGAAAATGAAACTGAATGTCGGGATGGGGAACATCAGCACGACTTCGAACAAACCCTCCACTTTCCAGGTGGGACGTCGATGCTACTCCAGTTGAAGTTGTAAACCACTGAAGTCCCGCCTTAACCATATTATGCGGAAATTTCCACTGATAAGCGTATAGCGTCAACGGTTGAGTACATTTCTGGGCAACATAGAGCTCCAGATGGTCCTGAAGGTTTTGCCCCACTCCAGGGAGATGTGCCAATACAGGTATTCCCAGTTTCTTGAGATCTTCGCCATTTCCAATCCCCGAAAGCAGCAGCAGTTGGGGTGAATTTATAGCACCTCCGCTAAGAATGACATCACGAGATGCATATGCTCGCTTTACCGTATCCCCACCATGCAGATACTCCATTCCTACCGCCCTGTTCCTGTCAAACAGTATCTTGGTCGCCAGCGCATTGGTAATAACAGAGAGATTCCTTCTGGCCATCGCTGGCTTCAGGTAGCCATCTGCAGTACTACATCGCTTACCGTCTCTAATCGTCATATCGAAGTAACCGAACCCTTCTTGCTGATAACCATTGCCATCGTCTGTGAAAGGATACCCGGCCTGTACGGCGGCATCAATGAAAGCCTTGTACAGAGGGTTACGAGACTTACCCCTGGAGACATACAGTGGTCCATCTCCACCTCGATAGTCATTTGCTCCCAGCTCGTGTGTCTGACATTTGCGAAAGTATGGGAGGCAGTCGGCATAGGACCAACCTTGCGCCCCTTCTTTTTCCCATCTGTCGAAATCGTAGGCGTGCCCACGGGCGTAGACCATTGCGTTTATGGAAGAGGATCCTCCGAGAACCTTTCCACGCGGCCAGAAGAACCTCCTGCCATCAACATACTTCTGAGGCTCGGTCTCATAGCACCAGCTGTATTTTTTATTCTTAAGACAGTACATAAGAGCGGCTGGCATATGGATCATCCAAGTGTTGTCACTGGGTCCGGCCTCGAGCAAAAGCACACGGTTGTTTGCGTCCTCTGACAAGCGGTGAGCGAGGACACAACCAGCAGAACCGGCTCCCACAATAACATAGTCGTAAGCCTCACCGGTCGTACTAGCAGCTGCAGACAAACGCCGATCGTTTACTGCAAAAATCAAAATAGTATATAATTGAAATTTATGGATGCCTAGTTGGCGACGAACAGAGAACACCAATAAAGGCTACAATAACCGCTTCTCTCTCTCTCTCTCTCTCTCTCTCTCTCTCTCTCTCTCTATATCTATATATATATATATATATATATATATATATATACACGGTGGCGTAGCAAGGATTTCCCGAAGGAAGGGGCTAGGACGATTCCCAAGTTTGAAAAATCCTGACAAGCAAAAAAGTCGTCACCTATTATTTTGCTTGATTAAGTTAGTTTTATAGCGCTATATGAGCGTGTACAACTACATTTATATTTTTCTTTGCTTCTTTTTGCTATCTTAGACCCGATTTTGGCGCTCCTCCAAACCACAGAATAATAATGCAATAAAAATTTTGGTCAGGCAACCAACGGGGAGGGTTAACCCCAAACCCCCTCCTTGGCCACTGTGTATATATATATATATATATATATATATATATATATATATATATATATATATATATATATATAATTATATATATAAGTATATATATATATATAATTTTAGGTCTATATTTAATATTTACCTGCTAAATACTAGTCAAACGAAAAACAAATCTACAGTACTTACGAGGGAATTTTATCAAGTTATCATTTGACATATAAACAATTGTGCTAGACTGAAGTGATGCCTGTTTTAGGTTGATATATCTGTCTGTGTGTTGTAGTAATAATTTCAACCAGTGAGGTCATCAGGTGTTGGAAGAGCCGTTGTTGAAAGAAGAAGGGGGTGCCAGAATCATGGATTTACAGCAGTTGGAGGAAGATCGGTCTTGAAGTTTCTCTTGAAGAAGGGTAATGGTCCGAAGGTTATACACGTACACCTGTTGGCTGTCCTGGGACTCAGTACCTTCGGAATATTTGTCAAATTCTGGTGAAAACAGTTCGTGGGGCAGGCAGTCATTAGACAACCCCAGCAGCGATGCTGCTTTGCCACCACCCCAGAAGTTTGCCAGAAAGTGGAGGATGTGATGCAGGGCAGGCGAATTAAGGTGTCACAGATTGCTGGTGAACTGGGTGTTTCAGAAGGTTCTGTCATCACAATAGTGCACGATCATATAGTGATGTCCAAGGTCAGCAGTCGATGGGTGCCAGAATGCTTTCACCTCTTCAAAAGAAACACAAGTTGAATTTTCAAAGGAGAATTTGTGTATGTGGCCTTTCACCCTGAAATATTTATCCCTCAAATAGTTACAGGCGATGAAATGTGAGTCCACCACTGGGATCGTGAAACTAACAGGAGTCCATGCAGTGGAAACACAAGACTTCACCACCACCCAAGAAGTGCCGACCCAGCTGTCAGCAGGAAAGTCCATGGCTGCAGTGCTCTGGGACTTTGGGGATACTGCTGATCGATTACCTGGCGCATAAGACCACAATCACTGAAGTCTTGCATCTCAATTGCCACGCTAAAGGATGTCAAAAAAACGACGAAGCAAGTTGAGCCGTGGTGTGCTGCTGCTGCATGGCAACGCACCAGTTCACAAGTCAAAGAAAGCCATGGACGCTCTGGGGAATGCGACTTCCAGGAATTCAACCACCTGCCATACAGTCCAGAACTGGCACAATGCAACTATTTTCTGTTCAGAAATTTGAAGAAGCACCTTCGAGGACAAAAAAAAGGTGACAATGACCTGAAGGTCGCGAAAGCATCCTCTTCTTTCAACAACGGCTCCGCAACACTAATGACTGTGCCGAAAAATCCTACAACACACAGGGCATATATATAAACCTATAGCAGGCATCACTTCAGTCTTACCACAATTGCTTATATGTCAGGTAGATAACTTATTGAGCGCCCCTCGTATGTAAGGAATTTTATCAGCCGAGCATTTAACATTTAACATGTAGCCTATAGCACAGGGACGTCCACAGAGGGGCATTTGCCCCCCCCCTGATTTTGAGGAAAAAATTTTTTTTCTTGTGTTATTTAGTATTTAGTTTTTAACATGTCCTAAAGGAGCGCCTGATATGATGTGGAGTAGTCTAGTCTGAAAAGTAACTAGCCGTTATAAACGGCTGACGAGCAAAAAAAAGGTCGTCAACTTTTTCGCAAACTTGTAACTTGTCAGGTCAAAAGTGTTTTGCCCCCCCCCTGAAAAACAGTGAAATGACGTCTCTGCTATAGCATACATGTATAGCCTAGGGGGGGGGGCAAAGCTTGACATTGTGTCCTGGCGCAGAATGTCCTTACCTCTAGGCCTACTGGTCTGGTAAATTGTGGCAATATCAAATATATTACAAAATACAAATTTAATAAATATTTATTAGTAATGCAAAACAGACGAAGGCCTGTTTTTTTCTAGTGAATTCAGTCAGAGGCATGTAACAATACAAAATTAACCAAGAGAACATTTACTGTAGACCAAGGAATGCAAGTCTGCAAATAGTGCATATCAAACAAAAGTTCAATTGCATGACATTTTTTCAAGGCTATTTTGCTGCCTTTTGCAAACTCAGTAAAACAGATGAATGAAATATTAAAAGTGAAATGAATCAAATCGTTCGCTAAATAACATGTAATGATAACATGTAATGAGTTTATGTAAGCGTTGTAAAAGCTGCTCAGTTTGCTTTCAAACAATGTTGAAATGTGTCTGTATTGACTATGGAGGGAAAAAAGTGGGGCGCGGACATTCTGCCATCCGGACATAATCCCCCGGACATTATCCTCACGGACATTATCCCCCCGGCAAAGAAGTAATGAGCTATGTAAACCAATATCATAAATCTTATTTTTAAAAGGTATTTATCGGTTACCTGATGCCATGGCTGCCGTCAGTATCGTTTAGGGTTAGTGGTAGTGTCTGGTTTATGGTGTGGGTAATGATTATAGTCAAAGTCCATCCTCAAGTCCATAGAGTAAACAAAGGGGGATTATGTCCGGGCATGTCACTTTCTCGGGTGTATCGGAGGGGAATAATGTCCGAGGGGATTATGTCCGGGGGGAGAATGTCCTACATCCCCAAAAAAGTAATGGACAAGGGCAAAATCTGTCCATTTAAAACGCAGTGCTGGATCGCAAATATCATGGTCTGTTTAAACGCCATATACAAAGCAAATTCTGGTCTCACTTAACCTACAGCAGCATTGCTGCATTGAACAGTGTTGCAGTGACTATTTGTTCATGGTATTGTCACACCATAATAATTATTATGGCTTTGTGCATATCCACTGTCCAGCTTATTATATTATATTACATTTACGGACGGTTTACCGTCTTCACATATCTGCAGGCTTTCAAAACGAAAGTTGGATAAGAGCTTATAAGACTCCAGGTTATCGTCACTCATACTTCCCCAGGAATGTGAATAATTCTCCTTCTTCACACATAAATTGGACTTGGAGCCAATATGTCACCTGCTCGTTTTATGCCTTCACAACCGCGCAGTCAAGCTCTTTAATTTTAAATAAGCTTAATAACCTGTCTTTACATAGGTTATATAGGCAACATACAATAATCTGAATACAGATCAAAGTGAGATTGTCATTTCTATAAAAGGTAGAATCCTACCTTTTCTCGCAAAGTCCAATCCGATACTTAGGAGATCGAGATGGCCACATGCCATAGTTGGCATACCATACAGATGACATCCACGGCAGAACTTCATGACCAACATTTTGGTCAATCTAACCAGTCAACGTTGGCTAAGAGTGACCTGCAGTATAACCAACATACAACCTAGCAGTACAGCTCAATTAACCTGTCTTAGGCCGAGGCTTGATATGCCTATTTAGACGCACCGCGCTAATTCAGGGTACGAAATATAACGCACTGTATTCATGATCATGAAACATTCTACAAACTCCGAATATAAGAAAGCATATGCCGTTAGCCAATCTCTGCATATTAAATGCCACTTTGTCCTAAATATACCAATCATGTTGAAATCTGAAATCGAGTATTTTGCTGTTCTCTGTGCATCGGTGTATAGCCCAAGTGGCAAGTACCAGCCTGCCTGGTGACTCGGTAGGCTGTAAGCAGATTGGACTTTGTAAATAGAGACAAAGTCCATTTAAACCTATAAGCACTACTTTGCTTATCAGTTCACACATCTGGTGTCAATAAAACGAAAAATGAAATTCCTCGTGTTTTGCAGGTTAAGGAAAGACAGGTTTGCAGTAGTGAAACAGAGCAATTTGCACTTTTCGACATCTGAAGAGCAGTGGCGGCTTCAGGATTTGGCAAGTGGGGGGCGGGGGCGCCGTTGGAGCATTTAGTTTTTGGGCCAACGTCATTTGTTGGGCAGGGGGCATTTGGTCCCGTCACAGGGCCAATTTTAGGGAAAAATTTTTCGCCAATGTTTGTGTTATTTAGTTTTTTTTATATGCCCTAAAGGAGTGATGATATCTTTTTAATCTGTATCCAACTTCCATGAAAATACCGGGGTTGGAGGACAAACGCAAAAAAAACGGTCGTCAACTTTTTGGCAAATTTTTAACATGTCAGGCCTATTGAAATTGTTTTAGGCCCAGAGGAAAGAAAACCCATTTAAATGGGGCTGCGTTTATTTGCAACTCAAAATAATCGGCAAGCAGCTTTGTGCCCAGTTTTTATGGGAAGGGGCCAATTCCTGGTCACTGCTTACTGACTTGTCCACTTTTAAAATAGCAATAGAGAAGGGAAGAGGAATCTTGGGAATTGAGAATATCTCCCTCCCCCCAAAACTAGTCTGGCTCTCAAATATTACCTAGTAACTGTGCTCTCTGAAATTTGCCTCGCCGTTTTCAAGCATCAGATTGGCCGATAACACACAAGACCCTAAGTTGGTGAGTTACACAATTGTTTGAGTCCTCTGGCATAATTTTAAAGTCAGACGCCTCTTATTTATTTCATTATTTTTCCAGCGCAATAAACAGTTTAGGAAAGAAAACCCTTTAAATACAGTAGGCCTATTTCCTTTCAACTCCAAAATAATGTGTTTTTAGCTAGGAAGAGGTGCCCAGTTTTAGGGAAGGGGCAACCAATTCCATAGTACACACAGGCTTACTTGCCTTGTCCACTATTAAAATCACATTATTATAGTTCCTTTTAAGAATGAAGAGGACAGATATGAAATGGTGAAAAGAATCCTCCGCTAATCCATGAACCCAGTTCAACTTCCAGGTTTCGACTGCCCTCTTGTTCAACTAATGTTTATTTTGATAGCCTAGTAGGCCTATAATAACAAGGTTGAGAATGATAATGGTCAGTAGGATCTGCCCTGCAGGAGAACCACTATGTTCCAGCCAAAACATTGCATTTGCATTTGAAGCAGAAAATGAATAAGTTTATTTTTAATTCAAAATTTTTCAGGAACACTCAGTTTGAGTTTCGAAAAAGTCGGTTGACCTGTTTCCAAGATTTTGACACCAGCGTAGTTCTTTTACGTTAAATATTAACAAAAATAGTTGACGACCTTTTTTGACATAGTCAGCCCTTCTTAGGTTATAAATTAAAACAATATAAATTTTGTATTTGTTTTCTTGACTAGTTAGTTTTTGAAAAACTGAATTTTTACATGTTAACATTAATACATTATAAATTAATATTTTCAGAAACATTCGCCCACGAGTTCTTTCTCTTCAAATGACGCGACTCTGACACAAGATTTTTAATGTTGGTATTCATTCATTCATTGATTCATTCATTCATTCCTAAGTATTTATAGTGCGCCTTATTTATTGCAGACAATTTCTCCAGCAGTAAACAAAGGCTTCTTGGTAAAATATTGACAAGAAAAACAGCTTTATTTGACATAGCAATGGAAAATATGTTATTTCAATCCAAAATTAAAATTTTTTAAATCAATTTAGAAGTGCATTCGGATGAGACAGCATTATGACAGTGGCGTCAGGCATTGATTGATTCCATAGTTTTCGCCCAGGTCATTTTCTTTAGGCTCTAATAAAGTGTTGTAAAATTCTTCATTATTACTGAACAGTCCCTTTGCAACAAAGAAATGATATTTCATGGGTCAGGACAGATATGAAGGGGTGAAAACAGGCCCACCATAAAAATAGGCCTACCGTTTTTCCAGCGACGACCCAGAGATTTTCAACTTCCAGGAAATTTTCAAGGGCAATTTTCAAATTGTTCAACTAATTTTTATTTTGATAATTAATAGGTCTAATAACTGAAAGGTTGAGAATGATACTGGTCTCATTTTTAAAAAAATTTCTGCTGACCAGGTAGAACCACTGATTTTCCAGCCAAAACATCTGATCCAGATTTGAAGTCAAAAAATGAATAAGTTTATTATTAGATCAAAGGTTTTTAAAGAGTAAAGTCAAACATAAGGGAAAATAAAATTCTGAAGAACCGATAACAGTAATATTTTTAAAGCAAAAATGAGTCTGTAGCTAACCTTATTCTTAGAGCAATAATCTTCTTGAAAATTTAAGTTTTGAGAAAGAATCTTCTTTTTGGGTGGTTTGTCGGTCACAGTTGCAAAGGTAAACATCCATGAGGCATAATGCGAGTTCCAGGTGCCTTGATATCTACGTTCCATGGTCTTGATGTTTTGATGGAAGCATTTTTGTTTTAGAGCTAAAGGTTTGAAGAGACAGATGAAGGAATTAAAGAAATGACTTGACATCAACATACAGATCAATAAGATTAATTTTTAACTGAAAGGTCCCTGTTCTCGAAGGTACCAGCAGTAATCAGGTGGCAAGAACTCTTGTCTACAACTATAGGGGACCATGGACAAAAACCTTTGATGTTGACATAGACAAACTCCTCCTCCATATGGAAACTTTAAATGAAACAATCTCGGAATCTTGTTATTTGCCAACACTTGATTGGTTAGTCTTGAAAAACTAATTTGTTAACTCGGCAGATCTAGATCTATATTAGTTAAACTCAGCTTGCTTGAATGTTTGGTGCATATCCAGCGTCAAAAACATTCGCCCACGAAAGTTCTTTCGGTCTCTGTTGACTGACAAAATTCATCGACTAAGAAACTCCCAGCAGATTTTTAATGAACTGAAGTTTTCAAATGCATTTTCAGAAGAAATCTAAGATTGATAAAACATTTTACTTTCTTGACATGCCTAAAATATTTACCAGCAAAGTAGCAGTCAAAAACTCATGATTTTGAGGCTCTCGCCACACCATTACTCCAAAGTTAAGACATCTGACCTTTAGTCACAATGAAAAATGGAGGTGCACATGTCCTTCAACACTTCAAGTGAGGCAAGGTTTTCCTGGCCAATTGAGGGCGAAATAGCCCAGTGTTTAATTTATGCACAAATTCAGACACCTATCTCCTTTGTTTAGGTGTTGGCAACCTCAGATTTCAAATTTGTCAGGATCATTTTGACATACTAGTGTTGGACTGGGTGACATAGCCCAGAAAGCTAGCAGTTAAATTTACCGACCCGAAAATTTCATGAACGACTGAATGCTGCCGTCGGTTTCCCCGGAGCCCAGGAGTCTATCCATTAAACTGACTGCAGTTTTAAAAGCCTATTAAACAGTTGTATTATAAAAATAGGCCCACCGTTTTCCATATCTTTTTTGACGACTTTTTTTATTTGTCAGATTTTCAGTGAAGGCGGCGGGAAATTGTAAACAGCGTTTTGCGGAAAAATTATGAAAAGGGTGTGATTTTTACTTCTCAGCCCAAGGCCCATAAAGATTAATCCGGCCCTGAACGCCGTTGGTAAATAATACGTCTGTTTTGACCTGCCAGAACAAATACATCGAATTAAAATCATTATTATAATTATTAAATTTAAAAACATGTTGAACCGTACGTACTCTGAGACGCGACCAACGTTTAGTCCCGAGTTCAAATTCAAATTTAAAGAATAAAGATGAGGACGAGCGGAAATCAAAAGCGCGTGCTATGTTAAAACGAATTCAAATGTGACGTAATTCACGTAAAGTCTCCATGCGTAATGTTACGAAAGTTTTATATATCGCACCATGGTTATTATTAAGAACACCGACTATGATTACTTTGAATGGAACATGATAGGATTTCAGCCGTATCACGAAGAGTGCCATGCGTCAGCAGTAGATTTGACAAGACTAATTTTAGTGAATTCTTTGAACTAATTTGCAAATTAACATAATTACATACTTTATTAAATATTTAATATATAATTTACGTTTTACAATGTTAATGTTAATTACTAGACATGATCATATTCTGGACATCTATCGCATCAGTAGGGTTGCCACTTGCCAACTGTCCAGGATTGACCTGGACAGTCCAGGAATTGACCAACGATGTTCAGGAATCGAGTTACCATAACAGGTAGTTGGGAAAAATCACCGATAGTATCATTACAATGACAATATCTGCATACCTGACCTCAAACGCAGCTCCAGTTCCATCCAAGATTAAAAGTCAACTAAAATTCTGGTTTTCATTATTTTGCAAATATTACATACAACGTATTTATTAGCAACAGAAAATTATTATGCTGATATACAGCTGAGCTGTAATCACAACAATTGTGACAGGGAGTTACTGTGTTTAATAAACAAAGCAATTGTGTTTCTTCACTATATTACAGTAATTGATAAAAATTTCAACAAAAATCATAAAACAAATCTAGCTTACAGATAAAATGCTGACCAGAACACCAACCATAATAAACACTATACATAAACTGGCAAACATATGACATGATTCTAGATTTACTTTATTTACCAATTAAGCAGATTTTTACACATTAAACATGGACCATAGCTAAAATGAGCATTTCATTAAGTTCATTTAAATAACATTACTAAATGAAATCAAACCAATTCAATGCCACATTCCTACTTTCTGAAATTCCAAAATCAAACTGAAGCAGCAACAGCACAGGTTAATCTCAAAAAATTTTCCAAACAATTTACAACTAAATTCTAAAAGTATGACATGAAAACTTCATTTACATATTTAAACAAACCAACTCTAATCATTTCGTCAATATTTTAAAAAGATAACAATATTTAAGAAGGGTATTATTTCAACTGTAAGCAGGTTGTGAAAATTACTTCCTTAAAGTTTCCATGGAAGTTTTCCTCATTTTTAACGCTTTTACTCAATGAACTTTTACTCAATGATGTTACAAGAATGTCTCTAGAGACTTAGTTTAGAACAAAATATTATAGTTGGCAAAAGATTGTGAAATATTGTGATCCATTTTAATAAAACATTTTAAACATTTTAAAAATCTGTGCACAGCTAACAAATTATACTATATTGTCCATACTAATAAAGGCATCTTAAAATTCAAACACCTACAGTATATCATTATCTTTGAAAGCATCAAAGACTGATTAAAATTCATCTGACAACTTGGAAGAATTGAGATAAAGTGCATATATGCAGCAGATCTGATTTAGGAGAAATTATGAAATATCAATAGCATTCCTAAAACTTTAAGTCAAGATTGTTAAATAGAAATGCAATCATAGAAAAAAATTGAATAATGATGAATTACATGTTAAATTGATCGCAACTGCAGATTCTGTAAGCAAAGTATCCTGAAGAACAAAGTAAGTAAGTAAGTAAGTAAGTAAACACAAAATTTCTATAGCGCTGCCCGAAAGCTTGGTGCAGTGCACCAGCTTATTCACGAGCGCTAGCGCACAAAGAGGCAAGATAGTTGCAACTAACCAATCTTTAAAAAGCAAAATTAAGTCAATGTCAAATTTTCAAAGAACAGGTCGGTTCAACTGCCAGAAACGAGTAAATCACATACAAAGTTCGATCTTCATCTAAACAAAATTTCCAAATTTCATTCCGACGCATGAGCAGCATGACACAACTCAAATGGCTTTGCTACTTCACTGTGAAATCAATGACATTCACTCAGGGAATAATATGCAATCATTAACAGTAACAACAAATGCCACTGTACTGTACAATTCACTGTAACAATACTACAGTAAATAGAAAGCAGAATATCAAAACACAGAAAGTTCCATTTCAGAGAAGAGTCCAAGGACATGGAAACATAGTTGCTATCTGCAGCAGTGAGCATTATTCAGTCCAATTATTTTTGCCTTTGAAAAAGTTATTCTAACTTTTCGTATTATTTAAAAGAAAAATGAACTCAACATCATTTTCAGGCAAATACTAGCATATAGTCACCATTTGTAAATACTTTGTACATGTCTTAATAACAGCTCATAATTCTTAACCAAATAACAAAGCACTACTCATTATGTCTAATATACAGTACTCACAACATACCAGTAATAATAATAATAACATAAATAACTGAAACAGTCAATACTGCATATTAAAAAACAATATTGCATTGCACACTTTTGTAGAGCCAGCCATTACAGACAACATTGAATTTATAAAGTCATGATGTTATAGTTTAAGAATTTAAATAATCATAATTTTATATGAAAATACAGAAAGTATCGAGAAGTATATGGTGAGAAAAGAGATAAGATAATTGATAAGGAATTATAAATGCCAAGATGCCAGTACAACAGAAACAGGGCATAACTGTTACAATGTTGCATTACACAATACTTAAAGCACTTAGTCCAGTTTTTAACTGCCAAAAAACTTTTTTGTCAAACTATGTTCTGTGTTTGTTTATAGACACGTCTGTATCAAGGATGATGAACGTCTGTGTGTGTGTGTGTGTGTGTGTGTGTGTGTGTGTGGCTCCTCTTTTCTTAACCAAGGCTTGTCACCAGCTACAGTGGAGGAAACTACATTCTAATTCAAACAAGTCATTTATGCCACTTTTCACCAAAAGATACAATTTTTGCTATAAACAAGTCCACGTTGGTCACGACACCACCACCAAGTTCAAGACGTCCATTCCCCCTAAAAGCTTCCTCAAGAAAGACTCATTTACAAAATCTGGGAACTGGCTGTAAATCTGGACCTTTAAACAAGCTTCCTGTACCTTGGAAGCATCCAGTCACCAGATGGACAATGCAAGGAGAACGTAAAGCTCAGCATCGGCCTCGCGTCCTCAGCCATGTTCTCAATGAACAGGATCTGGAAGGATAATAACTGCCAATCTATCTCATTATCCGCATGTACTGTGCACTCATTCTCTCCATCCTTCTCTACTCAGTGGAAACCTGAATCTCAAAGACATGCAAGCATTGGGGAAGCCTTCTGGACGAGGTGTTTGTGGAATCCACTGGCAAGACTTCATCACAAGCCGTGAAGTCCTCAGGTGTGCAGCAGTACCATCGCTGGCCGAGCTACTCTCCAAGCGTTGTCTCGCCCTGTTCGGTCATGTCACACATCTCCAGAAGGCTGCACCTGCCCACAGAATTCTACACCACCATGCTGGCCCTGTCATGTGGTCATCGCCCCGATCCACCCTGAAATCGTCTCTTCTATAAGAGATGGATCAACCAGTTCCGACAGGAAAACATCCATTCCACCAATTTCTGGTGATGTGCCATTCTCAGGGATACGGACATGGTTCCGAGACAGCACAATATCCCACTGCTGTCTTCTAGAACTAAATATCTGTTCAAATTCTTGCATTTATCCAAAGCAAATTTTAGTTTACGCACGCACCGCACACAAGTCAAATCCTTTGCTAATTGATTCCAGTATGCCAATCCCAGTGTTCAATTATATTAGCACACTTAGTTCTGAGATTTTCACTAAATGCCTTCCTTCATATAACCTCATTTGATACTAAACAATTTCGCAAACAGAATGAGTAATCAGATAACCATTGAGGTCTGACAATGATTTCATAAATTCAACAGCATTTCTCAATAACTCATTCAATTTTGCACTCAGCTATACAACAGGTCTTACTAAAAAGTGCAACAATGTCAAACTGCCACCAAACTATTGCTAAATGAGTTACAGCAAACCCAAATTTAAGTAATACTTCACTTTATATCCTTGATTTTGTTCATATCAATGCCATGTACTTAATTACTGAAAGTCACATAATCTGAATATCCTTTAAAATTAATCAGGTTTGACTGTAAAACATTGACATCATCACTTGAGGAAGGATTGTTCCATGAAAAATGCACACATAGGCTCTTCCAAACCACAAAACAGGATGAAAACAAAACAATGTAGATAATTAACATTGAACATTCACTATCACGTCAGTATTATGAGCCAATTGTTGAAGAGGCGACATCGGATAGTGAGGTCCTTCATGTGCAAAAAGGGCATTAAATGGAGCCAAGATGCTGCTGCTGCTGTCTTTTGTGCCAGATGTCTTCTGGCCAGGGCTACATGAGGGATGGTCTCAGAGTCTTAATGTGAAATCAGTTTCAAAAGAACATCATAGTCAAAACACTGGACCACATAAGTGAAAAACTGCTTGTCAAATTGGTTGGTATCAAGGGATTGAAGTAACAAATGAACGATATAACAGAGACTTGACAAAGTAGCAAAAATATCAATCAACCGAGTGATATGACATATTGCCGCAACAAAAGGGTGACATATCACAGAAGTAACATTAGTGCATCTGAATTCAGCTGTTCCTAGTCTGTCATGCAGTAACACAAAAGTCAAACAAAACAAAACAAAATCAACCACCTCATGTGATTTCCACCAGAAGGCAGAAGATGTGGTGATACCTTGCTGATTTCATCAATAGCACAACGAGTAATATTATATTTTATTTATAAGTATATTTGAAAATAATTGTAACATTATTTCAAGAGATGAAGCAAATTCCAAAATTCAAAGACAATAGATGCCTATAACTATAGTAAGTGACATTGTACCATCCATCATAATGATAATGATTGGAGCATTTACAGGCATGAATGTGTGTGTGTGTGTGTGCGTGTGTGTTGAAAAGCATTTCCATGTCAAATGTTCAATAAGAACAAAAATTTAATTTTCAGTTGTTTCTACTAAAAAAATCTAGTGTACCTACTAAAGGGCATTTTATGTCATTCCTTTGAGCTTTCAAAATGCTGCATATGATTATATGCTAAACACACACAAAATTATAATATTTAACATACATCTGAAATTCAGAGCAATTTTTATAAAAGTGAAACAAAAGACTTCCCAAAGTCTAAAAAATGCAAAAATTGATTTTTCATCAATTAAATGAAAAGACATTGAAATTGAAAAGACAATTTTTCTTTTCAATTCCAAGAATATCGTTAATTTGTTTCACACGATTACAATGCATTTGGGAATTTATAACCAACACTACAAATTAGTAGCAAAGAATTCCCATACAGAGAATCATCAAACACCTGACACCCACAGTCACCTGAATTAAACTCAGAATCAATACAAGCTGCTTACAAGCTGCAGGTAGAGCAGACAAAAAGCATTCAAATTTCCCTAGAGAAAATACAAGCAAGCAGGCCCATCGGAACTGGGGGTGCAGCTGCACCCATGGAAAGACTTAGGGGTGCACTGCACACCCTGGAAGGCAAATAGACTGCAGTTGACCCCCTTGCGTTGGATTCATAAGGAGAAACAACTAACAACATATCAATTTACGAAATGGCCAACTAAATGCACCCCTGCTAAATATTCATTCCGAAAGGCCTGCAAGCAAGTAGTGCAGTCTCTTCGATTGCAATTATATGCAGCATCTCAGGTTTTTTAATTTTAAGACTGAAGAGGCGCTATATAAGAATGCTGTTACTTACTTACTTACTAGCATTTTACAGCTGCATTGCTTTACACTGACTAAGGAAATACTATGGGAAAAATCTAAAGAATAAACACTCATTGTCACTTATCAAATCAACAAAAGTCAAATATTAGGCAAAGGGCAGATGTTGACCAAAGTTGACATTGAGGGATAGAGAGCTGACAGCAAATATAATATCTGTTGATAAAAGTCGACACATTGCACGCAGAGCGTTTAGATGTTACTATATTCGATCGGTGGTGTCAGTGTAGGTGCATTTGCAGCTGTGTCTCTTACTAGGGAGGACTAATCAAATGGTAAGGAGGGTAATAATTTGTGTTGTACAAAATATTTTGCCTTGTGAGGGTAGTAAAAAAATAATTCTGCCTCAAAAGAGTTAAAGCCAGCAGTGAACTTTACGTCATACAAGAAAAACTACTCTTAGTAGCAAGCTCGACTATTTATAACCAAGACTGGGATAATGAAATTGAGTACAGCAAGCACATTATTTCAATCTTAAACATTATGGTTCTTATTGTTAATAAAGTAACACTACATCCCAATGAACTCCTTCACTCTATTTGAAACCTGTGTTCAATTAATTGTCCATCTTAAATTAAATGGTTTCCCTAGCAAGACTTACATTCAAATTAAACTAAACAGTATGCCAAAGAAACTACTACAGCTTCGTGTTGAAAGAAAAAGACAGTACAAGTCCAGAAAAATGCATTATGTAAATGCTTTGCCTCATTGCATTTCATTTCTAAAATAGGTGCTACCTGTTTTTGTAAAATCTAAAGCATAAACCTCATGCACACTTTGGTGTCATCTTCTTAAGAAATTCAAAGTACAATGCAGATTTACCTTTTTACCTACAGTCTCATTCTTCTGACAGTCAGCTTGCTAATATACAAACAATATGCCATAACCAATGAATGGGTATAGCCAACAAGATATTGCATGGACACATACACATGCGCACGCGATATACGTGTATATATACATATATATAAACGATAAAATTGTAACTGCCATGGGGATCCAAATTTGGATAGATTCAAAGATAACATTTGCTGACCTACTAGCAGCAGTAAAACCATTGGATGAGTGCTTACCATTGTAAAAGCACTCATCATCTGCATATAATTGCACTCATCTGCATATAATTGAAGAGTAATCAAGATTATCAAGATTTACACGTAATTTAAGTGCAACCATGATTTACATTTGTTTGTATAAACTAGGTCTATACATACATCTATTTTAATTGTCGTTCACCCATATGTACAGGTACAGTACAAGTTCACACGCTTAAAAATCAATTCGGTTTAAAAACTAATTGCCTTACGAAATAACATTCATCTTCTCAGAAACAGAAATTTCAAAAAGGAAGACACCAAATGAACCACCACTTTGATGCAAATAGCAAAGAATTCCTACTCACGAAATGACCATAAAACAATCCCATTCAAATTGCACTCACAAAACTGAACATAAAATTGGTTTCATCACGAAATATAAAAGTTACTGGTAACTTCAAAGCAGAGACGACGCGCACGTCTTCTAACGGAGATGGCGTCCACACTCAGATCTTGGCAAATACATATTTAAGGCACTCCTGGCACTCCATAACAGAGCAACTCATGGACGCACGATTTCTACGCTGCAATGTTCTACGGCTGGTCCTTAGGCAAAAGGTCAAAGGTCATGACATGAATGCCCACAGCTAGCGGCGGCGCTCTCCGACGTCTGCAGGTTTGAACTATATCTGACGGGTGAAAACTGCTAAGATGCCAGTGATTGGCCTTCCATCTCCTGAGAGGTTGTCATATCAACACCATTGAACCTCAGTTCCTTGTTGAGAAAGGCGTAAATATCGTCTGCCTCGGCGAGTCTCTTAAAAAACGGTATGAGCCTCTGGAGTTCAACATCGCTTGGATCGTCAAACCAAGACCTTATTGGTACCTAATTAAAGCAAATTCAAATCCAAAGTCATAAAAATGTTATAACAACACACAATTCAATCTCAACAAATAAGCTATCAAGCATGAAACATATGTCAAATCTGCATCAAATTCTCGCGGTACTGCATCGTATCATGCTCACAATTACTTCAAATTTTCAGTTCAGCTAAAGCAATGTAACGTATCCAAAGCTATCAACCCTTGCGCTCCTAGACCCTTCAAGCAAAAGGGCTTTAAACCTAGCCAAAGGGCCACATATATCAATAATGCATGGCAGGCCAGAACGTGGCAATGGTATTTAAACATACTGATAAGACAGTTCTGTGCTGCTGATGTGTTATTCTAATCGACAGTACAGGGTAGGGTTGCCACAGAAACAAAAGGGTTAAATAAGACCATAAATGGTCTTTGTTGCATGCTAAGGCTGGCAACAATGAGTCAAAAAAGTTCTAATGCTCCACTAAAATTCTAGAAATAACTTCTAAAAGAAATGACTTAACAATCAATCAGAAAATACAAAGTGAGGACACAAGTTTATTATAGGTGTAAAGAATATAGTCAATTTAATTGCAATAAGAAAAATTTATTTAGATGTTAATCAATTTATAAAGTCTGCTAAACCAATTTCACTAGAGCTGTATGCTGCTAAAATTTCAAAGCCTGTTGAGTTTAATGTGATTCAATTTTTGAGACATAATGCAAAAATCAGCTTACATACTTACAGCATTTTTCATGTGAAATACATATGACATCGGTGAATTATCGAGAATAATGACTTGCTTTAATTCTCTTCCCAGTCGACTCAAGTCCTACATCATCAAAAAGAATATAACAACTATGGCTTTAACGTGTTGTTGGCTAAACACGAAATATCCTATTTGCTTTGAATAGATAGATATGTGGCCTACTATGCTGAACAAGGGCTTTCCAACTCACCTTGTTCAGATTCTCCATGGCCTCTTTAAAAACAGATGGCAGCTGTCAGAACATAAAGGCTAATTTTCAGAAGATTTAGAGTAAAAAAGGAGTATGGCAAGGATGTGTGCTATCACCATGTCTGTATAACATTCTGACAGAGATAATCACATGTAAAGTATTAGAAGAATATGAGAAAGGTTTCAGGATTGGATGAAAGATTAATCAACAATCTATATCCATGTGCAAATGTAAAGTAGCATTTCACATCATGCCAATTACAATATCTTGAGCTGATTTCCAAGAATTAATAAACTGTCTTCAATTAGAATCCTCCATGCTGATAAATGCCGCCAAAACAAAGGTCATGTTATCCAACAGCGGAAAACTTACATTTAGAGGAAATGGTCAGATCTTAGAGCAAGTGCATTCATTCCTGTATTTGGGCACCATCATAAGTGAGGAAGAAGACTGTTTGGTAGAAATAAAAGCAAGACTGGCTAAAGCACCCGAAATACTTACTGAATTGAAAATCACTGTGAAAAACAAAAAAAATCAGTAAGACCACCTGCTGGAAATTAATTAAAGTATGACTCTGGCCAATATCCACCTCTGGTTGTGAGGATTGAACAATAAAGAAGAAGTCAAACAAGAAGATACTAGACTTTGAGAACAAATGAGCCTGGAAAACCATGAAGATTCTTTCGACTGCCCAGCAATGTCCCCTGTAAGGTGGGCGCGCACCCTAAAATGGTGAGACATGTGCCCAACAAACTTTTTTATTGTTAAAAAAATTTGCAGGAGCTTTTATTTTTTAATTAAAAATTATTAAATATTTAAATATTCAATATTCAACTTAAGTCACAACAAGTGCTGCGCTAAATAAATATTTATTCTCAACGATTCAATTTAAGAGACGACTTCCAGTCTGGCACGCGGTTTATTATGGTTGCAGACTAAATTATATTAGCACGAGTGATTTTGTTCCTTTGCACGAAGCTAAACTGCACAAAAGTTAGTCAAGTGGAAAATTGTTGTCCAAGAGAAATTTCACGTACACAGAAGCCCTCAAGAATAAGAGGGAATATTGCTGCCCAGATGACCAACAAGGCAGTGTAGTCAAAACTAAGAGAATACCCAGCACTATCACAGCACATGAAAACAAGCAAACTATGTTACTTCAGAGATGTACTCGGTGAAGAGAAACTGAGCACTGAGCAAACAATCATGATGGGATTGATGCCAGGAAAAAGAAATAGAGGGAGACCAGCAATCACCTGGATTGAAAACATTTTTGAATTAATGAAACTCAAGGGTTCATGTCTGATGAGCACAGCCAGAGACAGGAATCTTAGAGATAAACTATTCATCAACAGCAGCCAACCTTCATTCTTTAAAGAAGACACAGATCTCACAGATATGAATAAATGCTAGCATATTGAAAATATACAGCAATTACCAGATATGTCAGGAATAAGGTAAAAAGGTAAAGGTGGTTAGTGGTATTTCAACCACGAACCACCATGGACAAGATCATGGCTGTGATTTTTTTACCAAAGTAACCATTGACTGGTGCTGATGTACTACTACAATGACGCTAAAGAAGTTTCCTACTAAAAGTGCACCCGTAGGCTCATTGCCCATAGGCCTGGTACTGATCCCGGGTTTCTTTGTCATCAGCCCATAGGTGGCTAAGCCATACATGGGCAGACGGTGGCCAGCTTTTCCTGCCGAAACTACGGTTGCCTTCACAATGTTACCATTGCTACCCATTTTTATCGCTGCCATCGAGTGAAGGCTGAGCCAACCCCAGGTCTCCTGCGGGTATCGGACTTGCCTCCATCAGCTCTGCAGGCCACTGTTGCTACCATTCTTCTATCGTCCCGCCCCTTCATGAATAAATAAGTTCATATATCCAGAAAAGATCCTAATCTTTTAATTTCATACAACAAAATTGACAAATTCATTTCCAATGGACACATGGTTAGTAGTTAGTCAGTTATAGGCTGATTTATATAGTGCTATTGTCCTAGCGGGCTAGAGTCAAGAGTGCTTTACATTGCATAAAGTCCGAAACATCAGCAGGCACATCACCTGCGGGCTGCCTAACTTGGCGTCCCCTAACGACTATATATTGTTAAAACTGTTAAAAGTTTTATAAGTAGTAAAACAAACTTTGACATAGTTTCCACGATGAAAGACACAACCCTCTCGAAACAGTCGGGCTCTGAACACTCCCCATTTGTCCAGAAGATCAGTGACTGGGTCAGCATACTAAGAGAAGAACCAGCATTCTGTCAGAACTGACAAATTTATTGACTGCTATAACTATGATATGATATTGTATAAAAGCATGAACACAAAAATATATCCTTCACAAACAGTGCTTTCCATACAGGAGCAAATTTGCTTTAAATTTCTTGTGCATAATGCACAAATGTGGTGAACAAGATTAATGAACTCACACAGATAATGTCTGGGTGTGGATTAGCTTTAGTACAGTGTAATCTGTGGTAACTGCAGGAGATTACCACAGGCATGGGACAAATTACAGCAGTACAACAAAAATTAGGACAAATGGTAGTACCGTAGGAATGGTAATACCATTCAGCCATAGTAATACAGCGGTAACGGTAGCAATGTCTCGTGGTATTTTGTTTTTGCCTATATTTCCGCATTTGTCCAAATACCACAGAAAATTCACTAATATACAAATAAAAAATAGTGATAACTTAAATGCAAGCTAGATCATTATTTCTAAAATAACACAAAATAGCATCTATTGATATATTTGAAAATTATTTCATACGAACCTTTCCAAGACTGGCGGTAAAAAGAACGCACTCGAACAACTGACCGACTGCCTGAAGAAACTCATCGACATGCGGTCGCTTCAGAACATACACCTTCAATTAGAGAACAACTACTGTACAAATTAATGCTAAGATCGAAGGAATGAGCAAATGTAGCATGCAAATAACTATGACATTATCATCATTATTATTATGCTGATAATTTATATAGCACTATAGTCAAAAAAGTGCCACAGCACTTTACATTAAACTGCAAATTAATGTTTTGTCAGAATAAGCCTTTAGCCTCCATTTATAGTCAACAATAAACGGTTCCCTCGCAGGTCACCTGGAAGGGAATTCTAAACCTATGGGGCAGCAATTGTAAAATGACCATTCTCCACTTCTTGTATGTGTTTGCGGAATCTCCAGAACATAATATGGCTGAAGAACACAACATTCTTCTGCACTCGATTTTATCCAGTCTCAATGTGCTAATAGAGACAGTCCAAGGTGAAACTACAAAAAACCTTTCCAGGCACACTGTGTACTCAATCTGAGCTTTGGACGGCAGCAAATGTAGATGAACACAAGTGAAGATTTGGTATGGCAATAGGGGTTACAGGATATACAAGGCATGTAACTGCATTTTTTACCTACTGGATCCTCGCGATTAAAGTGTGACGTGTTGATTAGGAGGCGTTTGCAGGAAGAAAATAAGAAAAGCGCTTACAGTATCAGGTAGTAAGGCAGTAAAAGTAAGTGCTGACTATATGATTAGCATATGTTGAGAATTAGTTTAGAATCAAAACACCAGCATTGAGACAGAGGAGGTAAGATTGAAGTGTCAATTAGTGAGATGGACTAAGTTGTGAATAGATGTCTACCTAAATTAAATGAGAATCAGATAAGATCCACTTTACCTGGATCTGATAGATATCAAATTCATTATAGTTTATAAATGGCTGCCTACCTGATGTATAGTGTTGTCAATTTCTACTGGGATCACAAAATCTGCATTATTGACTGGCTAAAATAACATTAAGATATAACCATAATATAACATCTATTATTATATATTCATAATATAAACTGCATAAAATTATATAAAAACTATATAAAATATTATAAATACATGAATATATATAATACTAAGTAAATTGTTGGGCCAGTAAGAGAAATCAGAATCCAAATCCAAAAAGTGGGTATCTCCATCAAACTAAATCGGGCGTTATACACCACTGCACTCATACAGCTTATGGAAAGAACTATTGAAATTTACAAAACACACCAAGAACAAATATTGCTTTCTGAAAATTCTGAATGCAACTTCGTCAAAAGTCAAACAGTGCACATTACTGATCACATTACAACACATGCTCCCTAAGGTCTATATGGTACCAAGACATCAGCAGAAAACCTACAATATTATTACAGAACTGAACTGCCACCCTATCACATAGACTTACTGCAGTCTAGTATCGACTTGGAAGACATTACAACATTAGCTGGTCATGAACAAATGATTTGATCTGGGATTTGATCATCACTGGAGTCATTACATAAGCATGTACCAGCACGTCCAGCAGGCACAAAACAATACAAATGAAATAAGATAATTACTTAGAACTGAAAAGTAATGGTAAATTAGTATAGTCTCATTTATTCCGCTCCCAGGAAAGTGCACTCACTGGACCGTTCTACCTTTATCATTGGTGATGCTGCCATTGTTCCATCCACAGAAGTCTGCCTTCTGGGCATACTCCAAGATGATTCCCTGTTCCTTGCCAGCCAAGTGAGCTCTGTATCTCGAGCATTCTTTCATCCAGCTGCGCAGGATCACCGAAATTCGATGAAACATATCTATTCCACCTGTGGTCCAGCTTGTCCACACCTTAGTGTTATCTAGGTTGGATTACTGTAACAGTATCCTCCTGGGGCTTCCGGACCAACAGCTTGATCGCCTTCAGTTGGTGACGAACGCTGCAGCCTCATTGATTTTCAGAGCGAAGTGGAGGGAACATGTGACACCGATGCTAAGAGACAGATTACACTGGCTCAGGATTTCCGAGCGGATCGTCTATAAACGTTGTGTACTGACGTTCTGCGCACTAAACGGAGAGAGCGGTCCTCTCTGTCCTGAGTACCTGCCCTCGCTCATCAGGCGGCCGAAGATATCAGGTTGTCGGGAACAGCTACGATCTAATATGCAGCTCCGTCTTTACGCACCCCCTCTGTCTAAGACAGTGAAGCTGGGGGAGAGATCTGTAACCCACAGAAACCCTTTTCTTTGGAACGTGCTTCCTGCGACTGTGACATTGATTACATTTGTGGAATCGTTCCTGACCGCTCTAAGACGCATCTTTTTCGTGTCTCCTATGAATAGTTACTCGAAAATCCAGGACCATCTTTCAGTACAAACCGACAAACTGCTGATGTGAAACGCTCTTGACTTTAGCCTTAGCTATGCTATAGCGTCTCATACATTATCTATGTAATAACAATAATAATAATAATAATAATAATAATAATAATAATCTCTGCCCCTCTGCCCGAAATACCTAGAGCCGCTCGTGTGGAGGCCGGAGATGAGCGTTCGATGGCTTCATCTGAGAGGCAGTTCTCGAACTCATCTGTATGTCCCACCACCATTTAAGACTGTTAAATTTGGAGAATGTTCATTCTCGCGTGGAAATCCCCTCCTTTGGAATTCATTGCCAGATAGCGTGTTGTCCATCACCTCCTTTGGAGAGTTCGTGATCAAATTAAAGACAAATCTATTCAACATCTCATTTCCACGCTCTTTGTAAAGTGCCCTTGACTTTGGCCCCTGCTATGTTATGATGCTATATAAATTGTCATGAACAATAACAATAACAACAATAATAATTCTACTATGCAAAGGTTCATATTATTTCTACTAAACGTTGCTAGTACTGAACACTACTACAGCAGTCGCATCAGTTAGATAGCGTCAAGGGTAGATACTTAGAAATTTGGGAAAATATCAAAAGATTACTACCTGAAATGAGCTGTGCACAAGAGTTTCATCAAGGTCTATGACAAGACACTTTTTGTGTGCATCTCTAGGCTCAACTGGTTTAAGCAGAAATACTTCCGTCTGAAATTGCAAAAAAAACTAACATCAGCAAAACTAGGTCAGGTCAGGTGTTCATCCTCCATCTGGATCCAGCCACTGATACCATTCCTGCTTCCCCCCATCACCTTTGACAGTTGCTAATCTTCTTGAGTACTGACCAACATGGGTACCCGCACATTAGGGCAAGAGAGAGTGCTTGCCCCCCCACCGGAAAATGCAAATTAGCAATATTTTACGTTGACATTTGAAAACCCAGCTAAAATATTAGCCGTGACCATTGTGTTAAAATGTGTTTTGCCTCCATCTGGAAAAAATTTCTGCAGGCGCTCATGCTGACCAAAGTCATCCAGTTGGTCTTTTCCTATGCTGTTTACCTGTTGCTTAGTGGTTTTCCCTGTTTTCCTCTTAAACTGGATACATTACAGTCATTTACAGCATAAAACATTCAACAAGTAAAAACCAATGGTTCAAAATCACATTTAAGCACTTAAAGATTTGACATAAAATTTCGCACCTGTGATATTTCTACCCTATTCACGCCGTTTCCTTCTGCCGGTTGGACGGTCAGCTGCTGCTGAACAGCAATTGGTCGGAAACAGCAGAGCAGCTGACAGAACACACCACGACTTCGACTTCTCCTCGAAGAACCACGGTCTTTTTTGGTTGGTTCTCTTTCAGACGCTTCTACTGCAACATTGGAACACAAATAAATAAAATATAAATAAATAAATAAATAAGAACCTGAGCAGCATGGCAGACCTTGATAACACAACTCACGCTAAGACAGCTTTGGCATGGTGCCAAATTACAGTCTACATCAAAACCAGACTACCGTATATACTCGCGGATATGTCGAGAAATCTATGCTGTAAAAAAGATCGGACATAATTAGGCAATTCAAGAAATCTGCAAGCCCCTAAATTTCCTTGTCGACTTATATGCAGGTCATAGCAAATTACTCAATTTTTGACCAAAACGACCTATCTGTGAGATCGACCT
Source organism: Metaphire vulgaris (assembly GCA_018105865.1). NCBI lineage: Eukaryota > Metazoa > Annelida > Clitellata > Crassiclitellata > Megascolecidae > Metaphire > Metaphire vulgaris. The sequence goes on from CM030853.1 coordinate 7,734,872, forward strand.
GTCCGTAGTATGTACGGTAACTATCTCATGCTGATGTTCTACCGACTGAAAGTTACTCAACAAGGTTTTTTTGACCTATAATTAAGGAACCTCTGTTTTGATCAGCAGAGCATTGTTATTGCTATGACCTATCTGTGAGATCTAGTACCTGTCCACTTGAGTATGGAGGATATGGGGTAACTATTTCATGTTTGATGTTCTGCTTTTGTGACTGCCAGAGAGCTAATCGGGTCTCCGTGGCCTTCAGTAGTTACCTGCCTTTTCTAATAATAATTTTTTTGTTTCAAACCTATAATTATGGAACCTCTGTTTTGATCATGTCAGAGCATCGTTATTGCTATGACTATGCTTGCAATGATTTCTAGTATTTTCTCACTTTTTCACTTGGGTTGGGGTGGAGGGATGTGGGGGGGACACTTCCGCTCATGTTTGCATGTTACATGCTTTTGTGTGGGATGAAGCACCCCTGGCAAGAGGCCTCACTATTGAAATATCGAATGGCAAGAGTCTCGCTGACCAATGTTTAACCCCTTTACCGTCCATTTAAATTTTGAACTCTGTTCCCATAGCCATTGAATTTTGGAAAAGACATTCTTCAAAACTGAACACTGTAATTTTTTAAAATTTACAATATCTCAGGCACTATGAATATCTAACAGATCATAGGCTATCATACATCATTGTTTAGCAATCGACTTTTATTGCTCTTTCTAGCCATCCATTCTGGAAAAATTTAGGGTTAGGGTGAGTCCACACTACTAACTGCCTATAAACAGCACCCCTCCTCCAAATTTTTTTCAGACCTCATGACTGCAAATTCAAAAGTTTTTAGTGGTTCAACCATTTAATTGTTTGGGTGAGCATTTGTTTTAAAGTTGACCATGATGGCGTGGGGGAATGAAATCAGTGAAACTCCAAAAAAACTCAAAAAAGTTTGAAAAGAGGATCATTGAAATTTGGTAGAGATATCTTAGTCTTCTAACCAATGCACTCCTTTGTCTGAACATAATACTTTGCCATTTAAAAGCAGTCAAAACTGAACACTGTAATTTAATTTTAGACTAGGATCAAAATGAACCTGTAATTTTTTAAAATTTACAATATCTCAGGCACTATGAAAGCTTTCAAGGTGCGGCATACAACACATATCTATAGGTTATTTGCATTATGACAGGTTAAGTTGGCGTGAAACAAAAAAACTCAAAAATGGTAGGGCGGTTTATGAATGGCTCCGAAGTTGCATGACGCCTTTAGCTGTCATAGCCATTTAACGGAAATTAACGCTTGATGCCTGTAGTCATCAAAGCCAGTAAAGGGGTTAAGAAATAAGCTTGACAGATGAGAAGTCTCGACCACCAAAGCTTCGGAAATATGTCTGCATGATGAAAAATAATTTTAAAAATTTCATTACCCGTTATACTGATATTTGAGGACCTAGCAATAAGCTGTCCATTAAAACAGACGAAGTTTTTCAAAGTTTTACAAAGAAGTTTTTCTCAGTGCAAGCACAATAAACAATATAAATAATTTTGATGTAAAAAATATATGCACACCTGGCGAGATATATCGGCTAACGCAAACTAACACCACCAATGGTTTTAATCCATGTGAGCTATGCTACTGCGCATGCGCAACGATTATCACTGGAAAGCAATTTTCGATATCCCGGTTGACAAGACTTATCGCTAGACGAGATTTAGCTTTTATATTTTTATATATATTTTAAACATTTTCGTTTATTATTTTTGGCCCCTTCCCGGTGTTTTGCCGTGAAACTAACGGTAGTGTGTTTTTCCCACACCCAGAACGGCAAATAGACTAAGTCCTATGGTATGAAACGGAAAGAACTACTAGACAACACCAAGGGTAGAGGAACCTTTCTCTGGGGCTGCATTCGAGTTGAGCGGCCTTTGCTCGTCCGGAGAGACTTGAGTGATGATCGACGACGGGTCCATCAGTCCGTTTATTAAGCAGTCAATCGACCGATTATTTAAGTTTATTTGTTTGTAATAAAAGATCGGTTTAATTTACAAATCACTGAAAAAGTTTACAGAATCCCATCGCCATTACGCTCTACGACGTACGCTGGTTCCCTGCCGACCGTATTCTCATATATTAGCTGACGACAATTTTTGTAGAATTAATCTTCAAATGTTAACATTTCCAGCTTGATTATAATTGTTTGCCAATCACTGCGATAGCAAGACATGAGACTATACCAATTTTTGAGACACACAGATTTTATAGGCAAATTTTGGTAAAGATGAATAAAGGATGTCAAAATATTAAACTACGGAGGAAGGTTGAAACAACGGCGTGACTGCTTTCAAAAGTTTCAAATGCAGCGGTTTTCAATGCCAGTGGTCGTAGCGTGACTTTTGGGGAAAGGGGCATCTTTGTCAGTGGGGGCCCCAAAGTTTCAAAGTTTCGGGCTGACGAGCAAAAAAAAAAAAAAAAAAAAAGGTCGTCAGCACGTTCACTTCTATGGCTAGGGTTAAAAGGGGTTAGCCCTAATCCCCTAGCAGAGAACCCTTAGGCCCCTGCCCTGGGGCCGGGGGCAGTCAACAAGTGCCCCCGCCCCCCACGTTACGCCATTCTTAATGCAGCGGTTTTCAAATGGTCCTCTGGGTGTCTATGTTTCCTATCGAAAGGTGCCAAGGGGTCCGCGAATGTGCCAAGGAAAGGCTTCCATTTTTAGATCATTCACTTTTCCTCTAGCTGTTTTAAGAAAGACTGCATGGGCGTGCAAGGTGTTTATGAAATGTTTCCGTTAGGCCTACTATGTAAATAATTTTTGGCAGTGCAATTGAGAGGCTGCTAGAAAAATTATTACAAGACTGTTGTCAGAGATATTTTTACACCTCCTAACACCCCTCAACACCCCCACCCCCCAATTTGAGGTCGACATCTCCCAAAAATTTGGTCATGCGACAATGTTAATTGCATACAAAATGCATTCTAATGAGGTCAGAATACCCTCCGCCCCACCCCCCATTTGAGAAGGACTAGCTTCCAGCTTTTATTCCCGGATTACTTTTTTTGCTCGTCAGAGGTTTTTTGAGACATTTTAAAAGGTTTTGGTTGGATTTGGAACTTGACAAGTTTTTTTGGTTTTTTTGCTTGTCAGCTTTAATTTTTCGGGCAGATCGACATAAAAATTTCGACACCCCCAGATTTTCCCAACACGCCCCCTCCCCAATTTCAAAATCCTAGAAATAGCACTGACTGTTGTAATTCATCTTCAGCGGTTGTCACATTTCGGAGATGATGACATAAGAATGTTCGACTGGGTTCGATGGGCCTGGTTATACTGATACTGTACCTCAGTGTTTCCCAAACTGTGTCGCGACCCAAAAGTGGTTTGTAGGGCTTAGTCTAATGGGTCGCGGGGCAGCACGAAATTAGATTAAAAAGTGTCATTTTCTAACCAACACCCACCACAATTTCATAAGCCTTGAAAGTTGCAAGTAGGCTTAGGTTTTAAGAAATTTATACCTCCATACACGGCTTATGTTGGAATGATTAGTGTTTTATCCAATTCGTTGAAATGAGTCGCACAGTTCGAAAACGTTTGGGAAACTACAGGCCAGCAGTACTTTTAAAATGTATCACTATTTTGCAATAACGCAAGGAAAGCGTATTCCGACCATTTTGCTCTGAAACTCCAATAACAATAGCAAATCTCTCAAGCGCTCAGAGATAATTTCAGATAAACCTGTTGGTTAAACAATTTTGCAATATTCATACAAATCTCAAGGCGAGTAACAAAGGTATGTTCCTGGGAACTTTAAAAAAAAATAATTTTCGAAAAATTTCAATATCTATTTCTCTCTCCTTGTCTTATTTTACAAATGTATAAATAATTCTGCCTAATATATTTGTCATATATTTCATTCGAATTGAATCAGAGCTTTTGCTTTGCCATTTATTCAAAATTCAGACGATTATTTTCAACTAACGTTCGCCAGATGGCCTAATGCATATTTTGATATTACATGCTACAATTATAATAATTAGGGTCGCGGCACGTTACAAAACCGCTGAAGTGGGTCGCGGTTCCAAAATGTTTGGGACACCCTGCTGTACCTGACTCACGTGCCAAAGTCTTGAACGCGATCAAGAAGGAGACGAATTGTGAACAGTTTCAAAGTATACTTCGAAATACTTTTCAGATTGAATCTGCTTAAGTAAATATTCCATTTACTGTATATTCCATAGACGGACAGGGTAAGACTATTCCTCGATCGTTTGCCTCGTCCTGGTTAATTTGCCTCGTTTTAACTTTGGTTTCACTTACAGTGGGTGTTATTATTGGCAGTGTAAATTGTGTAATGTGCCTGTAAACATGTAGGCTACTGAACAAGCGCAATATAAATAGCCAATGTAGATATGCATGTGTGTTTTACGATGCGGTGCAAAAGCGGAACTAAGCTATGCAACGCATCGCAACGCTCTTCGGTTTTAAGATTTAACAAGTTCTCATAGTCCCTACTGAACCTCTTTAAACCTTGTTATATTACATTATATAATAAGACATTGGCAATCTGTACCTCTATCCTTGTCATAGATTGTCATTGGGCATCGCATTTATTTCTTCCCTTGGATTTCTTCGTCATCGAAGCGTTATGTGTACCACGATGTAATATTACTCGCGACATTCGATTATCGGCATCATCATCATCATCATCGTCGTCATCATCGTCGTCGTCGTCGTCGTCGTCATCATCATCATCATCATCGAATCGCTTGGACAGCGGAGGTCCGTTGCGCCAATTATCTACCACTATAGTGGAGTGTCCGCGCCCAATAGGTGCAATGTTCCATTCGCGCGATATAACGGAAGAGCTTGTCGACATCCATCTCCGATCGGCTGGATCCAAGAACGCCGCGGTCTCCCAGGGAATCGCGGGAGGATGGCGTTCGTTACGACGTGCTATGGCGCAGACAAGGGCGACATGTGCTGGAGTGTTGCACGGGCTGGACGTTAACAACCCAGCCCATGTCGTCCTTGTCAGAAGGGTTCCGAACGATGGGGAGGATGAAAAAGAGAAAACATCTTAAAATTGGAATCAAAATGAAAATATAGGCTACGACAACGTAACTGTGCCTCAACTACTATACGGCTCAGAGATTTAGACGCCAAACAACTGATGTAAAAGACTAATTTTACAGAAATGTGCTTTTTGAGGCAGATGCTGGGAGAAGGAGCAGATTGCAAAAAATATAGGAAATGAAGACTTCAGACAGAAAATCGAGTAATATGGATAGCATAATATAAAGGTTCAGAAGAGGAAAATTAACTTGGTTTGGACGTGTGTGTGTGTGTGTGTGTGTGTGTGAGTGTGCTGACTGGAAAACAACCGGTGGCCATACAAAGCTCTACAGTGTAGACTATACACAACGATCTGCATTTGAGGCGCCTGAAGATGCGCCGTGCGATCGAATATTTACGAAGTGCTTAATTCTTTGTTTCGCGACATAGGCTACAGTTGCTGCATGTACAAATAAAACACAACAACCTGAACATAGGTGTGCTGGTCGTTATTTCAACTACATTTCTACAGAGTTTATCATGATTGCTCAAAATTTTACAAAGTTATAGCCAAAGTAAAAAGGGCGCGGGATTTATTGGCTTACGGTGTATAGGCCTACATACTGTATATAATGTGTAAGTAGTAGTAGTGGTGGTAGTAGTAAGTAGTAGTAGCAGTAGTGGTAGTAGTAGTAGCAGTAGTAGCAGTAGTAGTGGTGGTAGCAGTAGCAGTAGCAGCAGCAGCAGCAGCAGCAGCAGTAGTAGCAGCAGCAGCAGTAGCAGCAGCAGTGCAGCAGTGTGGCAGCAGCAGTGGTGGCAGCAGTGGTGGTGGTGGCAGCAGTAGTAGTAGTATAGCAGTAGTAGCAGTAGCAGCAGTAGCAGTAGCAGCAGCAGCAGTAGCAGTAGCAGTAGTAGTAGTAGTAGCAGCAGTAGTAGCAGTAGTAGCAGCAGTAGCAGTAGCAGTAGTAGTAGTAGTAGCAGTAGTAGTAGTAGTAGTAGTAGTAGTAGTAGTAAACTTCTTTAGCGCCATTGTAGTAGTACATCAGCGACCAGTCGATAGTAATATCAATCATCTGTCTCACATTTAACGTAGATAGGCTATTTACCTAAAATAAGAATGTTGATTGAGACAAAGTTTCCAATGTTAATGTTATCAAACGATTAATATGTTTATTGCAATCGCTTTTCCATGGTATCACGAAATAAATATTCGGGCTTCCAAGGACGATGGATGTGGCTGTAAATACAAAATACTTATCCTTTGAATAATCTTCTGTGACCGACGGACCCCGTATTTTTCGGACTTTGCGGTTGCCTAGCACCGACCCCATGGATAACTGAACGGTTTCTCCAGAAAGCTCAAGTTCCCTTGGCAACGATCATGCAAGACAGAGCAACAATTATTATTATAGACCATCTAGATGTGCATTATAAACGTCACGATTAACAAACGCTTCGAAGCAGAGGAAACAGAAAGAAGCTCCAAGTCAGGAGTTAATCTAACATCGGAAAGATAACAACAACATTGAAGGACAGTTCTGTTCTGGTCTCTGGTCGTCTCTTCGTTGCATCGGAGTAGCTCGACAAAGTAAGGTCGTTATTTACTAAACGTGTCCTACATTAGACAGTAGCGTGCAGAGGGGGGTAAGGTCGGGCGGTGGTCTCGGGCATCCAGGGGCGCCCATCCCCTGCCTGCTGGAAGCAGCTTCCCCCTTCCCTATCCTCCTTCCCCACCCCTAACGTGAAACCAAACCTCAGGGGGAATTTCTCCCCTAGATTTTTAAAGAAGCATTTGCTTCCTTCTCCCCCTCTGTGGGCGCCCCTGCGGGCATCCACCATATGGGAGCGTTCAAATCGACTCGGCGACCTTTTTGCTCGTTAACACTTTTTTACATGAAGACCCTTAAAATTATCCATTTGACCAGGGGAATCAACACCGGATAAGGGCATCCAAATTGTCTCGGCGACTTTTTTTGCTCGTTAGCACGTAACGCCGAGGTGGAGGGGGCATCCAAATTTACTTTGACCCCGGGGCATCCGCCACTCTTTGACACGCCACAGACGTTAGATGAATGTAAAACTGTTGGAGGTTCTATCGCTAGAACAGAGAGGTCGCCTAGACATGCATTTGTGTCAAACCCCTCTTGCTAGCGCACGAGAAACCCCATTTTGCAAGTTTAAAGCAAGCTTCAGTTGCAACTCAACCCCCATATTTTCATTTTTTCCATTCTGTGGGAATTCGGTATTTCAGCTACGCCATTGCATTATAGCATTCTCTCACGATCTGTGTGCACTCAGAATTTTCAGAAAGTAATTAATCCCGATGCAATTGTATCACCTCGCTTGTTGCTATAACCTACCGTTCGTTGTGCAGATCTGTCCACGAACCCCCACAGAAATTTTTTCAGGAAGGGCAAAACGCAATGGTCACTTTACGCCACCTAAATTCTTCCATGGGGGCAAAACACATTTTAACGCAATGGTCACGGTTAATATTTTAGCAAGGTTTTCACATTTCAATGTCAAATATTGGTATTTGCATTTTCCAGAGAGGGCAAGTGCCCCTCTTGCCATAATGTGCGGGCGCCCAGGGATCTGTCCAATTCTTTTTAACATGGTCTGAGGCAGTGGCGTTCTGGACTACAAGTTGGGGCCCTGGCAATCGATCACTTCAGGGCCCCTGGAAATTGTTAACCTCAGGGACCCTGGAAATTGTTGGCTTCAGAGGCCCATTGGTTACAGACACAGAAATAGACTGAAATTTTGCTTCCATACATTTCAGATTTGACTACACTCTGTGACCTTCTGTCTTCCAGAAATGCGTTACATTTCCCAATGCATTCTGTCACCCTTTCTCGCCAGCTGTTTTACGTTCCTTCAAACTATTACTACACAAATCTGTGCAGGCTACATTGGAGTAAACTTGGATGAAAAAGTGGGGGACCAACCCCTATACCTTCCCCTTCTCTAGTGGCGTAGCGAGGAAGGGCGGCACTTGCTCTAGAGACGGTATTTTCGAGAAGACTTTTTTCAAGAGGAAACTGGGATAACGTTTTTTGCTTGTCAGGAATTTTAGGGATAAGGTTTTTGGGTAGTCAATAATTTTTTAGGAAGTGCGTTACGGAGACGGCACTTTTTTCGCCACAGTCGGTACTTTGCCTCGCTACGCCACTGCCCTTCCATATAGTGGACTTTCAAAAAGTGTGTGAGGGGATCGAGCCTATAGAGGCTTAATTGAATTTTTACGCCTAAGACAAGCTATCAGAATTATCAATAACAGATGCGGACAAAAAACGGTTCCTGTTCCTACAGTTCCATGAATGTCTGCTACGAAACCATTCAGAAATCAAATGAACCGATCAATGGGTCTGCGTGGGCGACCAGCAGACGAACGGACACTGTGAGAAGAGGCGACCGAGTAGTGCGCGGAGAGATACTTGAACTCACCGGCGATTTACTTGACGTCATCTGCGCACGAGCAAGTAGTTCGCCGAGATGATAAGGAGAATTAAAATAGATTTGTCCTTGACATTGGCCGTCTCGGATAATACGACTGCCTGGTGCACGTGACCGGAAACACGTCTACGTGCTTTTTCTGCGCCGATGGCAATCCGGAGATTACTCCCTGCCTATCTGACTGACCTGTCCGGCTTGACCCCGACTCTAATGTGTCGGATTGGATGTGACGTGCCATCGGTCGATGCCCAGGAGTTATGATACTGTAGTGGCGCCATAGAAGTTCATCGATTGGTTGATTGAGTCTGCATCATGGGGAATTGAAACGCGGCGTTTCTGCAGGGCAACGACGAACGACAGACGCGCGGAACTTCGTTCCAGTAGTCGGACATTGCAGTCCCTCCGCAGCAGGCGAGCAATATGGCGACGGCTGTGTTTGCGCCGGGGCAAAGGGCAGAGCGTGTATGGCAGCGCCTCCTGCTGTTATCTGATGCGTAGCCGGTTGCGATGCCCGGGCCAGGGTAACGGGACTCGTCGGCGCGGCTGTGTCGTAGTCTACGTCCGCCCGGTTAAGTCAATACCGTTTCATTAGCATTCGTCGAGTAGTAACCGTGCGCCTCTGGTGGCGAAAGAGCCGAGACGCCGCCGCCGCCGCCGCCGGGACACAGATGCGCTTCACGGCCTCCAAATTATCGGCATTTATGGACTGCTTTTTCGAGAGCACAATGGTGATCTAAACCGGCTTCGACAAAAACACGATGAAAGCGGAATTTCAGGTAAATAGCAGTAAATGAATGCTGTTGAGAACAGAGGCGGATCTAGGGGGGTAGGGGGAGTACACATGTCCCCGGGCGCCGAGGTGAGGGGCGCCAAAATCGGATATTTGGGTAAGTGAAATGCACAAGAAAAAGAAGAAACACGTGTGACGACCTTTTTGTTTGTCAGCACTAAATGAAGAGGGGGCGCCGTAAGAGCTGAGGGGCGCCGAAAACGATGTGACGACCTTTTTGGCTTGTCAGTTATGTTAGGGGCGCCAACGTACACTTTGTCTCCGGGCGCCGAATACCCTAGATCCGCCTCTGGTTAAGAACGCTGGTGGTTTCGTGGATTCGAAACGCTAACAGATGTTGTTCATTTCTGCAAATTGAAAGATGGCAGAGTGGGTTACGCGCCGGAGCGGTAGGTAGGCTGACGGAACGGGTTCAAGTCCCGTTAGCGCCCCTAGTGGCTTTCACGCATGCAGTAATGTCTCACAAGCCACTTTTAACCCCTTAACTGGGTATTTAACTGTAACTCAATGTAAAATGGACGGATATATCTGGGATCCCCAGTTAGGGGTTAATCGCGCTAAGTTATAATTCGAACGCGTTAAGAGCCTTCAACTTGAATTGTTACAAGATGGCGTTCATGTCGTCGCAGCCGCCGTCGTTGTCATTGACTCTAAGAATGGTTGGCGCATGTGACTGCATGCTGAATAACGGTCCTTATAATAATAGTTTCCATGCGTCTTCTCTTTCCCTGTCGCCTTAAAAGTAGCCGCACGCGCCCAGCGGCGAAAGCGAGCAGGCACGCGAGATCTTAGACACCTACGCCGACCATAATGATACGCCACAGACAAGGAGACATAAGTGGCATATTAGAACATCTGGAAACATGCGGACTGCGAGTGAATAGATTTCGAGACACTCTTTGAACAGCGGATTAACGTTGGTTTTAAATTGAACAGTAGCGGCGCCTGTAGCGAACAGGGCGATCAGTCCCATAGGCCTACATCGTACCAGCAAACAACAGCGTCATTACGAAAGTGGTAAGTTCAGATTTACTAGTTCCACCGTGATGCGCACTGTACTTTGGCACCGTCTGCGTGACATCCTATATAGACTGATGTTCAGTGTGTTGAACTGATGCGATATGGATCTATAGTGGTTGCCGTTTGTAGTTACTTTTTCTGTTGTGTTTTTTTTTGCAACGGACGCGTTAATGAAATGAGACGTGAAGCGCTTCTCTGTCAAGCCAAATACATATCGCTGTAGATAACCGTGTTTTTGCAGAGCCTATAATGCCATCAGATTCAGTGTAAACTCTATAAAGAAATAATAGAACTTAGCACAAAGTATATATATATATATATATATATATATATATATATATATATATATATATATATATATAAGAGGAGATGAAGAGAATAGAGATATAAGGTGAGAGGAGAAAGCGGAGAGAAGAGAATGAGATACCATTTGATTTATCACTTACCGCTGGAAGCTGCTCGCGAAATAACATATTTATGTTATTTCAAGTGCAACATATAACATGTGCAAATAACAAATACCAAATAACCAGTGGCGCCTGGCCACCGGGGAGGCCAGGGGGCCCGTGCCGCCCTATTGAGAGCCTGGCCCCTCCAGTGGCCCCCAGTTGGGACCCTATACTTAATGCTACATACATTAAACAAAAAATGATTGGCCCCCATGATTAGAAGTTGCCAACTTGCCACCCCAACGGCCCCCCACTTGCCAAATCCTAGAGCCGCCACTGCAAATAATATGTGCAAATACATGTGCAAATACATATGCATATACATACCTGTACATATAATGTACATATCATGTACATAGCATGTGCAAATTTCTGAATTTGTAAGCGACAGAGACAGTGAGAGAGAGAGAGAGAGAGAGAGAGAGAGAGAGAGATGCTATATCTTGCTAATGTCAGCATCTAGCTTTTCTTGCTCTGATGATGCAGAGTGACTGAATTTGAATCTCTGGCGATCACAAAAGGCGCTCGAAATGGATCACTTGGTAATACGCCGATCGGAAGAAAACAAAGCATCCGCTGTATTGTCATCCAACGCCATTTCTACGAGCATGCAATAGGCCATGGAAGCCTTAATAAATATTTATATAAGTGTTTATTTAGACTTCCATGAATAGGCCTATACATATTTTAATCCTGACGATGAAATACAATAGGCCTACTATTACGCATGCTTCATACTTTAGGGGTAGCGTAAAAGATCGAATTATGACAACGCTCTCTCTCTGTCACTGTCTGTCTGTCTGTGTCTGTCTGTGTCTGTCTCTGTCTGTCTGTCTGTCTGTCTGTCTCTCTCTCTCGCTGTCTCGGTGCCATAGTGTCGGCAGTTCTTTCGTCTCCTCGCGCCTTTAGATTTGACGCCTTTTGCGAATGACGTCTGTCCTCACTCCTCAGCTGCCGCATGCTTCGTTATAACGGAGACTCGGTTAGAATAATCTCTTGTTATTTGTTTCTTGTGGACCGCCACAGCTTTCTGTGTCTGAGAAATTTTGAGCGTGTAATATTGGCTTAATAACTTAGGCCTACTGTCGTCACTGCAACCAAGCCGCTCTGTGCCCAAAACATTATGATGAGCTAAATTTAGTTTTAGACTCGTTAGACTCGTTTTAGACTCGTTACTATTATTATTATTATTATTATTATTATTATTATTATTATTATTATTATTAATTCTGACAATTTCATATAGCGCAATACGCATGGCGAAGGCTAAAATCAAGAGCGCTTTACAAGGGTCCCTAATAGGAAATGTTAAATAAATATGTTTTTAAATAAATTAAATAAATATGTTTTATGTATCCTATGACGTATCCTCGGTTATAGCGTACCGCAATGTACGGTCCCGTATGATGGCTACCGCACTGGGTCGTATTGGATATAACGTACCTCGGATATAACGGACCAAATTTTACAGACCCGCTAAGTACATGTGTACTTTGTAGGCCTACGCTATAACGAACTTTGTCTCTTACATTGTCCGTTTTCTATTGTCAATTTGTCATTACTTCCACGATTGGAGTATATGATTAAGTTTTGGATCTGACCGTCTGGCAGTGTTTTATCCAGACCCCAGGCCTTTGGGAAATTGAGGCTTTCGTAGGGGAAATCGACTTGGTTGGAGGGGAAAAGACACAGTTCAATGCAAAATTTGTGTGAGTGCTGGGATTTTTTGGAGGGGGAATTATGAGGGTTTTTTTTTTGGGGGGTGGGGTGAATCTCCCCTCCTAACAGGCCTGTATAAAACACTGCCGTCTGGATCACGATTCTACTTTGGAACTACCATCGACTGGTGACAAAAACATTGTTGAAATGACGCTATAGAAGCTATTTTTCCTATTTTAGTTATTCAGAAGAATATATATAACGTGATTTTCCATAAAAGCCATTAGGCCAGTGAAAAACAAATGATTTTTCAAGAAAACGCTTTTCAATTTCGCAATCGTTTCTTTTGAAATCAATCGAATTTATTTTAAGACGCGTTTGTTGTTTAATGGCTTCCCAGGTGATTGCATACTGAGTAGACTGATTAATTATTGACCAGCTGTGATGTGATGTGACTGTGAGTGCATGAGTTCAGATTTTAAAAAAAATAAAGCAAAATGCAAATAATATAATGATTGAGAAAGAAGATCGATCGATTATTTACATTATCAGCGCACTAGGAGCACTACAAGAGTCCACAAGTGCAAACTGTTCAAGCATGCAGAGGATGGGAATCGTGGGATCAAAGAAGAAAACCCTTTTTAGTGCAACAGTTGTGGACAAACAGCCCGGACGAAGTCACGAAGAGCCAGTAACAGTTGAAACAATAAACGGATTCAAAAGCTATCTGGGCAAAACTAGGTTTTTAAAGGTAGCTATTACAGTGGTTTTTCACACAGGCTGACTTAGACTATAACTCACTTACGAAACCAATAATATATACTAATAATAATAATAATAATAATAATAATAATAATAATAATAATAATAATAATAATAATAACAATAATTATTATTATTATTATAATAATTAATAATAATTAATATTATTAATATTATCATCATCATCACGGTTGTCGCTATTATAACCGTCTCCAGTCCGTCCTGAATAGTGATATTATTAGGCGATCACATTATTACGCGATTACTGGTTGTTGTGCCAGAGCGGATCCATTTTCAAGCTGGCAACATTATGCCTGAATGGAGCCGGTCAGAATATCATCATCATCATCCGCCTTATTGGTGGTAGGATTATTATTGTCTACCGCCTTCAATACGGCTCTCACGACCTTGAATACTTTTAGTAAAACATGGTTATATCGTGAGTTATAACTTTGTAATGTGTTAGCATCAGTCAGTAGTAGCAGCAGTGTAGCAGCAGCAGCAGTTATAGCAGCAGCAGCAGCAGCAGCAGCAGCAGCAGCAGCAGCAGCAGCAGCAGCAGCAGCAGCAGCAGCAGCAGCAGCAGCAGCAGCAGCAGCAGCAGCAGCAGCAGTAGCAGCAGCAGCAGCAGCAGCAGCAGCAGCAGCAGCAGCAGCAGCAGCAGCAGCAGCAGGTGGTGCAGCAGTGCAGCAGCAGCAGCAGCAGCAGCAGTGGTGCAGCAGCAGCAGCAGCAGCAGCAGCAGCAGCAGCAGCAGCAGCAGCAGCAGCAGCAGCAGCAGCAGCAGCAGCAGCAGCAGCAGCAGCAGCAGCAGCAGCAGCAGCAGCAGCAGCAGCAGCAGCAGCAGCAGCAGCAGCAGCAGCAGCAGCAGCAGCAGTAGCAGCAGCAGCAGCAGCAGCAGCAGCAGCAGTAGCAGCAGTAGCAGTAGCAGTATAAACCGAGTCCTCGTATTGGATAGGACCTACAGTGAGATGAGAGTAGAGGGTCCTGAAACGTGACTTCGTGATTATTTTGAGAGGGCTCGAAAAGACAAATGGAGTCTTGGTTTTAGTCGATTTCACTCCAAAATTGGGAATTCGAAGTCTCGGAATTGGGTTTTTAACAAATAGGTTTTTGCATGTCAAAATTGTAATTGCGAACACCTACAGTTTCAGGGATCTGTTTCAACTGAGATATTTTAGTGAGATTTTTAACTACGAGTTTAATAGGTCTGGTATTTTGGAAATCAGTCTTTGTATATAATATGTTTGGGGTTTTCCATCGAATATCTTGAGGCGTTTCAGAAGTCGCTGTAGAAGCCATTGTGCTAGGTAGCCTCGCTATCTCTCTATCTCTAATTCTCTATGTCTTTCCGTCTTTATGGATTTTCGTCTTTAAGTCTTGTATAGTCTCGATATCGCATTTAAACTCATAATGGGCCACCTCGTTCAATCAGTGGCGGCTCTAGGATTTGGCAAGTGGGGGGCGTTGGGGTGCTAACTTCTAATCATGGGGACCAACCATTTGTTGTTTAATGTATGTAGCATTAAGTATAGGGTCCCAACTGGGAGGGCCACTGGGGGCAGGCACTCTGTAGGGGGGCACGGGCCCCTCTCTCCCCGGTGGAGCTGCCACTGCCTCGTTGATAATCAAAAATAGTTTCTTTGAAAATTGCCGACATTGCGAAGTATGAGTTTCAACAGTTTTAATGGAAAACGTGTCTAACTTGAAATTGCTTTCTGTAATTTCATATAATTAAAATTCGTGTTTTTGACTCTAGCACATTGCTATTACTGTATTAAATGATCTGTGACGTAAATTATTTGCTATTGGAACCCGGTCTAGCCGACTCTCTCAGTGCAGAACGTTCAGCAGACCAAACCGATTGCCAACTTGTGAGATTCCGTCTCCGCCAATATACTATAGATTCCTGCCAACCGCTTACTACGCTTTTTCCGTCTGTGCACATTTGCGGCTACTGCCGCTTGGTTCATTGCAGGGTTTAATCTAGGCCGTTTCCGGGAGGAATTGCCGGAAATTTCAAATTTTCCCCCGGAAATTTTGGCATACTACATCAACTAACAGCAGCCCCCTAGCAGAATTCCCCACTGCTTTGTCAGTTTTCCCCCGGCTTTGTCAGTTCCCCCCACCGGAGTCCAGGAGTCTAGATTAAACACTGGTTCATTGGCTTGTGTTTTTTTTCTAGTAACTTGGATTAAAAGCGTTACAAAGGCTCGGCTTCTATTGGACATGAAGATGTTTACCGTCAAATTGAGGCTTTTCTGTTTCGTCATGCATCTGGTCTCTCTTCTACTCGGATCCTCTCCCGTTTGGACGGCGTCTGTTGCTGTCGGCAGCGACGAGGCCTCGAAGAGTATCGACCTACTTATGCCCAATGTTCAACCGCAGATAGTAAGTGCACGATTATAGAACTTTTTTTTAATTAAGCCATTCAAACGCTGTCGCCTATTTTGAGAGATAAGAGGATCTTAATATGATAGATAATAAGTAAGTTGTCGATTAGACAACATCACCAGCACGTGATACACTGTTGAAAGCAGTAGGTTAAAGATAGTAAGTAAGTAAGTAAACACGAAATTTCTATAGCGCTGCCAGAAAGCTTGGCGCAGTGCACCAGCTTATTCACGAGCGCTCAATCTGGGTGAAATCCACAGCCTGTAATCCGTTGTCCGTGGTGGTCAAGGTTCAAGGTTGTAGATCCAGGTAGGCAGTCGCAGCAAAGTATTTTATGGAGGATTATAACAAGATTTGCGGTGGGTAGAATGCAGGCCTGTAGTGAGGATTTCATCAGAAGATTTCTTGAAAAGAATGGTTTTAGTTGTTTTCGGAAAGTTTGTGGAATGATGGCCAATGGTGACTGATTTATGGACTGAAGAGGACCCGAGTTATTGATCTTTCGGATCTCTGGCGGAAGATCATTCCCGAGGCGAGGCGCAGGCGCAGATCGATCTGAGAATTTCAGTGACGTGAGATAGATAACGAATAGTCGATGGCAATCAGAGTTAACTGTTATTCCTACAATCGTTTCATTGAAAATAACTAAATAAACTATAACTGACCTGGCATTAATTACTTCGGAGATGGCAATCGGTCAAAACGGGTCGTCAATATTCGATGAGCCTCATGGATCATTGATCATTGGGACTTCGCACTTTTAGACTGAGGGTGCAGTCAGCCAGCGCATGAAATTTTAAGTCCACGTTAATTGGCAAACAGATATTTTCAGCGCAATTTCTGAATCTACTCTAATGACGTTACTCTTCATTGCTTGTCTTGTTTGCAGTGGCGCAGAGAGGGGAGAGCGGTGGGGCGGTGACCCTGGGCATCCACCAGATGGGAGCATCCAAACTGACTCCACGACCTTTTTTGCTCGTCAACGCTTTTTTTACACGAAGACCCTTAAAATTATCGATTTGGCCACGGGCATCCACACCGGATATGGGCATCCAAATTGTCTCGACGACTTTTTTGCTCGTTAACACGTAACACCGAGTTGGCGGGGGCCATCCAAATTTACTTTGGCCCCGGGGCATCCACCACTCTTGGACACGCCACTGCTTGTTTGCCGAATTTACTTGGTTTGTTCTGCAGTATTTTATTGTAGGCGGAATGTATGGTAATTTTTGACTTTTGATTTTTTGCTCGATGCCCATCATTAGCTTTGACATGCCTTAACGTCTTTGAAAAGATCAAGGTCAGAGATCAATGTCAATGGGTCAATGGTTCAATGGGTTACACGGGCTATGGCAATGTTCCCTCTAAGCTGCGCGCGCGTGTGTGCGCACAGAGCTCGCAAGGCAAGCGCACAAAGGAAAAATGGAGCGCAACGCATTTTTGAAAATGTTATTCCATTGCTTTCATGTCATATCATACACGGACCTAATGATTCGCGCTTTTTGTGAACTTGTAACGGCTCCATACAATTTCTAACTTCTGGTCTAGAATGATGGGCAAAAGGTCTTCTATTTAATGATTTGTGCAAAGAACGCGGTTCCAAATATCGATAAAATTAAAAGAACAGAAAGCCAGCAATAGAAATGTCTTAAAATAGAGATTGGAAATCGTTGACGTAAACGAGAAAGAAAACAGAGGGGAACTGAACCCCTGTACTTTCCCCATTCCCTATTGTAACCTCTCAAAATGGGGGACTTGAGCCCAGAGGCCTAATAGAAGTTTACGCCAACAGGTATGTTTGAAATGAAAATGAACAGCGACTTCATTTAAGAGTTCATGGTTACTTTTGATTGTGAACAGTTTTAAGATCTAGCAAATCGAATGGATCAATATAGGAAGAACATGTCTGACATTCAGTGCAGACTTTGAACCTCAATTTAGCTCAATGAATATGTTGAAGAACAGGAGAAGAAACCAATTAGAGCAGGGCTTCTCAAACATTTTCGAACTGTGGCCCACTTCGGGCTTCAGCGGTTTTGTAACGTGCCACAACCCTAATAATAGCATGTAATATAAAAATATAATTACGCCATCTGGCGAAAGTTAGATGAAAAGAATCTTCTAAGTTTTGAATAAATGGCAAAACAAAATCTCTGAGATTCAATTCGAATGAAAATATGGCAAATGTATTAGGTAGAATTATTTATATTTTTGCCAAATAAGACAAAAGGAGAGAAACAGATATAGAATTTATTGTAAATTATCGTTTTAAAAATTTTGCCTGGAAAATACCTTTTTTACGCGTCTGAAAAATCCTATGAGTATGCCAAAATCGCTTAACAGCTCAAATTATCATTGCCTCATTTTCAAAGATTCCTATTGTTAGTGGAATTTCAGAGCAAAATGGTCGGATTCGCTTTCCTTGCGTTATTTAGAAATAACATTAATTTTAAAAAGTATTATAGACCAGGGTTCCCAAACTTTTTGGAACTGTGCGACTCACGTCAGCGGCTTTGTAACATACTGTGACCCTGCAAACTTATTGTCGACTAAAAATTGGATACAAATTTCAGAAAACACTAATCATTTTAACATAGGATGTGTACGGAGGAATAGGAGGATTGCAGGTATATAAATTTCCAAAAACCTAAGCCTACTTGCAACTTTCAAGGCGTGTGACATTATGATATTGGTTAGAAGATGACAATTTTTAATCTAATTTCGCGCTACCCCGCGATCCATTACACTGTACCCTGCGACCCACTTTTGGGTTGCGACCCACAGTTTGGGAAACACTGAATTAGAGGAATACCATCTAGACATGATGATGCGCATTAAGAGTCATCTTCTTGGAGGAAGCGTAACTGACCTGGATCGAATGGGCACATAAGGGCCATCTATAAATGACGTCACGCGATTTTCGCAGTTTTTGACCCCCTCGTCACACGTCGTCACAAAAAGTCAGACCCCCTCAAATATGACGTCACAATGCATTATCCCCACCGTCATCTTGTCGTCTTTCCAATGTCAAAATTAATGTTTCGTTTGAAAATATTCATTATAATTATTATAGTTGAAACAATATTCAGAAACTTTTTAAAATTCTTTTTTTTAATTAATGAAGTATGATAATTATAGATGTAAAATACGTTCAATTTTGTGGTAACATAACATTGCGGTATTAATAAAAATATTTAGTATTATGTGACGTCACATTTCTGAAAATCCTCCCCGTCGTCACACATCATCACAAATGTTTGAACCCCTCCCCTAAGTGCGTGATGTCATTTATGAAAGGTCTCATAGTAAGGATCGAGAAGAAACTCTAAAGGCGTGAAAATCACAACCCCTTTGCAAATTTGCAATGCTTGATTTATGATGTTTAAATTTTTAAACTAATTAATGTCTTATATGGTTAAAGCGCATGTGTAATCATATTCGTAAACTACTATTAGGCCTCTAGACTCGAGACCCAATTTTTGAGAGGCTACCATAGGAAAGCGTATAGGGTTTGGGCCCCCGCTCTTTCATCCAAGTTTACTCCAATGCATGTGTTTATGTTCTAAATTGGTGGGAAAATTGTAAAAGGTGGATTATTGACCGATAAGAGTGTTCTGAGACGTATTAACTTGTTAGCAAATAAGTAATGTTGATTTGGGAAAAATTCTGGGCGCGCACAAAAGTTGACTTTCCGTGTAAAATTTTGCACACAAGAAATTTCATGCAGCACACACAGACTACAAAAAATTAGAGGGAACATTGGTTATGGGTCATTTGAGTGACACATTACCGTCTCTGAATTGCCTGGCTGTCTTCTGCTCATTATAAACAAATACTGCCTACGTTTGCTCTGTCGGTCATTTTAGGCGGATAGCTACTTCTGTCATTCTTTCAAAGTGAACTCAGAAATCTACATAAGTGAGCTCGTCTTTAGAATTTCTCATTTCGTCTTCGCAATATCTTCGAATGTTTTACTAAAAGCAAATAATCATTATTTAAGATAGGCTTATCTTTGAAATTTAGGAGCCATGCGGCATAGGACCAAGACAATTTTCACTTCTAATAAAAACGCTTGCTTTTGATAGATAAGAATTAGAATATTAAATGACAGAGAAACTATAGGCCCACTGACGATCCATATCTTAACAGATCAGTTGTCTTAATACTGTATATTGCTGAAGCATTGTTGCCAATACAGTTGCTGTAGTATAACTTATACAGTGCATGGCATGTTTCTTATTGGATCATAGTATTAAGTTGAATAATCTTCGATGTCGAGGAATATATTTGCGGTGAATAAATTCGAATCCATTTTATTTCGTAAACTTTTAGTATCTTATATTTGTATCTCTGACTTTGATTGCAATTACATGCAGTGAATATCCTATTTATTCCACTTCAGCTGGATTTCAACCGAAAGCGGATATGAACATAGCACATCACATACTGATCTACGGATGCTCTATTCCAGGCAGTAAGGAGAAGGTTTGGTAAGTGCGCAAAATTAATGAAACGAAACTTCAGACAGTTGCCTTAGCCGCTTAGCGTGTGTTCCCAACGCCCGAGGAAAAAGAAGGATTACGCCTCCAACTTCTCCCCCCAAAATACATTGACAAGAAAAAATGTCTTCGTATCGTATTCGCACATTCCAAAAATAGATTCCGAAAAATTAATTACAACTCTTCTTCTTTTCAGCCTATTTTATGTTTTACTGACATATGTTTTTTACTTGGAATTATACGCCCGAGGCGACCGTCCCCTGCCCCCCTTCACCCCGACATCATGCCGCTGACTTCACGGAACGTTCATTTGAATTGCTTAGAAATTTGATTCGGAAATTTAGCTAGAACATCGATGCGTGGTCGTGTTTCATCACAATCCTCAGACTCGCGATCATTGTCTAAAATGTCAACGGCGAGCAAGGAAAGGATACGCCATTCAGAAATGACTTCACGTAGGCCTCAAGCCACTCCAAGCGTTATTTGGCTATCAGGAGACCTTCTATTTCAATTTCCCTCGGACCCAGATTGACTTTCTTTAATTTTTTTCTTCTTTTATTTATCATCTTTCAGACCTGGTCTTAAAACATGCCTGTTTGACTTGGCTTATCCCCCTTAGATTGCTCTCCCGCCGTTTCTGACTGATATTTCCGGCTTGACCTGGCTCTAATTCGATTTGGATTTGGCGCGTCATCGGATGATGCCCTTGGCATTATGATAGTGGCGCTATCGAAGTTGATTGATTGATATTCAGAAAATCCAAACTTTGACATAAAACGTTTAAGAAGTATAGTAGGTTTATTATAATATATCCAATATATCCAAAAGATATCAATACGTTACATCAAAATAATTAAAAAATAACAGTTAATAATTATAAAGCTTCGAGCGATCGCAAAGGTGTTTTAATTAACTGCATACAAACGCTGTGGCCACATTATAGTTTTGCCTCTAAGTTAGCATCGGCATTGCATCATTATAATGGCGTACAAAGTAAAGATTGCCAATTCTAGATTAAATGGACACAACTCGAGGAAGGCAAACATGCCAGAACCTATAATAGGGCCTAACACTCACGGGTCGAAGATTATTATATCGTCGTATAATGGAGTCACCATATTCGACGTCTCTTTACTCGTCTGGATATGTTATATTACTGAAAGCGTCTCAGCCATCACTGGTGTGTCGTTATGAGGCAGTTGCCACTGTAGTCTAATCGATATCACAATAAATAACGAGGCTTACACTGTAGGCCAAGCTGTTCAGTAGAAAGTCCGTTGACGCGGACATCAGGGACAGGAATAAATCGTCCAAATCAGTAGCGTGCAGAGGGGGATGGTGGAGAGGTGGTCCCGGGCGCCGACCAGATGGGGGGGGGCCAAAATTGACTCGACGACCTTTTTCGCTCGTCAAACATTTTTTATTGACTTAACCCCGGGCGCCCACCATTCTCTGCACGCCCCTGGTCCAAGCTAACCGAAGTGTAGGTCTACCTATAGGACGTGTCCTATGAAACTTATCCAGTCTCAACTGGTTCACGTAAAATGGCCCGCATTGGCCGGGGCTTTATATTATTCGAGCCCGTGTCATCAGAGTTTTACTTTATGATCTATTAAAACCAGTGCTTTTTCTGGAATAAAGGTGCCACAACTCATCTATAGCGCTGTGCGCTGTGCGCGGTGCACCAACTTATTCACGAGCGCTCAATCTAGGTAAACCCATAGTCCGTAATCCGTAGTCCGTGGTGGTCAAGGTTGTAGATCCAGGTACGCAGGTACTACTACTACTACTACTACTACTACTACTACTACTACTACTACTACTACTACTACTACTACTACTACTACTACTACTACCAGGGCCGCCGAGAGAAATTCCGGGCCCGGAACAAAAAAAAATCAAAAAATTGTAGATCCAGGTAGGCAGGTATTACTACTACTACTACTACTACTACTACTACTACTACTACTACTACTACTACTACTACTACTACTACTACTACTACTACTACTACTACTACTACTACTACCAGGGCCGCCGAGAGAAATTCCGGGCCCCGGAACAAAAAAATTGCGGGCCCTTAAGAAAAATTTATCAAGTCTCCGAAAAACCTGACAAGCAAAAAAACGTTATCAACTCTCCAAAAACAGCATGACAAGCAAAAAACCACTATCGTCACCGGATCTGGGCCCCTGAAAACTCCATGGGCCCCGGTACAATGTACCGGCTGCACCCCCTCTCCTCAGGCCTGACTACTACCTACTACTACCTACTACTACTACTACTACTACTACTACTACTACTACTACTACATGTACTACTACTACTACTACTACTACTACTATTACTACTGCAGCAGATGTTATAATAGATTGTTTTGAGTAGAGAGATGATGGCGTTGTTTTTTTTCTCGAAGGGATTGTGGCGAAATGCACAAGCAGCAGCTGGAGCAGGCGCCTGTCTGTGAGGAGGGATCGAACATAATTTACGCCTGGGCAATGGATGCGCCTGCCCTTCATCTTCCCGCCGGAGTGGGGTTCAAGGTGGGCGGCGATTCTGAGGTCGGATGGCTTGTGCTTCAGGTTCACTACAAAAGCGTCGACTCGTTTCTGCCTCCGAGTAAGGAAACATCCGCGGATATCTGTTATTTTAGGCCTATTTATTTTAAAATTGTATTAATTATATTGATTTATTTTGACTTTGTTGTGCGCATAGAATTGCCTGTGAAAATTTTCTTGCTTACACAGTAACAGCAATCAGCTACAACATTTTCATTATCAACCTTATATATTTTGAAAAATTTTCCATATAAAATGCAAGGAATGTTTGACTTTTCTGCCATTTTACTCAATACACGGAAACAACGACAACAACAACAACACAGAATACATAATGGTTGGCAATAAATTAGTGATGTTTCAAAGGGTAAGTTATCAATTTTTGGGCATTTAAAATAGCATTTCAGGTGTTATTACACCTTACTAGTATACTATACGATCATTTAGTCGGGAGAATACGTAGGCCTATAATTTGATCTTCGGTTACATCTATTGATAATAAAAATCAAAATCACCGAAAAAGTGATTAAAAGTCAGAGTCAAAGATCATTATCAAAAACTGATCCAGATCAAAAGTCAAATATCATGAATTATGATCTTAGATCGTGATCTTAGATCGTATGATCTACAGAGGCGGGCAGAGGCACCCAAGCAAATCGTGCAAATACGCAGAGAAATTTTTGATTGGGGTGGGGGGGTAGGGGGTGAGGGGTAGTCTGAGCCGGGTCCTGGTTGTGTAGATTGCATTAGACCCACCCAGCCAACAAAACCCAGCGCCGCCCCTGATGATCTAAGATCACTCCCAACACTGAGTGCGTTGAAGATTGATCAAGCCAGATAATTATTGTTTTGTCATTTCAGAGAATGGACATGACAATTCTGGAGTGACGCTAGTAACCACCGCAGAGACGTAAGCTCTTGCAATTATTGCTGCTATTTTGTAAATTAAGCGCAACTCGATAATTACTGTAATTAGACTGATTCTGCTCGACAGCAATTCCTTCGCTGTTGCAGTAAGCGATTTTTCCATATGGACGCGGCTCCGCTGGCGATAAATGCGGACAAACGAAGCTTTGGAAATAATTTCTCCCCTGACTACCGGTAAAACCATCCATCATGCTGAAACCTAGCCCTATATTTCTTCCAACCCCCTACCTTGACTCTAACCCTAATCCTTTCATGCGAACGATGCTTCCGCATATGAAAGACTGCCAGCTAAAGGCCAAACGTTTCTACCTGCATTGGAGGGGGGCGTCTCTCTTGACTAGGGAAGTGTTATATTCCCACAATCCCCCGGGAAATCGAACACCGCCTTTTCTGTTGTTTTCAGAACGAAGTTTAGTTATTGTTTGTCGATATTCAAATGGCGTAAACTTAGACGAAACGTTGGGGCCCAGCCCATATGTCCTTCCCAGTGGCGGCTCCAGGATTTGGCAAGTTGGGGGAGAGCCGTTGGGGTGGCGACTTCTAATCATGGGGGCCAAATATTTGTTGTTAGGTATGTAGTATTAAGTATAGGGTCCCAACAGGGGGGCCACTGAGGGGGCAGACACTCGATAGGTGGGGCACGGGCCTCCCTGGCCCCCCTGTGGAGCCGCCACTGGTCCTTCCCCTCCCCTAGCTTAGCCTAGCCTCTCAAAGAGTGAGGCGTTTTAGCTTAAAGGCCCGGGTCCGTATTATTTATTTATTATAAATTGTTAGCAGCGGTCTGTTTTTCAAACGGCAGTGGGGTCGGGCGGGTAGCCTACGTGGCTATTTGGTCATGGACGATTAGGTCACGGAGCTTTTAGGTCACACATCAGTTACGAATATAAAAATTCAATTGATTAAACATGCTTTTCCTTTACATTCTCTTACAAAATAAGAGCAACAGGTACATGAGCATTTATTTACTTATCAGTTTCTCTTAATAATAATAATAATAATAATAATAATAATAATAATAATAATAATAATAATATTATTATTATTATTATTATTATTATTATTATTATTATTATTATTATTATCATCATCATCATCATCATCATCATATTATTATTATTATTATTAAATACTAGTTCGATGGGAAAGAATTTTCGCGAACGAGCACAAAAGATGGCAGAGTGGGTTACGCGCCGGAGCGGTAGGCTGACGGAGCGAGGTTCCAGCCCCGTTAGCGCTTCTAGTAGTTTTCACACAGACAGTAATGCCTCCTAAGCCAGTCTTTTGAATCGATTTAAATGTCTATGGTGTATGGACCGTGAGACTTGTTGTATTACGATGTCTTTTGAAGGCAACCGAGACGCGCCGGT
Source organism: Metaphire vulgaris (assembly GCA_018105865.1). Lineage (NCBI taxonomy): Eukaryota > Metazoa > Annelida > Clitellata > Crassiclitellata > Megascolecidae > Metaphire > Metaphire vulgaris. Next base: position 7,759,783 of record CM030853.1, read on the forward strand.
GTCTATCTGTTGGGCACGCTTGGACAGATCCCACCGCACTCCACGACATACATGGAAACGGCCTGTTCCTTCAACGAACCGATTGTAATGCATCCGTTCGCATTCCGAACTCATGCCCACACTCACGGTAGGTGGGGGGGGGGGAATCTAGGGTCCCGTAGAGAACCGCCGTACCGGGCTCCGGGGGGAACACGCAGTGAGGGTGCCCGGCACCCAGGGCAAGATGTACCAGCAGTGGCGTAGCGTGACTTTCGGGGGCTCAGGGGCCATCATTGATATGAGGGCCCCTATAGGATATGCGGCCCCTATAGGCTAACATAGATTACTCCTTTCTAAAAATAAGGTGTACTCCCTAATTCAGTAATTGCTCACTTTGTAGCAGTGATATTTAAATAGTAGTTTAATTTAAAAATAAATCATTGTTTAGTAAGTTGCAACCACTCTTCCGGAGCCTCCTTCTTCTGGGGCCGGGGGGGGGGCTTTCTGCAAATTGCCCCCTCGCCCCACCCACGTTACACCACTGCGTACCAGCGGCGCCCTCGACTTCTAAAAAATTCTGACAAGGAAGAAAAAGGTCGTCAGCCAGTGTTTATTCTAGACCTTCTCTGGGGAGGGGATTTCTCCCCGAAAGTTTTAAAATTCACCCAAAAAGTTTTATATGTTGCATGGGGAGATGGCAATTTCCCCTCAAAAGTGTGACGACTCAGACCTTGTCCTTCCCCCCCAAAAAAAAAATTTTTTTTTCAAAATCCTCCCAATGTCAAGGTGGCTAGAATAAACACTGGTCGTCAGCTATTTCGTCGCTTCATATTTACGTAAAAATATCCATCCCTGATATATGAGGAGCTATCTTTATTTAAAAAATTTATATGACAAATTTGGCGCCACCCCTCCTAGGGGCCCGAAAACATTTGCCTCCCCTGCCCCCTTCGCTACGCCACCGGGAACACGCTTTACAAGAGCATTATTTTGCATTGGCGTTTGACGCGCAGTTGGAAACGGCTGCGGGCCCCATGGACGTAGCCACAGGATGGGGGGGGGGGGCAGGCCTTCTATTCTGGCTGCGGTTGGTCATGGTGTTTACTCAAAATCATCGAGAAAATTTAAGGGGGTTTAGATAACATGATTGAAGATAATACGTGAATGAGCTCCTTGGGGGGTTTTGCTCGTCGAAGACTTTTTTAACCTGAAAATGTCGATGTGCCCCTATTCCGGAACGCTGGCGACGCCACTGATGGGGCCCTTTCACGTTCCTGGGGCCCGGGAAAATTGTCCCTTCCCTCTTCTCTCTCTCTCCGCGGCCCTGAAGGTCTTTCCTCGTCTAAACTCATGAACACACGATGGATCCGTTAAAAGGGCAGACTAGAGACAGATCCAGACATCCAAAGAACGGAACTGACAGGCTGACAGTTCTTAAAACGGAATTAGATCTAATCTAATATTGAACTTCTATAGCGCCACTTAATAATACACAGGAGCCTCAGCCGATGGCACACCAGATCAAAATCATTAAAGATCCATGCAGGTCAAATCCAGGGTATCCGGCCAGACAAACGGGTGACCGTCTGTGGTGGATAAGGAAGGTCAAAAAGATGGGCTTTAATCTTGTTCTAAATATCTAATAACGAATTTGCAATGCGGACATGTTGAGACGTACACATAAGCCGCAGTCTGAAAAGATATCTATAATTTCAATACGTTTCGTGATTTCTATTCGATAATAAGGAACAGAGGAAAAACAAACGATGACGCAATAGCAAAGGTATAGGGCTAAATCTACTTGTACCTTAGAAAAGCGTACATCAAACCTGGCTTTAACTCTCAGTTTCTTGCGATTTACAGGTAAAGTGGTGTCAGGATACCGTGTCAGGAAAGGCGAGTGGAAGGAAATTGGACGAAAAAATCCCCAATTGCCTCAGGTAATCTGTTCGGTGCTAGGACAAAATGTCCGCGGGAAAAAATGTGACGGACAAAATGCCACGGACAAAATGTCAGCGGGCAAAATGTCACAGACAAAATGTAACCCTAACTCTAACCCTAACCATAAACCGTGACATTTTGTCCGTGACATTTTGTCCGCGGACATTTTGTCCGGCCACGATCTGGTCACCTAATTACACCTGTAGTTCACCCAGTGGCATCCTTGGTTACAAATTGGGCCCTGGAAATTGTCGACCTTAGGGGATCACTGGTCACAGTTCATAGGCGTAAGCTTCTATTAGACCTCTAGGCTAGAGTCCCCAATTTTTGAGAGGCTACCGTAGAAAGGGGCAGTGTTGCATACAGGACGGATAGGGGGGAAATTCTCCCCCCCCCCAAAAAAAAAATCTCAGAATTCCCCCAAAAATTCTATAACTTAAAACACAAAATTTCTTGTTAAACACAAGATATAGAAGCTAAACTTCTGTGAAAATTAAAAACCGGCTTCACATAGATTGTGTAATGTGTGACGTTTTATAGCCTATAGGTTATGAACCAGAGTATTTAGGTATTTTAGTAGATGTGACATTATAAGGAATTTAGCAGTATATATAAGGCATTTCTGTGTGTAATTCGATGACAATTTCTCACTCTCCCGAACTGTCTTTAATCCCCCCATGGCAGAGGGGAGTGTATGCAACACTGGGTCCGGCGATCTATAGGGGGCTCGGGCGGATTAGGTTAGGGTTAAGGCAAGGGCTACTAACTCTGTACTCACTGACATTGACTCATAACAACAATTGTCATTATTATTTACAAAGCACCAAAAGCAGTAGATTATGCTCGGCTTGGGCTCTCAGAAAATTTATTCCCACTCGAGTCTAGGGGCCCTGAGAATTGTCCATGTCACTATATGGTCAGTACGCCTCATAATTAATTGACTCACTGAGCAGCAACTCTGAAAGATAAATTACACATCAGTGAGCGTAAGTTCTGATTAATTGAGATAAAGTCGAGATGACCGTTTCTTAGAGCTATTTCAAGAGAGCTATATAAATTGAAGCAGCTACTACGGTACTATTCTCAGAGCGCTATATACAATCACAGGATGTTATTTATTTACATACTTATTAAAATAATTTTATATAATTTTATTTCAATTTATCCCACCTTTTTTATAAGAACCATGTTTCGTTGTAGATGTTCTATAACATTACGCATCCTGGAATGACAGTGGAATCAGGTGACATGCTCGTAAGAAGAACTCATCCCTCCTATTCTTGTCTGATGTAATGTTAAGATAAACTAAAACAGGATTAGGCCAAATAATTAATGATAAATAAATGCTTCCGTTTATGTACCGCTTTAATGCGACTATGTTGCTACTAATATAATATAATAACACTGCGCCAGTCTACGCGACACTGTCGATGATTCTCAGTCTCGAACCCGGTTGGCGAGTCAACTCTACGCAGAGCCGACGATCGGCAAAACTGAGGCACCGAGGTACACAAACAAAAAGAGTTGACCCTCCTTCAACCGCTATGGTTGGGGGTTGCCAACCGTCGGATGTTTAAATTTTTCAGAGATCCGATGGGATATTTTCAAGCGGTTTTAGGTACAGTTCATTTAGGGGTGCAGTTACACAATATTGACGAATTTGATGTAATGTAATGTAATGTGGCATTTGTATAGCGCCTCTTATATTTCTACTCAGAGGCCCTCCTAGCATTGGAGTCGCAGGGTAAAGTAGTGAGACTTTAGCTTTCGCATTGAGCAGAGCGAGGGAGTAAGAAGTGATTCCCGAATGGATGGGTTTAAGGCATTCCAGAGGGAGGGTCCAGTCACTGCAAAAGCCCGACGCTGGGTAAGGGGTAAGAGCAGTGCGTGATCTGGGGGCATAAACATTCTTGATGATCTTTCTCTATAGGGGGCTAAGAAGCTACGACCGTTTTTCCGAAGGTATCAGGGTTATAAACCCATCCCGTGAATTTCTCCTTATTGAATGCCTTTCTTAATTGCAATCAGTGTCTTTGAACTTGTCCCTGACTTTAGCTTGGTTGATGTTTGGTGACTGCATGTTTTCCAAATGCTGCCTCTTGCTGATCTCGGTCTTAGAATGGACCAGAGGTATTCACATGGCGGTCCGCGGACCACATCCGGCCCGCCAAGGGGTGCGAAATGGCCCGCGAAGATACTGAAATGATGAATTGTTATCTAATACTAACGAAATATTTTTTTAAACGCTATGTTATCAGCTTACCTGTTTTCTATCACTCTACTTTCGTCTATGAATCATATTTTGTGACAAAAAATGTAACCTACATAGCTTACCTGGTCCTCGGGCACCAATCAGAAAAACTTTGGTCCTTCATAGAATTTAGTTGATTATCCTTGATGTAGACCCTTAGAAGTGCGATGCATTTACAGGCTGCCCGTTGCACGATGGTAAATAACGACAATGCTACCGTTTACATCGGGTGAGTTTTTCTCTAATCTGTAGCGATAACGTGATTATTGATCGGTAATTATCATAGTACCGTGATCAACTTATGAGTCTTATTGTTCTATTTTTTCGAAGAATATGCCGTATTTATTCAAATAAAATAAATAACTTCTATGGCGCCATTAGGATACTGCGCTGGCGTCAGATTAAGCAGAAGTTCGTTCAGAAGTCTTTTGATTTCAGAAAATCTGCTTTGATCATCTTGAAGATAAGACAGAAAATTAGTCAAACCGGAGATACGCAAAATAACGAATGGGCTATCTAGAGACCAGTTTTACATGAAAAATAATCATTTCTTAGTTTCCTCATGTAATTAATTTTTCGTAATCGTTATAATGAACATTGGCGTAGTCACGAAGGAGGGCACGGAAGGCCGGGCCCCAATTCTGGTTGGGACTGAACCGTTGAGAAATTTGGGAATCGTACTGTATATAGCATTATCGAGAAGAATACGTGACTTTTCTCGTCGGAGACTTTAAAAAACAGCGTGATTTAAAATGGCTTAGGAGGCATTACTGCCTGTGTGAACAGGCAGTAATGCAGGGCTTGAACCCGCTACGTTAAGCCCGGCGCTCCAGCACGTAACCCACTCTGTCATCTTCCGCCTCAAACTTTTGGCCGAAAATGTCGATGCCCCTCTATTTTGGAACCCTGGCTACGCCACTGATGATAAAATCAGCGTTCGATGAGTTTTTGCGACTGTTCCAGGGCAACGTCGAAAGACGAAATGTGCAACTTCTACATAATGTACTACGTCGACGGTGGCGAGCTTGCCAAGGAAACCAGCTGTTTTACCGGCGGCCCTCCCGTGTGGAACTGGAGCCTGCTGAGCGACCTCCATCCGGAAAACGCCCCGCTGAACGCCAGCATCATTCCCGGAACGAAGGATCTGCTGGAATCGTCGCAGAAGTTCTTCAAGGACGTAGAGAAGACGATCGATCGCCAACGCCAGTTGATGAAGTCGAAGCTCGATGGAATTTTGGGCGCATTTGGGGGTTCCGAGGCAGCCAGTTCGCCGAGAAGGATTTCCCGGGCGAAAACGGTCTCTTCAACGATGAGATGCAGTCGGATGATGATGATGATGGAAACGAAAAAGAAACTCCTTTCTTTCGGTCGCTGTTCGATTCAGACGGCGTTGAAGGTGATCGCTACTAAGAAGGAACCGGTCGCCTGGAACGCGTTCGCTCGCGACGAAGAAAACTAACTTTCCGATTGTTGCACGTTCTGATCACCGTATAGACTACACGATAATTATAATTACTGTTCTGTGAATTTATGTTTTCGATCTACTTGAAAAAATAAACAAATATTCGACTTGCAGATGAAATCTACGGTCTGATTTTGTTGTCTATAGATGGACAAATATATGGACCTGGTCTTTGATTTCGTGGTAAGTTGACAATCTTTTTCAGTCGATTTCTCAACACCATTGGCGCTGTCGCAGAGGTTCAGACTCCTCTTATTCGTGCTGGGAACGGTCGTGGCATTTGTGAAAAGCCGTTGAGTAGCTGGGAGGGGGAGTAGGTAGAATAAGAATGCGAGAATGATTGAAAGAAGTTTAGAGCGCTGTAGATTGACACGACGTTTTTTTACTCAAGACTATTTTCACCTGAACACATCATCATCATCATCATCGTCATCATCATATCATCATCGTCATCATATCATCATCATCATCATGTTCTCTGTCCTGGGACAGGTTCAGGGCTCCATTGTTTCCATTCCTCTCTCCGGCTTGCCTCTTCTTTGATTTCCGCATAGGTTTTGAACTGGGACCATAAATAAATGACATGAACACCTAAAACGCCCATGTGCTCCGGAACTCTGGCTGCGCCACTGCTCAACATTAGATACATTTTGCCAATACGGTAATTTAGAGTTCTATAGTCGCCATGCACCGAGCCGTTAATAATTTAGACTGAAGAAAAACCTCTCAGTTTTCAAAGAACTAGCTGAAAAGATTGTAGGATGTCTTCGAAGACAAAAGCAAGTCATTATTACACTTTGAAAACTTAATTAAAATAATGTAGGCCTAATTAATTTGCCATAACAGCATAATTACGGGTGTTTAAAATTTATTTCTATTGTTTTCAGAGTTCACTTTCGGTTCGACTGTTTTCCTCGGGAGCTATGTTTTTGCTCCCAGTGATCAGGGACGCAAACACGACTCGTGTCTTGGCTCGGGTATTTTTTGCGAAGGTCGTGACCCTATGGGTGTGGACACGGGTATTTTTTACTATGAAAAACATACAATTAGGCCTATATCAGCATGGGCGTCCGCAGAAATTTTTCCAGGGGGTGCAAGACAGGGTCTTGTGACAAAAGAACAAGTAATTTTACTTTTTCGCATGACTTCACAATTTTTACAGGGGGTGCAATTGCATCCCCTTGCACCCCCTCCGGACACCCATGTATATCATAATCCCAGAATAGCGTCATAGTCAGATTTGGTCACGTAATTAATTTGTTCATGACTGTTATAACTTATAACGTCTATAGAAAAAGAGTCATCACTGGTTTTTGTGGTTCTGAAAAGTCTGACAGGCCAATGTGTTTTCTGTTGAGAAATGAGGACGTGGCCCCGTTTTTCTAACCAGGTTTGCGCCACTGCCAGTGATGCGATGACTATCTGACAGTGGACCATTGGATATCATTCTTGAGCTGAAATTTTCCAAGGAATCTACTTCACTTATTTTTATGCGTCGAAGCAGATTCTGCAGCATGCCATATTATTTTCACTCTTACAGAGGACAGCTCCGAATATATATTTAGGCTCACGTGCTCATTACCAGCGCTATTTTTTTATTCAGTGTTTTTCTATGCCTGTTTGGGAAATTCCCCAAAGCACAATTAAGATTGGAGAGACAAAAAAATTGGAAATTTTCAAGGTGGAAATAAACAAGTCTATGACTGACAATTAAGATTTTGAAATTGAGGAAATGCAGTACTGCATTTTTGCAGTAGGCATTAATTAGGCCCCCTATATAAAAATAGAATTTTGTAGGCCTGCGTTAGCATCTAATCTACTGCTTTGAAAGAAAAGACCTTACTATTGATTTAGAAATGAATGCATGGAACCTCGTAAAACTGGAGCTTATTTATTTACTAATTATTTAGGTGAAATGGAAACTGAACTTTAGATTTAGAAGAGACATCATGAATCAGTAATAATTATTATATAGGCCTAGATTTGTTTTACAGGAAGTTTAATTTGTTGGTCAACTTAAACAGTAGTGAAGTGGGAGTGACAGTTGAAACAGTAAACGGATTCAAAGGCTAACTCGGAAAACTAGTTAATTAAACGTAGAGAGTTACTACAGTGGTTTTCACGCTGACTTACTTAGCCTCCTAAACCACTCTAAATCACATTTAAATCGCATTATTAATTAATTAGTTAATTGAAAGTGTTAGTACAATCGCATTAAGAGAAAAATACTAGCCTTTGAAAGAAAATTTTATAGAAAAATACTAAGAATCGGATGGGTCGAAAAATTCACAAATGAAGAACTATACAGGATAATTCAGCCCAAACAAACCATGCTGGAAAGAGTAAAACAAAGGAAACTCAATCTTTTTGGACACATATGCAGAATGAAAGAGGACAGAAAGATCAAAGCTCTAATGTTTGGAATAATGAAGGGAGACCACAAAAGGAATGGTGTGATGATATTGAAGAATGGTGTGGAAGCAGTTTACAGGATCTTAGCCCCAGCGCAACGGACAGAAAAGAATGGCAGAAAACTGTGGAAATGGCATTATACACCAAAGGGCGATGATGATGATGATTAATTGCATGATTTCTAAAAATCCAGGCGACGCATGCGGCGACCGCAGACAAGTGTCTGTAGTTGGTCTTTAAATGCTACGCTAAATTCTCAAGTACACCTAATCGCATTGATTATAATATTCGGAATCTCTCTACATGTATTTAGATCTACGTATCCAACTTTCAGATAAGCTATGAGAAAGAGAAAACATCACTACGGCACATTACATACAGGTGTCCTTGCAGTTGCTACGTCAAAATAGCCCAAGAAACGTCAAACACAAGCTAAGGGATAAAAATAATTAGCCCAATACGAGTAAACGAAATTCGACCTGTCTTTTCTCAAAGATGGACCATGAAAGCGTGTACAATCCATTATTATTACTATTACTATTGTTATTATTATTATTATTATTATTATTATTATCATCATCATCATCATCATCATCATCATCATCATCATCATCATCATCATCATCATCATTATTATTATTATTATTATTATTATTATTATTATTATTATTATTATTATTATTATTAATTCTAATTCAACTGTCTTCCTAAAAGTCAAACTAGACAAAGAGTAAGACCAGTGTAAGACTTGGACGCCAAATCTTTGCTGGGTCGCTTAAACTTCAACCAGACGACAATACTTGGCACTGAAAGTCTTTTTGTAGCACCGCGGAGGGGGGTGCGGTGGTCTATATTGACGGATCTACTTAACGGGTAGCAGTTTAGAAGGAGACGACAACAGCAGCAACAACAACAACGGCAACAAGAGCTATACTTTCGAGCTGTTGTTTCTGTTGCACAGTCCACGGGCAACAGTACGTATGAGGTCATCGAGGCACATGCTGAAGGCAGCGACGCAAAGACAACCGGTTGCAGCGCAGACAACGAAGTAGCTGTATCCGAACGAGTGCACCGGAGATGATGACGACGACGACGACGAAGATGATGATGATGAGTCGTTTTCAATCGCCATCGGAGATAGAAGGAGCGTCACACTGCATCCAATTGCTGTACAAACAAAATACTGTAAAACTCTTCGTAACAGCCGAACTCTATAGCATCTTATATATTATCAGCCTGGGCTAAATTATTAATTAATTAATTAATTAATTCTGACAATTTCATATAGCGCAATACGCATAGCGAAGGCTAAAGTCAAGAGCGCTTTACAAGTGTCCCTAATTAATAGGAGATGTTAAATAAATATGTTTTAAGGTTCCTAGTGAACAGTTCAGAAGATGTCGCCCTAGTCATGTCTGCCGGCAGCGAGTTCCAAAGCAAAGGGTTGCCCCTCGAAACAGACCGATCCCCAAATTTCGCTGTCATAGATGGGGATCTTGTCGAATCTCCGATCCGGGACGTCTGACAAGAGATCCGGAACGTACTTTTTATTCGTTGTGATCTTTTGATGCTTACTTTAGCGCTTTGCATGCACGGCCGGAAAGAAAAGAAAACGTGAACTGTACTATAAAATGTTCGTTTTAAATGAATAAAAAAGTTGTAAAGAAATTTAGAGACCGGAGGAAAAATAAGGAGATCTGGCACCTCTGAAAAAGTAATTTAACCACTGTTTATTATCATTAACAAGAGGTTGGGGTTCGACCATCCAAGTGTTGAGGACGCCTGCAGTGGGCCAATAAGGCTAGACAATTTTAGTTCTTAGAATCCGACTCCTTAGTACTTACTTGGAAACAGCATTTTTGGGGTGGAAGTACTCTGATGCGTTTTCAAAACGTCTGGTAGGAAAATGGCCAATCTCTCCGTCATATTTGACGGGCAAGCAGCTAGTATAATGATAATAAAAAACAACAAGGTTTAAAGTGGTTCAGTAGGGTCTGCCCAGTGCCCTGTGTGAGAACCACTGTCGCACTCATCCAAATCTAGTAACCTACAGTACTGATGCCCATTATGAAGTCGTTCACATTCATAGCCATTACAATATTCTCGTCCAATTCATTCTATCTGTCCACCACTCTTGCACTAAAAAAGTGATGCTTGCATCTCCCAACCCGTTTCTTAAGCAGTTTTATGTTGTGGTTCTCTGGTTCCATCTTACTAATTCATTGTAAAAACCTCTCTTGGCATTTCCACTTTGTTAGTATAATTTCCTATTGTGTGTCGGCAACGCATACCGCTGAACGAAGCTTGCAATGTATAATGGTTTTATAGAAAACCCGTAGAATACTGGGCGAAGCTTACGCCTGTATGGCAAAGATGGGGTGAGGTTATGTTATGTCATTTCATTGTCGTTTGCTTGAACGTCGCTTGACGGGTAAAAGGCAAAACGAGCAAACTTTTCCGTAGCCAACGCGTAGGGAAAAAAACGGCGAAAGCTATCGGCCAGGCTTGACGGACAAAACAACTAATCTATCCTTTCAAAGACGTTAATTCATATCAAATCGAACATAGATTTATTATAATACACTAGATGCCGTCTATCTATGGCAAAGTCAGGCCAAAGTTGAAGCCAGTTTGCATGGATGGTGTGTCAAGAAATGTTTACCCCGCAGATATCTTGAAGACCTCATAATTCTTTAGCGCTATCATATTTATTTGATGGCAATTTAGATATGGACGACGTCACCGCG